>JAOTQQ010000001.1:120539017-120550466 GCA_026546715.1 Gallinago undulata
TGTCATCTACCTTGACTTCAGCAAGGCTTTTGACACTGTCTCCCATAACATCCTCATTAGAAAATTAAGGAAGTGTGAGCTAGATGAGGGGGCAGTGAGGTGGGTTGAGTCCTGGATGTGTGACCACAGGAGCAGGGTCAAGTTGGAGGCTTGTGACCAGTGGTGTCCCCCAAGGGTCAATACTTGGCCCAGTCCTGTTCAACATATTCGTAAATGGCCTGGGCTAGGGGACAGAGTGTATCCTCAGCAAGTTTGCTGATGATAGCAAATTAGGAGGGCTGGCTGACACTCCAGAGGGCTGCACCGCCATCCAGCGCGACCTGAATAGGCTGGAGAGCTGGGCAGAGAAGAGCCTAGTGAGATTCAACAAGGACAAATGTAGGGTCCTGCACCTGGGGGAGAAAGAACCCCAGGCACCAGTACAAGTTAGGGATGGATCTTCTGGGAAGCACTACTGAGGAGAAGGATCTGGGAGTCCTAGTGTATAGCACACTTTCCATGCACCACCACTGTGCCCTTGCTGCCAAGAGGGCCAGTGGAATCCTGGGCTGGATAGGAAAGAGTGTGGTTGATAGGTCGAGGGAGGTCATTCTCCCTTTCTGCTCTACACTGGTGAGGCCACAACTGGGCTCCCCAGTTCAAGAGGGACAGGGAACTACTGGAGAGAATCCATCATAGGGCAACGAAGATGCTTAAGGGATTGGAGCACCTCCCTTACGAGGAAAGGCTCAAGGAGCTGGGACTCTTCAGCCTGGACAAGCAAAGGCTGAGGGGAGACATTATTCAGGTTTACAAGTTCCTAAAGGGTGGGTTGAAGGATGATGGAACCAGACTCTTTTCAGTGGTTTCCAGCGATAGGACAAGGGGCAACAGCTTCAAGCTGGAACATAGTAAGTTCCATTCAAATATGAGGAAAAACTTCTTTACAGTGAGGGTGACAGAGCCCTGGAACAGGCTGCCCAGGGAGGTTGTGGAGTCCCCTTCTCTGGAGATCTTCAAGACTCGCCTGGATGCAGTCCTGAGTGATGTGCTCTAGGGGTTCCTGCTTTAGCAGGGAGTTGGACTAGATGATCTCTAGAGGTACCTTCCAACTCTGATGATTCCATGATTCATTTCCAGGGCTGTGGGTAAATGCCACAGTGGCTTGCTGAATTTGACCTCTGTGGCTTAGTTTGTACTGGTGTTGGGTTCAAGTTGTCTGTGTAAAATTTGTGCGAAAGCTGGAATGTGCAACAAATTTTCTGCAGTTCAAAGAGTTAGTAACTGGAAACTGAGGTGTGCTCATGTTAAAAGAAGTTAACTCGAAGCATGATTCAGTTTGTGAACTTCCAATGACAATCTCATGCCTGAAGATCTAATGGACAAGGTATATGAACAAATGCATGAGTAGGAGCTATGTTCATCTCTTACATTTCTGAAAGCTATATCTGACCCATTTTAACCACTTCATGGGCAAATTTAATTTAATGTTTACATGCAGTTTTACTAACCTGCTCTGTAATTTCCAATACATTTAGAAAGAGAAAACAAGCATATAATGTTGTTCCAGAGTACCATGTCCTAAAATATTTGAATTCCTTCTGGAAAAGTTAGATTCAGCATTTTACTTGAAAATCTTATATGTAGATAGGATTCATACACACTCCCTGAGTCTGTGAAACCTATGATAAGTATGAATTGTGGAAGTTATTTCAGTTTCTGCTCATTTTAGCAGTAAACTGTTGAAAATTATTTTACACTTCCCTGCTTGTACATTTTGAGCAATTCAAGGGAAAAACTACTCATGCTCTACTGATGATTAAAAATATGAAAAATTTATTTCAGTATTTATAAATATGAACTTTCTTAAACTGGCATATAGTGTTAAAATCTAAGCTACAGATTCAGAACTATATTGTTTATAAACATGAAGTAAGATAGCTCTGGTATGATAGTCTTTTAATGATATAAGGTGTAGAAAATGTATCCTGATGCATTTAATAAAACTTGGAAAATGGTCCACCTTGGTTATTTGTTGGTAGTTTTGCATTTTGCTGTGTAAGTAGAAACAAAGTAAGTAACACTTTTCCTTAGAAGTATAGTTTGTCCCCTCCACTGTCCCCCACAACCCCTCAAAAAAGACGAGGGAATGGATTATCAATCTTCTCACAACTGAAGGCAAACCTATGCTGTAATGGAATCAAGAGAAGTACTTCAAAGAGTCTTTGCTTTCTTGACATTGCTTATTTGTGTTGAAAACTAATAGGAACTCCAAACACTGTGCACTTCAAATTTTACAATACTTCATTGGCTATTAAATAAACACGGTATATACCTTTCAGGGTATAGAAATAAATTTGTTCACAAAGTTTTTCTTATTAATTGATCTGCAAAATATGACTGTAATGATTTCTAGTTGACAAGAATGCAGGAGGGAAAAAAGGCTGTAGGTATGCACTGAGAGGTACTTGTTATAAAGACATGAAGTATGTCTTTCTGTCTACTGGTCTTTGAATTTTTCATTCGAATTCAGAGGAGAGCAAAAACTTTCACCTCTTTCCATCTGGCCAGTATGTGATGAAGCATTTTGTTTCATGCCTGACATTTTTATGAATATGTGTATGTGGTGGTTGTTTTACAGGAGCTTCAGGATGGCATTGGGCAACAGCAAACTGTTGTCAAAACATTGAACGTAACTGGTGAAGAGATTATTGAGCAGTCATCAGCAGCAGATGCTAAGGTGCTGAAGGAACAACTGGAAAGTCTGAATACGCGGTGGCAGGAGATCTGCAGACAGCTGGTAGAGAAAAAAAAGAGGTAGGTTAAAAGAGGAAAAATATTGTGAAACTTTTTGTTATATTAGATTTGCTTCTGACTTATTGTTCAAGAAGCTCTCAACTTTTTCTAGTTTTCATATTCGTAATTATCTGAAATTAAATTTCACATTAACTATTGTTTGGTTAATACTTCTTTTTACCTGTTCCTGTCAATGACCACCACTCCCTTCCACACGCCACATTTTTATAGTTCCATTCCCAATTCTTAGAAGATTAGAGCTTCGTTTATGGAATTTACAGTTTATTTCTGTGTCTTTCTATTTGATAGCTTGTCATTAAAATATATCTCTGTTGTACTAATAATATTTTAGCTAATTGATACAGTTTGTCTTAATCTATTTCACTTCTCAACATTAATGTCATTAACACCTGCATTTCATAGGTTGGATAAAAAGAATAGATTAGTTAATTTAATGCTATTTATAATCATTTTCAGATCAGTTTTTCTCATGCAGTCACAGGAAGTTGGAGTGTTTGAGTTGCAGATAACACAAAAATGGTTTGACTCCTTTAAAAGTGAATTTCCAGTTGAAAAAAACTATATTGTTGCTCCTTATACTAGGCTTTATAAAAGCATAAGTTCTTAACCTAGATGCTAGGCTTAAACTGATATGACATTCTGCTTTAAAATACAGCCACTGTTAAAGCTCTCCTCGTGTGTTTTTAAAAAACCCAGAATATTCCTTATAGAGGTCTATTAACGAGTGCAAGAGATTTGCTAGGAGAGCTAGTAATGTGCAAAAGTTTTGTTACTTCTGATGTCTCATGTACCATTTTCTTGGTTTCATTTTTTGCCATGAGGGGCAAAATCTGTGAAAATATTTACTGGAGTGGTAAGAAAGTGCCCTGAAAGGTTTTTGTTGAGTTTAATCTTGGTTAAAGTTTCACATGGAACATTTTAAAAGAAGGAGACGCAACAAGTAAGCTGTCAGAAGCTACAGCGGTGCTTTAAATGTTTCTTTCTGCTGTGTTTCCAGGTGTTGACAGTATCGCTACTTGTTACACAAGAGAGTCCTTGGCCTTTATTTATCACACTAAAAGCTGGGGTTTTTTTTTGTACAATGGAAACCCATCTGTGTTTTCAAGCCATAACTTGTTATATAAGTGCTAACACTTACAAAAAAATAACACATCATTTTAATAGCCCTGTAAGCTGCTGCAGCAACATAGAAGAGTTTGGTCGTATATTTTGTCTGAGAAAATGAAGTATGTTCCAGTTCTGGTAAAGATAGGTATTGTACTTTCCTTCGTTTATCAATAGAAATGTGTATCTGAATACTGTTTTGGCTCAAGGCGGTATTAGAAGTATATGGATTTTCTTGGCACATTCTATACTTTTAAGGAAGCTTAGGATCTGTTAAATGGGAATAATACAGTAACGTTCCCTGGATGACGGGTCTTCAATGCACACTTACTTGCACACGTATTCCTCTTTTTGGTCTGCTTGGCAGTTTGACCAGTTGGTTTGTTTTCCTCTGGAATGACAACTTGAGGAACAACAATTGCAGAGACCTCAGTTGGTGAACTGTATGTGAATAAATGCATTGCTCTAAAAGGAATACAGATAGTGTTGTGTTAAATGGATATAAATGCTTTTGATGCACTGTAGTGAGACCCATGTGGATCAGGATGGAGGAGTTTGCACTGGTCTTCCTGGCCGTGTCAGAGCTAGGGAATGCTTTTTGCTCCCAGGTCTTGGAGACAGATCCTACCCTCAGTCTAGCTGCTGCTTCCCAGTACATGCATTTTTCTTCTTTCCTTCTTTTTTTTTTTTTTTTTTTTCACTCTCACAGACTGGATTTTCAAAGGAAAGAAACCTAGACGATAAGAATATGTGGTGTGTTCTAGCTAGGTCTCAATTATTAATGATCCTAAGCATGAAAAGTCTTCATGTAGACTTGGTGTTATGGATTTTCATCTGTCTTATGCTTGGCATCTTTTAGTTTTTCATTAGTTGTCCTAATTTGGTTTGGGTTACAGTCAGGCTCTCTCTTTTTAGGATGTGAAACCCATGTCGCTCAAAGTGCCTTAATTTTCATTAAGATCAAAGCATGGGGTAAACAGGAAAAGTTGAAGGTGGTGACCTCTAATTTTAATTGAAAGAGCTACTATAGTCACAAATTGTCCATTTCATGTGTTTGTACTATGACAAATTTACTTAAGTGTCTCAGTATAATATGAATCTGGGTGATATGAATATGATATGAATATGATTGATTTGGGTGAATTAAAATATTTTGACTCCTCTTTTTAAGAACAGTTTTAGGAGCCTGTTTGACAAACTCCTAAGCCAGTATGCTTATATTTTGGATCACTTAAGTTTTAATAGCCCGTTAATATTTCTCTATCTTTCCTAAAAATTAAAATATTCCCAGTTAAAAGAATTTTATGATTAGGAAGGGGATTCTAAGATATTTTTAGTCAATTTTGAGAATGAGAAAATGGAACCACATTTAAAGAACATAATGGAAGAAGGCAATGCTTGAAGGAGAGCAGATTGGGTAGAATAAGTTTTCATTTAATAATTCTAAAAAAGTATAAAATGGATATTAACATTTAGAATCTTCTACAAATCAGAAAAGAAAACTGATTACAGTATTTTTTAATAAATTTTGTGTTTTATTATTTGTAGTCAATACATTGTGCTCTTCTTTGAGTAGGGATCAACTGAAATTTTGTTTTCTATTAAATTTTTTGGCTCAGCAGATTTCAAGATAAAAGGAAGTGGGAAGAAATTAGCAATTGAATGGATTCCAGAAATGAAATCTGTCAGTGATTTTGAATTCAAGTGTCATATTGCTAGGTATTATTGAAATGGCAAGGAAATTTTATATACAGTAAAGTTTATTTTGCTATTGCTTATGAAGATGGAAGAAATTGATTTTTATAATTCTGCACTGCTTACAAATTAGTCATAAACACTCAATTTTGGACATTTTTCAAGCCAAATTCAAACATATTTATCGGTTGTGTGTGGGAAGATTACAGAAGTTACAGAAACCAACATAGATTTTTTGTAAGGTACATGAATGTGAGAATTTAGTTGGATACTGAAGGTATTTCCAAGGATGCCCATGATGTCAAGCTCTCTTAGGTAGCCAAATGCTGAGTTGATAGAGGTGACACTCCAAAATTGAGTGGACAGGCAAAAAGTCATCATAGACAAATGTTGAGGTAATGAATACTTCAGAAAAATATTCTATACCATGTTTTTGTGATGCTGAGCTTGCAAGAGGCAGTTAGAACCGAACAAAATGATCCTGGCATTATCACTGACAGTGCTTGCAGGCTAAGTGTGGAGAGGCAGCCAAAAAAAGCCATAACATTTGAGGCAGCATAAGTAAGGGTACTGAGAACAAAACAAAAAAATGCTGTTTTGCTGTCATCGAATGTTGTGGCATGCTCATGCTGAGTACTGTGTGCAGGTCTGTTCTCTGCCTGTCAAAGGGTATGATGGACTTACAGAAAGCATAGATGGAGGAAGGCAAATAAAATGAGCCAGAGTTTAGAGTGGCTGCATTGTAAGGAGAGACTAGGAAGCTGGGGATCTTCGATCTGGAGAGAAGTCTGAGAAGGGATGTGGTCTGAGGTTTACCCATCAAAGTGGTGGGTAAACTCAATGTGGAATGACATGTTATTCACCAAATTCTTCAACACCAGAAGTAAAGGGTATTTACTGAAACTGTAAGAGAGTAAAATCTATTTAAAGATGACCTTTTTTTTTTTTTTACATTATGGTTTCTGATTATCTGAGGTTTGCTAGTCCCAGGAGGAAAATATTATGACTCAGCTCTATAAAATCCTTAATCTAATGACACTGGATTCTGGGGTAGTATGAGGTAAATGGACTAAAGAAAGTGTTGAGTCTTCTGTGCTCCCCTTAATGACCATCTCATGCTAGCAATGTTAGTGGCAATTTGTTGGGCTAACTTTTCTTAAACACTCAGGCGTTTTTCATGTGCTGACACTCTGATTATGTTGGGAGGAATGCGGGGGGAGATGGCAGAATTCTACATTACTTTGTCAGTTTTTCTGAACATGCACAGTTAAATGGTGGTCTACATGAGAACATAATGTTATCACTGCATTGATAACGAATACTGTAAATTCAAAATACTTCCTGTAGGCAAACCTGTGGTTGGTTGACTTGAAAATGCCAGATAGATACACAATATAATTCTGAGAGTTTCAACATGTTGATAGAGTTTTCATAAATAATTTGGAATAAATATTACACTGCCTGCATAATAAAAACTGTAAGATCTAATCCATGATATTCTATAAGTAACTGAAACTGATCATAGGTTCACTAGACACTAATATCAACTTAGTAGTTGTCTGGCAGATTTAATGAATTAGAATTATTTGGACCATAAAAGGACAAAATTAAAAATAGACAACCAACCAAACAAAATCTCAAAACAATTTGAGGAACATGTACTGCTCATCAGTGAAAAGAAGTTGTTTTTTTAAGTTTTAAAAGGTCAAATGCTGATTCCAGGCAAAGCACAGACTTAAAATTGGCTTTGAATCTCCTTTCTTTGGTACTGAAGATCAAGAGGTTATGCCTGAGTTATGCTTGTGTAGGATTTTATCTCTTATTTGCCTTTATCTAAGAGTTTCAAAGCTGTAGAACTTTGAATTCAGTGTTTAATGTTTCTGTATCTTGCAGTCTAATCCACCCAGCTAAGAAATAGGTGGGAATGGAATTTTAGCACATCTAGTCATTTTATCATACTGCAAAATTTGGAGTAGACTAGGCAGCTGAATAAAGCGAAACTTGATTGAAAGTCTGATACACTGATACACTGATAGTTAGCAAATCGGGAATTTGAGTTTTTGTTAGCACTTTGCTGCAAGCAGCACGTTTTGGAGAAGTTTGAGTTCGTACTCTGAAACAGTGTTACTCTCCCTGAAAGGGAGACTAGGGGAAGTTGTAGTGGCGCCTTGAATAGATGCTACTAACCCCAGACAAAAGAGAGGGGGGAAAAACCTGTCTGTTTCTTCCTTTATATACTCCAGCAATCATTTTGAATACAAAGTCTTCTAAACTGCACCATCAGAAGATCTCTCCCTTTTTGTTGTCTCCTGGGATGGATCAGGCTTTATTGTGTTGTATGTTTCTGTGCTGACTTATACCACTGGGACAGTCAAGTTTTGGATGGCTTAAGGAGGCAGTGGCTTGCCATCAGGGCTCTCAAGAGTCTGGGTGGTGGCAAGCTCTAGGGCTGCAGTTGCAGTGTGGTGTTGCGCCTTCACTCCCGCTGCAGGAACAGGTAAGCCAGGTGGAGCTGGTCAAGGGAGTATGTATCAGGAGGAGAAACAACATCTCACATATGAGCCTTCACCTTATCAACTCCTAAATGAGGTTGTCAACAGACTTATAACAGTGGTGCTGGCTGGTCTTTGTATTTTCCATCTTTGTTAAACATTTATTGTGTAGTTTTTGAAAACAGATGCCCAGGAATTAGATTCATTCACTGTTTCAGAAGTAATCAGTTGGGGATTTTTTTTTTATTCATCACAATCTGACATTTGTTGAAATTGGGTTCTGTTGAATGGAAGAGAATTTTTCATTATTTTAGCTGCAAATATGTTTGCACTTCTAATGAGCTTGAACCTGCAGACTGTCTGTTCATATCTCTACTCAAGCGAGTTTGAAGTAATTTTGGAAAGAAAGACAGAACAAAGGCTGTTTACCAGAATACTTTCAAATACTGTTCTGAGTATAAAAAACACAAGCTTTCTGTTCTAAATAAAAAAAAAGTTATAAAGTAAATGCAGTTTTTAATATTTTTCTTACCTTACCTGCATCAAAGATTCATTTTTTGCTATAACACACTAACTACCAGTGATTGGTTTCCTTCACCTGAACACTCAGTATATTGAAGGCTGTGATTAGCTTCTCATTGCAATTTAAAAGCTGGCTTAGGATGAAGAGATTTCATGACAGTTAAGTCACTAAATATATTTTTTCTTTCCAACACAAAATTTGGTTACATATTGAATTTTCTGAATTTTTTTTGACTGCTCAAATTTCTTACAATAAATCGCTAGAATATAAACACATGCCTTGTAGTGCAGCTAAACTTCTCACTGTTTAGTATTTACATCTGACTTTTCTGATATTTTTCGTTTCAATTACTTTTAAGTTCTTTACCCAAATGACGCATATTTGCACATTCTTTAGAGAAAGTAAGTTCATTCTCTCTTAGTAAATATTTTCTTTAAATTGTCATTAACTATTTTGGTGGCCTCTTAAAGTCTCAGGAACAGCTGCTAAATATACTAATTCTTGATCTTAGAAATATAAATAAGTACAAAATCAACAGCTGAATGTTTTGTTTTGTTTGTGGTTTTTTTGTTGTTTTGTTTTGTTTAAAAAAGGCACCAAACTGTTATTGGAAGTGCAGGTGGGAATATGAGGTATATGTGCAGGTCTATCCTATTCCTTTGAGTGCATATTTTCTTTCTCTAGCTGACACCTCCCAAATAAGTCCAACATCCCTTGTGTGCAGTTATAAACTGTAAACACCTGATGTGTTTCACAAACTATTTAGAGGTTGCTATGGTATTGGTATCACATTGTTGACTATGCAGAAAATACGTGAGCTGCAATATGCATTTCATATGGTTTCTAGAAACTGTAAATGAAAATACAATCTTACTTGAAACATGAATGTTTATGTAATAGTTAACCATTATAGCTAAGGATTAATAATAGTAAAAAAAAAAAAATTGATCCAGGGTATTTTGTAGACTATCATTAGATTTTGTTATTAATTCAGTTTAATACTGTTAGGAAAAATAATCCCTAATCTATGAAATACCATATATGCAAAATGCTATTAGAAAAACTAATTATTTTAATTTATTTATTAATATTAAGTAGTTAATATTAATACATTTCCTACCAGAAGTATAATGTATATAAAATTTGTATAAACAGCTGTGCAGTCAGAATATTTGACCAAAGGGGCCTTATAAAATTAGAAATACAGACAGAATGATGCCATGTTTTAAAATGGAAAACACAAAGTAATGTGCATGAGAATTGCAGTCACATGGAAGACCGAAAGTTACATATGAAATTCTGTACTTCTCTGCTATAGTTTGAGAATTTTCCATCAAACAAGATGGGTTACATTTCAGGTTTAATGAAACAAACCATTTACTGACAGAGAAGCAGTTCAAAAGCTCTACGGGAATTTAAGCGTGGTTTAAAAGGATAAGGCAGTAGTATATAACAGCATGCAGGTCTATGCTGGAGATGAAACTCCTTGGCTCCATAGGACCAGTCTTCAAAATTATATTTAATTTCTCAGTCACTTGTTTATCCAGCAAGATGTTCTGATTGCTTTCTCAGGAGTTACTCTGTCCATGTCTGAGTCAAATGGTGGTTAATGCTGCTTATTACTTTTGGTTAGGCTCAGACTTGGAACTCCTTAATAACAATTTACTGTTGATTTGTTTCATGATATTGCTTTCATGAATTTAAACACCTAGAAATTACATGTATCTGTTGTTCCAAATGTAATTACAGTGAAAGAAATTGGCTTGTTCAAAGGGTGCAATCAGTCATCAAGTTAAAACTTTCTATATTAGCTGAACCAGTTGATCAAATAAAGAGTGCTTTATTTTTGTGGCTTGCATAATATGATACTTGTCAGACGGGATGTTATTAATAATAGAACTAATGTTCTCACAGGCTAAGAGCAAAATGTAAAGTAAATTATGAAGCTCACCTACAGCTCCTGTTAATTGCAATGGACCTGTTAATTACTATACTACATACTATTCTGGACTAGGACAAGGAAGTAGATCTTTATGGAACATTTTTTTTTTAATCTGAATTCTGAAACCCTTCTGTGCATATATATATATGTATGTATATATAAAAAGTAATCATCTCTAAATAATTCCTGGAAAGTCTTATGTTGAAAATATCTCCCATTGCTCAGATTATAAAACTCAATTGTACTGATCAACACTTGAATTAGTCATCAAAATAAAAATCTTTCCTTCATGACTAGGAAAAGTTTAAAATGTTTTAAGGGTTGCAGTTGAATTCATAAGGGTGATAAAACTGACAGTGTACTTAAGATGAAAAAGGAATCTTGCCAATTGCTGTCCCTGCTAGGAGACAAGAAATCTTTTTGATTTCTCATTCAAAATACTATACAGCTCAATAATTTTGCTCTCAGGTGCATTGAGTTGAATGCCGTGCCTTTTCTGTGCTGGAATTAACATATTTAAAGCTTTATCTTTCTCAGATTTATCCTTAGGGTACCATCACATAATGCCTCCACTGAGCTATGTGCTTTACAAAGGAAGAGAAGTGATAGAAAAAAGTTAAGCTGTTGCTGAGAGCTTAGGTTCTGGGGAATCTGGTCAGGTAGAGGAAAGAAGTTTTGTTGGTATGGCTCACAGCATAGCACTGGAGGTCTGATTGCCAGACTTCCATGTAATAGGGGCAAAGGGGGGCAATGACTCAGAAATTTAGAGTTGAGCTTTTAAGGTTACTGGGAGCTAGCTTTTCTTCATTTTTTTTATAGTTCACAGAATCACAGAATCTTAGTGGTTGGAAGGGACCTTTGAGATCATCGAGTCCAACCACATTAAAAAAAAGAAAA
>JAOTQQ010000001.1:120550566-120580266 GCA_026546715.1 Gallinago undulata
ACCCACCAACTAAACCCCACACCCACAACCCCACGCACAACACCCCACCACAAATCAATAATCTTGGCCACTAGAGCATTCCCTGAAGAGCCTTGTCTACACATTGCAGTCCTACAGATCTCAGCATAGACTACCATCTACCTCAGTTCTACAGGTATAAATGTTTTGATTTGAGCTGGTTTTAGATAACCTACTTTAGCCTGAGAAGAGCATTTGGCTTCTCAAGTACACATACTCTTCTCAGTGAAGAACACTGTAATAAATGTAATGCTGTGAAGTTGGTCCTTCTCTGCATGTCTATACAACCAAAATGTGTAACTCTCTATGCAACAGGAAGGTCCAGAATTCCTGTCATCATAAGAGTACTTTATAAGAATTTCAGAGCTGTAGTACATAGGCACAGGAAATATTACAGTCCCGCAGCACCAGGGCTTTTCATTGATATGGCTTATATTTCCAGAAATCTTGGACAAACAACAGTTCCTGCAGTCAAGTAGCTTTCCATAAGAAAATTTAAGGCAAAACCAGGAATACGGGGCTGTTAATTGGCTTTTTTTGCTATTTATGGTGTTCAGTTTTTTATTTATTTCTTTGTATAAATTTAAGTGTATATGTATAGATATGTGTGTATACCTACATTTATGTTTCTCTCTCTATATGCATGTATATACAAATATAAATACGTAAATATTTTTGGAGCATTTTTATGTTTTTGCAGTAAATATCTTCTCTTTCTTTTTTCTCTAAAGAACAATTTGGCACCAGTGGCTTGTGTTTGTTTAATCTCTAGGCAGTTACTGCAGAGTAGCTTGTTTATGAGCTTAAAAAAGAGCAGTAGTGGGCTCATATGTCTAGTAAATATTAGAATATACTGTGTTAGGAACAAAAGCAAATAAATCTGTTTGCTGATTTAGAATTCCATTCTGAATATAATGCCATACCTTGGTCTAGAACTTTGATTCAGAACCTTTTTAGAGTAGCAGAAATTTGCCAAGCACTTCAATTAATATATTAATTTATTTTTAAAAACAATATTTTCATGCTCTAAGCGTAGTTATGAATATTAACTTTTATTTATTGAAGACATACTTTCTCTTTGGTAAAATGGTGAATCATTTTTAGAGTGAAAGTTTTTATTGGACATCAAGTAGAACAGTTGTCTGATTTTTTTTTTTTTTACTGATACCTATTTAACTGTACAAAACATGTTGGGACTCACTGTTGTGTTCCTACAGCCTGTACCATCTACAGAAATCATCAAATTTTTGATTAGGAACCATTTTGTTAAAGGTTTCTGCAGTATTTTCCATCTCTGAAGCACTTTTGAAACATAAGTTACATGATGTAACAATGATTTAATCAGTTTTACTAATGGCTTTACATGTAGTATCAATAATTCCTGTTCTGCAGCAGATTTGTTGGCAAACATAGTTTATGTTATTTAATAACATTGAGTTCCTAATTCTAAAAGAATCACAATTGTTAATGTTCACTTAAATGATAAAAATCTCCATCTAGTAGTCTTTCCTCCTCTTCTCTCCTCAGAGCAAATCAACATCACCTTTGTGAAAAATCAACTACCAGTGGCCAAACATTAAAGTGGGTTAAAGTCAGTTACCTAGTTGATCAAATAATGATTCTTTCCAATAAATTGTCATTTAAAAAAATCCCAATACAATTAAATATATAATCTTATCAATAAACATTTTAATATAGGGTTTTTTTTACAATAACATCACAGATTTAATTTTGAAACATATTTTCTCTTCTGCAGTTATAGCATATGAAATCATGAAAAGGAGCTGTTCTTGAAGACAGGAGTATGTTTAAAAGTTGCAATGTTGGCTTCTGAAAACACCGGGGGATATTGGCAAGAATTTTTGCCACATGAAAACAGGACATAATGTATGTTGGTTTCCAAAGTCCACTCATGTCAGTGCAAGCATTTCTCTGGCAATATAAAGAAATCTAAACCTTTACTGCTTAATTTGTTTATTGCAAAAAAAAAACCTAAACCCATTTAATTTCTATGAGGGGAAAAAACCACAATTTTTTCTAAATATCTTAAATCACGGGAAGATAAAGCTTGAAGAAAGGAGAAAAAGCACAGCATCTCTATGTCTTTCTCTAGCTGGAAAGAGCTGTTGACCCCACTGGTACTGATCTCATGAGGTGGTGGCTGGCTGTCCATGCTGCATTAACTTCTGCCACAATGTGGTTGCAACTCCTGAGGGACAATTTATTCTGTTGTGAAATATCTTAACTTCTATCCTGTGTGCATCCTTCAGATTCTTAAATGTGTGGTGGTAGTTGAAACTAATGAATGGTTTGATATTTGCCAATTACTACTTTCTGAAACCTCTTGGACTTTACCACCAGGTCAGCTTTGTTTAGTCTCTTTATGCTTCATTTTGATCTAATTCTACATAAAGATCTCTCCTGAGCCTTGGGAATCTGGGCTCAAAGTTATATGTTTACTTGTGAAAATTTTACTTTTAGATTTCTTTGGACTGTGGAGTACTGTTTAATTCAGTTCCACTTGCAGTAGAATTGTGAAATATAGATTGCTGAGTCAGGTTTTTGTGAAGTACAGTGTGCATGAATGAGAATCCTCCCAAAGAGAGTGTGAAAGGTAGTTAGTGACAGTGTTAACATGGCACCTTGAGGGCAGCTGGTTTTCCAGTCAGGAAGCAAAGCATGGTAGTAACAGAAGAAAAACATGTCATCTCCTAAGCTCCTTTGTTTGACCTGTGAATTAAGATTGTTTTCTACAGCTGTGCCCATCATTACTCTTGACCCAATGTGAGCAGCTCCAATGCCGGCATGATCTGCAGCCAAATGCTCTGCTGCACAGGGTCTCTTTCTGAACCTCTCAGGGGCACAGTATTGAGCATGCCTGCAGGAGCTGCACAGAGGGAGAGAAACTACTCCACTGAGTGACAAAGCTCCAGGAGGTAGGTCAGTAGGTCGAGGAGTATCAAGCAACCTGAGAGATTATTGGAACTGCACACTGCCTTCCCCGAGACAGACAAACAGGATGCGTGATACAGAGGATTCCCTATCCTCTATCCACTTGGCTGGGTGCAGTGACTTAAGGGATAGGGGCCAATGATGACAGGTACCTGCACAGCACAGCAGGTGTGTCTCCTGAGTGTCTCCCCCACCTTCCCAGGTGCCCTTGCATAACAAGTACAAGGCCCTGCAAGTGGAACCAAACAATGACGAGGATGATGGTTCATCTAGGTTGGAGGTATCACCAAGGTTAGTCAACCTACAACTTACTAAACTGCTTCCATAGAGAATAAAAGATAGTTATTGTCATCGGAGAACCTCTTCTGAGGGGAATAGAAGATTCAATATGCAGACTGGACCCATTTCTTAGGGATCTCTGCTGCTTGTCTGATGCCCAGGTTAAAAATGAAATGAGAAAATTTCCCACTCTGGTACAGCCCTTAAGTTATTTCCCATTATTGGTTTTTCATGTAGACAGGGATGAGGTTGCAATAAAAAGTCCAAAGGCAGTCAAAATACTTAAGGGCCTTGGGACAACTGTTTAAGGGATCAGAAGCATGAGTAGCATTCTCCACTATCCTTCCAGTTGCAGGGAATGATGAGTGAAGAAATGTGAAGATGCAGCGGATCCATGCTGGCTCTGTGACTGGTGTCACCAGCAGAATTTTAGCTTTTTTGATCATGAGTTGGTCTACATGAACCAGCCTTATGGCAACTGATGGGGTACACCTGTTTCAAAGGGAGAAAAGGATCTTTGTGCAGGAGTAAATAGGGATCATAGAAAGAGCCTTGAACTATATTTGAAGTGAGGGGAAAGGGATAAAACAAAACTTGCTAGAGATAAGCCTGGTGGTGGCATGCTAATCTTTGAGAGACAGTGTGCTAGTGAGGTCCTTCAGTCTGCTCCATAATGTGTTGTGCTATTGCTTTAAGAGACAATATAAAATATTTCTATAAATACATTAGCAACAAAAGGAGGGCAAAGGAGAATCTCCATCCTTTATTGGATGCAGGGGGAAACATAGTGACAAAGGATGAGGAAAAGGCTGAGGTATTTAATGCCTTCTTTGCCTAACTCTTTAATAATACAACCAATCATTCTCAGGGTATCCAGCCCCACGAACTGGAACAGAGGGATGGGGAGCAGAATGAACCTTCCATAATCCAAGAAGAAATGGTTAGCAACCTGCTACACAATTTATACATACACAAGTCTACAGGGATGGATGAGATACACCCAAGGGTACTTAAGAATTAAATCTAGTTGGTGGCTAGTCATAAATGGTGCTCCGCAGGGCTCAGTACTGCACCAGTTCTGTTTAATATTTTTATGAATGATCTGAACAAGGGGTCTGAGTACTTAAAGTTAGAAAGGCTCTACAGGGGGATCTGGACAGGTTAGATTAATGGCTGAGGTCAATAGTATAAGGTTCAACAAGGCCAGGTGTTGGGTCCTGCATTTGGGTCACAACAACCCCATGCAGTGCTAGAGGCTTGGGAAAGAGTAGCTGGGGAGCTGCCTGGTGGAAAAGTACCTGTGGGTATTGGTCAACAGCCAGCTGAATATGACCCAGTAGTGTGTCCATGTGGCCAAGAAGGCCAACAGCATCCTGGCTTGTATCAGAAGTAGTGTGACCATCAGGACTAGGGAAGTGATTGTCCTCCTGTACTCAGCACTGGTGAGTCCCCACTTCAATACTGTCTCCAGTTTTGGGCCCCTCACTACAAGAAAGACATTGAGGTAGTGACATACGTCCAAAGAAGGGTAATGAAGCTGGTGAAGGATCTAGAACACAATTCTTATGAGGAGCAGCTGAGGAAACTGGAGCTGTTTAGCCTAAAGAAAAGGAACCTGAGAGGAGACCTTATTGCTCACTGCAGCACCTGAAAAGAGGTTGTAGCAAAGTGGGTGTTGGTCTCTCCTCCCGGTTCACAAGCAATAGGACAAGAGGAAAAGTCATGAAGTTGTGTTACGGAGGTTTAGATTGGCTATCAGGAAAAATTTCTTCACTGAATGAAAGGGTTCTCAAGCATTGGAACAGGCTGCCCAGGGAACTGGTTGAGTCACCATCCCTGAAGGTATTTGAAAGCTGTGTAGATGTGGTGCTTAGTGACATGGTTCATGGTTTAGTAGTGGACTTGGTAGTGTTAGGTTAATGGACTTGATAATATTATAGGTCTTTTCCAATTTAAATGATTTTATGATTCTATTGTAGAGTTGGGTTCTCTCTTTTATTTTTTTTTTAATCAAGTCATACTTCCCAATAAGCACCTAGTCCTCCTAGTTTCCATAGTGTCTTTCAGTTTCTCAAAAGAAATTAGTAAACCCTATTTACCTGTGCCATTTTAGCCTTAGAGCATGTGACCCCTCACAATCTGGTTCTTGAACACTAGCTGATAAAAATGGCCCCCTGTGACAGTATTTAAATTTACTGCTTACCTAAAATTGCAGCTAGAGTCCATCTGAAATGCTTGAGATAATAGCAACCTATGGATATATCAGCTGAGCTAGGAAAAAAAGCATCCTTCATTTAAACCTGTACTGCCTTTTACTAATCTCCTTTACACTAATTTTGTATATTTATGATGACTGAATGCATGATTTATTATTGGACTTCTTAATGCTTAACATTCTGCACTTGCTTTTCTATATATATAATTTTCCAGCCATAATCACTGCAAATCCATTTCCTTAAAATGTATTAAGAATATTTATAATTCACAACCAACATTTCAAGAAGAAAGTGCTTTTTTTCTTATCTAAATGCATTGAATTGACTCAGGAAATAAAATATCTACCACTTAATTGTTGATGGAGAGTTTTAAATATCCCATTCGTTATTATCGCTACTAAATGCTTAAATAAATTCTACAAAAACATTAAACTTGAAGATAAACAAAGAAATAATACTTCAAGTTTTAGACATGAACAGGGAACATCTTTGTGCTGTAAAGAAAAAACCTTGGAAGAGTGAGCTACTTATTCAGAATTATTTGGAAACATCAATGCATAATACTGTTTTATAAGTGTTGTTCTTAACAATATATATAGTGAATATCTTGGATAAATTGCTACTTTCTTAATGATTTTAACTACAAAAGAAAGGATGATTTTAAGGCAGTATATGAAGACAATTTCAAAACGTGTTTGTTTCTTGTAAATTGAATGGAAACACTTCTGTTTTTCAAGAATGCCTTTGTAGTGATGTCTTCTTGCCTGACTTTTGCCACCCAGGAAAGACTGTCACATGCATGGAAGTGACCATATTTTTGAGGTCTCCTTAAGCTGTGGCATGTTTAGTGCAGCCAGACTGAGATGTAGCAGGTAGGTGTTGGCCTCTTCTCCCAAATGAATAATGACAGGGCCAGAGGAAATGGTCTGAAGTTGCGGCAGTGGAGGTTTAGATTAGATATTAGGAAGAATTACTTTACTGAGAGAATAGTCAGGCACTGGAACAGCCTGCCCAGGGAGGTGGTGGAGTTGTCATCCCTGGAGGTATTTAAGAAATGTCTAGACATGGCACTTTAGAGAATGCTCTAGTGCCCAAGGTTGTTGGCTTGTGTCTGTGTGTTGTTTGTGTGTTTGTTTTTTATTGGGTTTTCTTTTTTGTTTGTTTTTTTGGTTTGGGTTTGTTTTTTTTTTGGTGGTTGGACTCAATGATCTCAAAGGTCCCTTCCAACTATGAAGATTCTGTGATAGTGAAGTGCAGTCAAAAGCGTTGTCTTTGGTACTTTACTCTGGGTTTTAATGCACTATTTTGGAGTTCAGCCTGTAGAGTGTTCATTCCTTAGTATGGCAATTCTCATCTTGTAAGGATGCCTTCTTAAGGAAATGCCATAAACACCAATAAGATGGAAGGGCAGGTAAAGCATTAGTAAAAGTTTTGCTAGTTTGCTAGTTGTGTAAAATAATAGTTGAATTTTATGCTCCTGGTTTTCTTTTATAATAGTCAGCATTCCAACAGCATGACTCTTTCTCTCCTCAAAAAATCTTAATCTATAAAAATTTCCTGCTTATACTGTGAAGTCAGGTGATTCTTTTGCTGTGAAATGAAATTTTACGCTGTAATCAGAGTGATGTTATTTAAAAGGAATTTTACAAATCTTACAGTTTTTCTTGTTATTTTCTTTCTAACCAAATGCTTTTACCTAAAACATTAAGGAATTGGCTTGCTTTCCTTGTAAATAAATGTTTCAAATGCAGAACACTTGAAGTCACTTGAACACTTTTATTCCCTTGAAATTAGAATATGGCGAAAAAAGTCATATATGATTTTAATGACTTAAACTAAGATTTTTTAATATAGGGTGAAATGTTTTGGGGGATTGGATGTACAAACTTCTATAAGAGAGATACTGACTGTTGGAAATGTCTAAATTCTCTTCTGCTTGAATAAAAGCTCTTAATCTGTAGTTTATAAGCTGTTTGTCAGACTGTGTGTGCACGTGTGCAGGCATGTGTCAAGCAACAATTGTTTTCAGTATATTTTTGTTAGATGATGTGAGGTTAATACTATTTATTGATACTCTTTTGCCTGAAGCTTATTCATATAGCTTAGCTAAAGAGACATCTTTGCTTGTCAGCCATCATAAAACATAGTTTCTGAAAAAAAAAATATTTTGTAAATAAATGATGGCATAGTTTAAAACAGTTGTAATTCCATTTGACCTCTCATTGTTTTATGGGCACTGACTGTCGTGGCAAGTATGGGAGACCAGAGAAGGTTACAACCTTTTTCATTCTGTTTTAATACATTTTTGCATTCAGAAATAATATATTAATAATACTGACATTGATTCTCCACTGCAATGTTGAGTTATATTCTTAAAATCCTAATGTAACCTGTTATTATGTTCAATAAATGACTCAACCTCTCAAATTCAGTTGGATGTTGGAAATAACAATAATTAAAAAATAACACTGGTTGCTATTTTTGCAACCAGTTGCAAATATCTGTTGCTTTGATTTCAAGTAACCTTAATAAAATAATAGCAAAACCAAAAACCCTACTATTTAATATATTATTAATTATTGTTTAATTTTATTAATAATTATTTACCTTTTTCATACAGGTAGGACTCGGTGTAGCCTCAGTTTTGTGAATAAGTTTGAAAGATAAATTAGAAGTGATTTATAAAAAAAAAACCACGTAATTTTCCTCCTTCAGATGAGATCCACCCACAATGTTAATCCTAAATGGCTCATGTTCTGCCAATGCTCTTCCCTGCTACCCATATTTGACTTTAGACACCTGCCATATTTATGTCTTAGTTGATCCGGATTTCATTCAATTAATAAAAGAAAAAGTTTGTATGTCAGAATTAATCTCTTTCTGTTCTAAACATCTAAGATGAATTCATGTACCATGCCCTAGAAATGCCAATTGACATTCAATAAAGAGTATCTGGGTAAGAAAATCAACTGGTGAGTTGTAGATGTAGACAAAATAGACATCTAAAGTTAGATGAGAAAAAATCTTATCCTGTTCCTTCTTACAGACTACAAACCTTACCTACTTTTTGTGGATCTTGACTGGAATGCTTTACACAAAGTATGTGGCATGATCACCAAAATATCTGTTTATACAGTATGTCCAAATAGGTTTAAGTGTCAGTTTTAACAAATTCAGTTTGGTAAAATTTGGTTCTAGAATTCTCAGTTTCTGACACTGGGCTTCCCTGCTGTTAGTTCACCCAAAAATCTGGTCTGATTTACTAACAGATCTGGTTTCCTTGTTTGCTCCCTGCCATATGTAATCTGGAAGATGAATTTAGTGCTGTTGCAAATTATGAATTGAGCTTTTCTTTTAAAATACATTTAATGCCATGTTAAATGTGTGATGGTCTGATAATTTTGATATGAAAAAATCTATGGCACACTTGAAAAAATAATTAATATGAATTATAAGACTTTGTTTTCCCTGGTTTTTCTTTTAGTATGGATAAGCACTTCAACAAAATAATAAATGTATAGAACCATTAATTTCATGTTCTTATTACAGGCTAGAGGAAGAAAAGAATATTTTATCAGAATTTCAAGAGGACTTGAACAAGTTGATTTTATGGTTAGAGGAAGCAGACAACATTATCGGTATTCCCCTTGAACCAGGGAATGAAGACCAGTTAAGAGATTGCCTTAGCAAAGTAAAGGTATAATGAATTTTATTCTTAATATTTTCTTACTTTATCAATTCTACATTGAAGAAGATTAAATGGTATTTTCAGATAAGGCTTCTGTCATCAAACACAGCATTCATTTATCTTTTCTCGATAAATCTAAGCAGTGAAAATTCAAAACCTGGGTACAAATATATACTGATCCTACTGAAATAAAAGAAATAATGGAAAATGTACTGAAATGAAAATACCTATCCTGTCACTAGGTAATTAATCCTTAGCTTTTTCATTCTCATATCTTGACTCAGAACTTAACTGTTTTATGTGTAAAACATTTCTCTATAGGTGTCTTGTTAATCTTTTTATAACTTATCATTTATGATATTATATTCGGAATTTCACAAGAGTATCTAGAATTACATGCATAATTATAAATGTCAACTGATTGACGTATCACTGCAACATTTTCTAGACTAAACATCCAGGTGAATTTTTAGAAATGCTTTTTAAAAAACCCAACAGAATATTAATTGTTTGTTTTATAAAGGCTGGAATATTTTCATGAAGATGTTAGCAGTGTCATAGTCTAACAGCTCTAATAAATATATCCAGAAGTTGTTCTGAAATGTGTCTAATAGAATGACCGTGTTTAATAACTTGCACAATAATAAATTATACTGTAGCTGGAAAATGCATATTAATTATGGAATACCTGCCTTAAGGTTTCCTGTCCTCTCTTGAGGATAAGGACTAGTTATCTCTTATGCTAATCCAAGTAGAACCACTTAATGAAGTGATGGAACAGAGCATTAAAGAATCTGAAGGAAACTCATCAGAGTTTCTTCTACCCTTCTTTCAACAAATTTTGGGAAAAAAAAAATCTAAAAGACTCCTTAGTTAAAATCTACCTTTGAGTTTCTTTTTAAAAACACAAAGGAAAAATAGGATATTTAGTGTTGTATTCAAGGAAATGAAGACTTAACCATGCACTGAGTTTGTCCCTCTGACTGTTTAGCATATGATGTCAGTGAGTTGGACAGAGAATTTGTGAGACTCTGCCTCCATTGTTGAGGATATCAGAAAAAAAGGGAAAGAAATATTTATAAGGGTTGTTAGATGCATCTTATAATTTGCAGACATGATTACAGGTTTAGAGTCTAAATTGATTGTTTAGAACCTTGAAGACTCCCACTCCTCATTTATATACAAATATTTCCCAATTGTAGTATTCCAAAAGGACACATAATTCAAAATTAAAGCTCGTAGCATCTCTTATTTGTATCTCATTTTTACAGTCCACCATGTTCTTTTGGAGCTACACAAGAGAATACATCCTAATGCAGCAAATAATAATGCATTGGCTTGCAGTGTGGCTCATTTCATATTTACCTGTTTATATTAAAAAAATATACAAACGTGAAGAACTTTGTATTTTAGATACATTATCCTTCCTTAATATATCAATTTACTTTAACAATATAAGTTTGCAGCACCTAAATACATGATGGAGAAGTGGTACATTTAGATGATAGCTTGCATCCTTTGGTATAACAGTGCATTTTATGAACATTATTAATTATGAGGTTAGACTGGAGGGCTTTATACCACATACCATCTGGATGATTGTTCACAAGATGGAACATGTTAAATTCCTTCTCTAAAGTGCTTGCGCTTTATCATATCCAAATTTTAGTAATAGTTTAATATGTGAGCCATTGTGTGTTCAGAAGTGGGACTTATCATATAAAAGTGATTAATATCCTGAGAAACCCCATATTTTGGCTTTAGGACTCTCTTTAGGCTTGATCCACTAATACAGTCTCTTTTGGGCAGTTTTGGCCTTCTACATTCAGAAAGCGATGATTATTTTGTCTTGAATTGAGTTTATTCCTTCAGTTGATACACAAATCGATAAGGATGAAGATAAGAGAGCTGGAAATTCTACCACAGTTCATCTTAACTGCTGTATTTGTCTGTTCCAGTCAAGAGCTGAAGAGCTGCTGCCACACAAGGGAATACTGAAACGATTAAATGAAACCGGAGGAATAGCACTTGGAAGTGCATCACTGAACCCAGACAAAAAACATAAGCTTGAGAGTACACTGAAGGAAGCCAACCATCACTTGTTAAAGGTTAGACATGCTAGTGATATAAATGTGGTATAAAATTTTAATCTGCAGCAAATATTTACATTATGTATTTCCTGGTATGTATTATTTTTCTCTGTATAAAGAGACATTTGTATGCATAATGAACATGAGGAAGAAAAATGTGTACAATACACTGCTGTGAGAAACAATGACAGCAGACCAGGACCATTAGTGCCTGAAGTGATGGTGTTGCACCCAAATATAGTCCCTAAATTACAGGTCTGCTGCTTAAGAATGGACTGCAGAGCATCGCTTTTGTAGCCTGGTTGTTTTTAGGGTACAGCAAATATTCCAGCTTTTGTGACTCAGGTGTGAAAGGCAGTAGCAAATGGCTGATTACCTTTATGGAAACACTTTCCAATTCTCTCCTCTCCCCAACACCAAGGTGGAAGCTGCAACCATGGTTTCACATTCCACCATGCTTCTTCCAACCTTGAGCTTTGAGTTCTGCTTTTTGTGTAGCAAAGGACTACTCATTTTACTTTCTGTGATATCCATACTCATGATGTAAAGGGTGGATTTTGTTGTATTTTATTGTTGAAGTAGCATATTTTTGTGTTGGAAACTGGAGACAATATATAGTAAATCTGGTAAAGGGGTAGATAATTTGAGTGCTCTCATGTAGCTTCTGCTTCTCACGAAGCAGAAATGGTAGAAAGCAGTGTCCAGAGAACCGCCACCCAAGGTATGTATTAGCCTGGTCAGAAAAGGTCAACTGAAATATTTCTGTTGAGACTGATGACAAAATCAGAATCTAGGAAATTAACCTGTGGTATCTATTTCTTAAAGTTACCAGGATGCTGGGAGGGTGAGGGTTGGGGGAGGGTGAGTGGGAAGGGGGATTTGTTGTGTTTAGCTCTAGGGGAAAAAAGGGTGAAAAAATTTTCTTCTGAGTATCTTACTGCAAAGACAAGCTAGAATTTCTAGTCAAGAATACTACATCCCACATATTTTTTACCATTTCTGTGAACACAATTGAATTGCAAGCACAGACCTGGGAAATAAACAGGAACTTTTTTTAATGTACTCTCATTAGTTTCTTCCTAACAGAAACTGTCTGGCAAGGTTCAGAATATTAGTTAAAGGCTCAGGTAAAAGTGGATGATAAATATTGTCACATTTACAAACTCCAAGTATGGACACAAATCATTATTTGGGTGCTTGGATGTCTCGATCTCTACAAATGGGTTTCTGAAATCAATGTCTATGGAAGAATTCAGAACACTGCAAGATTAAAATAGTATTATTTAGTAGCTGAAGTAAGTATATATATAGCTGAATTTAGGCACCACAATTTGCACATCTGAGCAGTAGTAGTAAAAAGACAACATTAGTTTTCAGGAAAAAAAATACTTATAGTAAAATTACACAAATACATTTTAATGAAATCTGTAATTTGTATCTGAATGCAAGCTTTCACTGATGAGTCATATACCTAAAAACTTTGCATTGTCACGTTCTGTTTGCTGATGTAGAAACATTTCAGGTTACTTGGCACAGCCAGAGCAACAATGAATGCTGCTGAAAGTAGTTAGGTCTGGATGAAATATGGGGGAGAAAGCTGCTGTTAAATGAATCATTCTTTTTACAGATTTATGTCTCCTAGATCTAAGTAATATTTCTGGCAAGATATTAGGCTTGGAATTTACCACTTGAAAACTTCCATTTATTCCTAAAGAAACTAAAACCAGAAAATTGAACTTCCATTTGAGATCATTACTTGACCATATTATTTGATTTCAGTTATTTACCGGTGCAGATGCATAAAACTGAATAATTCTTACTGGCCCTTGGTAGCTCAATCTAAAGAATATGAAAATGCAGGTTTGTTTTTTTTTTTAACGAACAGAAACCTAATTTGAAAATTATAATTCATTTTCTGAAAGGTTTCTATTTCCCATATGATCTTGACAGAAATAAAAAAAAATAATAAAAAAAAAGAAAGGTGTTAGAAGCTCATCTTGAGTTTCTGTCATTGGACTTTTCAATGAAACTGAAGGGAAAAATATTTTTTTTTATTGTCTCTTTTTTTTCTTTTACTCACATTTTGTGTAGGAAGCTTCGATTCAATTCTCTCCTCTGAAACTCTAGGGCCTGTAACAAAATTAGAAATCATGGAAAGAAAGTCTGCAGGCCTGACAAAGGGTCATACGTTGTCTTCCATCAGCTATAGGTCTGTAAGCACTGAAAACCCCCTCTTTTCCCCCCTGATTTTTACTGGAACTTTATATCAGGTGAACTTCTGTAAGTCACCTGAGGATGGTTCTGTAGTCAGTTGTTTTGATGAGGTTATATTTTTTGTGTTCCTCAAAGCACAGTGGACAAACATCATCACACAGATTTCTCTGGGGGTTTTCTGTCTCTCCATCCAGTTCTAAGAGTGTATCTTGTACTTTAATCCTTTGTTTCTAGCTGTTTGTTTTGTTTTCTGGCATCTCTGGTAGAAACAAACATGTAACAATCTAACATTTCTGATCATCTCATACTGAAGGATGATATTATTTTCAAATTATGAAACATAAATAACAGTTACATAAATAATGTAAAGAAAGTCCTTATCTGGTATACACTAGATTAATTCTGTTTACTTCAGAGAAGCTGTGACAATTTTCAGTTGTGACCAGCTGAGAATACAGCCAAGTATCTCCTAAGTTTGTAACATATTTTTTTGCTTTACCTGTGTCGTAGTTTAACCCCAGCCAGCAATTAGGATCATGTAGCTGCTCACTCATTCCCCCCAACTGGGGAAGGGTAAAAAAGAGAAAAAACCCAACCTTGTGAGTTCAGATAAAGACAGTTTAACAGATAAAGCAAAAGCCACGAACACAAGCAAAGCAAAACAAGGAATTAATTCACTATTTCCCATTGGCAGGCAGGTGTTCAGCCATCTCCAGAAAGCAAGACTCCAATACACGAAAGGGTTAATTGGTAAGACAAATGCAGTAACTCTGTCTGTCCCCTGCTTCCTTCTGCTCAGTTGGGGTCAGCTGTCCTGGCTCTGTGTTCTCCCAACTTTTTGTGTACTCCTGGCCCACTTACTGGCAGGGTGGTGTGAGGAGGAAAGACCTCAACAGTTTAACAATAAACCAAAATGTTAGTGTGCTACCAACACTATTCTCATTCCTAATCCAAAATATAACACTGCATCAGCTGCTAGCAAGACAGTGAACCCCATCCCAGCCAAAATCATGACAACCTTGATCTGCCAAGCAGTAGAATGGGGACAACACCTATGAGTCTTAAACTTCAAGGTGACATATTTGAAATAAGTTATGTTCAAACCTTCTTTAAAGTCACAGAAACCGACAGCATACAGCAATGGAAATAAGCTGAGGGAAAATTGAGTATGAAAGTAATTTCAGTCACATAAAAGAAACTTTTTTGCTTTTGTTTCAGTATTGTCTTTGTTTTTAGGTGCTTACATCATGTGCTGATGACCTTGAGAACAGATATATGAAGAGTTTGTCTTCCTTTGGATAGTAATAATGTAAAAATTGCAGTTCTTTAGACAATTTTATTGAATTGTGATCCTAATAGACTACCTCAGACACAGTTTAAGCAGAGAATGAAGATTAAAGCCCACATTTGGAAGTGTGACTTTTAAATTCTAGCCTAGTTTTACTTATTACACCCTCTCCAAAGCCAGTTTTTATTGTAAAAATGAAAATAACAGTATCTTTGTGAAGTTTTAATAGTATGAAAAATGAAATAGTTTATAACCATTTTTATGCCTTCACATCAAGAATTTTCTGTTTGTTTTCAAAGCACAAAGTGTCTTCTGCTATGACTGCTAAGTAAGCCAACTGCCTAGTGCTTCAAAGCACACAAAAGGGGTACTAGGCATTGGAGTTTGTGGTGAATTCAGTTCCTGTCATATACCACCTGCCAAGGCATATAACAGATCTGTAATAGTTTTCTTACCTTTTACTGTGCAGTAAATGGATTGATAGATTAGGTCTGAGACCAGTGAACCATGGAATCAGAGGTTTGCTGGAAGGAGTTTATTACTCTTTAATATTATTCTTGGTCTGGTGTCAGCCAAGAGAGATGAGCTAGATTATCTGAAAGTAAGCTGGATGCCAAAATCAGCATTCTCCTCATTTATCCACCTTAGTCTTTACAATATCTACTGTATGTATCATGAAGGTTATTATAAGTGCCTGATGGAGACATCTTGTTTTGCTGCTTTTTAATTTGTCTGCTAGTATTAGAACTAATTACTAGATACTGAAGAGACTATTTTGCTGTTTACTGCCACAGCAAATCAATTTGTTGTGCTATATGGACAAAAAAAAATTTGGAGTGGAGTGACATGGCTATAGTTTGTGAACATTTTCTGTACCACCAGGAAAAGTATAGGTCATCTTAGCTTGGTTGATCAAGTGTAGAGAAAAACAGATGGGCCCAGAAAGTGCAGAGAGACAAAGTCACAACAAGGTTATAGTTCATGTATTCTAACTTGCCTTGAGTAGTAATTATTCATAGATTCATAGATGACATTAAATTTCCAGCGTGTCAATGCAACTTCGTAGTTTCAACTGTGAACTCAAACTACAACTGCTACTACTGTTATTTGTGGAATGGATGGGAAAAGATCTTGGAAAATGAATGCTACTGTTTGCTTACTGTGCTTTCAATTTGAAATTAGAATGGTATACCCAGCATTTTAGGGATCAGAAAATTTGAATGACTTTTCTTTCAATTAATAGGTGACCTGATTCCTTTAAATGCAATAAATTGTTAATATTATGCTAAATTACCTATGACAGTTTGTCATGGATTGCTAACTAGGTGTAGTCCACATTCATGTTATCATCGGTTGTACTGACAAATGGCCACATATATAGCAAAATTAAGTTTGATGTATATGTTTTAAGTATATGTTGATCAGAAAAACATGAGAATACACAGGTTCTAAGAAACAAATATATGTAGGTTTCATTCCTTTTTATTTCAGTGTATTTTATTTGAGCATGTACTACTAATTAAGATTTAAAAAGACAAATTTACTAGCACTGTAAAGATAAATTGCTGTTTTCTAGATGTACTAAGCATACAGGAATGAAGATGTCATAACACAACACAGAAGTAAAACAATGCTGATGACCCTCCTTTTAAAAATTTATTTAGGCCAAATTATATTAAAATTTACACAGCTTTTTCTTTCTAGTGCTGTTGAGTAACGTTTGAAATTAATTATTTTTCTGGAGATTTTGTAAGTCTAAAACTTAATTTGACAGTCAGCTGTTTGTTGTTGTCCATTATTTTCAGTCTTACTGGAAAATGTAGATCATATACAAGAATGTACTGAAATATTTATACTGGTAATAGGATAATGTATGATACATATATGATCTATCCATATTTCTATACTTATTATATACTTACCCATATAAGTGGTTCTTTTTTGTCTGTATTTGTTAACTATTTAATGAGGACAGTTGTTCAATTAAACGATAACCTTACTAAATAACAAAACTGCAAAATATCCAACAATAATTCATGTAGTACCGACCTGAATGGGGTCACACTCAGTCATCCCATTTGGTATTTGTGTCTTATTTTCTACTCCTTATGGTTGGGCATCTGGGGTGTCCACCTTGCTGAAAAGACAACTAAAGATTCCTTCTGGCCAGGTACATTTAAGGATATGTTTCCTCTTCTAGTCTACTGGGCAACAGAAACTTTTTCTCAACAATTACCCACCTTAGCAATATTTCTGTTTGGGAGAACATAAATTTTATTTGCCACTGAATCTTTGAATTCCTGAGAGGACAATGCAAACATCTTTGGGTTCCAAGTCAGTAACTTTGTTCACATTATGGCAGAAGAAGTTCTGCTCCTAAGCACAGGATGATGCAAAGTTTTAGAAGTCTACCTCTTCTGTGCATGAGGATCTATAAGGTCTTGATGTGTTTTGTTGTTGGTTTTTTTTTGTTATTGTTGGTTGTTTTTTTTTTCACAGCTTGTTATTCAAACAGGAAAAATAATTATGTTCTTAAGCCGATAAAGAAGTTGAATATTTACAGGAAGTGAATAGGGAAGAGTTAAGGAAGCCATCCTGAAGGAGACTAAATATTTTTCTTTTAATTGCTCATCTGTAGAAACACTCCTTTTTCTGAAGCTGAAAAAGTAGAAGTAGTGGTTTATTCAAAAGCAAAATTTCATATGTGGTGTGGAACATTGAATAGAAATCTGATTTGTTATTTGCTTAATCAACTAAAATCTGGATTCTGTTCTATTGAAACTCAGTTGGGTATCTGCTTCGGGAATAAAAATAGTGGAGGGAAGTAATATGTAGTTTAATTTAGCCACTTCCTATAAGTTGTGTCATATAATTCATAATTTGGTTTCCATTTTAAAATCTTTATCTTTGTTCTTAAAGACAATGATGATGTCTAATCAACCTTATAAACAGTTTTGTAACCAAAACCTGTTGTATGTTATACACATATATACCCATACCTCTTAAATAAAACCAGAAATCTTCAGTTGGATTGCATCTTGTGTCATTTAATAAAACTGCAGTGTACTGTTGTTTTCAGAAGAAACACATAGGGCAAGGATGACAAAACCTTGCACTCAATTAGTAAAAAAATATAAGTACATAATTCACACTTTTTGCAGGTTGTGAAAGAGAAACTGACTGTGCATTTCAACTAAGAATTCTGTCCATAAGTAGAACTGGTCTTATGATCTCAGTGAATATTGAAAATACGGTGGTTTTTTTTTTCTCTTTTCTTAGTATAAAGTTGTCTTACAGACTGTGAAAATAAGGTAAACAAGAAGGTATGGATTAAAGCATTTGTAGTCTTACATGAATGTCTGAGTTATTTTCACCTTCCAAACAAGTAAAATTATCCCTTGGGGTTTTTTTCTAATTTTTTTAGACTACACATACTGAAGGTTTTCTGGCTGTATTGATTTAAAGCTCTTGAGATACTTAGGTATTTTGAAATCAATGGATTGCATGTGTTAGAATACAGAGCACAATGGGAATTGGGCCCTAGAGCCTACTCAGCTATCAGAAGTAATTTTCAACCATTTAGAAGCTTCAGTCATTAGTTTTTGTTCCACTTTACATGCTATACTGTAAGTCATCCTAACGATTTTAATCAGAAAGAACTGGAGACTATTGTAAAACATGAGGAGACATCTGGGGTGGTTTTCTATTATTTTTTTTGTTAGTTGATGTAATTTGAAAGGTGGATTATAATAGCTCCATGAATATCTACAATCAAGGCTAAGTGTGCGTTTTCACAGTAGATAGAAGAAAATGAATTGGTTTAACTTACACTGAAAGATTTGGTTACTTCTTGTCTATAAAAAAAGAGATAGTAATAGATCAGGTTTAGACTGACAGATCACCTCTAGTCTGATGAAGATTTGGATGCAATAATTTTTCTGAAATAGGAGTGAAGAGCATCACATTGGAAAAAAAACTCTAAATAGACCCCAACCTCACCTGCTTTCCTTTTTAGGCCTTAGTACATGACTCAGTTCATAGATGATAAAACAAACAAACCAATCCATGAAAAAAACCAAACTCAAACAACAAAACGTAGATGAGAAAGAATATTCAGAAAACTGGGATATTAAGCATGAATCTTTTGGGAAGCCTAATTATTATACTAAGCAGAAAATCCATTAAAATATAATCATGATTTTCTTTGCTATTGGCTCAAATGATATAGACAGTAACTATTCTTACAATATTATGGGTTCCTTCAGGTGTAGAATATATTGAAAGCCAATCATACTATTTTCAGATTGAAGCAGGTTAGGAAGAGCATGTTTGATCTCACTTGCAAAATGCAGACCTGCATCTGTTTCTAGAGCAGTTTTGTGTGGGTTTCTGGAGTCTTTTATACAAGTCAGTTTGCAGAATATTGAGGTCAAAGAGATGAGCTATATTCATAGTACATCCAAAACATAAAAAATTTGTAGGGCGTACCCTCTTTATTTTGTTTTGCATGAGAACATACCAGTGGATGACCGGGGACAAAACAAGGTCTATACACCCTCTGACCATGTCCATTTAGCCATCTGACAATGCCTAAAATCAGATGCCTAGAGAAGATAACAATGAAGAAAAAAAAATCTTGTCACTTTCCATGGAGTGGAAATGCCAAAGAAGTTGCTAAATTTTCCAGCTGCTCTATTTACCTATGCACAACTCCTTATCCCATAGGAATATTGTAAAATTAAATTACTTAGTTAAATTAAAAAATGATGAAGGTTTAAATCATTGTAAAAGTTGTTGGTAATGCTGTTTTACATTATTTCAGGAGTCCTGCAGAGAAATATATATCTTTTTATTAATGACACCAGCAATTTTCTGTGTCTTGTTAAGTATTAATGGACACCCTCCTACTACAGTATATTGTTTACTCTCATTTGAAAGGATTAGTCATTCTGTAGCGCCTTCAAGGAAAAAGTTGTGATATTCAAAATGGTTTTGCAGCAGTCAGACAATAATTACACAATATCAAGGTCTCATGTTACATACTACTGAATATTTGTTTTTCTTTTCCTTTGAGTCAAGTTTTTGAGTATATTTAGAGGAGTTAGCATTCTTTATTCTTCATATACATTAGAATCTAGCTTTTACCCTTAGTTTTTGTTTTCCAGGTGTGTTTTAGGCTTAACAACAAATGACAGGAAACATAATAAATTTAACGAAAGTGAAATAGAGATAAGTTGGAAATTCATCACAGAATTATTTGTGGTTTTCAGGCCGTGTTCACCAACATAGCAAATCTTACAGGAGAGGAACTGCTTAGAAGAAAATTGTGCAGATTTCCTAATGAGTTCCTTGCAGCATGTATCAAAATAATTTATCTTGGTTGTCTGTTGATTGTCACTCCTCCTCCTCCTCCTCCTCTTTTTGTTCCTCATAGTCACCCGTTAGCAACCTCAGGAACCCCTGTCATTCCTTTTTTACTGCATTAGTTCTTACTGTGACTTTCTCAGAAGGTGAAAGGACAGTTTGTATGACTACTGTGTCTTTGTAATCTCCCCCACTTCCCATGAAAGTGGAGCAACACATTCTGGGAGGGTTTTGCAAAAAGATTTGGAACATTAGAGACTTGCGACTTCTGACAAGACTAAATTTGTGTTTGGTGGTATGAAGTGGAAAGGAATGGTTCTCTTGTCTTTTAAAGTTTCCCCAATATGATCTTCGTGAATACTACTATATGGGCTACAGCATTTATCAAGTTTAAAGCCCAATGTACTTCAATAGCAACTCTTCATCTAAAACAATAGCGAGGAGCACACAGTTTCATTTTCTTAAAAGTAAACCCACAAAGCATCTATGAGCTTCAGTTGGCATGTTTGTGGTGTTGTAATATTTGTAATTAGAGGTAGTAAAATCTAACCATCTTGCACAAATCTTATGCTTCTATACAGAAAAATTTGTAACAGTCCTATTTACCATACCCTTTTTTTTTTTATTCTCTGATACAAACTCTTCTGCTTTCATAACATCTCACTGCAAATGCCTAAATTATCTTGGGTAATCAAAATTAACCAGAGTTCTACTTTTGAAAAAATAATAATTTGATTATTTCATAGAAGACTCTCCTAAATGTTATTAGTCTAAATATGAAATTTAAATATCCATTTCTAAAATTGTCTTTCAAATCATAAATCCTAATACATTTTACTCATCCAAAGACAAAATGGTGGCTTAGCTTCCTCAGAAGAAGCAATAACTTCTATAGTTATGAATGTCATGCTAGTAGTCATGCAAATTCTTGATATATTATTATTATTTTTATAAGACTATTAAAAGTTAAAGGAGTTAATGAACTGTTTTATTCCTATCCATACATTAATGTTAGTCCTAGGTGTGTAGAGTGAGATAAATGTGTGCTTTTTCCCACTTTTCTCTGATTGTTTTGTAGTCTTGAAGTCACTCCACATTTAAGTTGGAGGTTGGATACGGTACAGGAAAATTCATTTTCTACTATTATGTCAAATGAACTGAAATTTCTTTTCAGGCAATTGCCTGTTGGGATTTAGCCCTCAAAGCACCAAAATGCTTTTGCTCTTAGTCTTGCTCTTCTTTTCCATTCAACACTTTCTAAACAAAAATCATCAAGTATGTCAAACAATTAAGGTGACTGGATCTTTCAAGAGTTTTGGTTAAAGGAATCATCTTAAATATTCTCTTTAAAATAAACTCATGACTATTGGATCTGAAAACCTGAATAAGATGCTAGATATCTCTTTTTCTCTCCCAAGAAGTTAGTTTGACTGTTGCTATGTCACTAATCACTACTCTAGGTTCTAAATCAATTTTCTGTCATTAATTACTACCACAAATCACCAGAAAATTGAATAAATGTATGTATCAAAGAGATCTGTAATGGATCTCAAACTTTTTTTTAACTTCTTGCCTCAGTGTAGATTGTGGTCAGGTCACTTAGGTCTGTGTTGATTCACCTGACTCCTTAAAACCCATCAGTAGGATGGCAGCCACCATCCCCATTTGACAAGTACATCTTGTTGAGCCAGGAGACTGAAGCCAAGCAGGTCTCCATAGCTGTTTCCCTCAGGACCCCTTAGTATTTGTTGTAGCCCATAACCTTTTTCTGCTTATTAATTAATATGTCATAATCTAAGTGGCAAGACTCTCCTATGGGCACTCCCAACTAATATCTATAGTGAACGTAATGTAGTTAATTTATAACAAATTCAGAACTGTTTTATACCTGCTTAAAAAGTAAGGACGAACTAGGTTAACTTGATGACATCAAAAATATATAATCCACAGGATACAGCAGAAGAAAACATTTCTATTTATTGTTATATTAATCATAAAGACACTGAATATATGTTCATAAGTTGTGTGTTCACATGTGTTCACGTTGTTGCTCTGCTCACTACATTTTAAACTTTAAGCAAAGAATTAAAAATGAAATTTATGAAATGCAATCACACAGAGGTAAAAAGGCTGTACTAGCCATAAAATCCTGATTAAATGTCTATATATAATCTATATCATGCTATCTTATAGACCATCTTAAAATTCTTTTTTATTCTTGTTTGACATATGAATCTGGAATATATTCATCATATATTTAAGAAGTTATGCCAAGTACTTTTAATATAAAAAGTGCTAATTGTCAAGATATTTGTGCTCACAGATACATTGAGGTAATACTGATTTAGCAGAATTACAAGATTTTATTGCTGTGTTAAAATCCTAGGTCCAATTATATCCATTTCTTCTACCAAACAAAATGTTAAGGGTGATTTTTTTGGTTTTGTGGGGTTTTTTTCCATTCCTGTAGACATCTTTACATGCAAACCCAATAATGACTTAAGTTTATTGGTTGCATGTTAAGGTACTACAAGTTGTATAAATATTTGTAATTTTTTTCATTGCAATGCCCCTTGGCTTCATTTTGCTTGTCAGCCATTCTGGCAGATGACAGTCTTTAGAAGCTCTGCAGGAGTTTTGTGAATGCTTCTGGGAAGCTTCTCAGATGTAGGCAAGAGCATGGAAGTAAGTATCAATGTGTTTAGTTTAGCTATTCACTGGTTGCCACTGTGAGCTGATTACGTGTGAAAGTTGAGTTTTCAGTATTGGGCATGGTTCTGAAAGTAAAGCAAATGGATAGCATGAGATCTTAAGAAAAGGAAAAGGAGGGCTACAGAAAAGGATGGTCAAGGAGAAGGAAATGGAAAAGGAGACAAAGCAACAGGCAGGAAGAACTCTGTCGCATGGAGTGATCAAAAGTGGAGTTATCACTACTATGGTTTGCCAAAACATGAGAAGAGATTGCTTTTTACTATGTCAGGCAAGGTTTATCATACTCTGTAAAGTAACACTGTGTTTCACTGGGACACCGCAACAGCATGTCCAGCTCTGGGCTGAATGGCGCTATGGCCTGCCATTTTGTCTTCTCCTCCCAACATGTATGTCAGGCCCTGCTTTCCATGTGGAAATAAACTGTGAATGACAGGCTCAACGTAACCGTTCAGGCACGTTACCAGTACTGTGGGGTGCCTGCTGTAGTTTGCTTGCCTCATGCACTGTAGGTAGCCCGAGGGACAGATATGGTATTATCCGCGGTAAACCATAGGGCATTGTACTTTTATATAGAAATCACTTTTTTGTCAGAATATCCTTCATTAATAGTCACTGAAGGAATCATACTGTAAAACCTTTGTGTCTGCTTTTGGATTTCTGGAATTTAATAAGAAACAAAGATAAAAGACTAGATTATTTAGCAGAGATTTAAGGTCTAGTGCTCAGAAAGTGCCCTTGAAAAAGGAGAATCACTGAGATAGTAGAGAGCAGAAAGAATGACAATTAGTTATAAATATTAAATATAAAAAGCATACAGATATTCAGAACACTGTGATATATTCAATCATATTAGCATGCAAGAAAACCAAAACAAATCATTGGGGTGGGGGATATGTTTATTTGGTTTTTAAAAAGCTAGACAGCCAGATGAAGCAGAAAATTGTTTGCTGCATTGGATTTGTGAACTGCTTAGACTTCTGCATCAGTGGAGAAAAAAAAGTTTTTTTTTTTAAATAAAAATGAAACTTGAGAATATAAGAAACACACTGTTAAGAAGTTAAAAAAAAAAAAAAGGTGAAAAAACATGTGCCAAGGACAGGTCCTGAGAGGTTTGTAAGGAAACATGAAGCCCTAGATACACAGCAAATAAAAAACTTCTATACATATTTTTAGTAGCCTGCTTTCACCTTCCTATGATAATATAGTCTTTACTCCAACTTTATCAGAGATGCTATGGCTCATAAATATTCATCGATTTAAAGAAATTACGTAGATTTTGTTTTAAAGTCAATATTGAGTTTGTTAATGAAAACGACTCAGTTAATTAACTAAATGGCATCCTAAACTGAACTTATATGAAACTCTTTTTTACACTGATTGTTTTTCATGAAGAAATGATGCATAAAAATTAACTTCTCTCCCTTCCATTTTAAATCTTTCTTTTTTATATGCTCTAGGGATGGTGATTTTAAGCAGATAAAACTTTCTGAACAGTGGCTGTAAGAATTGCTGTTTTATGCAATCATCTTACCAGTGTGATGGAACTGTCAATTGTGATTTATCAATAAGAATGGAATGAAGCTTGCATTTAATAGTTTTTATGACTGTAGTTATTTATTATGCAAGTCCTGGCTTGGACAACATAAAAACTTTCTTTCAGTACAGTTATGCTGTGGGCTGATTGCAGTGTAGTCACCTGTCTCTTTTTTTCCTAATATTTGTATTTTTGCAGAAATTTAATAGTAAGGCAGAAGCTGCTACTTGCTTTACATTTAGTAAGACAGCAATTCATACAGGAACCTATACATTCTTCATTTTTCTGTATGCAAACAATTGTGATTTTTTTTCAAACCTGGCACTACCAGTTATCCTATATTAGAAGCTCACTTTCATAAAGTTGTTTGTATATCAGAGGGACCTTTCCAAGCCAGGAATGCAAGAAAAACATTGTTAACGGTTTTCACAGATACCACACAACACACTTTTGCTCCTATTTGTTGCAGTTTATTATAATTTATCATATTATGCATATCAAGAGAGCTAAATTTTAATCCACTGTTAAATTCATCAAAATAAGATCCTTTTATAAGTGATGCTCTGATATTGAGAGGTTTGTGAGGCAGCTAGCAAGGGAAAGGAGTATCTTCTCTAATACTGGAGAAAAAAACCCACAATAGTTCCACTGCTGTTAAAATGTTGGAATTGGGGATTTCTTTTCTCTCCGCTTACCACTATGAAAATTGTCCATATTCTTTTTTGAGAAATGACATATTGGGGAAATGCATCTCCTCATCTGTATTCCCAAGCGTCTGGGTTATCTTCTCTTTCGTCATTTCAGGTAAATAGGAAACGACCTTGACATTGACTTGTGAGAGAGAAGAGAAATACTCAAAATCAGGCAGTGGTAACTTGAAATATAATGTATGCAAGTGGCTTTCCTTACTTTTATCAGGTGGCAGCTGTTGATAGGGTAGTGATGTCTTACTAGTAATATAATTTATCAAATTCGTTCATTTGCAATAACATTTCTGAGCTCTGCAAAACTATTCCCCGTTGTTCATTCTCACGTACTGTCTCTACCTAATTAGTTTCAACTTTTTTTATTTTGAGCATTGTTCCTGAGTTTAAAGGATTGAACTGTAACTCCATAACTATTATTTTAATTGATACTACTTTAATTGAATCTGCTTTTTGGATATTCATAAGGAATTAAACAGAACATGGAGACAGAATATCATTCTACATCACGTGACATATTTTATACAACTTATTCCTCGCTTTATACTTATTATCATATGAATTGGTGTTTCTTTCCATCTGCTCAGCTCTAATTCATCACATAGTGTATATGCGCAACTCTGTGTATAGACTGAAAAATAACTATCTAAAGCTAAAAGTAGGAAACAGCAGTGGAGAACTGGACCATATGAAATTATCAAGGAGATCTATACTGCCAAGCTAAGCGTATGTATCGTTTTGCACCAAAATAATCAGATTTCTGGAGGATGAGGGGTGCGGAAAGAACATAATAGTGTATCATTTAGGTTTCTTCTGAAGGAAGATCAACCAAGCCACAAGATACAGATGAAATAGAAACAAGCAATGCAAGCAATTTAAGAATTCATAAGAAGAAGAAAAAATTAAAATAGTTAGATAAAGATCTAGACTTTGATATGCACAATTATTCAAATTTCAGAGTATTCTTATGTTTTGAGCGATGTTGTTATAATTTCTATGCTAGTAATTTATTTGTGGGTTTTTTAGCATTTGAATGAAAAGAGCAAAAATTGGAATATGTGGAATTAAATAAGTGGGATAGTGTCTGATATTGTCTTGATAGTTGAAGATTAGAACACTAAGTATTTTGAACACCAGTGTCAGTTTGTAAAATTAGTCTCTTCCACTGTTTCCCAATTTTGAGCTTAAATCTTTTCTATTATTCTGTTACTAAGCTTCCAATTAATCTAACTTAATTAACACTTGAACTAAAGTACAAAATTTTAGACACATGCCTTGAGATTGATGTTTTGACACATATCTTTGAAATTATATAGTCCTTTGATGTTGGAATCAGATTTTTTTCCTTGAAGAAACAATCCATACTTTTGTTGTCCTTTGCACTTTCAATTTTTTTTTTCCTTTGGCTACAAACCAAGGTATGTTTTCCATCCTGATCTGCTGCCAAATAAGATGAAGTTGAAAATATTTAATTTCTACGCAAAGGGCTAAGTTAGATTTTTAGAAAGATGTTCCAATTGAAGTTGTCCTTTCTTCGAGCTTTTTTTTGCACCCTGTCTTCCTTGCCAGTCTATAACACTCTTTAATCAGGCTTCTGTTCAGTCTGAGGCAGATCTGGGGAAAAGCATCTCATGTTTGTCCTGGTTTTCCTCTTCTGCAGGTGTTGCCCTATGGCCATTGTTCCTGTAGGTCTTCCCCCTAGGGGAAAAGGACACCAGCCCTATCCTGATAAAACCTAACAGTCTTTCTGAAATGGGAGGGAAAGCTATAAGATACTAAAAGGGGTAAAACTGAATAGACACTGGATGGTTGCCCTGAAACAACAAATGAATAAAAGCAGGATGGGGGAGGAAGGAGTCGAAAAGCAAAGATGTAGACAGGAGAACTGGAGTGTGAGACTAGTCATTGATTGCTCATCCCTGGACACATGCAAGAACTCATAGAAAGAGCCCAGAGACAGCAGGGCAGTAAGATGGCTGAAGGTCCCCCCAGCATTAGAATCCCACCTCAGGGGTGGAACTTCTGGAGCTGTGAAAGACTTGTAGGGAATATTCTGGAGGGCCCTATCCCCATGTGTCCTCTTACGCCACAGAAAAGGCATAAATCTGGACACCCAGTCATCATGTCCCTGTCTATTATTCCATAGAGGTTTCCCCAAATTATGCTTCTGGTGAGCTGCAGAATTAGCTCAGGAAACAAGCTGTCCCCCAGGAGACAGTTTGCAGCAGCAGCTTGGCTTGATAGGCGAATTTGTAATTACCTTAATCTCATCAGGGTCTAATTTGATTAGCCAGCTTGATGGTTTGATGCCAGAGTTTAAAGGAAAGGGGGGAAAAAAAAAAAAGTGAGCGATTGAAATCCCCAAGATCCAGAAGCTGATTCCCACACAGTGGCATGTCATATGTTACCTGGATCTTACAAGGTATTGCCTTGTTAAATACTTATCCGTGCTTATCTGTAACCCTAACCTGAGTTTGAGGAAACTCCTTTTTTTATTTATTTATCGTTGCTTTTTTAATCTCTGTGGTAAAAGTAGATGACATTAAATTTCTGTATATAATGAGCTGATTTATATTGACCTATATTTCTTTTTTATTTTTATATTAATATTGTTATAAACCTTTGTGCTGTAATTTTAGCAGAGGAGCCATCTTGTAAGAAGAGGCTGCTCTTACTTATATCATGATTTACCTCTTACCATATATGGGATTTGTTTTGCTTTCTTTTTTGTGTGTGATTATTGTTGAAAACTGTAGATTGAAGTACAGACAATCAGACCTAATGTTAAACTTAAATCTTACATCTTCTGCTTTTCTGGATTGAATATACCTTAGAAAAGAATTCGTTACTTCCCCCCACTCCCTTGAAAACTACAAATTTTTATTTCTCTGTCTTGAGATAGATAGACCCAACATGCTTGATTAATGTTAATTGGAAGCAAATGAATTTTAATTTCAGATATTCAGAAGTCAGCTTGGATTTTTTTCTGCCTATGACTACCTATTTACTTTCACTGGTATTTCTGTGGAATTTGTTTACAATAACATTAGTTACTAAACATTGGAGATTAACATTCAGAAGTTGTAAGAAAGATGAAACTAATCTTCTGTGAAATTAGGCCAAGGTCTGCACAGATATTGAGTTAACACATATGGGAAATGAATGAATTTTTAATTGTTTTCTTTCATATCTGGGGCCATTCTGGAAAAGCAGAGTTTTTATTATATTTAACAACATTACAAAGATAGAAAAAGTAATTTGACTTATGGGTCAGTTTTTATTAAATAGGGTATTATGGGGTGGATATAGTTAAGAATGGAGATAATTTAATATATGGCAAATCAACTTCTTGAATTAGAAGTATCACTTAAGTACAGTCTAATCAATCATATTCAGATTATATGTAGAGGGGTTATTTTGGTACCAACAAATCAATATTTTCAAACCAAATTTGTAAAGAAATGTACATGTCATGAGACAGTTGTGTTCTTTCCATTCTCTCAGCTGGTGGTTGTTTAGTTTGTTTGGGTTTTCTTAGTGGTGACTTGTTTTGTGGTTTTGGTGTGGCTTTTTTTTTTTTTTTCTTTTAACCTTCATTGCTTTGTTGTCTCTGATGGGTTTAGATTTATTACCTTCTGTAAAATACCATCATTAGAGTTTAGAAGGTACTACACAGCAGTAATACTTCTGTAGCCAAGCAATGGGATAGCAATGCTTCCAGTAATGCTGTTTAACTTCACAGGGAATTCATATTTTATTATGTGCATCAGAAATGTCATGTTTTGCTATTTTTAACAGGGTCACCTTATTAAAAGTGTGTGCTTAAAAACAATGAACGTTGGGAAACCTCTTTTTTCTTGAGATGGAAAACTAACCGTACTTCTTGGCTGATTTTAAGAATTAATTGCCATTGTTTCTTATCTCTGCGCAGGCCCTGTATTTTCTGCTGTGAATTTTTTTTTTTTGAAGTACAGATGGTTTTTCCTCTAGTATATGTTTGCAATGTTGCCCATTGTGTAGTATAGTGACATCTCACCTCTCTAGCTATAGGAAACAATCTGGCAAGGACAGCATGGAGCTTTGTGTTGGCTTATTTATTTCCAACCTGTTCCTATAATTACTCCAACAGTTTGAGTGCTGTTGGATTTCAACTATGCCATTCACTGATTCTTAATTTCTAATACTGTTGGCACAGAAGAATATGCTTAGTTAAAAATCAGATGGCTTTGAGTGGAAATCAGAAGCAATGATATATTTCTTTATTTTTTTTTCTTCACTGTGTGCATCTGCTCATGCATATTTGGACTCAGTTTGTGGCTCTGAACACCTTGTAAGAAAGCATATGCTTATAAATATCTCAATTCAAGAGACCAAGAAAGTTTAGATATCATTCAAATGATCTGTTCTGTATTTTCACTATTACTTTTCCCGATTAAAAATTGACTTCAGTGTCATACACTGAGATAACACATTTTTAATGAGCTATGAGCAGAATAGTGGACTAAGTCAAAAAATGAGAAGCTTGATGCTGGGGTTTGTTGTTTTTTGGGGTTGTTTTTTTTTTATTTTCTGAGGGGGTGGGCAGCATGGGGACGCCACTTGGCTGCCAGGGCCAGGGAGGCGTGCACCAGTGGAGGCTGG
>JAOTQQ010000001.1:120584829-120606651 GCA_026546715.1 Gallinago undulata
CATCTGGACTTAAAGCCATTGAGTACAACCCTCTGGATGCGACCGTTTAGCCAATTCCTTATCCACTGAACAGTCCAGTTTCAGTTTAAAAAGTTTAACTTAAAAGTTAAGGAAAATATTAACACAATGGAATTGGTGAAGGAAAACTTTTTCAAGTTATTCAGTCCCAAGAAATATATTGTATATATTTATAACAGAATTTACCGTAAAATACATTCCCTGCTGAATTGAAAATTTTGTTTTCTTTCATCACATTCTGCTATCACAGCTCTATGATTACTTTAAAGAATTACAGCATTGCTCAGGAAACGCTTAGGTCTGTCTAGATCGTGATCTAAACAGCACTAGCTCCACGCCTGCCTTGCTGTTGGGTTCTCTGAGGGAGCCTTGCCTCCTCCAAGGGCTTGTAGCAGTTTCAAGTATTTTGAGATATATTTCTCATGATGATATTTCCTTAGAAATGTATGGGGAGGCAGATATCCACCTAACAGCAGCAGATACTAGACTAACAGCAGAACAACCTGTGTAGCAGTTACTGAGGTGCAGACATGCACAAACTGCTAATAGGACCATCTTCACTTTCCTCTTTAACCTACATATCATTGACAAACATTCTTCCAAGTATTCTTTTTGTCATAAATATTAATATAAACAAGAGGCAATAAACTAAGCTCTCATATACTGTTGGAATATTAAAATTTAATGTGAAAGACCTGTTATACAGAAACAGTTCTAGCTATCCCATGATAAATGGCAACCCTGCAGCTGACTTAGAAGATGAACAGGTGTCTGTTCAATAAGAAATATGCATAGAATTAGTATAGCTTGTTCGGTATAAGGTCAGAAGATACCGTTCTGATCATCCAGTCAGACCTGCTCTATAAAGTAATCATTTCAGTTTTCTGAATTATTTCCTGCTTGAACTGCAGCACACCTTTCTCAAAAACAAACTGACCAAAACAGGACTGTTTTCTAATTCCCAGGTATGGACATTCACATCTTGTGATAAAATACTTCAGCAGTTGAATTAAAAACCTGCACATTTTTCCTTGCCTGAGTTTGTTTAGCTTCATCTTTCTGTCACTGCTTTGTTTACCAAACTAGAGAGATCTCCAATACTGCATTAATAGACAGTAATCAAGTTTTCTCTTAAACTCTGTTTGTTAACCATCAGTCCTGTTGTTCTAATTTGGACAAGAAAGCAAATAGAGAGTATCTAATTAGTATTAGTTCAAAAAGCAATTATTGTTGTGGTCAAAGCAATTATTTTTGTGGTTCTGATAATAGTGTGCTTATCTTTAATCACAAGCTTATTTTGGCTAAGCCATCTAATCAGAGTCTAAGTAGATGGCAAATGTTGCTATAATAAAAGGTATAGAAGCTTCTGCATTGTCCCCTTAATGGAATATTTAAGGGGTTATATGAGCACTGTGAAATGTATTTATTCTGATCCAGCCATCCAAATTTAATATACTTGAACCTTTTAGATAGTTTATTCTAAACATGTGGATATAGACCTATACTTGACACTTTGAAACAGCTTTGCCTACAGCATCAACAATCTGTGGAGCACCAGAACTATGGCTAAAGGAAGTTGTGCAAACACTGACCTTTATTTCCTCCTACTGACTGTTCTGCTGAGATTTGTTTATTTCACCTGCAAGAAAAAGAATAAGGGGAATCCTGGAATGGAGGGTAATGAGTAAATGCTTCACTAGTTGTTTAGCAGCTTAAGAAAATATCTTCAGAAAGTCTAACCAACTTTTTCTCTTGATTTCTGTCAATTTTATTTTTCTCTAAATATTTATTTCTTCATTGTCCTGTTAAATCCCAATTCTATATAGGACCCTAAGTCATTGAGAAATTTGATTAAATAATCTCATACCTTTTGCTTACAGGAAGAACCCCAGAAGGCTTTAAAGATGTGTTGTATTCAAAAGTCAGAAGAGAATTGTAGGGATGGATAAGACAAAACAGAAGTAAAACATTTCATATCTGCAACTATGACAAAAATAAAATTAATGTTCTGCAATCTGTTACACTCAGATTGCACTTTTAAAATGTAGTTCATGTAACATTTGTGGATTAGTAAGGCTTTATAAAAATACTTCAGTCTGGAGTTAAAGGGTTTTTTACAGTCAAAAAAATAACCACTTGTATCCGATATGTACATGTGTGCATACACACACAATAAGTTTTGTTGTGTTGTGCCATAGTCAACAAGAAATCAATAGCTGAAATAATTTTTAGAAACCCAAATATGTAAAGAATGGAAAGTATATTGGCTAGTAAGGGAGAGATAAGAAAAGCTTCCAAATAGGCTGGTGTTAATATGTTTATAGTTGCTGCTATTTTTTAGCTGTTATTAGGGATTATTTGCTTTGGTATCTGGTGTTTGAAATCTATGGGTCAGTATTTTCATGAAGTCAAGCATCTAAGTCTTCTGAAAAATGTAAGTTCACAGATTTCTTCAGTCCCACTTGATTAGCGCAATAAAACATGCTGATTCTTTTTTTTTCTCTTTTCTGTTCAGAAGTGCAGTCCAGAGAAAACCACCATAGTTAACCAAGAAAACAAGTCGCTAGTACTTTTCATAGCTTATATTACTAATAGCAATATTCAGTTAATGATATTTTCAAGTAAATAATCATCTGTAGAAAACATTCTAACTTTCTGAGACACAGTGGAATTTTACTTAGTGAATCACTACTTCAAGGACAAAATTTTGAAAGAGGAGAAATCTGCAGAATGAATTGAACAGTAACTTTTCAGTGGATAAAAACGTCCCTGGAAAATATTCAAATCTTGCCAGCAACTTATGTCCTTTAATTCCAAGTTTTGACTATTGGTGGTCCAGAAAAGAGAATAGGAGAAAAACAAGAGTCAACTTTCTGAACTCAATAAGTATGGTGGTTCTTTTGGGATTTTTTTAATCAGGTAGCATTCCTAAGATTAAGTTTATATAATATGCAATTTATACAGAATTTAAGTAAAAAATTCATAATTTTACAAAAACCTAGCAATATCTATGGTATAGAATCTATCTTTTGCATAGAATCAATGATAATTTCAATTATGGGTTTCCTAGTTGTCTTTAGAGAAAACAAGTAGTACCAAATTAAGTTTACATTGTTAATGTTTCATATATGATGAGTTACCCTTACTGATAACAGACTCCAAGGAAACAAATAAATAGCACTATATATAATAAATATCACTCTATTGAAATACTTGTCAAAGATTATTATTTGATGTGGGAAACTGGCTAGCTGAGAAGGGTCACGTAGACCAATTTGACTCAGTAGCCTTGTTCATAATTAAAAGTACCACTAATTCATTGCAGGTTATAATCTACAAAAGTGTGTCAGTTTTAGTACATTACAGAGTAGTGCCAAACCAATGTCAGAAAGAAAGATGTAGAAAAGAAAAAGAAAAAAAGCAAATTTATATGGGTTTGTAGAATTAAATTTTTTTTAGTGCCTTCATCACAATAACTTCTCTTTTAATTCTTGTTTCTTTTTCTTATGCATATATTCCACATAAGCAGTCTCTTTCCTAAGTGTTTACTTGCAGTTAGTCCTTGAAATAAGAAAAATTTGGTGAAATAAGAAAAATCTGGTGAGTAACAAAATCTAATCACTGTTCATAGGAACATTCCTATGTTCAAAGGAACAGGTCAAAAGCAATAGTGTAGTATGTTGTTACTGCTGGGCTTTGCTTGTTTCACTACCATTAAAGTAATTCCATAAAGCTATGGAATTAAAGTGTGGTTTTGCAGTATCTGACCACAGAGCAAAATCTGTAGCTGTGATGTGCCAAATCATTATCTCAAATACATACGGCTTTGAGCGATGATTCAGAAACCCATATAGATGTACAATCGAATTGCATAAATGAAAAATAGGCTGGAGATGTTGCTTATGAACGGAACCTAAAAATGAACAGATGTTTACAGCCTAATAACCTGAAAATACAAATTAGCACTTCTGAAGAAAATTGTAAGTAAATGTCTATGTGTAACTTCTGTATTTAAACACCCAACAAAGTAATCTTGGAAATAATTTAGTAAGTCAGAGTAAGGCTCTGACTCCCATACAGTAACTTTAATGTAACAAAAAACACTTTGATGAGAGAATGTTGAAAGTTTCCAGCTCATATTGCACAAAAGTAATTAGGAAAACACTGTGTATCCAAACTTTCTTAGTCTCCTATGAAAACTGCTTGAATACTGGATTAAAAAAAAAAATAAATCCCAGGCTATGGCCTCCTAAGTGAATTTTAGGCTGAAAATATTTCTCCCGAGTTCCATTATGTGAATGGTACTTAAGTAAATTTTTAAAGGAAATGCTAAAAAGCATAACTTACAGTATTTTGAAAAACAAACTCCAAACCCGACAAGTATTTTAACCTTTTATTTAAATGTTTGTCCGAAGAGAAAATATAGGTAATTTCAAAATAGTGTGATCTGGTATTATCTGTTGTTATCTATTCATCCAAGGAATTAATACAGACTTACAACCAGCATTTGTATAACTTAAACTCAGTGTTGGGTAGAAGACTGATGTTTTGCTTCCAGTCTTTTTGAATTTGTCTCAGTGCATATATACATTATTCTGAGATTTATTATCTTTTCTACATAATCCTATGAAAACAAAGTCTCCTTCCCAGAGTTGAGGAGCTAAAGATAGTAGAAAGCTTCAGGACAAGTGCCTTTGGCCTGCTCTGGTTGTCTAAAAAGTTACAGATTCAGTGGCTGTATGTGCAAAACCTTGATAGCAATTCACCAGACGGACAGTGAGTGTCTGGGAAAAATCCTTTTCGATGGTATCTCTTTGTCTGAATTTCACCCCCTGAATCTTTCAACAGGGAGATGTGTTCTGCACTGTGGCTGCTGTTATCTGTGAGGCATGTAGGTCTTGTGATTGTAGTAACATGGCTAAAGTTTTGTTACAATCTGCATTTTAAGTGCTGTTTCTGAATTCTCTCTTATATTCTCAAAATCTGCACTTACTTTTTGATTGCAGAATTAATCTTCTCAAATTAGTCAAAGAATCCATTAACTACTTTGAGGCAAAATGTGTGTAAACCAGCATCTTTTCTCCTCTACCTTTTTTCTCTTAAAAAGACAGCACCTCTAAAAAGCACATAGAAGAATACTTATTAGTAAATTAAAATATAGATTTTTCAGCTAACTTTTCTGGTTGAACATGCTGCACAGTGTAATAAATGGATACATTGAGCTAACAGTTCTTAGGTTTTTTCTTTTGCAATTCTGGATTTTATTTTAATAATATGCATATTAACATTGAACAAATTTATGTGGGGTTTATTTGCATTTAATACTTTACTTCCAAACTCTTTGCCATTGCAGTGAGTTACTCTTAGGGATCAAATGACCTGGGATGCCAAGCTTGATTCCAGTTCCCCTGCTGGTAAATGAGGAACTGGAGATGCTCTATTCCAACCTGAACAGACAACCCTATCTTACACATTCTATAAGTGTCTGCTGATGGTGTTTCTTCCCTCTTCAGGAGATCTGAGGATATGCAGGATGGAAGGAAAGATATGGAGAGAGGACACAGGGGTGAGGAGAAGAGGTAGTAGTGCCAGCTTCTCCACTTCGTACTTCCTTAAAGCCTTACAAGTCAGCATACCTCCTCCAGCCATGGGAGGAAGTTAAAGCTGCACTTCCTGGAATTCCTTCCGGTCTTTGTCCTAGTATTGCCATTTACCCTGGTAAACAGTATTCCAGGAAGATCATGACAAATGAAGGTGACTCTATAGATAATGGAGACACAGAGGGGATGAACAGAAATGCAGGTCCCTGCATTTTAAGGAACGGATTGAGAAATGAGGCTCCAGACAGGGAATGAGTTGACAAAAATGCAGAAATTCCCATTGCTACTTCCAGCTTTCTGAAATACTGCTGATCCTTGCAAATCTTCTCCAGACAATATTAAAAGCACTTTATGTTTTCCAGCCACCAAGTTCCAATCTCACTGGTCGTTTCTCCCTGCTTACTCAGTTTTCCAATCTTTCCCTTTGCTCCTTCCTTTACTTCTGGGTTGTCCTTAACCACTCCTGTATTCCTCTATACTTGAGTCCTCTTTTCCAACCCAAGGTTTACACAACCTTTCTTTTTTGCCTATACTGCTAAAGAAGCTTCAAACTGTCTCTGGGATTAGTATTTATACCTGTTCAGCACCATAGTGATCACTTGCCATATATTTAAAATAACATATTGTGTTCATTTTTGGCAGATAAAAATAAGCCATCCTTGAAAAATTAAATAACTTTATATTTAAAAATAACTTGTATTTGGATTTGTCCTTGATAAGCTTTGAATGATAATAGGAGATGATTATGGAATGATTATAGACTCGACAACCTCTAGTTAGAACACAACAGAAAAGCATGGCTGAGGAGTAGCAAACCTAATTGTAGACAAATAAAAGAAAATTCACCCACACAAGATAATGAAAGCACTGACTGGACATAGCTGTATTTTTCCTTCCATCAGCCTTCATTTCTCAGTGTCAGCTAGGTCAGATAAGTCAGGTTTTAACTCTCTTTTATTGATTCTTTTACCTTTTCATTTTACTAACATCCTTTTAAATTAGTAGGTTTTATATGCAATAAGAGGTGATATGGTTCATCCACGTGAGCACATAAGGAATATGTACCCCAGAGATTTAACTCCCTGTATTCTGACGTGTGTCTGACTTGGCAAAAGGTTGAACTGTGAAAATTTCTAATGATGAAAAATTGTTTGATTATTTAAACTACTTCTATTTTCAATGCATTATTAAGATCAGCAAATGTCAATTTAATCAACTCATAGAACATAGAGCTTGATATTCTATGCATAAATCAATTACCCCTCTTTCCAGAAATCTTTTTATGGGACTTTGAGGAGCAACCTGTTTTCTCTGTGAGCTTTGAGCACTTAGATTTTAAATAGTCTGTATGCAAACCTCTGTTCCAAGTGCAAGAATATTGCACTATATTAGCTGCAAATGGATTGTGAAAATGTGGCAAAATTTTCTCAATGAGTAATCCTTGTAAATTGTTTAATTTGTAATAGACTTTACAGCCTTAGGAATGGATTGCAAAACATATCTGTGCCTCAGGGAAGGAAAGATTTTTTGAAAGGTGATCAAGTATTTGCTGTGTGGTAGTATTTTTCTAGGAAATGGGTGACTAGTAAATCAAGATGTGATTTTGTTCTTGAAAGCATAAGTTGTGGGGTGGGTTCCTTGGAAGTTAGTGAGCTTGTACCTCAGCTTTGTCTTTTGATTTCCTTCTTATACTATTAACAACAGCTCAGGTACTGTTCAGAGTCCTGAAAAAAGTGTGGTTAATATAAATGAGCAAATAAATATAGGAGGGAACATACAGAAATGGCAGGGCAGTTTACCAAGTCCCTAGTGAAGTCAATACCAAAACTATAGCTTGCTTCAGTGTAGTTAGGCTTTCAGGGACAGCATATTTCTTCTCCTATTCATAAAATACAGTTTTCTAATGTTCTCACTGTTTGACTGCCACCACCCAGCATGTGAATATAACTTAATCATTCACAGTCGCAAACCTGGAAAGGAGCAAGCTGCATATTTTCCCAACTATAGGAATGTAAATTTCATTTATTGAAATCTATCCCTGCTTCTGCAGCTGAAATAACATACTGGGAGCAGTCTTCACAATATCTATCTTCCAATAATATATATGCCACTGTATCTATTGGAAAACTAACTGCAGAAACATATCCTCATGAATATTCCTTTTAAATGATGTATTAAAGAATCATACCAGAAGATGAGCATATCTAAGAACGTTACAATCAACAAAACGTTAGAACAGTAATAGATTTTGATTCTTTTCTAATTTCCTTTCGTAGCCAGAAACTCCTCAGAAAATAATCCTTTATTTACTAAACTTCAAAAGAGGAGTAAAATTGGCATGTAAGCCCTGACCTGAGAGAGACTAAAGAAGCAACAGAGAATTAGATGGAAAAAAATTATTAATGCCTCCCTCCCAAGTGAAATGATTTTTAATTTGGTTTATTGAATGTAACTGTCATTATTTATGAGAAAGAAGAAATTCTGATTTCTTTCTTAGCTGCTTACAATTAATATAAAAAAAAATTATGACTCAGTACTTTTATAATTATGACCACATTTCACTTGCCAACCAAGATGTTTATGGTGGTAATCCCTATCTGCTACTGTGTTGATCTAAGGTAACTTTTCTTCTTCTTAAGCTACCATCCTTCAGCATCTAAAAGAGCAGATAACTAAGAGAGAACTTTTAAAATTATTGGGATTTCCCTTGTTTTCTCATAAGAATTTTTCATTATGTTTTTCTGCCAAGTTTCCTCCTCCTGTGTCAGTTCTCCTGGGTTTGTTATTATCTCTTTTATATTATGTGCTGGAACTAAGACAGGTTCTGGAGTCTAGGTGGAACAGAAGCAGCTGTTTCATCCTGTGTCCTGTCCAGCCTCAAAATAAAATGTTCTGAATCCAATCTTAAAGAATCCTTACTGGGCCTTTTCACAGTCTGACTGGGTGATTAACTGTGCTTTATCGCTATATGACCACCACAGCCAAATTCTTTTCACATGCGGTATCTGCAGGTCATGTCTTTACAGCTAATAATTTCATCTATCTTTAGTACCTCCAGGAAATTTCCTTTTCAGGTAAATGGACAGCTGCAATGGATAGATACTGATTTCTCTGTGTGGGGAAAAGATTACTGTATTTTGTCTGCTCTAGATGTAAAAAGGAAGCTCAGAAATTTCTGATAGCCAACAGGAAAATGCGGTTTGGAAAAAACCTCTGTAAAGTGGTGGGGATTGCTATTTCAGGCATTCTGTTTGTATGGCTTAAGTTTTGGGACCTTCTCAGTTAAAACTCATTACAAAGGATTTCCTTTTTTTTTTTATTTATTTTATTTATTTTCTTCTTCCAGTACTAGGAATAAGAGGTGGTGTAGCTGAACTTTGATGTGCTTTAATTAAGTCTCCTCTGACCATTCTTCTTTGTGGTGGTTCAGCTTGTTAGCAACCTCCATGAATGGGAATGTGCAAAGCCAAAAGAAAAGCAAAAGAATAAATGAAATCCCTTATTTACAACAAGAATTCTTGAAGATGGGAACATATTCATTTTTCTATCCACTTTCTTACTTGTGAAGAAAAAATGAGGCACTTGAAATCTCACCATTTATTTATAGCTTTTTTCCCCTTAACATACCTGTAATAATAACCTGAAACATTGGTGTGAATATTTCAGTGAGCCTTGCTGGAGCTTGTCGTGTGAACAAATAAGAAAATTCACCTCAGAGAATTCTGGTTACAAGTTACACTCTCCCTCATCTAAATGATGAGAACAACAATAATTAAATGTAATTTTATGTTATCAAGTTAAATATAATTGGGGATTTATATCTGATTATTTCAAAAAAATCTTTTTGAAATTAAACGACTCCAAATTATTTTACATTTCAAATTAAGTGTATGTGCTTGTTAAATATTGTTGCTTTGTCTTGATCAGTAGAATGAAGAGAAAATGCTTACTGCTCTTTTCTTGTGAATAAATTTTCTTCTTTAATCTTCATTTAATGTACCATCTTCTTAAAAAGAGGTCATGGCTCCTGAAACAACTCACATACTAGTTTCAAAGTTATATTTTCTTTATTTGAAGGTTGTAATTAAGTTTCCGTTTTTGGATTGCACTTCACCATGAAGACACAGGTTTAATCACCCTGAGCTTCCCCTACTGTCCCTGCAGAAAATGTCCCATGGAGATAATCTCATTGGGGCATTTATCCCAAAAGTTTTACCAGTGTTACCAGAGAAGGTTCATCAATGTTTGTGATTCTTAATATAGAGAAAAACACAGTCTGAAATGTTGCAGATAGTTCTATAGATAGTTCTCTGGGCCTCCTAGTATACGTGCAGCATATGTCAAACAGCCTGTCTGTGTCTGCTAGGAGAGTTACCATCTCTTAAAATAACATATGCCAAGCCATCAAACTTTCTCTTACATTGGCATACGCACCAGAGGTTTAGTCAATATACTGGTTTCAGCTAGGGAGTATGAATTTTCTAAGTTCTAAGCTATATCAACAGACTTTCCTAGTCCAGATGGGACTGTACACAAGTCCCTGACACTTTTGCAGCCTGTAAATTTGCTCAGCAGGTTGAACTGACACATTGTTGGAAATGCAGAAGTCAATGTGGCTTATTCAGCAGTGGGCTTTCATCAGTTCAAATGCACTGTTTTAACACCACTGAAAATTCATAGATGGTACCTCATAGGAAAAAATATGGCCTGCCTGATTCTTGCTGTTTATACATGTTTGAGAAACAGCAGCTTCCAATGATAATGTATTTTAACTTGCCATATGTGTGAAAAGTTTAATTAGCATATTCATCACCCAGCCCAGAGGTAGCATTATGATTCTGTTCACAGGCAGTTCATAAATCGCAGGATTCCGGTAGTCAGCTCTGTCTCCCAGAGACAGTGCTGTATCTGCCCTACAGGCATCTTCCCACAGCAAGCAGAGAGAGTGTGGCAGAGGAGTCCATGATCTTCAGTCAAGACTTATGAAAAATGATGGCTTTGATAGTCTCTAAAAACTGTTAGGACACCAGCATGGATGACTCCTATTAGCTTTAGTACTGGCCTCTCTGATCAAGAGCAGACGTCAGGCCTTGCTCTGAGGGTATGCTGTTCTCTTGGATGCTGCACAGGCTAGATAATAACTGCAGTCTCTTTGTTGCAAGCAAACGATTGGAGGCCATGTTATGGTAGTTACCCTTTTGTTCTCTTTGGGAACTGAATGATGGACCAGTATCCTGAAACTATTCTCTTGCCTGTTGACCCATATTAATAGGGCCTCACCTAGCAAATGGAGGTGAAATTGCTGGAAACTTGCTCCCTGGGCAGAATTCATCAAGGGGCTATCCCATTAGGCAGAGAATTAGGAAAAGAGTTCCCTCAAAGTTATTGCAGTGATTTAATGTCAGGTGCGCACTTATTTAAAATCATTCTGTGATGTTTTCAGATGATGTTGGAATTAATGTGTGACAATCTAAAAGGAGTTGCTGCTCTAACAAATAAGACACCTGTTAGTTTCAGCAGGATCCAAATGAATGACAAGATACTGAGAACCTCTTTTTCCTGTGGACTCTGTAGTTTTCTATTAATATTTTTAATCTTCCTAAATTCAGTATTATTGTTGCTTCTCATGATAAGGTTTTAAAGCCATGTACTGTAGGAGAAAAATGTTTACCAGTGCACTTTTAATCTGCTGGTAATGTAAAACAGACAAAAGGACAGAGATGCTTAAACGAGATTTCTCATGCCTGTCTTCCCTAGTATGTATTTGTGTTAATTTTATAATCTTTTTATTAAAACTTTCAGAATGAAGGGACCTATTGCTGTTTATTTTGTTAGCATTAGTCTCTTCCTTCCCTCTTTGCTTTTGTTTTCTCTGGTGACCTTCATTGTCCTTAGCTGCTACTACCCATAAGTTTTCCCAGAAACCCAATCCCGAGCAGAAAATAGTCTACTGGTGGTTTACAGCCTCCAATGGAGCTTTAGGATTTTTCAGTCTTATTGCTTATGCTACAGTTAATCTACACTGCATGTATTTTTATTTTTCAGGAAACTGAAGCATCAGTGCAGGCTAAACAGCCGAATGTGGAAGAGGTTTTGTCTAAAGGGTGTCATTTATATAAGGAAAAACCAGCCACTCATCCAGTAAAGGTAATGAAGCAACCTTTAGCAATATCCATTACTGTGTAATGGGTTATGCTTCCCCTGTTGTACACTTGTCCTTGATGTGCTCTGTTTAAAATCAATGAAAGCACTTGGAAAATGGCATTTGTTCTGTTCTGTGACAGCATAGCCAGGAAAAATGGAATGTTCCCAGCTAGAAAATTTTCACGTTGTGATGGGAATATTGTTTTTGTCAATTAAGGTTGTTCTGTCTATTCAAGAGTAATCCATGTTGAAAGCAAATGTAATTTTTGGTGCCTAATTAATGGCATCACATAACATGTTTTTAAACTCCTTTATTTTGAATTTTGCTTTCAGAAATTTTGTCAATTTAAAAAAAAAATGAATGTATTTTCTAGAAAAGGTAAGAGTCAAATCTCAAAGAGGGCCCTTTGCTCTAAAATTTTTCCACTGTGAAAGAAAGATGACATGGCAATATAGCACTTTCCCATTCAGTTTCTGTGCCAAAATCAATGTAGAATCACACAGAATCACAAGAATGACTGAGTTTTTTTCTGTTTTGGAGTAGAGAATACATTGTTAAGGCAGCTAATGCCTCCCATCACTTCTCTGCTAGAAAAGTGCTGTAGAATCCTTTTCCCTGGCATAGAAATTTGTTTGAAGGGGATAATTTGCACTCAGTTTCCTAAAGAATATGTAGACCTTCATTGAGACTAGAGTATCATTTACTATCCTGTAGAATCTTGAAGCAGAAAACCACCGGCAAGCAGCCTCCCATATGTGGTTCAGTTGCTTTTGGAGTGGGAGACCCAACTAGTAAGGTAACTACCATATCAGCCAGAGTTTGATCTGACTTCTCGTTTATAACTGCTAATGAAATGTCTGTGAATGTGATGATTAAGAGTTCCCAGAAACAGTAATATTGGCTTATTGATTAGACTAAGTATCTATTGCAACTGTTTCTGACTGGACAGACAGTAAACTTTGTCTTTGTATTTAGAGCTTTTCCAAACCTACAGCACTCCATACCTTCATTTAACAGGAAAAGATTTTACAATGTCTGTAGATGACCTCTACAGTGAATTTCTTGTTTTTTCCATCTCTACTTAGTCACTATACTTGGAGTACTGTTTTTTCTCCAAAATTTCCTTTAAATTACCTATAAATCTCACCAACAAATCTCCATTCACGGGAGCACGAGTACACTTATCTCCACTTTAGAAATTAATACTGATTTAAGAATAATTTGGTTTCTTTTCTTCTTTCATAAACAGAAATCATTAAGAGTTATTTTCTCCTTTAGTATCTATGCTATTTCTTTTGTTAATGATCAGTTAGTAATAAAACACTGAAAGAGATGAACTCAGGGTGACTTAAAAGTAGCGTGCTAATGAGGGTAGGCAGGAACAAAACTTTTGACTCTGTGTTTGCCATATTTCTTGGCTAATTGGCTACACTATTTATGTTGGGAACTGGCATATGTCATCTACACTCTGAATGGATGATGGACCAAAAATCACTCTGCAATAACTGCATTTACTCATTTCATATGACTTCAGATAGAGTCTTAAGGGTTCTTAGTCCATATTTTAACAAGCAAAGCACTTGAAACAACAAAAAACTAGAGGATTTTGGCTTTTTCGATTTTTGTAATTGCATATTTGCAAAATGAATGCTGGCATTTTCAAGAAGAAACAGTACTTGTTTTATGTATCACTGATAGAAGTATAACTGATATGAAACAATTCTCTTGAGGCCAAACTTCTGACATAGAAAAAAGTATGCGTGTGTCTGTTTCTTTTAAGTATTCACATCAAAGACATTGAAAATGGCCAATTTAGCCAAATTTATTTAAATAAATAAATATTATATATTTAATATATAAAAATTATAAATAAATATTATTTTAATATTTATAATATTAAATAAAGATTATGATGTTCCTTGAGTTGTAGTTTTGACAATGATATTATAAGATGTGTCTGTGAAGAAATTAGTAGCTACTTGTGGAGTAGTAGTATTTAATTTCTAGTCCCTCTTTAATTGCATTTTACTTTTTTTAATTACATTCTGTAGTTCAGTTAATTAAATGACCTGTGAAGTTAATTTGTTGTTCACTGTCTGTCTTGTATAGTAAGTCATAAAAGTGAATATATGTTAGTCCAACTGTCAGGACTGTTGAATTGCTTTGTTGATGATGTAGGTTTCCTTAAGTTTACACCCATTTATACTGAGTTGGTGTCCTGTCATCGTTCTTTGTGAGTAACTTCCAACACCGTCTGCTACTAAATATGTTCCAATATAAACTTTTCAGCAAATGTCAAAATAATTTTCCACACAAAAGGTATTTTGTGGAAGCAGAAATAATTTGTACTCAGATTAAGGTGTTTTTGAGAAGATATTTAGGAGGGCTGCAAAGTACTCAATTTTACAAAATTCTTTAATTAAAGCTGGCCTTTGTCGAGTTTAAATCTGCCTAATTCAGTATAGGATCTGGATAGCACTCACACTGTGAGCAGCAATTCAATACATTGACTCATACTCCTTGCTTAGTTTGTGGCATAGAAAAAAAGATAAAATTACATGGCCTCTTTAAAAGCATTAATTACTTGCATATCCTTGTTTAATAACTTTGTAGATGGTTTAGTACTCTGAGGCACCTTTGTCTTAGTTTTCAGTTTTTTCTCAGATTTCCTTAATTCACCACAAATCTTCCCATTCTTTTTGATAAATAAAGTAGAAGTCCAATAGACTCATTCACACTGCAAGCCCCTCCTGTACTGGAAAGCAGTATGTGTCAGAATTAAAGCTATTGGTGCAATTCTGTGTATTGTATCTGAATTGATGTTCATAGTTGATGTTATTCTGGCATTTTCTAATATTTAGCTGTTTACCTTTACAACCTTTAGAATACATTCTCATTATACAGTTTGGATTATATTAGATCACAAGGATTTATATTGACACATACTTAATCTTATCTCATAGTTATGTCACTGAAATAAGTATATTTTCACACCTTCACTAAGCGTACTAAAAGTGCTGATAATGGAATTTTGCAATGCAGCACTGTAAAAATGTTTTTGTTGGGAAATGAAATTTTAGTAAGATGCTGATTCAAGAGTCAAGAATAAGATGAGACATGATCCTTTAAGCACTAGCACTTTAATAATCAGACCTATTCACTTTTATAAAATGGATTTCATGCTTTTGAAATGCATTTCTGTGAAGCTTTTGCAGGTGGGGGAGGGAGCGGTTACTGCTGGTGACAGAGGCAATAGAAGGAACATAAGCCCCAATCTCATGATTAACAGCTCTTAAACGGAAGAGTTTAATCTGGCAGAGATTTCTGTGGCAGTGGAAGATCTGTAGTTCCCTTGCCACAGCACTCACTGTCTTCGTTCCCATGTTGGGTGAGAGAATAAGTGGTGAGGAACTGATTTTCATTGTCCTCAGTCTTGCATTTAAAAGACTATATCATTTATCTCTAAGTACTCCTATCTAGTTTTGCTGCTGCCAATGAGATTAGTTCATGTATAAATGTTAACTTAAATTGCACTGGTGCTGACATTTAAAGAAAATCAACAAATCAATAAAGCATTCCTCAATGCAACATATTTTGATGTTCCTACTTGTCACCAAAGCTCTAGAGTTGCAATTACAGCAAAATTGTTGTGCTCAAAGAAGTTAACATTTTAATGCACGCATGCTAATTTATGGCAGATGCAAGACTGGATCAAACCGTAATTCTGATAGAAGAGTTTGAAACTAGCTACTCTCTTATTAGTGGCATAGATGTTGCCTCAGACAACCCTCTCTAATGTGTGTGGTGAGCATGTTTTATATTTTGTCGTTGCTGGAAAGAAATCCCTGGCTCACATCCATGTGAATGATTGAAGAGGTACTCATAGTGAGGAGCAATATTATATTTATAACATCCGTATCTCCTTCCTGAGTTACTGTGACTATACTGTAAAATGAAGCCAAACTTTGATAGTGCAATCTCTCCAGCTTTTGTTTTTAAGGGTTCCTTGCTCTCCCTACTACTATTGAATTAATAGATACTGGAGCAGTCTTTTGCCTTTTAAGCTCTGGAAGTAGATTCTTGGGTTACAACAGCAGGAAAAAAAAAAATTAAAATCTGCCATAAAATATATCCAAAGTGTGTGTTTCTTTGTAACTGTAATCCACACAGAAATAAAACGTGTGATTGTGAATTGTCACATGAAAAGTTACATTTATCATGTATACCTGATTGCTTTTTCCTGCCTAGTCCTCACAGTCTATTATCAAGGAGAATGTCTGATATTCCTGACTTTTGATTTTATTTTTAATGCAGTTTTTAAGCTGCTCTTAAAGATAAAGAGTTGGTTTATTCCCTTATGCAGAATTGTATCCTCTCTCCCCTGCCCTACAAAAAGCATTTCCACAAAAAACAGTCCAGAATTTATATCAGGTAATATTCTGGCCTCCGTTGGTGTCAGATATAAAAGAACTTTGTAAATTTAGAGTACTTATGGCAAAGCTTAAGGCAAATTCTAGCAGTGCTCCCCTGATACATCAGAATATAAAATCGTGCTACTTCAGTGTTGGTGTGTGTGCACACTCTGCAATTTAATGAGTATTGTTCCCTATACCTCTCATATTGACCCCTGTCATCTTAAACTCTAGGTAATTAAAGTACCTTTCTTAATAAGCATCCTGTTTTCCTCACTGCTGGATTGTGATTTAGATTATATATCTAGTTGTGTATTCGACACAAGAATACTAAAAACATTCCTGAGTGGCATTGGTAGGCTCTACAGTTTTTTGTAGCAGACAATCAGGGAGCAGTTTTAAAAAAAAAATAGTCATTTTAAGAGTTTAGAGAAACCAGCATAGAATTAGCAATGCTCCAGACTTCTTTACAGTCCTTAAAGTAAGGAAAGTAAGGAAGAAAAAGGGGGAGAAACAACAGTTTCAAGTTTAAACACTTCTCAGGGTTGTCCCAGGACTGATGTAATTCACACTCCAGACTTTCACTTAGGTTTTCTTTAAAAGTAGCAGTTTAGTCATTGCCAGTCAGGACTGCATGCACACACACTGAAGTTTGTGATTCCCTGAAGACTCCTAAGACTTTTTTTACTTTTTTTTTTTTTTTTTAATATAGGTGGAAGAATGTGTTCAGCATTTGATATTACAAATTGCAGAGGTTTTATTGACAACTGGCTTTTAATACATAATTCACCACTCTATTTTAAATTACAAAATGAGCATCTTAGTGCCATCTACAGTCACCTCTCTACAGTATGTTAAAGTCATCCTGTGTTAGCTAAAAAGGTGTACAGGCCTGCTGACCAGCAGTGTTCCCTGGGAGCTGGCAGTGGTGGGGACCCCTGGCAGAACAGCAGGACAGTGTCTCACCAGCCAAGGTTCCTCCTGCTGCCCTCAGACAAGAAGCAGGGCAGACTGGGGGGTTGCCCCTGAGTGGTGGTTAGGACCAGGCCTGGTGAGGGGAACCAGAGTCAATCACAGCCCCAGATGGCTGGACAGGGGCATGGGGATGGGAATGGTCTGTGGTTGGTCCAGGAAGGCAATCTGTGGTCAGGGTCAGACAGCAGTGCTAGACTCTGAGTTGGGTCTGAGCTTCAGCAGGCAAACTTTGAGGAGGAAAGATGCTTTCAGGACGCTGACGTCATGAAGCTCTTTGGAGCCCAACTGGAAAGGAATTTACTCATCCCTCTCTCTTCCTCCACCTGTGAAAATTAATTGCTGTTTCTACCTTTCTGTTGGTTTGGGAATTTTTTTGTTGTGGTTTTTTTTTTTGGTTTTTGTTTTAATTCAGGGAGTCCATCAGATGGAGGGGAAAAAAAAGTTTAATTTATTTTACACTTATTGACATTTATTTCTGTATTATAAATTTAATATATTGTTGTTTTCTATTCCAGAAAAAACTGGAAGACTTGAATGCTGACTGGAAGGCAATAAACCACTTAATTCAGCAACTAAAGGAAAAGCCAGCCTCAGGAGCATTTGGCGTTCTCTCTTCAGGTGTCTGTAAGTATTTCAGTATATACATCTTTTGAAATTAATTACAAATTAAGTTAAAATTAAAATGGCTGGAGACTGTCTAAATTTACTCTGCATCCTTACAGATTTCAGTTTTCAGCTTGTAAATGGGAGGTTTATAAGCTAAATGATAATGATAAATTTAAATGATAGTATGGCATTCGACTTGTTTTTTTTTTTTACCATTTTCTTTCTATTTTGTGTAATGTACCCCAGAAGACAAATTAGATTATGGATTTCATGAAAAGAGTGCAACATGCTTTTCAAATTATTACTTTTTTGAAGTCTTGTTTCTTTTTTTTCTATGAAGAGATGAGATGAGATTTCTACTTTCTTCATATATTTATGGAGGAAATACTGTGAAGGGAGAAGAAGTATTTACGTTAAAAGATAATAATGTTGTAGGTAAAGCAGATATAAATTGGTCAATTCTGGAAATTCTGAAGTTACTTTTTATGATAGGGCAATGAACTGAAACATTTTCAAGACAAAGCTTGTCTATTGATAGGACAAGTTGTATGACAACATGGTAAGAGTAATTCTGAGGTTAAACATTGAATCTGTGATGTACATCTCTGATTGTATTACTTCGCGAATCCATAACAAGAGACTTGATCTCAATTTAATTTAAATTATTTGGACAATATTTATATTGGATTATTCTCATATGTCTTTGCACCTGCTGGTTCCCCACAAGGATTACTAACTCATTTTTATCTCCTTGATAAATAGGTTTTATTTCCCACTGCTTTCCTTTGAAATGTTCTGATTAAGCATGTGTGGAAAAGAAATACATAATGGAAGCACTGGGTTAAATCTGAGTTTCTAAAGTCTAAAGATTCTTAAGATTCTTTAGTTGGTATTGAACTATCTTGGTTGCTTGGATGAATAATGTTACTCCCCTGCAGAATTTGGAAAGCTGCTCATCAGATGTGGGAGCAGAAAGAAATTATTCCCTTCTCCTCCCCCTATCAGATTGCCTGTAACTCTGGCTATGATACAGCTGCAGTACTTACCTGGGATTTGATTACTTTTAGGATGTTGATCCCTCTTGCTTTTAACATGTTTTAATTGGTAGCATACAAGAAAAGCTGAAATTGGAGAAATTTCTACCTTCTCTACCTGACTCTACCTAGTCACTTTCTAGGACAGCAAAGCAGAAAAATCTGTTTACAGAGAGGTAATTAATTACACCATATAGGCAGAACCCAGAATATTCAGTACCAGAAGACAGTCCAACTTCTGTCAGAATAGCATTTACCAATTCAAGCAAAATAGATGTCTTGCTTGTGACGTGTTGAATCTTACTAAAGAGGGTCTGGCATTTAGTTTTAGTTGTTTAGAATTGCTGTGGTTCCATTGGCAAACACTTCCATTTTCTAAAAAGGAGTATATACCACTAGTTTGTTTTTTTTGTTTTTTTTTTGGTTTGGTTTTTTTTTTTAAAAAAAATAACAAACTTGTACTATGGCAGTATCCTTGCTTTAGAGGATTTTTTTCTAAGGCATGATATAGAAATTCATATAATGACATGAGGGAACTGAAGGAGATACATAATCAATTTTTGCTGTGCTGGGTCACTGAACGTGCTGTGTCAGTTTTGTATGTCAGCAGGTTATGATGTTGCATTCCAGGGGGAGGGAGTGCTGGTGAGTTGTGTGTTTGGAAACGGTAATAATGGAGCAAGAGAGAGAAGACAGAGTAGTAGTGCAATAGTTTACTATATTAGCTCATCTTTACCTGAAGAATTGCAAAATTGCTCATTTACCTTAATTCAGCATGTAGGCTTTAACTATTAACATGTCTGAGACTCAGCAGATCGAATTATACACACAGAAAATGAAAGGGCTGGTGTTCTGTAAAGGATTAAGCAGGAAGTAAGATTGATTTCCTTTCTTTTGCCAAGAGCACTTAAAATTTGAACCTGTGCTTGTAGCACTAATTCATAATTTTTCTTTATTTGAGTCAGTTTACTGCAATCATGTCATTATAGATGTATCGCCACAGAACTGTAGAGTTCAGAAGGGACCTGGGGAGACATCTATTCCTTGTGTTCAAAGCACAGTCAATTAACACACGTTGCTCAGGGTCATATCCAGTCAGATTTTGAATATCTCCAAGGACAAAGACTCCATAACCTCTCCAGGCAACCTGTTGCAGTGTTGAACCACTCTCACAGTAAAAAAAAAAAAAAAAAAAAGTTTCTTCTTCTATTTAAAGAGAATTTCTAGTATTTCAGTTTTTGCATGGTGTCTCTCATCCTGTCACTGGGCATCACTGAAAAGAGTCTGGCTCTGTGGTTCTGTCTTCTTTATTCCACCAATCAGATATTTATACACATGGATGTGATCCCCCTGAGCTTTCTTTTCTCCAGGCTGAGGCAGCAAGTTTCTGCAAAGATAGAAAGAGGTACATGCTACTAAAGTATTTTCATGTTTAGTTATGAAGCAAGGGCAGTGTCTCCTGTTGATAATTATTCACTTCCTGATTCTATAGGGACTTCTGTGGGCACCAGAATTTAATAATGTTGATGTCTGTGTTTGAGGCCAGGGAATGCAGATGTAAGTGGCTAACCTCTACTGCCCCATTAAGTATCATTTGGTCCAGTCAGGCTACAAGACCTCAGACTGAAGATCTTACTAAATAAACTATCTGGTGGCTGTGACATAGGTAAAGGACCCTGTTTATAATTATTTCTAGGTCTGTGTATTATAGTTTCTTCAGCAGGAGAAGCAGTAAAAAAAGTCCTTAATATCCTTCCAGTCCAGCGTGCCCTCAGGCATAACGAACAAGAACTACTTTTCCAGCTTGGAAAATGTGCTTAGCTGAAGGGTACGTCTAAAACCTTAGCAATGATTGACTTCCAAGACAAGATGATTCAGGAAGGAAATCACACTTGCTATCTGTATTTGACAGGATAACATGAAATTCTATAAATGTCTCTATCCAAATACCTTGATGCATTGCTTAGCCAGCAGTTTGAAAACATTTTAAGCAGAGAGAAATGCAGTTTTGGAATGTGCATTTACAGGAGGTACAGATTTTAATAGTATTGTTAGCATTCAAATGACTTCTTTTGTACTAAAGTGCTACCACTGTATTTACTTAAGATTTAGGTAAAGTTACATAGTGCTTTGTAGACCCATGTGAATACATTGTGGGGTAGGAGGCATTCCTGACTTTGTTCCTCAGGAAGATATTTTCCATTATTCACCTTCATTCAAGTAAGATGTTAAGGGAAACTTTATTGCTTTCACTTAGAGCTGTACTTGGAAATACACTTTCTTATAAAAGCTTATGTATTTATTTTCACTTATGCTATACTTTGTTAGTGAAATTTTAAAAGTAACTGTGAATGAATATAGCTTAAAATACTTTTTGAACTAATTTTACATTTTACAGGTATAGCCAACAAAACCATGAGCAGTACATTGTATTGGTACTCTTGTAGTTTTACTTATTCAGTGAACAGTACTTTGTGTACAGTTTCATTTTTCCCCTGAAATTTTATGCAAGTTTTTGTCTTTTTGTATGAAATGGCTACTCAAGTGAAACAGAAAAATGTATGACTGTGAAATGAAGGTGTGTCAATTGCAATGGTGAAATTACTTCTGAAATTAGATAGAATTTATCCCTTTAAACTTCACAAGTTAGCAGTCTTATTTTGGAGCATTGTTTGTAGCAGGTCTAACAAAAAGATAAAGAAAAAAAAAGTTTTCATTTTCCAAATTGCAGCAGTTAAAGATGCTTTTGACAAAAAGGCTTTATGTGTACCGTTACTTGTTGTATATTTAATATAAAGAATTTGAAGAAGGCGAGTACTGTATCACCAGAATTCCTAACACTAGCCATCAGCTTTAAATGTCTATCTTTGAATGCATACAACCAAAGCTGTTCCGTGTTTTCAGTATAATTTTGCTTTGGGAGTAGGAGTTGGAGACTGTAGGCATGGGCTTCCATGTACAGGGAAAGAAGGATTTTCGGGACTTGGAATGCGTAAGGGAGAATGGGAAAGGAGTGATGTATCAAGCATTAG
>JAOTQQ010000001.1:120606751-120693686 GCA_026546715.1 Gallinago undulata
TGTACAGGGAAAGAAGGATTTTCGGGACTTGGAATGCGTAAGGGAGAATGGGAAAGGAGTGATGTATCAAGCATTAGAAGCAAGTGGTAACATGAGGATTGTTTCCTGCAGTAACTCACCAGCTGATTTAAACAAAACAGAACTCATCACTTATTAGCCCATATATTCAGCTGGGGTGTAGAAAAACATTCACAGCAGTCACCTCCAGAGTTTAAAATACCTTGAGATTTGAGGTTGGAATAGAAAGAATTATATTTGTGAATCTGGGGAAGCTGGTGACAACAGAATTTCATTTGTTTATACTTTGACATCTTATTTGAAGGAGTGCATTCTAAGGTATGTCTGCTTCCATTTGGGAAAGCTTAGTTGGCCTCTTATTTCTCCGTGAAACAAATCCCCAACTGGGCTGGGAATACTGCTTTATTCTCAGCTTATGAGATCTTACAAAACAGTTCTTGAAATCACTAACATTACTGAGTGTACGAACCACTGTGTCTTAGTACAGCTGAAATTCATATGCACTGCTTGGAATGTGGTATAAAGTAAGAAACTTGTACCGGTGTTACTAAAAATATTCAGTTCCTGAGACTGCATGTTTCTGAGGAAAACTGGCATAAAACAAAAGCATGTATATGAAAATACATGCCTTAATGAAATAAGGTTTAAAGCTAAAATTCAGTGAACTCAGAAGCTGAATGTGCTTCTGTAGTTCTAGTGTCTATATTTTATGCATCTGGAATTTCCTTCTACTTTCATATGAAATGTATAGTTAGTGATCTATTACTCTATATTGACTAGTTCTAAGATAGAGATGTCCAGATTGGGCACAGCAGTATTCCGCATTATGAAGACTGTACTGTTAAATCTCTGATACAATATTTGGTTTAATAATTATTCAACAGGGATGAAGGATTCTTTATCTTTGAAACTGTTTGAAACTCTAACTGTTGAAATATAGTTATTCCATGGATTTTGGAGCTGCATCATGTAATGTCCCACTGTCTCTTTCAAAACAAAAAAGCCATTTGTTTTTAAGAGATATTCAAGTGACAATGACAAAAATGTAAGAAACAAAATGACAACAACTAGCTTTGGGCAAAAATGCAAAATAGATAACATTTTCTTTTTTTTAGTATTTCATAGCTAACGTGCTCTGAAGCAGTCATTTTATATATATTTTGCACAGTGCTTGAGTGAACACATATGCTGTAGTTCAGAACTGTATTTGTTAGAATTTCCAAATGCTAGGCTTAAATATCTTTGTGCATTTAATTATGTGCACCTGAAAAGATAACAATATGTGTATTCACATGCTAAGTTAAAAACAATGTACAAATCAGATATTAGAGTGTCTATATTGTTTATAGCAGCTGGTGTAGTATAATTGAGACCAAGAATACTGTAAATAATTCCTTGAGGAAGACTGAACAATCTAAGAATGTGTACGTCTACAGTGTTTTCAATACTAATGCAAACATGTTGATATTTAAAAATATATTGCGCATAACATTCACCAGTTAAAATAACTGTGTTATCAGCTATTAAAATGCTCGTGTGGGGCGTTGTAGGTTTTTAATTTTGCAGAAAAATTCTCCACAGAATTGAACAGCTAAAAATCCACAGTGTGTGTCTGTTGTGACAAGTAGTTCTACAATTAGAAGGCAATGCTACTGCCAGTAGTCCATTTTAGTTAACATTAGTTTTAGGACACTAGTAATGAAGACTGCTAGCATGAGAGTTGTAATAGAGATAAATATTATTTCCAATAATGGCCAAGTCCAGAACTGCATAATTTCTGATACTTGTGCATGTAGAAAACCTTTCTAAAGGAAATGTCCATTTTTTATATTATTCATAATTGAGTTTAACTATGAATAGTTTTACTGAAACAAAGTGCAAGAGAGAAAAAGAACAAGGAGCAGTGCAGTAGGGACATATTATAAAGAATACCTTGAATTCTTGAATCAGTGGAGAGCAGTAAGAATAGGCTCTTCCTTGAGTCAACTGGCCTAACAAAGGTTACTCACCCATATAAAGTGTAATAGTAAAGGAATAAATTGTTGTCTTTACCTTTTCTTTTGGATGAAGGAATAAATAATGGTTTATATAAATAATTTTAATTGATTTGAAGTTGTTGTACTTTACAGGCTTATTGTAGTAAAGAGGTTCACAGATGCCAACCTGAGTTGGTCCTATGTGTGCATTGCCATCTATTTAGTTTCCCCATTGTGTTCAGGAAAGAAGCTGCCTGATTATTCCATCTGATTTTCATTAAGAAGCTTTTTTGCTTCTAGCACATGTGCCACATCTAACAAATAGCAATATGGCACAAAACTGAATCTGTTACCATTTGATTGGGGATTTTTCAAGGTCAGGACCCAGTTTCGCAAGCAGTTCTATTTTTCAATACAGCTGACATCAGACACAAGCTGAAGACAAACTTGTCTAATAAAGCTTTCAGATTCAATTTTCTCTGTGCATATAGCTTCAGGAATCTCTGGAGGTCATTCACAGCATGTGCTGCAACACCAACAGGGAGAAGTAATGAAAAGAGTCTAGATAAAAAGCTGACACTATGCCTTCAGAGCTGTGTGAATAAAAACATAATAAGCAAGTTTATAAACACAAGTCTCTGTGATTCACAGAATTTCTATCTTGATTGTTATAGCATGTCTTCATGTGAGCATTTATTTCTGGATTATCTGACAGGTGAAAAATACATACAAAATATACCAAAGCCACAAAAGCCTCCTTTAAATCAAAAGAAAGAAGGTTACAACTTTATATTTAACATTCTATTTCAGGGGGTCTTGCAGTAGGTTACTCTTTGAAAGTATCTGTAATAAACAGGTGTGACAGTGCAGTTTACAAAGGACTTGTACTTTGATTTTTCAGGACTCAGATGATTAAATAAAGCTCAGTCTGGGTTGCTACTCAGAATTTTCATTATACTCGTACCTATGATGAAATGTAAATCAGAAACGGAAAACAGGAGTTGGCTGCTTTGCCATTATTAAAGACAATATGAAATCTAAGTCTACTTTTTCTATGCTATAGCAAGATGTTGAAAGTGCAGCTGTTACAATTTATGATGTAAATAAGATTAATGCTATCATCAGTGTTTCAAAGGGCTGCATTCACATATTTTTAAAATACGGTCTGGTATTTTCTTCTGAGGAGCAGGCTTTGCAGCTTGTTTTCTTTCATTTAATTTGTTGATCAACAGTTAGTGGCAGCAGGTTATACAGGATTCATTTTGATTAAACCTCATGAAATGTAAGTGATAGCACACTGTAGAATTCATCAGACTATTATTGATAACCTATACCTGGTGAGAGCACAGAACTAAGTTATAGTTATGGTTGGTCTTTTTATGTGGTTCTTGTAACATGGCTCAGGAAGGAATTAAATCAATGTTTATTTTTCTATAAAACTATATTCAGCACACTGCAGAATTCAATGTTATTAATACTCAAGAAATGTGGCAACATAATTTCATCATTTTTAAAACACAGACAGAAGATGTGGGAAAAGGGATTCTCATTAGAATTCCAAGGAAAAAAGTATCTGTAATAAAATGGTAGTTTATGCTCTTTTTCAGTTTTCCTACCTCAGTTTTTTAGCTTTACATCACACACCTTTTTTCCCCTGCTTTAAACCCACTCTGTCTCTCCCTTTTTTTTTTTTTTTTTGGTTACAGTAACCTGAATTACTATAATACCTGACTATCCAGATAGCAAGGGCTTGCAAATAAGGGTAATCTCCTCTTTTGGATTCCTCTGATATAGTAATTTGGTATATTGGCAACTACATTGTGTGAAAATCTCTTTCATTTGCTAGAATAATAGAAAGTGATAGGTCTTTGCACACAGTCCTCTTGACCTGTGCACAGCAGTTCTTTGTTGACTTGTCATTTGGAAAGAGCAAAGCAAACTGGCTTTTCCTTCTGAAAGGAGCAGTGCTCAGTGCCATTCTGGCCATATCCTACTGAGAAATGCAGTGGCTCTTTGACATCCTTCCTAACGTCTCGGTGGTGACTGGAACTGCCACAGCATTAGGTCTGGTCTAGAGAGAAACAGCCAACTAAAGAGTGTGAGCAAGTGCAACCACAGACCACGAGCAGAGAGAGGGCTACAGAGAATGAGAAGCAAAGCTTGTAATTGTTTCTACTGCTTCTGCTCTAGTCAGAAGGCATGAGACGATGAAAGCTAAAATGAGGATGTCAGTGAATGATAACCTCTTTTACTCCAGCTAGAAAATACTTTAGTCTTGCTGTTTGTATGAAGCTTGTGACTGAAATATCAGGCTGCTGTCTTTGCTTCTATCAGTGTGGAGTAGCAGGGAAGATATTGAAGGAGATATGCAGGTAGAGATTTGCATTACTGAGATTTTCTTCAACAATAGATCAGTGGTCAGATGACAAGTTCCTGAAGGCAATTTTTCCTAAGGTCAAACTAAAATAACAGGAAAAGCAATAGAGGTTATTTTGACCTAAAAAGTAGAGCATTACGTGTTTTCATGAGGAAGCTTGACAAGTGTTTCACAAAGACAAGTATGAGGCAAGATATTTTAACATTTCTGATTTAAAGAACAGAAGGTTCTTGCAGTGATTTGGGGAATTACTTGAACAAAAACGAAGTCGCAGTGGTGATATTGCCTTCTCTAGCTTTGAACAACTGATTTTAATTCTGCAGAACTTTTCTCTCTGAGACAAGGGTAGACTTCGAAGCTTTTACATTAATACTATAATGCTGTTAAATTAGCTAATAACTGAACTCTGATTATTTCAGTGCTTCTGAAAACCTCTTCTGTGGGCTTTTTTTTTTTTTTAAGGGGGCTGTGGATTTGGGGGATTTTAATTGGTTGGTTGGTTTGTTTGTTTTGGGTTTTTTTAGCTACATGGTAACTAAAATTTGATTGACACTTAGGTATTCTTACTTGATAACTCTATATCAGTGTATGATTTCTTACACTTTTTTCTTCAGAGTTCCCCTTGGCTAGGATAATGATTTATGCCTGTTAAATCAATTTGTAGATCTTACAAAATTAGAAGAGGTGATTTTCATGAGACTGTAAAACTTGGAGCTTCTGGCAATATGTGTTTTTCTTTTTATCAAAGAGCTAACTGCCAAAATTCAGTTACGTGCCAATAGCGGTACACTGGAAATGTAAATTGTTGTCATATAGATTGACGTCCAATTGAAAGCTGCATACTAAATCAAGGAACTTGTTACTTTTACTGACAAAAGAAATACTGAGACATGCTTGCATCATTTGTGACAGATGTTGTCACAACATTTTTCATAAGGCAAGTATGTGACAGAATTTGATGGAACACCACAATGGCTGTAGTACAAAACATTCATTTTCATGAAACCCTTTTCTAACAACCGCAACAACTGCTTACCCAAAAAAGCTCCTATCCTTTGGGATAAAAGGGGTAAAACAATACTGCATTTAAAAAACAACAGAGAAAAAAGGCTGTTTAAAAAAAATGTTTGACTCCTAGAACTGAAACTCTTCAGTCCCCTCAGAAATGGTTGCATGTGCTTCTAGATATTGGAAAACTCAATTATGGATTTGTGTTTCTATTCCCCGAAAGACTGAATCTCTTGATGTAATGTCTTCTTAAAGTTGCCTTTCAAAGTTCTCATGGAAAAGGTTAAAATGTTTATGTCTATAAAAAAGGGGAAATCTTTATTTCATGATTGATTAAGAAAAAATTCCATGGTTCCTGAAACATGAAAACTAATATGCATTGAATGCTCTCAATTGTTTTCTTCATTGTCAAATGTTAAATTCTTTATCATTAACTAAGATTAATGATAAATTAAAAGAATTTAAGAGAAAGAAATTAAAGTCCTTGTAACAGGTCACCATGAATGAACGTTTATAGCAATTTAGTCAAAACTTTGTATTTGCTTTATGAAGAAAATAAAGCTTTTGTCCAAAATTTCCATGTGACAGTCCACACCATAAATATACAAATAATTTAATATACAGTATGTCTTCACCTTATTTTATGCAAACCAGTATATGCAGTCTGAGGTTCTGTAATCTCTCTGGCCAGATATGAAGTATTCCACATGGAAGTTTACACTAAATAAGAAACTAAAACAAAAGAAGAAGATTCTCATCCATAATAAAAAAATAATAATTTTCAGATATTTTAATTGAAACAGCCTGAATTCCTAACTTCAAGAAGCTTTTTCTTCTTTGCCTTTTAAAACATATGTCATGAGAGCCTAAGGAAAGACTCAAATGGGAAATAGAGGATACAGACCAGAGTCAAGCCAAAGGAAGTTGTTTCTCTCAGTTGTGAATTTCCTGGCACTTCATATAACAATTAAAAAATTAGTCAATATTATTAGGGAAGAGAGGGAACACAAACACAGACATTTCTGATTATTTTTGCTTTTGTTACAATAAATAAGAGATATCAGCCTTAAGATATTTTCAGTTTATATTGTGCCAGTACCTCAGCACTTGAATCAACTTCTACATTTATAACAAAAACACTAGTGGTATAAAAAAATTATTATTTTTGCCACTGCAGAAATATTGGTGGCAATATTTCAGATATTTGTTCAGCTAATCTGTAAACTAATGAACAGAAAAGATTAACAAGCACAATCATCTTTGCATAAACAAGAAAGTTTATGTAGAGAAGAGGGGGATTTTTAAATATTAATCATTAAATTGAATATACTGGGGTTTGGGTTTTATATAGTTTGTGGTTTGTTTTGGGGCTCTTTTTCCCCCTGCATCTGGACTATTTTTAAAACATTATCTCAATATTTCAGTAAATATGCAGTGGTGACACTATAGTTTCAGAATATTGTTTTCACCTAACTTTTTAAATATGTGTTGATAGTTAAGTTAATCTCAGTATTGTAATCAGTAATTCTGCTATAAATTGATCCTAGAATTTCCATGTGGCTAGTATGTGAAAGGTTCTTGTGATACATTTTTTTGGATACAGTGTTTGCTTAATTCTTAGAGTCACTAAAAGTGATCCCTCTATATATCCTAGACATTCGTTTTTCAATTTTTAGTGGGCCCATCAATCAAGTTGAACTTTGCCTAAGGAAAGGTTCACAGGGAATACTATAGCATGCTATATTACAAAAGGAGACTGGACTTTGGCACAGTTTATCTTTCAGAAAGGTTTGAATAGAACAATAGGTCCAAGCAGAGCAAGAGTTATTAATACAACATCAGTTTACAGCTATATTAGAAGAACAGGTTTTATAAGACCTTGATTATATTCTAACTAGGATAGGGTACTGCAGACTTAAAGAGTAGAGCAGACAGTTAAATGTTTACATGTGCTGTGCAAGGATTAGTTCTGTGAATCTTCAGTTGTAGGTGCTTTGCTCCCAAAGTATTCTCTTTCCTCACATTATTTCCAATTTGGCTTTTAGAGAGTGTTCAGAACTGAGAATATAGCTTTACAGGACTGTAGAATAGTTGCAGTTGGAAGGGACTTCTAGAGATCATATGGTTAGAACTTGTTGCTTTTGGTACTACCTAAAGAGCTGAGTCTTCTCCTAAAGGCCACAAACTAAGCCAATTGTGTCCATTAGTGAATGATTGGTTCATAGCTTTCTGATCACTGAATGATCTCCATATTATCTTGGGCTAACAGCTGTGGGCAAAGTGGCATATAAGAACTGAAAAGGGTGGTTAAAAACTCTCCTACATCAGGAGTCATTTTGCGGGATGCCTAATCACAGCATCACATAATGGTTGTGGTTAGAAGGGACCTTTAGAGATCATATGGTCCAACCCTCCTGCTCAGGCAGGGTGACCTGGAGGAGGCTGCCCAGGGTCATGTCCAGGCAGTAGAATCTCCAAGGAGGAAGACTCCACAACCTCTTTGGGCAACCTGTGCTAGGGCTCAGTTAATCTCACAGTCAAAAAGCGTTTCCTGATATTTGGAGGGAACCTCCTGTGTTTTGGTTTGTGCCCATTGCCTCTTGTCTTGTCACAGAGTACCCCTGGAAAGAGCTTGGCTCCATCATCTTTGTACCCTCCCTTCACATATTAATACACGTTGATGAGATTCCCCCTGAGCCTCATCTTTGCTTGGCTAAACAGTCCCTGTCCTCTCAGGCTTTCGTCCTCTGAGAGCTCCTTCAGTCCCTTAATCATCTTTGTGGCCCTTCACTGGCCTCTCTTCAGTAGCTTTATAGCTGTCTTGTACTGGGAACCCCAGAACTGAACACAGTACTCCAGATGCTGAGTAGAGGAGCCTCTCTCCACCTGTTGGCAACATTTCTCCAAATGCAGCCTCTCCTCCCAGCTTTGTGTCATCTGCAAACTTGCTGAGGGTGTACTCTGTACCATCATCCAGATCTTAGGGAAGATGTTAACTAGTTAAATAGGACACCGCGATGAGCCCTGAGGAACACCACTAATTTCTGGCTTCCAAATAGACTGATCACTGCCCTGTGGGCCAACTGATTCATCCAGTTTTCAATCGACCTCACTGTATGCTCATTCAGCCCATATATCTTCAGCTTTTCTACAAGACTCTAATGTGAGACAGTGTTGAAAGCCTTGCTGATAACATGGCAGATGATATCTACTTTTCTGTTTTCTGCCAAGCCATCTGTTTCATTGTAGAAGGTGATCAGTTTGGTCAAGCATAACTTCCCCTTGATGAATCCACGCTGATTATTCCCAATCACCTTTTTCCCAGGATTAGATACTCCATCACTTTCCCAGGTTTCAAGGTGGGACTGGTTGGCTTGTGGTTCTCCAGGTCCTCTGTATTGTCCTTCTTGAAGACAAAAGTGACATTTCCTTTCCTTCAGTCTTGAGGCACTTCTACCAGTCACCATGATCCATTATAATTTATAGAATTGGCCTTGCAATGATATCTGCCAGCTTCCCAAACACTCATAGGCCATCAGAGCCCATGGACTTACGAACATCCAGTTTGCTGAAGTATTTTACAACCTGATACTTTTCTACAAAGAGTAAGTTCTTAAAACTCTAACTTCTGTACCTGGAAATTTTTTCCTGAAGTGCCTCCTATGATGGCAGTATTCTTGTCAAACAAATCATTAAGATTCCACTTTTAAGGTATCTTTTATACAGAGAAAGTATTTGAAGAAGCTCTTATCAACAAAAAGTCATAGTCTTAACTTTTTGCTATGCAGCACTACACTAACTTCACCTTAATGTTATTTACACTATCATGCGCACAGTCCTACTTATATGATTTATATCACTGAAACTCTTCAGTGTTTGGTAGAGTCTGCCTATTTTTTCTGACAGACAGTAACATATGTTCTTATTACCATTGCAATCCAGTGTTTTGGAAAGCAAAAGCTTTTCTTTACACTGTGTGAAAGGCATATCTAAACATCTTTCTGTTGTGTTTGGAGAAATTTGGAAAAAATGCATTGTACAATAAACAGCTTAGTCATGCTTCTACACATGAAAAGGAAGACAGAAAGAAAATTCTACCAGATCTCTCCTATGACAGAGAAACATAAGCCTTAAGCTAACACTTAAAGTCCTACTGTAAATTTTATGTTATGATGTTATTTATTACTCTAATACTAGTAACATATTAGAAAACATAACTTTTATGGTTATTTTTCAAATATAGCGGAACACATTCACATGTAAATATTCTTCTTTTCTCCTAAGAGTTTTAAATCTTGATTTTCTACTTTCTTTTGAATCTCTAAGAATTATGGGATCTTTAGTTTTGGTCCATCTCTTCATCCCACCGCATACTCTATTTCAGATATAAAGTGTAAGTAATAATCCTGTAAAATATCAGCTTTTTTTTGACCTGTCTTAATCTAAATTATATATAATCTATAATGAGTTGTTAGGAATCATTAAGAGCTTCTTGAATATAAAGGAAGTTTAGGCACTTAACTAGTTATTTAAACTGATGACAACAGCATATAATGTGAATGTTCCCTAAGTGTTCATGAAATCAAGTGCTAATTGTTATACATTTATACTCTAGAAGAATTACTATCTATGAAATATCCAGGATAGAGTTACTAAGTAATTTTTTTTCTAGGAATTGTTTTTCCTAAACATTCATGGCTAAGATAATTAGATGTTGTTCAGTCTGACATTAGTGTTTTATTCAAATAGGAAAAGACTCACTTTGAAACGTTTTTGTTTTGTTTTGTTTTTTTTTTTTTGTCTCTAGAAGCTGATTAAAATATTAAGAAAATATTAGCTTAGAGGTACAATGCTCTAAGGATGCATGTTTTCCACATTTAGAGCCATGGGTGGAATTTTGTTGGCAATAATTTTTTGATCAACTTGAAGACTTCATTCTGAGTTCAGATCACCAGAAAAACCCCATTCTTGCTTTCAAATTTCAAAGTTGGGTTTTGAGTTCTCTGTATCAAATTGTTTTAGTTAATCAGAGCTTTGTTGCCCACTTTTATTCTACTATGTTTCTTTCAGAACCCCTTTGTGAGCCAGAACACCTGGCAGATAACTGTAGCCCCCTCTACAAAACCTGTTGTTGGCAGTGAAGCACCTTGCATGGCAGGATTGTACTGTATGGGAGAACTTAATGTACTCTTAACTTTCAAGGATAGAGAGAGATGAGACTATTCATTTATCACTGGGACAAGTCTAAGGAATAAGTCAGTCTCAGGACCATCTTCCCAGATCTCTCTGAGGGAAGCCTGCTTGGAGTTTAAGAATACGAGCATAGATGCTCGAACCCTGAAGAAATCAGCTGCAATGACACAGCATAAAAAAAAAATCAAAGGAAAACATACATTTTAGTAGGTGATAGATCTTCATCTCTGTGCTATTCTGAAGTCTATTTGTTCCCAATCCAGTTCATAAGGCTGAAATATTGTTAAGATAACACTGAGGCTTCCCCTGGAAATAAGCAAAACCTGCCTGCTGTGGCAGGCAAATCAGTGAACTGCTGGTTTGTCTGCAGAGGGAATGCTCATTTGGTCTATTGCTGGAGAAGACAATGTTGCTTGTCTTACGAATTCATGGAATGATGTTGTCTGTACATATGCCACAGAGTACAGGTATTCTTTCTCTGTCGTCCTTAGAGTAAAACTCATCTGCATTTCCTTGACTAAAACAGAAGTTTAATGAGTGCACGTTACTGTTATTCATTGTATGGAGGATTTAAGGCTGCCATGAGCTTTAATTGGTACTGCTAACTATGGAACTAAATCCACAGGTTAGGCATGCAAATTGAATTGAAATCTGCTTCCAGTTACTATGTTATTTCTTCTTTGTCAAAAAGCTTAGTAGGTACAGTTACCTTAGATAATTAAAACTTCAACACTACTTAAAACATTCAGAGGGATGGTTAGGAACATTCCTGTGAACTGAGCCAGTTGTGCTTCAGGACTTTGACTTGAAAGGAGGTGTTGGAAGGGGTTTGAAGTTTTTCGAAGTGCATTCTTCCTGTCTATTCCGTTCCTGTTCAGTAACTAATTAAGGAGTTCAATTTGTTCTGAGTTGTCAGTTTGATCATCTCTTGAAACATAGCACTGAAATAAGCAGAATAAAAGGGGGCAGAGGAGGGAAGGAAGTGCTTTCCTGCACTTGGATTAATTCTGCTTTTTTTAGTTCTGCATTTAATACCTGGATTTCAATTTCATTCCTGTTTCTCTTATCCTGAGACTATGTAAGGATGGTTTGTAGAGTTCCATTTTAGAAAGTGTTTCTTCTGTTTACCTGAAATACTGATGAGAATAGAAATTTCCTCTGAGATAAGACAACATCTGTTAACCTATGTGAATGCCAAACTAAGTAACTGTTTTCCTGTTGCCAAATAATCTCTAAGTCACAGAGGAAATGCAAGGCCTTTACATGAACTTTAGGCCAGATGGAAGTGGACCTTGAGTTTCCATCTCTTGGTAAAGACTAGAAGACAACACTTAAGCATACTTTTCATATTTAACTTTCTTGGTAAAGATCTGGAATGAAACACTCCTTTGTTTTTCAGTAATTGCATGTGTCTTGACCATGACATGTAATACCTTACTGCCAATAGTGATCTTTGCTCTGAATCACTTTGACTCACAGTATTAGGGGATTCGTGTGAGGAGAAGTGTGAGATGACATTTTTGAATGTTACAGGAAAGTGTGACTGATCTGTGGAGTTGAATTCCTATCCAGGGGTGAGACATAGACAAAATGTAGACAATTCTGTGAATTTATGTCTTTGGTATATAATTTTCTCTAGATGTCAGACAGATTTTTAATATGCAGCTCAGAGAGAGGAACACATAAAAACATATCAAACACAGAAAGCTGTAAAGGACAACATTAAACCAAAATATTTTGAAATCTATAGAAAACTATGGTATATTTTGTTTTCATTATTTATATCTAGTTGGTTGCTCATTTGTTTGTTCTTCAGGAAATGAAACGACATTCATCAGGGACTGACATGCTGAAAGACTTCTCTGCCTTTTTCTCCCCCTGCTGAACAAAGACAAAAAATAAAATAAGCTTCTTATTATAAATATTAAATGAGTATAACCAAGACATTCCCATTAAACTGCAATTACTATATTGGCAGAAAAACACTGGGTATAATACTGAGGATATTAATGAATATTCCATGACCCCTTTTGAATTCACCATGCTTTCTGGAGCAATAAAGACAGAGAAAGTGATGACTAATATTTTGTTTTCTCAGCGATTTTTCTGGGAGTTATTTCAGACCATTGATGTCTATAAGCTTGAAGTGCCAACTCAGTTAAACTAAGTAACTACATGGGGTTTTTTAATGTTGACATTCTTTTCTAGCTGCAGTGCACATTAGCAAGTGAATCTACAAATAAAATAGTTCTTGTTTGTAGATATATGAAAAGCAAATCTATTGTAAATTTCATTTGCCTTATAAAAACATTATGTAGTTTGCCTCCTTATTGTCTTGCAGATCTCAATACAGTGTTCACTTCTTCCTCACTATTCCTGCTTGATGTGGCTTTGTTTTAAATTTTACTTTTATTTGATGTCCCAAATTTGGGAACTGTGTGGACCATATCCATTGTTGGAACTATTCATGATCTGCCACTCCATGGAAGAAGTTGATATTTCCTCCCCTTTTCTCCTCCCTGCAGCGATAGCTGCTAAACTCACTATTTCACCTGCTGACAACCAAAGGAAAGCTATGGTGTATTGCTATTTTCAGGAGAGAGATGGGAGAGATGATGGCTGCTACTGCCAAAGTGTGAAGACATGACACCTAATAGCACTGTGCTGCTCTCTAGCCAGCACAGGAGGAAACTTTGGGGTGCTAAGCACCATTTACTATTTAAGAACTTGTTTCCCATCTCCTCCAAAACAGAGAGTGAGGGCTGGATGAAGGGGCCATGAATCCAAACATTCAGACTTTGAACTGTGAGTTAGAACTTGTTGCTTTTGGTACTACCTAAAGAGCTGAGTCTTCTCCTAAAGGCCACAAACTAAGCCAATTGTGTCCATTAGTGAATGATTGGTTCATAGCTTTCTGATCACTGAATGATCTCCATATTATCTTGGGCTAACAGCTGTGGGCAAAGTGGCATATAAGAACTGAAAAGGGTGGTTAAAAACTCTCCTACATCAGGAGTCATTTTGCGGGATGCCTAATCACAGCATCACATAATGGTTGTGGTTAGAAGGGACCTTTAGAGATCATATGGTCCAACCCTCCTGCTCAGGCAGGGTGACCTGGAGGAGGCTGCCCAGGGTCATGTCCAGGCAGTAGAATCTCCAAGGAGGAAGACTCCACAACCTCTTTGGGCAACCTGTGCTAGGGCTCAGTTAATCTCACAGTCAAAAAGCGTTTCCTGATATTTGGAGGGAACCTCCTGTGTTTTGGTTTGTGCCCATTGCCTCTTGTCTTGTCACAGAGTACCCCTGGAAAGAGCTTGGCTCCATCATCTTTGTACCCTCCCTTCACATATTAATACACGTTGATGAGATTCCCCCTGAGCCTCATCTTTGCTTGGCTAAACAGTCCCTGTCCTCTCAGGCTTTCGTCCTCTGAGAGCTCCTTCAGTCCCTTAATCATCTTTGTGGCCCTTCACTGGCCTCTCTTCAGTAGCTTTATAGCTGTCTTGTACTGGGAACCCCAGAACTGAACACAGTACTCCAGGTTTGGCCTCACCAGTACAGAGTAGGGCTAATCTCTGCTTCATTTGCATAATTTACAAAGAAATAGAATGGGGAAGAAAATATCTAGAGTAATTTCAACAGAGATGAAAGAAAACTTGATGAGTACTATTATTATTATTAATTATTCAGATCTGTATATAAAAATATAACAAGTGAAATAAAAGGGTGAAGGATAAATATACTTTAGAGTTATCTGTTTTGCTTTTGGTATTAAAAACTGCCAATCTTTACCTGTGCAAGATACTCTGTTATAGCAAACAATGTGATGCTACAAAAAACATCTTGCAAACCTCTTTCTACCTCTTAGAAAAATATATAACCGTTTTCTCATCTATTTGTGTGATTTTAATTACAAACTTTCTGTGTGTGAACAGCCTTTTATAATAATTTATTTCCTGGTTATCCACAGATATGTGATTTTAAAGTAGAGAAAGGAAAAGTGGAAGGATTACATTATACATAATGATATGGAAGGGTGGATAACTATTTAATTGCAGCATATGTCATTAAAAATTATCATTTGCAGGAGTCCCTTTTGGTATAGTATTCCATTTATTCAGGCTAGATAAATAATGTATATGTTGATTTGGTAAATGATTCATAATCATACAGTATTTTTAATGCTGGCAGCATCCTATGGTGCTTTTGCAGTGGCAGTTATTTAGACACTCGTGCACAGCTTTGTGCAGTGCTGAAGAGGGTCACTGATTCCCTAGTGAAATTACTTAAAACCTCAAATCCTTTCTCATTGGTGAAAAATAGCTGCTAAATTCCTTGACAATATCAGTTAATGTTACTGATCGTTTTAATGTTTCAAGTGATTTTATGTACAAACTGTTGAACACTCACCTGCTGCTTGAGTTTTCAGGCTTCAGACAGACTTTGCTGAAATGGCATGAATGGCATCAGACTTGCAGAAGTACTAGAAAGCAAAAAAAAAAAAAAACCTTAATGTGCATGGAGCAATGCTGGTTTTGGGGTGGAATGTTTGGGGGGGTGTGTGTGTGTTGTTTTGTTGTTTTTGTGTTAGTCTTTTTTTCCCATTAAAGACAAGCTACCCTGCAGGAAGTGTGCAGGAAATGGGTTTTCTTTAGCCTGTAAGATTTTCTCTACTCTGCAAACAAATATTTTGATCTTTTAGAAATATTTTTTTTTTTCAATAACCATATTTTGCAGTTCAGTGTTAGAAAATGTAGGGCACAACCCATACTCCTTTCTTTCATCTTTCCTGGTTTAGCTATTGTGTTATTTATATAGTTGAGCCACATAGAATAGCAACTCTAAAGGGCAGCTATTTAGACTCTCTTTTCTCTAGTGTTTTAGCACCTCAGTGAAACAATGACATGTGTTCTTGTGTTTTCCCTAATTTAGTATTTTTCTTGTTTGGCTGGACTTTTTTAAAAAAATGAGGGAAAAATGGACCAAATAGAAGTCAATGTAGCCTCATCTGCCATAATATTGTGCATAATGAATTATTTTTTCATAATGAAATGGAGGGCAAAGGTAGCTGAATAGTTTATAGCCGTCTTTTTGTAAATAACAAAAATCAAGAAGTAAAAATCAGTATTGAAACTCTGAATTAATGCATGTTACATGTCTCTCTGTCCAATGATAGCTATCTGTGGCATGTCACATCATTTTTGAATGCAGAGAAAGATGCTGTGTTTCAGTATTGGGTAATCCCTCAACCCAAGCAATGAATAATTAACAGATTCTTTAAAGCCCTGGTAACAGAGCAAAGGTATGACAGAAGGGAGAAGATCCGTTCATTTTCTCCAAATAGAAGGAGAAAAATCCACAAATATCCAAATAACAACACATAGTACTTTCAAGTTATGAGGAGGAAAAATCAAGAATTGGCCAAGGCTGAATTTCTTGTTGTGTAAATTCCCATATTGGTCACAGAGCCTATGGGAAATACCTGGTAGTAACAGTGACAAGATTGTTGGAGAGACAAATTCACAGCTACAGAGTAACTGGAGACTGTGGAAGAAACTTGTTTCTAGACACATGGTCTTGCTGTGATACCCTGGATGTTACAAACAACTTTTTTTCAATCTGCCTCTAGCCTTGACAGAGCCGACCACACTAGTATGTTTTAGAAGATGACTCATGTATAGCTCCGCTTCAGTGACCTTGATTGAGGGGTTCTTAGTATACTGAGATCTTTGCTAGTGTTACTATGCCTTTTAAGGATAAAATTTGAATATGGTGAGAATGCTGAATGTTAAGCATACACTATAATAGAAATACTGTAGAAAATCGAATTAATATGTTCTTTTAGTTTTAACTTTCGTATTTCCAGTAGACATAACATCAAGAAACAAGCTTATTTCTGTGTTACCCTTTCTACTGTGTAAATTCTGTTACTGAAATAAACATTTATCCTAGTTCATTTATTCAGTAATTTTAGCATCTTTTTCTTTCAGTAACTTCTGGTGAAACTGTTGCTGTGGATACACAAACCAGGGTAACCAAGGAAACCACCACCTTCAAACCAGAAATGCCATCTTCTGTGCTTTTGGAGGTTCCAGCCTTGGCTGACTTCAATAAAGCATGGGCAGAACTCACTGACTGGCTTTCTCGACTGGATCGAGAGATAAAATCTCAGAGAGTCATAGTAGGTGACCTTGATGATATCAACGACATGATCATCAAACAAAAGGTATGAGAAACACTGATTTTTCAAGTTGAAAGCCTCACGATCTTTATTCTGCATTAAATCATTTAGCAAGGGACCCAAGAGACATGATAGGCTGCAATACTATCATGCAAGTTGTTACTTTAACTACTGTATCCCATAAACACAATTATTGTATTAAATGTTAAGACAATTAAGGAAAAAAAGAGTAATTAATAATTTCTCTGATATTTAAGGCAGATGTCTTTATCTTTCTAATGCTGGTGCTGATTTCATTGTAAGAGTATGCAAGCCAATGGTTGAAATATAAACCTCATGAGAATGAAGGAATTGCATAGTAAGCTCCAGGTTGTGATGTAGGAAGATATCCTGTGTCATAGCTTTTGTTACGTTGCTTCTGTAATAACTTTGAGAGGTTTATATCCTGCTGCTGTTGGGTTATGAAAAGCTCTTCAGTTGTCTTAAAGAAAAGAACAGCTCATTAATGCAAGTGTTGTGTCAAGAAAACTGCATCAGTGTTACTTATCTTTGAAAACACAGAAGAATATGGAAATATATGAGCAAATAAAAAAAAAAGGCTAAACTAGCTACTCAGTAGCAATAAAAGTAATTTGGTATTATACATCTTAAAAGTAATTACCTTCCTTCTTGATTTAACATTGCTCAATGTAAAAGGTTTGGTTTGCCTGTGAAAAACTTTTTGGTGTTAGATTTCCATTCAGTTCAGTTCTAAACTGAGTTTAGGACTCCATAAGATTCTCTTCTGTTTCCTTTTTCCTAATTAAAAAAAAAATCTAATGTATTGTAGGGAAGATATTGACATTCTTTCTCTTTGCTTAAATTAAAAAAAGAGGGGGAAACAATGGACACATTTTGCTTACTATTTGTACTAAGCAGTTTTATGAGAAGATCAGTATTAAAATATGTCTCATTGGATTCATTCTGCTTGCTTTCTTACAATTCCCCCTTCCCCTCCCTTTTTTTTTTCCCCAGTGGTTTAAACCTTCAATTTTTGAGACATTTGGTGTGCTTTACCTTCAAGATTAGTAAAATATTTCACCTTTATTAATGATGACAATACTTGCTGTGTAGAATTATATAGTGGATTTTAAAATTAAAATATATTTGAAATGGCGTGGTTATATTTTAATTCTGATAGTTACAGTATCACCTATGCAGGACATTAGATTAAAATAGCTGTTATGTCATTTAAAAAGATTGAGGGCCAAAGAAGTCTTGTTTATATATTTTCATCTTTTTCAGAATTGTCTTGTTTTTAAATATTTATGTTGTCAAACACTTGGTTCAGAATTATATGTTTCTTTAACTTGTGCCTCATTTTAGCATATTATTCTGCCAGGCAAAATCCATAGCTTGCTTCCTTCTGTAGGTGTCTTTTACTTAAATATGAGATCAAATTATTTACTCTTGAGAATTTCAACTGACGTTACACGTTTTAAAAGTAACTGGTTTATATCTGCATTTCATCTTAACTCAAGGCTAAAATATTTTAACTGGTTAAACCAACACTATTACAGTCTTTCTCTCACTTATTTTCCTGGCTGGGTAGCCGTGTCTCTCTTTTTGATCCCATGCTGTGCTGGTAACAAAACCAGCAGGAAAACCCTTTTTTTGTTGTGCTTACCTCTCTAATTGGCTGTGCAACAGAATGTGACATTTAATATATTCTCTGATGAAATGGAAGAATCAGTGTCTAAATATAGACTGCAGATCTGTTAACTGGCTCTCTCTTCTCTAATAATCATTTTACTATCCCTTAATACATAGAAAATAATGTAATGAAATTTTGATTCTGCTTATAAATTTGTCACTGGATTATTAGGTGAGTTTAGCAGACATAATATTCAAAACTGAATAAGAATTTTAGGTTTCTTAATAACCCCCCTGTTTTCTAATGTGTAGAGTGTCTGCAGCAGTATGTGAGCTGATGAAGCTGGACATGTGGGTACTTGACTGTCCTGAAAAGTCAGGCCAGATATGATCCGAGTTGGAAATCTAAAAGTAGTGCTTACCTCTCCAGATCTGTTTATTCTGTAAAAGATCATAGTCATACTTCTCCTGTGGTTATGATTTAAAAATCATTGAAAGTCACAGTATTGCATTGTGCTCTGTTTGGAGAGTTTGTTGGACCTCTACAGGGATCTTGGTAATCTTTAACAACAGTTCTGTCTTAGTAGATTGGTTTTTCTTTTGTTAATCAGTTTTTCAACTTCAGGTGTAAAATGCCATCTTAATATAGTCGACTGCTTCCCTTATAAAAATGAATCATTCTAAAGACACATACTCTACGAAAGATATTTTATTATAATGCATCTCTAGTTGCCCACCCAGAATTTCTGCTAGTCCCATTGGTGTGCTACCAAGCTCTTACTGTTTTGGGGTTTTGTTTCCTTTTCATATTTCTTTCAAAACGAAGAGCCACATTTCTAATAAGAAATTGAAATGTCAAAGCAAAGAAATCCTATATCGTAGCAACATATGTAACAGGACATTTTCCAAATCACCCCGGTAAGCGTAGATGACCTTGTTTTTTCTTTCTGTGCAACATGTAATGTTAAGTCTCTGAGGGCATTTTGGTTAAGTTTATTTCAATCGGATTGTGTAACAAGATCAGAGCCACTAACTCAGCCATGTTTTTCCTCCATAAATGTTTGAGACATCATTAGCCCCCACTTGAACTTTGCATGAATGTGATTCACCAATTCAGCAAATTGGTACTCTTGTGTGAATAGCATGTACAAGAGTTAATTATGGAACAAGACAAAACCAAAAAAAGGTTTGTTTTAGTTGCAACTTCCTTTTAATGAAAGAAGCAATACAACTTAAGTTCTCAGTGGACCATAAACTATGTAGTAAAAGGAGCATACTAAAAGAGTAGCATAATGGATATTCATTTCAAACATCTATAGTTGATCTTTCTGTCAAATAAGTGGTATACGTTTCTTTCAAGCAAATGCATTACATATTTTAGTCATCTAAAGTCATAGTGATTTTATATATCTTGTTAAATTCTGTGTAATTAAACTAAAAGACACTAAAAAGTACATAGTAAAGAAATTCAACTTTAGCATTAGTGAGATCCATGTTGTCATTAGAGGAAAATTATTATATTTTATTCATCTGCTTGAAGACTGATGTTTTGCAGGATTTGATCCTCAAAGAAATAAATGTAAGGCAGGCTGACAAGAGACTCATATGATTTTTCTTTAGACAACTTTCATCTGCAAATAAAGTTCATGGGAAATACTGAGAATATATAGTATGCCCAGATGTAAGTTGCTGAGGGACATGACAGAATACAGTTTACACTGTTGATTCATTTCACTGTTCTTACTTCAAAGCAATCAAGTTTTATATTTGAAGGTCAGGTGTGGATTCTTCAAAAAAGATAAAATTGTGGACAGAGAAACAGGATGATAAACTACATTTTGCTACATTATAGAATAATGGAAACCTCTTCTTACTTAAGATGCCAACAAGCCTTTACTCCGAATCTTACTCAGAAATCCTGCTTTGATGTCATTGTATTTTGAGGAAGCTTTGCAGCAGGAATAGATTTCTCCTAAAAAGCAGTGAACCATGGGGGCTGTGCAAAGCTTGTAGATAATTAACAGTGCCATTTAAAGGGATCAAATACTATAATCTCCTTAAATTTTGACTTCTTGCCCATGGATTTTACCAAGGTATGCTGTCCACCTAAAAATTTTGTAACCTACGTCATTGAAAACATGTCTTTCAGTTGTACTGGATTAAAATACATTTTACTTCATAAAAATATTATAATAGTAATATTACTAATGAATTTGACTACAAACAATTTGCAGTGCCTACTTTTACTCATTGGTCCTAACAGCATAGGTTGAGTCAGCACTGCTAGGTGTGGTGAAGGAGATTAATCTGAAAAAAGTATTTATGTAAAATGAAACCTACAGCCAAGCTAGTTACTGAAAGTTTTAAGCAAAGAAGAGAAAAAGATACTTTCAGGCAATGGTGTGTGTCATCCTAAAGTAGCCACTAAAAAGATTCAGGTAATTTATTTCTACTCAATTAATTTGTTACTATTCAAAAAGTAGGTTTGATCTTCTGTCAGTTAGGGAAGTATATAAAAGTGGAAGGAAGAGATTGTTTTCACTATTAATTACTTAATTGATTTTCCAATAGATGAGGATCTTGTGCAGCTGATGATAGTAAAATAAGTGTTAAGGAAAAAAATGTTGGTTTATAAACTGTACAATTAGCAGACTTCAGATGAAAGAGTGGGCTTAACTGACATTTCCCTTGTTTGAGGAGTTTTTACCTATCCTTTCCCATGGTTACATACCATGCAATTTAGTATACAACTTTATAATTATACATGCATCTTTGTATGCAACTTTACAACTAATATTCTGTTAGGTGGAAGTGCGACAAGCTTTCTGTCCAAACTGTTTTCCAACATAAAAATATAGTTTTCCAAAATCGTATTTTGTTCTTACAGAAGCCACTGTAATTGCCCAATTAAAATGTGTAGTTCTGTATTAAGGAGTATGAACCAGTGTACTCTAAATATATCCAGGTTGCATGAAAACTTGTAGTTTCAGCCAAACACATGTGTCTACGCTTTATATCAGAAGTGTAAGCCACAGGTAAGGTGAAGTCCACAACCTTTTGGACAGGTATTTCAGGTTCTACAGGTAGTGAATAAGTTTCATATTAGTGACATACCCATGTTAAAGACCCAGTATACTTTTGAAGAACATCACAGAAGATTTTACACTCATAGTTTACTTTTTCCAGTTAAATATTCTGATCTGCTTAAAAGGGAGGAGTTTGCTAGTCTAGAATCCAAGTATGGTGCCAGCAAGTTGGGAGCTGACACACTTGCAGAATCAATCTTCAGGAACTTATTTGCCCCATCCCTATCTCTGTGCTGTCATGCTGCTCTGAGGGTTGTTTTCAAAGATTCACATTCTCTAGGATCTTTTATTTCCATAGGAACATACAACTGCAGACATTCCCAGGGGTGCTATTGGACCAGGATCAGCTTCCTCCCAGAGCAGGGCTGGAGCTAAAACTGATTCTGCACCATGTTGGAGGGTTCATTGGCATTTTTGTGCACCTCCTCTGATAGCAGAACCCTATACATGACTTTGTTTTAAATGGTATGCAAAACCTCCTTTACCTCTATGAATTTCACCGTAGGATATATTCACTCAGGATACTACTTTTTTTTTTTTTCATTTTATGTACATTTCAGAGTGTTATTGTTATTCTATTTAACATGGGATATCTATCAGAATTCTTATTTTATACTGTGTCATGCTGTTAGACTTTTAAAATTAATTCTAATTTGAGAGAAGTACTGGAAGGCTAGTTTCAGTTTTTGAAGTGAGTAAAAAACCTAATAAATGAACAGATTTCTAAATATATTGGAAAAATTTAGAACTACAGGGGTTTTATGCTGAAAGTTTTCAGCTTTGTTATAGAATAGAGAAAAATGAAAAAATGTCTGTGAGGCTCTAAGCTTATTCTTAAAGGGTAGAAAATGCAGCAGAATGCTCTAGAGGGCCTGGAAAATCTGAGCGTTTAAAGGGAAAGGGGAGGAAAAAAGTAAAAAATAATCTATTAAGCTGAAAATTAAACCTCAAGTGATTTAGAATATGTGTCAGGAGACTCTTTTTTTAGTACTTTATTGCACATAAAGACAGCTGGTATTTTAAAATAGCTTGGCCAGCTCATTACAGTGTGTTAGAGAGTATATTTGTTTTCTGTAACAATAAAGAAACTGTCTAAACACTGTCTTTTGGAGAGTGATTAACAGCCATTTCCTTATTTCTCTATGATGGTAATCACTAGGAGTGCATGAAAATTTTACCTCTAAGGATCTGATTCTAAACTCATTGCAGTAAAGGAAATACTTTAATCATTTTTCAATTAGTTTTCATTCCGGCTGTAAATCATTATACAAACAAAAAATACTTAATACTGCAGTTATGCCTAAAGATAACTTTCTTCTGTTTACTTTTATTGCCCTATTGTGAAATAGTTTCCTTTTTTTAATTTTTTTTTCCCAATTCCTGCCAAATAAGCTTCCAGGAATAGATAAGTTATGATTACTGCAACTGACATCCTGTTAGGTTCAGCAGGGAAAGCACAAGAGTGTAGGACAACTCATTTTAATTTGCATTTACATGTTGAATATTAGAAGTATGCACTTTTCAATAGTGTTGCATTTTTCAATAGCAAATATATTTTTCTGTGTTCTTAAATCTGACCTAACATATATAAGTATAAATGACCTAGTCCATCAACACTGGACTTTACCTGACTTAATCTTTTATACAAATCAACCTTTTGTTGTGTGTTTTTCCATTCCACTAGTATGTGCAACTCAGAGAGCTGCTGCGTTGGGCCCTCTACAAACATACTATGGGTGTGAAAAGACTGTTGAAAGTTATGTGCTGTCCACAATGTGGATCATGTGGAAATCCTGCTGTACTAGAGAGTACAAAAATTGCTTAAACCTTCATGAGTTCTGCATGTGCCCAGGCAGCAAAATCAGTCTAACTAGATGCTGGGCTGCCTTTAATAAAACTGTAGGCAGCATGTTGATGGAAATGATCAGTCCCCTCTAATCAACATCTGTGAGACCACATCTGGAGTTTTGTGTCTACTTTTAGGCTTCCCAGTGTACGGGAAAGACATGGAGGGAGTCCAGGGCAGGGCAACCAAGGTGCTCAGGGGCTGGAGCATGTGATATATGAGGAGAGTTGCTCAGCCTGAGAGACAGCTCAGGAGGGACCTTATTGCTGCCTGCAGCCACTAAATAGGAGACTGTACAGAATATAGAGCCACACTCTTCTCAAAGGTGTACAGGAAGAGGATGAGAGGCAACAGAAAGAGGCTTCAGATGAGAGGCTTCAGAAAAGTAAATTCTGATGAGAAATTAGGAGAAAAAAGTTCATGATGAGCATAATGAAACATTGGAACAGGCTGTCGGGAGCCTTTGTGGCTGTGTATCCTCAGAGATACTCAACACAAACCTTCACAGGTCCTTGTATGACCTTATGTGACTCTGAATTTGGCCCCATTTGATCCCATTTTGTTGGGAAAGATGGTCTCCAAAGGTACTTTCCAACCTTAATTATTATGTGATTATATATGAATGCTATTCTCAAATAAAAAGATTTTGTGTTGTATATCTTGTAAATGAAACACACTTTAGAGGAAGGAAATATGGCTTTATGCCACCTTTGCACCCCTTGCACCTCAGATGTGATTTGCTTTAAAAGCTGGAGCAGTCCTGATAAAATTTTAACAAATTATTTAGTTATAAGCAGCAGTGAGGATTTGTTGGGACAGTTACAGAAGTTTTGGGGGGCTGTATTCTTGTATCCAAATTAATATAAATTGTTAGCAGCAGTTTCAAGAAAAGCTAAGAGTGGCTTTGTTTTTATTCAGAAATTGTGGGAAATATAAAAGCAGCTTGTTTCTAAATAATGATGTAATGTATAAAATTCTAATCTGGTTGTAATCATAAAATGCAAATTAAAACTAGGGGGAACAATTGTATATTTGCTCGTTTTATGTGTGAGGAGATGGAGGTCTTCTTAGAGAAATAACTTTTTCTCTGTAAGAAAATAAAAACATCAAATCCCAGCAGAGCTTCCTAATGAAGCTGATCTTGAAGCACAGTTCTTTTACGTGGAAAAGAAAACCTTCACAGAATTTTAACTAAAAAATCTACCATCTTGAAATGTGCCCTATTGCCAAGGGTACTCTGATACTTCTATAAACACTACTTAATAATAATACAGATCCAGGGATTTGCTAGCAGCTGGACAATTCCCTCTTGAGGCAGAGCAGCCAGCAGTGTCATTATCATCCTTTTTCATGAAGGGGTTGTTTAAAAAAATGTCCCTAGCTTTTTTAAGCTGTGTCAAATAAATAGTGTTTAGTGACTTAGCTCTATTGCGGAGAGCTAAATTCCTGGAATTCCTTTTTATCTTTTTCCAGTGGAATGCTGTAACAATTTTTGTGCACTTCAAGAAGCCCTTGTGGAGATTTCTCTGTTGATTTACATGGCTATATTGTGTGAAGTAATCAAAACTACTCAAATAAGTAGTTGACTCAAATGTAAGCAGGAGGCAGACATCTAACTCACTAAAGCTCCTACAAAATTTTTCAATTTTATGTTATGTAGAGCTGCTTAAAAGTGAAGGGTAAAATTAATAAAAATACCACAAGACGCATAAAGGCATATTTGTTTTCAGGGGCACACGGTTCTTGATTTTTTTTTTCTCCATTCCCTAACCATTATACACATTTATTTCTTCATGTGACCCACCACTAGGCATGCATTGTCACTAGATTTAAGATGAATAAACAGTAAATTTCTGTGGTTCTGGGGAGGGAGAGAAATAATGGGAGAGAGAATTGCATGTCAAGCTGGTATTACGGAGCATTGAGGAGAGAGGGACTCAGTGCTCTGAATTTGCCTGGTCTTCCCTTGCTTGCCCTGCCTTCTTCACCTTTGTGCAACAAGGCCAGTTTGTTTTCTGCTCCTTAGAGTCCTTCTGGCTCATCTCTTCTTCAATATATTCTCCTTTTGTTTCTACTAAACTGAATTTTGCATGCAGATGATGAGGAAAAAACGTCTGATTTTGCCTGACGCCTCTAAAACCTGATGTCCTTTGTTAATGATGAGCAAGATGTTGAAGAAACACTAGATTCTAGGGTTTCTAGATTCCCTTTTTCTTTCACTACTTGGAGAGGGTGATGGGAAAGGGTTGTATGTTTATTTTTGTTTTGTTTGATATAAAAACAATCCCTTCATTACTGCAAAAATCTCAAACATTCATTTTAGCAGACGACAAATTTACAATGTAAATATACAGAATATTAATTTTTCAGGTTACTACTCATTGCAGTCAAATCCTAGAAAATAGTTGAGCATCCATTGAACTTGAAATATGAAAGTATTCCCATTAAAATCGATAAGCCTATATGGTTTCTTCAAGAAAAGTATTTTTCTGAATCAAATCAGAGAATTCAGCTCTTCACACAATTAAGTGCTGAAGGAGGACTTAAGTAAAAGAAAACAGTTTTTATAGTAAACATGGGCCGTTTCACATTACTCAAACTTCTCATCTGTCTCTGTTGCTAGCTGATACAATAAGCGAGGTAACAAATCAATTCCCAGAACTGTATGCTGTTGCTTTTGTGGACCATTGCCCTTATTGAGCTAAAAGATCAATTTAACCTATCACCATGGCATTCCTAACGTTCATGTGTTGTCTGCTTGTATGAAGGATTTTGTGCAGCCAAACATGGGTTTCATACGTAGAGGTTTAGTCACCTCTGCCAGCACCCACCTTTCTTTTTCATGTTTCTGAAGTTGTCAAATCCACCAGCTGAATTGCTAAATGTGGAATTCACATTGGGATTCATGTAATTCAAATATTGTAACTCTCTATTTGCTCAAGAAAAATTTTCCTGTTAGACACAGTTACATTCTGCTTACAGAAGTACAGTTTAAGAAAAGGTAATGCTTACCGGTTTTTTTCTCGAGGGATTATTGTAAAGCCTTCAAGCAGAAATAGTTGAGAAAAGGTAGGAAAGACCATTCAGGGTGACAAAATTTGAGCTAAACTAATCCATTCAACAAGAAAAATATGTAACATTTACTGTTCATTTTTGTGTGCTTAAATAACTAGGCAAGAGCATGGCATTACTATCCCAAATGTGTACTGCTAATTTTTTTAATAACTGCTGATATTGAGCTTTTTGCTGATGTCTAATCTTAAAAAACAGATCATAAATTTGCAATAAGTGCTCTTTTATCCAGACTATTACAGTGCAATGTTAATCTTGAGTAGATTTCCTTAAAAAAGTTACCCGTTGAAATGGAAGTTAAGTAATAGAATCTACACTGCAAATATGCTGGAAAACAACAGAAATGAAAGTTGTAATTTTTTAGCATCTCACACATCAGGCTTTGTTGATAACAGGAATGTGAAAATTGACTAGAGAAGATAAAATAAGGAGTAATTAAAAAAAAAGAAAACCAAAAAACCAACAACTCTAGCCTAACAAAATATCAAAGTAGAACAATCAAAACATTTAAATATTTGTAACTGATTTCTAAACGTTATTTTTTTCTATGTAAGCACAAAGAGTTAAACAAATTAGAGAGAATGTTTGATGTTTTTGCAGCTCTACGTATAGACAGAGATTTATTGTTGAAGAGATCATAATTGCCTAAAATTTAAGTATTCTAACTTGATTAACAACTTGACCAAGTCTCGTCTAACATCTTCAAATTCAGTAAAAAGAAACTTAACATCTGTGCCTTAGTCTGCCTGGTTCTGAAGTGGATGTCTACAATAGGTGAGGTAAATTTCTCTCTGAAATGGCTTGTTTCTCTCTATATATGTGCTCGATGACAAGCTCGATAGATACCTACCTACACTTGGTCTGACTCATCACTACCTTTCTGGTGGGGTAGTTTTCTGCTGGAAAATATCTATCTGTTCCATGGGGAATGCAGTGACTTTGTGATTGTCTGCAGTTAGATTCCTGCATGTAAACCTGCAAACCAAGCAGGTTTCCTATAATGTGCAACGGCCAGTTCCCACCGTTCATTAACACAAACAAGCCCCTGGATAGCCAGACCAAAGGCAGCAATGTTACTCCTTTGGGACAGTGGGAAACTGCCTGATTTCTCTCACTCTCATCTACCTGTCTCTTTTGTCACCCCTGAATACAATAGCTCTAAGTTTTAGATTACTTTGATTTTCTATTTAAAAAACCCTAAGCCTAAAAACAAAACCACAGAAAAATCATGTTCTAATATTAGTATTAGTAAAATGAAAATCTCTATTTTCATGTTCAAAGTGTCTCCTTTTTGATGTATTTACAGAATGGTTTGATGCTTTGTTTCTCTGGGAAAAAAAAAATAAGATCAGCATTTATTTCTAATTAGAGTAGAAGCAGGTTTTAATATTTATGAAAAAAAATGCTTCTTAGGTAACACAAAGATCCTGTTTTATTTCACTTTCCTATTCAGAGAAATCTCTGTTATATTTTTTTGACCAAGAACCAAGAAGGTAAAAGAAAGAAATAATAAATGCAAGGTGAATTTAAGTGTTTCTCTGTTTGTGGGGAGGAATGTCTTCTGGGCTACTGTGAGTTACCAGAGATGCCTTACTGCGTATGTCACAGAATCATTTATTCAAACGGACAGTTTTGAAGGTGGCATGGTGTGGGACTATATCTCAGGGTAAATGTCTAGCCTTTTGACATATGTTTGACCATATGAATGGGACTGTATCCCTTTGTGGTATGTTACCAGTGTGTCTTAAACTCCTACTGTGCATCGTGATCAGCACTGATAGCGTTCTTATAAATCCTTCTACCTCTTAATATGTGGCCCATATGGCATAATATTTCTGTGATGGAAACTGGTATATTTGGCACATTCCTATAATGACATTCAGATGTGGGATTCAGCTCTGACAAAGTGATGTATTTTGTAAAAAAATAACAGTGCATCAGAACTCGTAAAAAATTATTAGCTTGCTTGCTGGTACTGTGGGTTTGGGTGGGGTTCCCCCCCCCCCACCCTCCCCGACCTGTTATTAAAGCATGTGATAATGAACAAGACTATAGATGCTAGGGAATCAAATGATGTCTGTGGGTACTAGATGATACCTCTAAGAGATTGGCATCAATGTGCTAATAAAATTAACTGTTTCAGCCATTTGTATTTTGTAAATATACCCAGACTAATTTAGAGGAAATAAAATTAAGAAATTTAGAATTTATTAAAGAGGATCTCTCATGCAGATCGGTGCAAGTCAGAGGGAAGTGCTTTGGAGGCAGTGGAAGCTGAAATGGGGATGGGGATAAACACAGCCAACTGGCTCTCTGGGCAATGACTGTATCATACCATGTTGAGCCTGATGTTATAAACTCCAAAATAGCACTTCTGCTTACCTGTACTGAACTACTCATTCCAGAGCTATACAGACCTGCAATAACAATCCACAACAGATATTGTTGATAGGATTGACTTAGAGATGGAAGGGTTCACAGAAAAAGAATTAATGGGGAGCTGTGCATTTGAATTATAATACTGATAAGGCATACGTGAGTTGAAAAAGTTGCATATTTATAAGTGGTTTCAATCAGGACTTAAATCATTGTTCTCAGTTGGGGAAAAAGTAGATGAAATTGTCTCACAGGTCTTATGGTTATGGTTAAGAGAAGGCAGGAAAGATGGATGAAATGTAGGTGCAGAGTGAAGGGAACAATGTAGTTGTTGAATTGGAAAAGTTTGCAAGACTGTTAGATTGTTTACTTTAAGACATAGTTGTATGAAGGTTCATATTGATGAAGTGCAAGAATTCTGTGACGGAGAAAGATTTGTAAGATAGAAATGCTCTTGTGTTTATCTAGAATAGTTTATGCAAATTTAATGTCAGTAAATTTCCCTCCCCACCCCTTCCCTCTCTTCCTGCTAGACTGCAGAAGTTTTTAGGTCAAACACCATTCCCCTTCTGAGAACAATGTCTAACAAATATTTTTCTTTTAAACTTTCTACCTAAACATGCAGAGATTAAGGAAAATCTTGCATGTTGAAACTTCCATTCAGTCGTGTTAGTTCATTTTGTAAATTGTTTTCTGTTTTTCATTAAATTACTTAGCAGTATTTCTTGTCAATGTGAGAATTCATGTATTTTGTTTAATTATGAGTATTTTTATGTGAATTTAATAATTTTGTGTATCTCTAATAATTAGAATTATTTATACATAAACCAGAATTGTCAGTGGAACCTAAGCAAATTGCCCACTTGACTTTTAATTTCCTTGGGTGCTCATTACCCAATTTCTTTGAAATTCTTTCATTAGACAATCTTCAAATCACAAATCTTAATTAAAATAACAGGACAGCATTTGGAGACTTCCTAGTGTAGAATACAAAGCATATATTTTTTTCTTATGATAAAATTAGGGTGTTATTTTTACTGTAGGATTCACAGAAAATGTGTTCTCTTGATTTCGTGTTTTACTGTATGCTTATTTCTAAAGTGCATGGGCTATACGATCATTGTTAGGCTTTGCTGTGGGATTGATGTTCAGGGATGCTATTTAACTATATATAGGATAAATGATTCTTCAGCCTGTTTTGAATGATGGGTAAATAGCCATTTAGGTTATCATTTTCAACATTCTCTCCTTCTACTGCTATTGCATAATGAGACTTTTTCACTGTAATTATCATTTCCAGCACCAAAAAAAAACCCCATATAAGTAGCAGATTATTTTTTTTAGTAATATCTCAGAAAGAAAAAGAATGAACAGCAGGACTCATTTTCAGTTCCCTGTAGATCAAAAGGATTGTAATGGGTTGTTAAAAATAATGTGAAAACTAGCGCCTTTTCACAATACTGAACAGAAAATTATGATTTTTTCCTTTTAATGTTTTGGTACTGATCGTTCTCCTTGGAGACATTCTAAATTAATTGAATTCCATTTCTGTATTTTTTTTTCTTTCTTTTCCAAACTTATTTGAATTTTCCCTGTGAGGGATGCACTGTGAGCTAGGTGATACAGCACAGAGGATGCCAGTTCCTGTAAAAGCTGTCCATGGCATATTGTTGCCGGACAGCACCCTGCTGTCTGTCTGCTAGTATTCTGATTGGGGAAAGAAAAAGAAAAAATCTAATTGAGAAGAGATTTATTGAAATAATTCCGGAGGAACTGCTAAGCAGCAAAAAGGTTAAATGTTAGGAGCTAGTTTTTAGTTCTCATTTTATGGTTTGCACTGAAGCAAAGTAAGCTCAGATAATAAAAGATGGGAATAACTACACAGCGTTTTCTCAGAGCAATTTCTTTCTATTATATTTGATAAGAAATTTTAAAAAAAAAAAAACTCTTAGACAAAGCCAAATGTCCACATCGAAGCGGAAAGCTACTTTTAATGAGAAATTCAGTAAGAAATGTAAGATTTAATGTAAATAGTCACAATTATGTCCCTTCTAATGCTAGCCTTCCAGGAAAGTACCATTGAATGTAGTTTCTGAACTACTGCAATGTACTTTTTAATATTTGTTAATATTCAGTTCTCTCAAATTATTCAATTGGTCTTAAATATCTTTTAAAAATGCAGGCATTTGTGTGTGTCTGTGTCTGTTTCAGTGAGGAAATTTTTCAATACAGTAATCCCTATTGTTAAACTTCTTTTTCTTAGTTTGGTATGGTTTAATGCAAGCAACTCTGTCACTCAAAAATAATGACACAAGCCCCCCAAAAAACTATATTTAAAATTAAGCTCTCCATGATAGAAATCTGGTTAAATTTACACTCCTATCCTTGCAGTTATGGTAGAGAAGGGAGTAGCATTTTGAAGCATATTAACTAGACTTCCTTTTATAATTCAGAGAAAACTCAGTACTTTATTGTTTGTGAAAACATAAATTTTTTTTGAATATATTTTAATAAGGAATGGAATAGGTAAGACCAAAAGAGAAATAAATATGTTATATATCAAGACTGTGTGTACAACATTTTACAGGACGGGGGGGGGGGAGGGGGAGTGTTCCCAGATATTTTTTATTTTTGGCCTGCTTTTACAGATTGTCTGCTGCTGACCATTACATGTACAAAAAGAAAACAAAATGGCATTTAAATTTTTCACCCAAACACAGAGATTATTATTATCCTCCTCATCCTTTCTGCAGTATTCTCATTCACCTTTGACACTTGGCAGCTATATACTATGGAGATTTGCTACATGAGTTCTTAGACGCTGTTGATTCTACTGAAAAGAAAAAAAAAACTCCAACATGTTGTATTTGTTTTGATCATAATTCAGCTGCAAAACAAATGCATGGTATATCTCACTGAGCAATGACAAAATCATTTTTAATTCTTATTCTTAGGTACAAAATTGGGGCAGATCGTAAAAAAACTGATTGTATGTTTCTTGCTACTGAAATGTTAGATGTGTCAGATTTCCAAACCATTTAACCATTTGGCCATCAAAGAGCAGACTGTTACCTGTTTTGGTGTTAATTTATTTGCAATGGCTACTTTGGAGCATAGTTTCAAGATGACAACAAACATGCACAATGCATTATAATTATGTCCCTTTCAGAAATACGAACTGCAGAAAGATTTCTTGAAAACAAGTCTTGTGTCTGTGGGAATTAAAAATGTCCTTTTAAAAATCTCTTTATAAAGTATGCTTCCTAAAGTTTTGCATAGGGCTCACAAGTGTTTTTTTGAGAGGCAATAAATGCAAAATCATATGTATGCATAATATGAGGGGAACGCTCAGTGTAAATTCAATCAAGAATGAAATGCTATTACATGCAAACACCTCCTGGGCTTGTGCAGAGGTAATGGACCATAGGAAATAGATAAGTGACAGCCAAGAAGAAGATATGTGACTTTCCTTACAACTTTGTTTAATAAAACCCTCAACATACATTGTGGATATAATGTGCTGTTTTGTCTCCATCCAAATCATCTTAGTTTTTATTCCATGCATTTTGTAGATTGTAATTTGGTGATAATGACTTCTTTGCACAGTTCAGGAGTGATGAACAGGAATAACAAGTCAGTTAATAAGAGGATGTGCCTGTCTTTTCCAGTACAGAGCTCTTTATTTGAGTGGGTCAGGAATAAAGTCATATTTTTCTTCTAAGAAATGTCACTAAGGATGTAGTATGGAATATTTAGGGATAATAAATAGGAGAAGGCTGTTTTTAAAGTAGGCTGTGTAGAGTCGAGTGAAAAGACTTTCCTAGTTTTTTCAGCTTTTCCTTAATTGTTACGAGCTTACTGTTACTTTGAAACATGCTTATGAAATCTGTAACTCTTGAAGGTTTTCTTGTGCATTACCATTAGATTTAGTCACTTTGATCTGTGTTGTAATCTTCCAAGCCGTACTGCCTGAGTGAAAAGCAGATTTGTATTGTGCAGCCTGAGAAGGGCTGCAGCTGCAACATGATTCGAGGACTTAGGACGTGGTCTCTGTTTCCCCCTTGCTCCGGTTGGGAGCAATCTGTTCAAGCACAGAGAAGTTAGGCCCTTTTATTCCCTAGAGGGAGATGCAGTTGGATTCTCAGATGAACCATTCGTGTTGCCTCAACCTTGTCAACTTTTTTAGACTTTCTCATTTCAACGGAAAATTGTGATGACTAAATAATTGGAATACGATGCAGGCATGGAAAGCATTTTAGTATGTATCATGTTTACTAATTATTTTTTTTTTTAATCCTTGATTTAGATAAAAACTCAAGTGTTTGGAGACTCCTCTTAGCAGCAGCTAGAAAAGATGTTATGTATTGGTAACATAAATAATATATTATGCCAACATAGTAACAAATCAAACCCTTTTCCTGTTTACTACTGAAAGAGCATCTATTTATAACACTACAGATTTCCCTATAATTTAGAAAAAGAATGAAACATCTTGCATAGGATTTGGCATGAATTGGGATGAGGACAAAATTGTCTTAACAAATATTTTTGGTCTCATATGACTGTATTTGTCAGAGATCTCTCAGTGTTTTAGGTTGCAGAATTGGTATTTTATAGACCTACAACAGGTCTATATTGGTCTATAACCAATAACGAGGTTTATGGATGGGATTAAAATTGGGTCTCACCACACTTGAGAGCATAAGAAATGCCTTACTGGATCAAACCAGTGTTCTGTCTAGCCCAGCAAAATGTCTCCAGTGGTGACATTAGGACAGGCTGGGCAGGAAGAATATATGAGTCCTGCTGCTCTCTGCAGACTGTTCCCCTCATATTGTCCCCACCCCTACCACCCATAGCTATTGGGTTTGGGGCATAAGGACACATTACTGTCTATTCCTTAGAGCACCTATTTTTCAGCCTATTGTCCATGAAGCTCTCTAATCCCTCCCTGAAACTGCTGATTCTCTTAGCCCTCAAAGCCTCCTGTGGCAGCAAGCTCTAGATACTCATTGCCTGCTATGAAAAAAAATAATTGCTTTTATCTGTTCTAAAGCAATTTCCACTACAACAGTGCAGCATACTCCCACCCAGTCTTTTTTATCTTTCAACCGAATACACACCCAGGAGAAAACCTTTCTTTTTATGTCATGTTGCCTAGTTTCTTAAAACTCTTATCTGAGAGACTTTCTAAAAATATTTTATATATATATTTGTCCTACCTAAACCAAGTCCTTCTTCTCTGCATGCTTGTTGAGTTTAAAGAAGTGCAGGACTCTCTTAACAAAAGCTATGGCAGCTCTTTCCAAGCAAATGACACACGTTGTTAATTTTATTCCTCATAGTGGTTTTACCAACCTCTACTATATGGGGAAGGCAGGCATATAGACTAGCAGTTGCTAGGATCTGAGAGACCAGTTTCAAGATAACAATGCTAGAGCATTGATTGAAGCCTCACATTATGGTCACATCTCCTGCCATCACAGCTTCTCTGATCTGCCTATTTGTAGGCAGTTCGTGTTACTCCTTATTGCAGACTCAGCCTATTTTTCAGAAATGGAATATAAATTCTTGGTTAATCATAGAGATCAGGTAATTAATCCAGTCTTGCTTTTAAGTACTTTTTAATATATAATTGTATCCCAACACTCACATAGCCTTTCTTTCCTGTATACTGTGCATCCATACGTTACAGTGCACACCTAACTATAATTCTACCACCAAACTGTCAGTTAAACAAAACCAAGCTCTTTATAACTTAGAAGCTAGGAATTTTCACTTGCATTAAAAATAGAGAAAAGGAAGTGCTATGCTGCCATTTTGAACTGTGGTTCCATTGAAAATATTATACTATGAGAAACTACAATGACAGACAGGCCAATTTCAATAGCAGTAAGCTAACTCAAGAGAAGTAATAATTTAGTAAGTGGTGCTCTTATTATAGTCAGTCGGTCTGCAGGTACTCTTTCTCATTCTCCTTTTTTTCTTTTTTCTCCATTGTTATCAAGAAATTAAAATAAAAGTTGAAAGTGTATTACTATAAGAAATGCATATGATCATATTTTTATGCAAACCAACATTTAAAGTTCTGTGCTATGCTGCTATAAATTCTCATAGGGCTCTATATTATTCTCCATGCTGCTTTTTGTAGTTATTTTTTCACAAAGGAATTATAGGTATAATAAATTGGGCTTGAAGGAGATTTTGAAAGGCAGTGCAGTCCAGATTTTTGCTTCAGGCAAGATCAACTAGACTTAAATAATTTCTGACTAACCTGCTCTTTAATTCAAAATATTTTTTTATAGTTTTGCAGAATTTTTTTCCCCACTGCTTTGCAATCCTTGCAGTTCAAAAGATGTTTGTCTCCAACCTTAATATCCCCTGCTGCAATTTAAGCTAACTATGTCACCACAATGGAAATTGAGAACAGTTTACTCTCACTCAAGCAATAACCTCATACATTTGAGGGTTGATATGTACTTCAGTTCAATCTTCTCTAGAGTAAATGAATCTGGCTTTTTAAAATTTCTATCCTTGTTTCTAGACTTCTGACCATCTCTCCAGTCATTTGCAACTCATTCCTATGTTCATCTGGTTTATTCAGCTAATCATTTGAGTGCTTTGCACTTACTGAATTGAATTATCAGGTTTTTTTGAGACCACTTGGAATTGTGTTCCTCTTCTCAAGTGTCTTGCTGCTCATTCGGTTTCGCATCATTGTGAATGTAATAAATCTACCATCTATTCTATCAACAGCAAGCAATTACTGAAAATTTACATTAGACATCGTAAAAATCTGTATGTAGCTTCACCTGATAGTGCCTTCCCATATAGTACATTGAAGTTCTCAACCTTGTATACAGAAGAGAAACGAGCAGTGGGTTTGCAACTCTTGTTGCAAACAGGGAGATAACAAAATGGATAATAGTACAAAAAGCTATTTCGACTCTCTGTGATGGGTTGTATTCCTTACCTGAATATTGTCTACTGTTTTATATTACCTGTATACATACATGTGTATAAGCATGTATGTGTATATATATATACTTTTCAGATACATATTATATTTAATTTTTTTCTGGTATAAGATGTAGTGAAGAAAAACAACAACAAAATCATCAGGTAGCTAGAAGGATCAGTGACATTAAGTCATAAGCAATAGCCTCACCAGACAGTGACTTAGAGGTTGAAATAGTAAATTTTCAAATATCCTTTCAATAGGAATAATAGGAAATGAGTGCAAGATTAATTTATGGACAGTTAGTGCAGATATCATCAGGCTGATCCATGAAGTTGATCCACAATTGCTATGCCTTTTAAAAAAATTATATGGAGTATGCAACAATGAAGACTTGACTCTGACTTCTTAGTCTGTTTCATGCACAGGTACATGCACAGATGCTGGTAGTACTGCAATATTGTGGAGTTGCCTTGATTACAGATAGGCTCATTGCAGCTGTTTTAAATGAGATAAAGCTGGGGAGCAGATGCAGGAACAGGTAAATGGTTTTGCATTCAGTCAGTTGAGACTCATCAGGTCTCATTAACTCAAGCTGTTCCTGAAAGGCTCCGTACTGCTGAGCTGGCCCCAGAAATTACACAACTGTGTTCACACAGCGCTCTGCATGCATTAGTTAAGTCTGCCTGACCTAAGCTAGCTCTTTACTGAATCAGCTGTAGTGCCTCTTTCCTATGGTGTACTTAATCCAGAATTGAGGTTAAATCATCCATAGGTAATTGAGAATTGACTGCCTTTCTGAAGTGCACAGCTCGCATATCAGTTAGCTGCTCTCTTGCATATCACAACTTTTCCTGTACCTCCCTCCCCTCCCTCTCATGCCCTTGCCCTGCTGTTCACTCTCATTCCTGTTTTCCCATCCTTCATACACTTGCACTTGAGCTCAGCTTGAAGCATTTGCCTTTCTCAAACAGGTGAGCTGGTGGATGCGGTACAGCTGCAGCTAAGCAATTGTGTAGGAAGGACGCAGTGTGGGTGCAGCTGGCCAGGAACTACCGTTCCCTTTTCTGGGGAATGTATGTCCAGATTGCAGTGGTATGCTGGGGTCTGAGCACCTTATGATAAACTCTTAGGTCTCCGCTGTTGTGGCAGTTGCTGCGTTTTTTGTTCAGTATGAGTAATGAGTATGATCATGCTTTGTGACTATTTAGGGTTTGAGTGATAGTTAATCTGTGGATAGAGCTTCAATTTGGAGATAATTCAATAAGCATGCCCTCAGCCAGTAATTCTGTGCAATTGTCTGCATGTATAGAAATCTCCCTTAATGTATCTCTTATGTGTCTTTAGTTGTTTATGGTAGGGAACAGGCCACCAAGAGAGTAACTCATGGTCTGATTTCCATATGCAATGTCTCTCATGCTGTGGAAGACAGTTTGATCTACCGTGACATTAGAAAACAATAAACCATCAAGCCTCAAGAGGACTACCTTGGCATACATACTGAATCAGTTATAATTATTTGTTATCTCTTAATGCCTGCACATCTGCATCAGTGAGTAATTAAAGTTTGAAAAGAAGCTAAAATTTTACAAACTGATTAAGGTCTTTGCAGTTTTTCAGAACTGTATGTGGTTAGGGCTTTTTGTTTTGGTTTGAAGAAAGATAGGGGCCATACTGAAAGAAATTAAAGCAACCTCATTTACACAATAATCTACACCTGGAATACAGATTAAGAAAAAAATGAAATCAGCGCAGTTTTTTGTCTGCCAGGAATCAGTTAAAAAAACCCAAATTACTATTTGCACATCTTCTCCATTACCTTAGTCTTAATAATGTCTGCTGCAACACCACTGCTATTGGTGTTGCACTTCTTTGGCATTCTCTCTCAGCCTCATCCCAATGAAATGAAAATGGCAGATGTGTATCTTTCGATAACTGTACACCATCTACTGTCGTCCTCCCTTCCTCGTGTACCCATTTGCAGTAAAGCAGCCCAACCATTTTGCGTTTCCTTTGCCAGTTTGCACCTGTTGCTTTTTGTTAGAGTTATGTCCCTGCTACTTTTCTCCTCTGAACTTTCTGGCAGAAGGCACAAAGAGCAAACGGAGGGTCGTGGGAGTAAACTGGCATAGTAGCATCAGTGTCACCACTATACCAACTAGAAATGATCAGCTAGTGGTACCTCTGTAGCCCTCACGGGCCTTTCTGAGAAACCAGTTGATACAGAGTATTAGGACATGCTGAGGCGTAGCTCCTAAACTTGTCAGTGCTTTGGAGTTTTGTTTTGTTTTTAACCAGAATATATTATGCTGTCATGGATAAATAAACTGATGTTGCTTTTAGCTGGTTCATCAGGACTAAAAGATAATGGCATCTGTTCCATTTTATGTGTAATATTTCTCTTTTATTTCTTAGCGCAGTTGTTTATCCCTGTTTTTATGATCCTCAGCCCATGTTTCTAGAGAGTTCTTCAAATCCCTTGGACAACGGCTACAATTTACATCTTTGCATTTTCTAATGCTTGGAGTGAAGGTATTTAGAAGGGTACTCTGGAGGGATAAAATAGAAGCAACAGAAATAGTAGCATCCTAAACTCATTTTTCTTTTGTTAATAATTAATAGCTGACAAGAAAAAAATTATTTTCCTTCAAATTTATATCTCAAGAAAAATAAATCTTATGTGTTTTGTCTGATGGAAAAAGCCACTGGAAAGAAGTGCATGTATATGATAATTTTCAAGAGAAGAGAAGGAATAAGGTCAGAAAGTCAAATAAGAAAAAAATGCCAAGATAGAAACATTTTTCAGCAGCATAGACTGTGAAATACCTCCCAGTTTTGCAGGCTTGCAGGCTGGTATTTGCAAAAAGACAGTGACCTCAGTCTGGAGTCCTTCCAGGATTCAGCTCTTGAAGAACTGCTTGTCACAATCTAGCAATATTCTCATTTCCATAGGGAGATACAAATCATTAATTTTTAAAAATGTAACACATTTGGAAGCTCTTGTTTCCACCTCCCAATATGGCCTTTCTGTTGAACTAACTTTGCTTTGGTAACAGGGAGGGGGAAAACTGGAGACAGGGTTCAGGTGCATTTTAGCAGTCTCCTAGTTAATTTGGATTCTTCGCCCCTGGACAACTGACTGCCTCAGTCCTTAGCTTATCCTCTATATGGTATGACATTTTCTTGTGCATTACTATTTTAGTGAGTAAAAAGTGAAAATATCACATATCAGATAAGGCCAAATTTTCAGATACTTTAAACTTGAAAATAATTATTACAGAATTTCATATATATTCGATTGTGCTTTATGTCAAATTGTGTGTCAATACCAGTACGGTGTAGGGATACCTTACTGGCATGGAAAAAGTTAACAATCAGTGAAAAGCTGAAAATCGACAGATTAATTGATAAAGGTGAGCATTTATCACTAGTGAGTTATTAGCAGTCAGTGCCATAAGTCCATAGCTTTAGCAACTGAGGTCTGTGAATTAACAAAAAAAAAATAAAAATAATTACTTCTTATATTAAAAAACAGCACTATAAAAATGGATGATATACATTCATCCAATCTTCAGAGTTATTTTTCAACCATGACTGAATGTTATGCAGCTGCATGTAGTGATTTTCTGAATATGTTGCAAAGCAACATATGATATAGTTTCTTATATAGTTAATGTCCATCTTTTGTACTGCAAAGCAGAGCAAGTATATGAGAACAATCTAGCTAAACCTAGTGACAAGCTTATTTCTTTCTGGAATTATGGAAGTACTTTTTCTGGAAAATGTTCACATATTCCAAAACATAACAGGAACTAAGTATAAATAAAAATATACTGGAAGAGAAAGTTTTACACTCATTTTCATTCTTTGTCCCAGGAAGAAATTGAATGACTAAAAACCAAGTTCTGTTTCTCTAAATCAAGGGAATTACAGCAACAAAACAGTATTTTGCAATACAGAGAAAATCTTGTATATAGAAAAATGTCAGTATTTCAAAGCTATTTTACAAACATAATATAGAGAATGGCATTTTCATTTTGAATTTTAATTGTGAAGTTTATTCTGAGATTATTTTCATTTTGTCAGGAATATTTGTTATATCCATACGTGTTGTAATAGTATCCCAAGAAATCCTCCTCTTCCTCTGTTTTGACCAGACTCTTATGCTCAAGCTCATTGCCCCTCAGGCCTTAGTTAGTCTTCAGTTACAGAACAGAAAACAGAGGAAGGCCATTGATTTTGAAATTTGTTTTCCTTGGGTTCCATCTTTGGTATTGCAAAGGCCCACTGCAAAATCAGTATCTATAACTTTATATCCTTAGATATATCCATTTGTCTGTATACATAAATACACATTCAAAGCAAATTATTAGTTTCTGCTTTTATAATAGTAGTGTCATTCGGCTTTAACAGTAATTCTTTTTTTTCTATTTATGTCAGTTATGTTTCTGAAACTGTCATTCAGATAATAAAACTGTATTTTCTGAAAAAGAAAAATGCTAATTTTCCTTCCACTAAAGTAGAATTGTGTGGCTTCTCTGCAAGCTGCTAAGCAATGTCTGCACCTTCTGCCTCAAGCAATGGTTACAGATGAAATACGTTAACTGTTTGTAGTAAGAGTTCTCCTTGTCTGAACAAGAAGTAGCTCCAGTTTTATGCTTAACTTTATGCTTAAACACTGCTCTCAGTCAGAAATTGATCAAGTATATTTAAATTCCATTATATCTGTGTGACGGAAAGAGAACCAAGTAGGACTGATACTGATTTGAGGAAACAGGTGCTTCAAATTTATCTCAGATAAGTTGGCATTACAGATGAGTTGAAATTCAATTCAAAATGTATTTTTAATTTCTCACAGATTCATAAATTTCAAGGTCAGAAAGGACTGGAAAGACTCATATACTATTTATAAAACCATAATCCATGAGATTTTACATAAAGATTCCTCTTCCAGCTCTTCATAATTGTATCTGACTATCTATTAAAAAAAAATAGTCATGTGATCTTGATTGACAGAATTCTCTCAATTAAGGATGTCTTACATTCTTTAGTCATCTGCTTTGCTTTTTAAATGGACTTACTACTAAGAATTTACCTCTTTTATGTTTGAACTTTGCCGCCTTCAATTTCCAGCCAGTGTATCTTTTTAACACTATTGTTTCCATAATTAATAATTACCATATTATCAGAAAACTGTCTTCAGTGAACCTTCACATAAGGAAATTTACGCTCTGCAGCAAGCTGTATTGACCAAGGAGTGGCACCATAAAATGACAGAAAAGTTGAAAATGAAGTATAATTGCATAACATAAGTAACGTTGACATCCCTGCCCAGTTCTGCTGGTGTTCAGCTCTACAACAGTGACTTTTGCTGTGCTCCTTCAGTTTGGCTTTTGCCTCTTCCAAGCTGCTCTGCACAAATTTAAAATCCAGTACCCATCCTCAGAGCAAGGCCTCCTTCACCTGACTCCCAATATGTGCTTTAATCTGTCAGGTGTTGTTCATCAGCATATCTAAAAGGTATTCACTGGAGATGCAGGAGGAAGGCACTGCCTTTTTCTTTTCCTTTGTATGTTTTCTAGTGGATAAGGCATCCATCCAGACAGTGAGTCACCTTCTTTCTCCCACTTTTCAGAGATGTCCCTTACACCAGGCTCTTTGGTTGGTGTTAGTCTTGCCTTCTCTCTTGAATTGCCACCATTGCTCAGGAAAGAGTTGAGGAGTCCCAGGGTAGAAAAGAGAAAACAAGGACTCGGCCCTTGTCACCAGGACACTCCTCACCTGTGAGAAGACAAGGAGTGCTTGTGTATTTTTGGTAGTCACACAGTGGCTGGGCATCTTCCCAGACAGCCTACGCCTGGCTGTGCTTCCTTCTGAGGCATTTACTCTCCGCCTCTTCTCACACTGCAAAAGAACTGGGGGACCTAACACAGCTACAGCTCCAACTTTAGCTACATGTGGTGATACTCAAGTGCACAGCACTTGCATCTGTTTCTCTATCTACCCCATAGCTTCTTACATCATTAAGGGCAAGTTATACTTTTCTGAGTGTTAAATATAGTATTTCCAAAAGACTGGTGTCTCTGTGACACTAGCAAGACAAGATGGTATTAATAATTTAGTAACTCCTTCTGTCAATTGAGAACTTGAGATTTCCCCTCTGAAATTAGTTATAAAGGTAAATCTTGCCTAGTCTATACTTTTAATAATCCATTTTTACAGTATACACCACTATTTTGTCTTCATAATCTCCACAGTCTTTTAAATGAAATGTTTTTCCTGGGCTTGCTATAGCTATGTTATATACATTTCCTTCCTTCAGTGTTAATGAAATATGAACAATATCAGATTATTTCAAGTTTCTACCTTTACCTTCTGTTGTGTTATTGTTGGTCTTAAGTACATAGCTACTCAAATATGGAGGAGTTAAAACAGAAGGAATAAAAACACAGCAAAACAAAACAAAGCAACAAAAATGAAAGGGAGAAGTATAGCTCTAGGAGTAAAACTTTTCTGAATATGCCGGAAAGGTTTAGGTACCAAAACTAAGCTTGTTCCTTTGTATGGTGCTCATCTTTCAGAATGACAATGAAATATGAATATAGATGAGGATCCAAGTTACTAGATTTGGGCTAAAGATATTCTGAGAGTTATTCCAACAGATCTTACCAGGCATGGCAAATGTGAAGTACCACTTCCCACCCCCAATCTAAATAATATTAAGTTCACTGTAAGAAACAATTGATATAACAGCTTTTCTGTTTCAAAAGTAAATCAAAATGAACCAGGTGAAATTCTCTTTCTTGATTTAACTTTATTCTTGAGATAAATATCTAGTGTCGTAAATTACTAAAGAAAATCTTATCTGGCAAATGATGCTCTGCCAATCCATTTTATTGTTCTTAATTGTTATTCACTTGCTATTACTGGAGAAAACTTCCAGTAAATGTAATCAAAGTCATTCTGTATTTTTTTCAGAGTATAAAATTGATTCAGGCTAATCTTTTCTCTATAAAATTGGATAATTTGGGAAGCATCTTTAATCAAGCTGTTAGATTTCCTTCTTCATGAAAATGTGTTAGTTATTTTCTTAAAGTTTAAATAAGGAAAGCTAAAAATTCCTACTTATTTTGCTTATGTTCATAATATAATGTTATGTCTACTCGGTAATGCTTCATGCAAGGTAAACATATCTTCTGTTGAAAAAATGTGGCAGGGTAAAGAACCTTTATCTTTGCTTTTGAAGTGCATTGAGAAGTGCATTTTTCACTGGATCAGTTCTCAGATAAAAGTTCACTACCACCATCATCTGAAAAAACAGTAAAGAAAAAGCTAAAGCTGCAGCTATGAGAAACAGAACAGCTGCCCTTGGTTTTCTTGGTAATACACATTTGTAAGTGCAGTGAAAAAATTCTTAATCTGAAAACATTTGTTATATATGAGAAGTAAAATAGTAAATTTTGCAAATTCACATTCCACAAATGGTAACTCTGTGCTGAGAGGCTTTGTTTCGGCTGACTAATATAGAAACTGGAGAAGCTCTGTAGCTCCTAACACTAGTTCCCATCCATTAAGTCATTTTGTGTGATTGCCTGAAAGGACATAAGATACACTGGGATAGTTCTGCTTTATTGTTTAGATGCTTATACTTTATTGCAAACAAAATAGTATCAAACAGCTATATTGTATGGGGGCAAAAGGCTGTAATTTCTGCACAATTCATGTATACCCAGATTTACTCTTAGAGCTGTAATCTTGTTTCAGTCAACTTGTTACACATGATATATTACTGTGTTCTTCTAGTTGAATGGATCTCATTATAGCCAAACACCCAAATCTTTACGTGTTTTTCCAGTTGTTATAGATACATCTTTAGCTTTATTCCTTTTTTTTCTGGCAACGGCTATAATAGAGTGAATCCCTTTTATCTGAGAATGTCACAAACCATGTAATGTTGTAATCTTTTCCTAGTTTCCTCTCTATCTTTTCTCCATCCTGTCCACTGGATGGACTCCATTGCAATCCATCAAGGCATCTCAACTGAGAATGAGCAAGCTGCTGATGGTTTGATCCTCTTCCTGGATATGCAATATATGTGCAAAATAGCATAGACAGTATGCTTCCTATATAATGTCCCTCTGTTTGGTGCTTGTTTTCCCATAGATGGTGTTTGAGATATTTGTCAGTGTTCATCAATTTTGAACATCCGAATTTTTGAACTTGCATTATTGTAAAAATTGCACAATCTGTCAAAAAAAAATCTTATCTGGAGATCTTATTTAGCACACAGTAGCTTCCCAAACTACTTAGTGTTCTTTAAGAGTCCGCATGTTTGTTTACCTATTATCAAGGAAAAGTTCATAATTCAACCTCTTATGCTGCAGTCTTCCTGTATTGTAAGTATTGCAGTGTGAGGTACCATAGTAGCTGTTAAGAACAAGCCAAATTAATTTTTCAGATGCATATTTTTAGTATAGCATTTTTGCAACTGCTTGTCATGTTGCAGTTTCCTTGGACCATGCGGACAACTTGCATCTTTTCCATATCTTAATCGTGTCTTTTCTGGGATGCCAGCGCAAAGGGGAGGTACTGAGTTAGAGGTTTGCTCAGCAAAAACATGTCATTGTAAAACCCGCTAAACACACAGAAGAACTTTGCAAAGATTTTGGAAATCTTTGCCCCTCTTTATGTATCGTTTTTCTCCTGAAAATGGGTGGATTCAGAATGTCCAAGTTTATTAAGGTAAGTCTTCTCTTGTCTCATTGAGCTCCTTTGGTCACTTCCTTCATCTTGGTATAAAATTATCTCCTTGTGACAGATTTTTTCTCTCTTTCTTTTTTATCATTGACAACAAGTGATGGATTTTATGAAAGTTTTAAATGAGTGTTTAATATCTGCAGTGTTATTAGTTCATATCAAGTCTTATTTAACTTCACATCAGGGTAGCTGCCTTTAACATGCATTAATTGGAGATCTTTGTATGAGAGATCTAGTGCATTGCATCCCTATGTCTCTGCAGTCCATCCTAGTCTGAAAATATTTTCAACTGCAGGAAGAACTTGTGTTTGCTTCCACCTTTTTATTTCTAAGTGTAGGGCACATCCTCCCCTGCTGGACCCATTTCAAATCCTTGAAACCTTTGTGTATGCTACCTTTTTCCTAGTGTTGGTAAACAATTTGGTGGTCTATGAGAATAGTAAAAAACATCTCGGTGGGCCTTGGCTGACTTTAAGCATCTCAAGAAGTCTCATTCTTTTACCTTATTTGTGACCCTGACCCATGCTGCATGTACTTTTCCTTGCTGACTACCCTGTTTGTGGATGAGTAGAAGGGTTTTTTTCTTTTTTCCTCTTCTATAGTTCAGTCACCTTTCCATAAAGATCTTGCAATACCTCTTCTTAAACGTACTTTCCTATAGACAAATGGGGAGAGGGAGAGGAAGACAGAGGGTGAGAGTTATCCCAGTTCCAGCCATCCCCATCACCTTACACTGTTGGGCAAAGCATGGAGATTCAAATTAAGTACTCCCAATTCTGATTGGTTTGGTTACATCAACAGCATGGTACAATTTTTGCTGTAAAACTTCCTAGTGTGGACCAGAATTCATAACTTGTAAAGAACAATCCTCAGAAAATAAAAACGCCAACAATATAATTTCTTGAGTGTGCCACAAAAAGCATATAAAATGTTCTGGGATGCTTTTTCATGCATCTAGTGAGACACCTGATAAGCTGTCACTGGTAGCTTTCCCATAACATCACTGATAGAGTTGATATATTCACTAAGACAGTGGTGAGAGCTACTTAGGCAGTTCTTGAGTGGGTCCTAGGTGGGGATAAAACAAACTTGCTTATAAAAACTTAAACTGCATAAATCACATAAATCAAGTCATAGTGTCAGGTCTGCTAACGTTTTGATTTCACTGGCAGGTGCCAATCAGTTAGCAACACTGTTAAATAGTAACTCTAGATTTCTTATTTTCCTAAAATTATATGTGCTTTGGAGGGAAAACACAAAACAATTAATAGCCAAAACAAAAGTTGTTTTAAAAAGAAAACTCCACTGCATTATAGTACTTTCATTATTTCATAATTTTATGTTTAAATGTAGAGAGTATGTAAATGTTCATTTTCTTTCATATTCCCTTCCTGCTTAGTGACAAGAAAACAAATTCAAATTGTGCTTGGGAGGAATAACTTAAAGCCAATTTTATTATGCAGATGAATTGTAGGTGTTGCATATCTGCAGTCTGAAATTGTTAGCAAGCTTTCTAGGTGTGTATATAACACATTATATTTAGAGAACCAACCAGCATTAAGAAACTCAATTGTTTTAAGTAAAAGTTGTCATGGCTATTCATTTTGCTCAGGAAGTAATTGTTTCATTTTTTCTGTTTAAATTTAAGTTTTAGAGTCTAAAGTTTTTACAAAGATGAGCAAATAATTTTCTCAAGAACTGTTTAATGAAATTATGCTTTTCCAAGAATATTATGGTGGGTTTGGAAGAGTAAATAGGTTCATAAGAAGAAAATGATAGCTTACATTCTCATATTAATCGTTCAATTGTGCTGTTGTGGTCCGCTGGTTCATTTCATTCACCAAGGCTGAGGGTGGGCCGGAACAAACCATCCCAAAGAGCTGGGAATATTTAGCCTTCAGCCATGGGTTGTTTATACACAGAAAAATTGTGAAGACATTGTAGTCATTGCCACCATAGAGGACTTTATTTAAACACTAAGAAGTAACTGTGGGACCTACTGTATCTAATAATCTTTCTTCTTTTTTTTTTTTTTTTAAATGGCATTTTAACTGTTTTCAGAGATATTTTTCAACTCAATAATGTAAAATTGTTATGAAATAAACCCAGAGCCTTTTTAAAGAAGCATGCAGACGGAAGCACAATCATATAGAATGCTCTAGAACAGCAACCATAACTCGTTTATATGTTTGAAGTTCGGCAACAGGTGATGAAAAGTCCTGGCTTTGGTGTGAGAAAATTTTTTTCTGCTATTAAAGAGCAAAGACTGTAATCAGCACTAGTAAATGATTAGCTGAATGTTTAAACTTGGTACCATCCTAGAATTCAGAATAATAAGGTCATCCAATTTAATAACGCTTTCCAAAAAGTCAGGAAAAATGGAAAAAAGATTGGATAGCTTTTTAAAGATCCTAACTTTTATATAAACTACTACACACATGGCTAAAGAGACGACTATGCAGGCTGTAGCATGCTATGCATTATAATGCCAGAGAGTATTTTAATTCTCAGTCTCAAACCTTGCAGTTCCACCAAGAATTTTTCACACTTCACCTGTTTCAGTTTTTCAGTTTATTTTTTAGCAATTTTTATATAAGTTATTTCAGATGCTGACTTAAACAATTTGTTCCATATCTCAACCCTCATTTTGTGTAAAGAAATCATAAAAGTTAGGAACCTGAAAATTGGATTTTTATTTTGAGCAGCTGCTGTCCACAAATGTGGAAAGATTGTTAAAAGTGAATAGCATCACTTTCTAGCAAAATGTAGGCAGGTTTGATGACTGAATCTCATATTTCCATTACTGTGCTGTCACCAAGCATTATTATGTTGGCTCTCATAATATGTGGAAGAAAAATAAAAGCTCTTTTGGGCTTTAAAGACGTTATGTGTACAACCATGGGTGTCAATGGTCCTTCTTCATTGTTGAATTAAATTTGTTCTTAAATGCAAATGTCTTGATTAAAATGTGGTTTATAACATTTTGCAGAATACATTATAGTACTTTTACAGAGCACTAGTTAAATGAGAGTAAAGGGAAATTATGTGCACAGGAACGCAAGTGTTTATTAAAAAAAAATAAAACAAACCCTTTTAGTGTAGCTGACTTTTTGTAGTCTTTGTACTTGTGTTTTTGGTGACCTGATAGGGACTAGATAGATTTCTAATTTATTTTGAAAATCCTTTCATAATAACTTTTATTTCTATATTACCCATTTTTACATATCACATTTGTTTTGATGTGCTGACATTCCGTATCAGAAGCATCTGGTCTGTTGCATCTTCTGTGCCTCTACCAGGGTGCCACTACAAACGAGTTTTAATTCCTGTGTCCATTGTAACAACATGGAATAGATTCCACTTTGTTTTCTGTTGAGGATAAAGTTTTACAACGTTAAATATTTGGATGAATTTGTAAAAGTTTTTAAAAGTATCTCCATATTTGAATTGCTTCTTATTTTGGTTTTGGGTTTTGTATTTTTTTGTTCGTTTTTTTTTTTTTTTTTTTAAGATCATTTCACCTAATACTTTAAAGCTGTTTTTTTTCCCAAAATCATATTTAGTGGGTTTTTAGTTTGTATTCATCAAAGCACTACACTTTCTAGCATAATTGTTTTTGGATTTGTTACCCACAAGATCAATTTGTATGATTAGTTTGTCCAGTCACAGAATATTTTTCTGGATTTGATAATACTTTAAGTGGAGCTCAAGCATTGCCGTTTACTTTCATGCTAGAAGACCACAGAACGCCTCAGGAATGATGTGTTTTAGTAGCTACTTTCATCCAAATTTCCATTAGGGCTTGTAAGAGTATGTGCAAAGTAGGTTCCATGTAGAATGTATATTTGCCAAGTCTTTAAGATTTTACCAATTGGTAAAATTGTACTAATAAATGTTGTAACAATTTTACAACAATTTTAGTTGATAAAATTTTACTGACTAAAACAGAAGTTTGTGTAAGGTTCTCAGACACTTTGTATTAAATAAAAGAAAAAATAATTTAATTTGAGGAACATTGTTTTTTCCTTGTTCTGAGTGGTTACCTTTCTAAGACTCAGAAAAAAAAGGCATCCATCCTATAATTATCATAGAATCATAGAATGGTTAGAGTTGGAAGGGACCTTAAAGATCATCTAATTCCAACCCCCCTTCCATGGGCAGGGACACCACCCACTAGAGCAGGTTGCTCGAAGCCCCTTCTAGCCTGGCCTTGAACACTTCCAGGGATGGGGCAACCACAACCTCCCTGGGCAACCTGTCCCAGTGCCTCACCACCCTCACTGTAAAGAATTTCTTTTTAGTATCTAATCTAAATCTACCCTCTTCCAATTTAAAACTGTTACCTCTTCTCCTGTCACTACACTTCCTGACAGAGTCCCTCTCCGGCTCTGCTATAGGCTCCATTCGGATATTGAAAGATTGTCATAAGGTCTCCCTGCAGCCTTCTGTTCTCTAGGCTGAACAACCCCACCTCTCTGTCTGTTGTCACAGGAGAGGTGCTCCATCCCCCTGATCATCTTCATGGCCCTCCTCTGGACCTGTTCCAAGAGATCCATGTCCTTCCTGTGTTGAGGACTCCAAAGTTGGACACAGTACTCCAGGTGGGGTCTCATGAGTGCAGAGTAGAGGGGCCGAATCACCTCCCGTGACCTGCTGGCCACCCTTCTCTTGATGCAGCCCAGGATATGGTTGGCTTTCTGGGCTGCCAGTGCACATTGCCAGCTCACGTTAAGTTTCTCATCCACCAACACCACCAAGTCCTTCTCCTTAGGGCTGCTTTCTAGACATTCTCTGCCCAACCTGGGCGGATTTGTGCCTGAGATTGCCATGTCCCAGGTGCAGGACCCTGCACTTGGCTTGGTTGAACTTCATGCAATTTGCACGAGTCCACCTGTCCAGCCTGTCCAGGTCCCTCTGGATGGCATCCCTTCCCTCCAGCGTGTTGACCGCACCACTGAGTTTGGTGTCATCGGCAAACTTGCTGAAGGTGTACTCTACCCCATTGTCCATGTCTCCAACAAAGATGTTGAACAGCACTGGTCCCAGTATGGACCCCTGAGGAACACCACTCATCACTGGCCACCAATTGGACATTGAGCCATTGACCACAACCCTTTGAGTGTGGCCATCCAGCCAGCTTCTTAACCACCGAGTGGTCCATCCATCGAATCCATTAGTTTCCAATTTTGAGACCAGGAGGTTGTGCAGGACAGTGTTGAATGCATTGCACAAGTCCAGGTAGATGACATGAGTTGTTCTGCCCTTGTCCACCAAGTGTGTGGCAGTATCATAAAAGGCTGCCAAATTTATCAGGCATAATTTGCCCTTGGTGAAACCATGTTGGCTGTTGCCAAGCACCTCCTTATTTTCCATGTGCCTTAGCAGAGATTCCAGGAGGATCTGTTATATATTATTGTCTCCTGACAGGTCCAAGAATCTTCAGATCTCTTCATAGTATAAGGGTTTCAGGATGTCCTTCTTGACTTTTCAAAAAGTTAGTACATCAGGTAAAAAGGAATTTTATTTACATTAAATGGCAGAGGGAAGGATGTCCTCACAGTCCATATAGGAACAGTATTGTTGTGTCCCCAGGGGGAACAGCAGAGCTAGCAAGACTCATTTTAAAGAGGCATTGCTAATTTTCCTGAGTGTCAGTTCAGGAATTGCAGAAGAGTCTTGTGGATAAATCATTGTGTAAGCACTTAGGCATACGTCGTTTTGGTACTAAGTCCTTACTGAGCAGTCCTTGTCTATTGCTTTGTTTCTCACTAGATTCCATGCAGCAGAAGATTTCTTCTGTGGTACAAACATAGCATTTAATGTCTGGTTGGAGACTCAGGCTGGATCAGATAAATTATTCTCCTATTTGGTGTATCAAATATAAGAATTACGTTTAGGAAACTTTAGGGAACATTTTAGAGTCATTGTTGGTGTAAGAATCACTTAATTTGGTTTTCCTCTTCTAAACAGTTTCCAGGTAGGGCAAAAGAAATGGAAATATTACTTTGGAGACCGCACAATTATCTGGGCATGTTGTATGTGTTTTAATGTTCCTTCTGCACAGTCCATTTATATCTTCATGTATAATGCAGATGTTGTTGGGTTGCAATGGGACTGCTTTTTCTATTGTAAAATTCATGTCACTCATTAACTTGTCTTCCTAAAAAATGGAGTATTGAAAGCACATAGATATTTAGAGGTAGTAACTGCATCAGTAGATTTTATTTCTTTTTCTTGAGTGCTTTCACTAAGGAGAGACTTCTAATGAGAAATTTGTTCTTTGCTTAATTATGCAAGCTGCTGTTTTAACTGCGTGTCTCTGTATGCAATCCAATCAGTATAGAAGTGAAAAAATACCATCCAAACTTTTGGGTATGAGTTTAGAAAAACAGTTATAACAGCTTTTCACACAAACTTCTGATACAGAAGTTAAAGGCAAGAAATCTCACAAGGTGTAGCTAGATGTTTGTTTTGAAAATGATCTTTTTTCCTGAAAAGTTTATAACTGAACAAAAATTAAACTCTGTGGAGCATTTGCCTTACTTTTGATGATATGTGCTGTAGTTACTGCAAGTGATATTCTCTTGCTCTTTTAGTAATTTCATTGAACAGAAAATGATATTAGGTCTTTACCTCTCACCTTCATCCTGGTGAAATTATGTAACTAATCTCAGGTTGGAGGCCAAATTTAAGATTAGACTCTACAGGTCTTTTCTATTTGGCACAGTCAGTGAATAACAGCTTGTTAAAATAAAGTATGATTATTTCAATAAAAACATTTTTAAAGGGATGGAGGGGGGAACACTTTTAAGACAATAAAATACTCAAGAGATATAGTCAACATCTAACGTGCTAACAGATTATCTAATCACTGTTGACATAAAAAGCCTGAAAAATAAAAACCCTCCAGTGACCTTTGTTGTCAGCTTGATAGCTGATATACCTACTAGCTATCTGATGGCATATTGTTTTGTTCTGGTTACTCAAAATTGTGGGCAGAAAAAGGTCATTTGTTCATAATTTGGTAATAAATATTGTTACTTCCAGCTTCTAAAGCTGGAAAATCTAACAAGCATCTTTTCTGGAAGCTACACGATAGGGACTTGAAGTTGCTAGTCTTAGCCAATGTCTTTTAAGTACATTCTTGGATGCTTCTTATCTAGGAAACAATTGAACTGATTTATTGTTTGTTCTTCCATAGTCCCTCAAAATAAATTAAACAATAAGTTAAGGAGAAAAAAAAAAGTTAACAAAATAAGTTAAAATGCAGAAATCTTACATGACTCATTTTCCTTCAACTCTCATTTTTCTTATATCTAAAGCTATTGTATTTTAATTTTTATTACTTCCAAAAGGCCACAAGTCATTATTTTGAAGCCCGTATTTTTCCCTGTGAGAAACTATAGATCCACTTCTCATTTTCTAGTCAGACTGCTTGGGCTTTATGTATCTGCTTGACTAACATGTAAATTATTGTGAGTGTTAATTACTTTTCTGCCAGGTAAGATGACTGGACGGAAAAAGTGACATTGAAAGTCTTATGTTGATTTTAAACCAATAGATATTCATTAACCAGTCTTAAAATATTAAGAAACCAATATTATTAATGAGACTTCATGAATTACAAGGAAAATCCTGCCTAATCTGGTAAGACTGTAAACCCCCTATATCTTTTTAAAAATGCACTGTAAAATCTAAGAGAATATAGAAGAATAGTACCCTTTTATAGCTTAATTAGAGGAAAAAAGCTTACCGTTGCATAATTTGATGGGTTAAAAAATGTAGAATGATTGTAATTTTATATCTAGTTTTGTAGGCTCTTTTAAAATTATTACAAGTTATACTTGGTATTTTTATGTTAAGAATGGCAACAATATTTGGAAGGTGTAGACCAAATTCTTCGTATTTTTTGAAACAGCAAACAATCTTTCTGCTTTAAATCAATCTGGCACAAAAAAAAAAAGTCCCTATACTTGGTCTTCTCAACAGCTTTACATGCTTTTTTCTTTATTTTATTTTTGTATTTGTGTGCAACTAGGCAATACTACAGGATCTGGAGCAAAGACGTCCCCAACTGGATGAACTAATAACTGCAGCACAAAATCTAAAAAACAAGACGAGCAATCAAGAGGCCAGAACAATAATTACTGACCGCAGTAAGTGGTGATTCTGCTATCATATGATGTTTCAGCAAATATGGAAAATGTTGTAATACCTGATAAGCATAACATTTTTCAGACATTTTATGCCTTTGCCATGAGAAGGAGAGTTCCATCAGGAAATAGTTCCCTCACAGATTTTTTCCAAATTGTGTATAGAATAAATGTAATTGAAAGTCAGTGATGGTATATTTCAAATTTTTCACCTTAATTTCATAATGCTTGTCTTCATACTGGATGCATATTGTAGAAAATATAGAATGTGATCACTACAGACGAAGAAACACATTTATTCTTAAACAAGGAGGAAAAAGAAAGAATTCACAGAGTATAGCCATAGGCCTGTAAGAAGATTTCAACTCCATCCCCCGTAGTACTGCTGCAGCCTCTTTTTCGTCTCTTTTCAGTTGATGCATGAATCTGATGATACTTTGTATTAGTCCATATTAATTCTTCAGTTCTGGTTTCCCTTTCCAGAATTAACCAACTAGCTGTAATCTAAGGTGGAAGATTAAGTTTTAGAATACGTCTGTAGAAGATGTAGTCTTGTCACCCTTGGATGCTTGCATGTCCTTATGCCCTTCACTATAAAATGAAACATAGTGTCAAGGTGGTGCTATAAAAGGAGCCCTCTGTGGTGGGCTGCTATGTATCTTCAGTACTCAGGCCTAAACACTCCAAAAAAAAAAAAAAGGAATTTCTAATTTTCTTAAGAGTTTCACTGTGGAACTTAAAGAAGACCCAGGCCAAACGCTTTGCATGTGGACAGAGCCAATTCACTTTAGGTGGATGCAAACTGTTCTGTACATTTCAGCCTGGATACCCTGAAACTGATAACTGTGAAGGACATCATAAACTAAACTTCTCTATCCCCATAATTTAACAAAAAACCTAATATATATATATACACATATATTACCTCTTTCTTTTTATTCCATCAGGTGAATACTTTCCATAATATGTGAAAATCACATTGCATGTTTGGACTGTATTGTTGTTAGTAGCACATACGGATCCTATTTAGAGTATAATCCTATGTGAAATAACATTATTTAACTGCTGTTCTCTACCTGACCTTGAAACATATTACTGAGAGAGAAGCCGTAATTGTCTTATTTGAAGATTGAGAAGAAATGGATAGCACTTATACATTAGATAAGAACCTGCTCCTGTTTGACATGCAAATGTTCTCAGTTGCTTTCAGATGGTCTGTGCATATACCTTAACTTTACAGCACTTATTCAAAATCAACATATGTAGTACTCCCATCAGTATTTTCTCATGTGTTTTAATTTTTAAATCTGAGTCAAGCCTGCTGAAGATAAGAATAGTAGACTTTACATTAAATGCAAGCATAATTCCTGTATGCTCTCATGTGAATTGTATGCATGACTAGATTTTGTTCTGTTGGAAAACTGCACTTCACTTTAAGTGAAATTGCCTTTAAGATAGATTAAATGCTTCTTTCTCATACAGAAAAAAGAAAAGGATAGGAAGCTATCAGGCTGTAAATTCTTAATGAGTATGTGGTAACTCAACTATATTACAGCTTACATCTGTGGCTAGCGGTGTGGTGAATATATTTTACGTATGATTTCTTAGTTTTTATCTATAAGAATTCCCCAAATACTTAGCTGGTTTTCAGTTTTGAGTATACAAGACTCATTTTTGCTGTGATTTAGGAATTAATTTTTCTGTGCTGAAACTGCTGGTATCCTTGACCTCAAAAGTACAATTTATGATGCAGTAGGGACAGGTCATGTCCCTTCATGTTCTTTCAAGTACATCTTGCTGTAGTATAGCATCTTCTAACATCATCCTGTTGTTGCTAATGAAATAATTTTAAAGTAAAATGAATTTTTATTGTCAGAAATATACAGGGTCTGCATTTCTGAAGTGGAGGGAGATAAAGTATGATGAGGGACATTTTTGATCCAGTCTTCTGAGGCAGCAAACTAGATTAATGAAGGTTTTTTCATGCTTTCTTAGTTTATATTTGTACATTGTAGGTAGTACTAAACATTATTCAAGAGGTATTTTTTACTTCTGAATTTTAAAGAGATCATGATATTTCCAGGGGAAAAAATGCTAGGACTTATGTCACAATGTGACACATAAGGTTTTTCTGAATATTTGCCCAGTGTGGCACTTTGTCACCTAAAGTACTTCTTTAAAGAAACAATAGTAATTTCCCCCCCACCCTGTGTATTTTGTGAAGAAGATGGAGATTGCTCTTTGGTTTGAATTTGGCCTGCTAAACACCCCTTCACAGTGCTGTGCTCTCTAACTGTGTGCTCCCAACATCACTCCTCTGAAGCCTGCTCTGCCGTATAGTGCTCCCACCTAGTACAGTTGTTTTGCTTTGCAGTTCAGTACATACTGAGCTCAGCTTACTGTACCCAGGGTGTTGTCCCCAGTCCATCACCTGGAATCTTGCTTGTAGCCAGAGCTGAACCCTGGACCAGAGAACCCCCTCCTCTTTTTGAGGCCTCCATATTCTCCACAGCCTTAGAGAGCATAACCTCCGTTATACCTGGACCTTGCACCAGAGTCCTGCTGCAAGTCCTCACTGACTACCTGACCTCCACACTACTTCCCATTTCCTGGGTGGTTTTTTTTTTCCCTCTTCATGAATAAAAATAGGTTACCATGGTTATGCCTTAGCAGTTATTAGTACTCATTCAAATCTATCCAGTTTCATGACCTGAGCATCAGTTCTGTGCCATCCGTGCTCCTCTGCAGCAGCTGTGCACCACTCTCACTTGCAGCCATCTGTAATGCCACAAGATCAGGTTCCAAGTGCATTGGGTGCCATCGTGAAGGACAGGGAGCGCAGGGCTGTGCCGGTCTGTCACATAAGATCTGATAGACTCAGATATCTCTAGAGTACTATACTACCTCTTCCTGGGCTGAAGCACAGGATCTCATGCTTTAAGAAGCTTTTCAGATGAGATGAGCTGATTTGTATGAATATGTTGTTCATTGCCATTTGCATGAAGGTGCTAGTAAAAAAACCCAAAACAATAATCTGGCTAATATAACTGAACATATACGTTATAAATACTAAATGAGACTCGCAGTTGCTCTACAGGATAGCTGCATTCTTGGTCACAGGATGGGTTAGTGTGCCATCAACTGGAATTAAATCCCTGAAGGTTCTGGCTTCTGTGCTAACATTGGTAACTCTTTAAGTCAGTCTGCGCAGAAATATGTATATTATGCTTGTTAAAGTCTAACTTTGAATTATATTTAGAAGCCAATAGTGCTTTTGAACATATTTATAAAAATAAACAAGGCAAATATTTTATTAAAAAAATAAAAAAGACATTTATTAGAGGATGTTTATTTAGAACTGCAGAAATGTCAAAGATAATAAGATTAATTTTCAACAGAATTATCATAGTATTGCATAGATTTAGTCTTTCTTTAGGAATTAAAAACAGAAATTAAAGATAAGCTCATGCAATTGAATTATTTCCTTTGAACCTTTGTTCCCCACCCTTACTTTATTATCCATATGAAAATGCAGGAGCTATACTATGTAAACAGCCCTGGGTTCTATAAAGTAAAGCTTGTGTTATGTCTACCTAATGTTATACTCAAATCTCTGTTTATTCTGTGTAAATCATAGTTTGTTTACAACTTATACATAAGAATAATAATTATATTTAGCTATGAGGAAAGTTTGTGGGAAGAAGCAAGGTACCTCTCTGCTCTTTTAATGTTCTCGATAAAGCATTCTGTTCTATCAGAACCATATGCCGTACTATAACATTTTTCTTTAATGCATCACAGCTCCAAAACACTGCTTTACTGCTGATGAAAATGCTGTTTCTTTAAATTGAATGAGTTTATAAGCAACTTAAAATATAATAAAGTAATTAAACTTTGAAAATTCCTTCTATTTTCCTTCACGTCCTATGTAGAGAATACAAATAGCTGGAAACATGTCAATATAGAAACATACTGAGAGATAATAAAAACACATTTATAGTCTTAGAAATATCAAAGTAATTACAAAGGATGTGTTAGATCTTGCTAGATTCTGGAAATGTAAGATACTTTAAATAGCAGGCTTTCCTACTGCTGTGTTCACACACATGCAAAAGATAACAGTGAATAACCTTTCTGCAGTTTTACTTTGCTAGCAATTTGCATGCCAATTTTGTAATGTGGTTTCTGGCTGTGTAAGTGATAGAGGAGGTATGAAAATGAATATTTATAGATGTCTATGAAGAAATAATCTCTTACTGACCAAAGAATCTCCCTTTCAAGATTATAAGAAGCCAAAGTAACACACATCTTTCTTCAGCAATTGTGTGAAATGTATTGAACTCTCAAAATATCACTTCGGAGGTTAATTAAGTTCCATTACACAAAATACATAAATAATTGCAATAAATACAAGCATTTCAGTGAAGACTATTTTGATCAAGAATTATGTGTTGGGACCAAATGATTCCTTTTGAAATTTTATTTGGCATTTTTTAAAACTAAGTCCACAAATGTATGAATAATTTATAGAAGAAGCCTTCAGAAGAGCTATTTGGGTTTTCTGGTTTGCTTTTGGTTTGTCTGGGTTGGGTTGGTTTTTTGTTTGGTTGTTGTTTTTTTTTTTTAAAAAAAGCTATATATTATAATTGGTTGTTAGGAGAGCTGTGCTTGAACTAATCTGAAAAGAGTCTGAGTGTCTCTGTACCACTCCATAAAAATGCCTTTATTGAATAGTTTGCTGTATTTGACAGTTTTATGGCAAAATCATCAATTTGTCATCACTTTCACAACAAAATGTATGGAAACTCCACAGTGAATTACAGCTATACTATTGTTCTCAACATCTTAATAAAATAGCCGTCTCCATCGTACTGCCATCCATTTGGTTTTCTCTTAGATCTATTGAATACAAATAAAGAGTTTACCACTTGAAAAAACAAATTGATACAATGTAGAATTTGTCATCCAGTAGTAAAACTCCTAGTCACTAAGAAGGGAAAACTGTACAGCTTGCCCAGTTGTCTTGTTGATATTCCTAAATGGAATTATTGAATAAACCCCACTATTCTATCTTCTGGATTCCACATATTTCAAGAACTTCTCAAGAACCCAAGTAATAGCTTTCCTTTGTCATAAAGATGCAAAGTTCATTAACCATTCTGATGTACTTTACAGCTGAAACCTTGTTTTTCCTGTGAGAATTCTATGCCATGAAAACTTTGAAGGGAGAAACCATTTGTTGTTAAAGAAATGTAAATAATAAGATAAAACTATGTCTGAAAGGGATAGCATGCTACTGAGAAGGGTACCTCATTTGAAACTGCTTCCTTGGCACGGGACTTGTAAGATAGTTACAGGACATTTTAAGAAGGAGTTAAGAAGTTATTTTGGAAAACTGGGGAGAGTTGCCCTTTAAGAATGGGAAATAACATGTCCCAGAAATGTCTGAGTGGTCGGGGAATTACAGTTATATATCACTTCTCAGGCTATATATACTAAAATCATATGGCTGAACTGCCAAAGGGCAAGATCTAAACTGCCTACTTCAGGTGCTGTAGTGCTCCCAAAAATGATGTGAGACTACAAGGTGACCTTCCTCCATTTCTGGTTATATTACTGAGTAAAAGTGGCACAGCTTTTTTTTGTAGCCCTGGAGGTGCTAAGTGTATTAGGTGATACCAATGCTGGTGGCTTGCTCAGAGATTACTTACATTCTCAAGCCTGTGAAGAGAGTTAGTTAATTACTAAATTTTGTGTTGTGTGGTAATTCAGGTGGAACATAGCTGGCTAGTTTTAGGCCAGCTACTTCTAAATACATAAGAACATTATAAGTTTTGTGTTCCTAGAAGTCAGTCTGTGTTGGAGAACAGGCACCCATGGATTGTTGTGTTGGATAGCTTTTGCTCAGATCATAAGTATTAGTAAATTTTTTTTTATCTGCCCTCCAAAATAGGAGAACAGAATGGTTGACCAAATCTTTATCAGGAAAATATGACCACAAAGTGAGTTCTCTGCTAATTGTGAGCTTGTGAACAACAAAAATAAACTCCAGTGAGGAGTTTAAGGTTGTGCTGCAGGAAGGGACCCTTCAGCAAGTGTGATATGGAAATCAAATTTTTAAAAAGACTTTAAATAATTTTGACTAAGCCCAGAAAAGTAAAAAAAAAAACCCAACCAACCAACCAAACAAACAAACCAAAAAAAAATCCCCCAACAAAACCCCCAAAACAAAACTCAAACCTATCCTGAGTAGGGAAAGCCTGGTTTGGTAGGGGGAAGCTTCACACTAACAGGTTTAGCACTATTGTATGATGTAGCTATGGGTACATGAAGTTAACTGGTTGAAAGATTTGGGATGCTCTGTCACCTGACAGAAGGAGAATACACTTCCCACTTTATCTCAGGGAAGAATTTGATATGGCTTTGTGGGAGAGATGGTGTTTGAGTCTGCTTTCTGTCTTTTTTTAACTTCTGTTGATCATTTAGGGACTGGGTTAATCAACAGAGGTGGTCAGTCAGAATACAGACAAAAATTTCTTCTAATTTATAGTGCCAAGAAAATTCAAGCCTATTTAATATTCTGCAATTTACTCTGCTGTTCTTAAAATGTTTGGAGACTGAGGTGATAAAGGTGATTTTAGTAAAAGGGCCAAACCATATAAATCTTCAACCCTTCCCTTCCCCTCCCCCCTCACCTTCAACTTACCCAGTCACCAGTTAGACAAAATTAAGTGTTCCCCAGAACCATGAGCAGACAGGAAATGACAGAAATTCTTGTTTACAGGCTGTCAGCAAGCAATTTCTTTCCCCAAGTACTATTTTCTGCTTCCCTACTACAATAAGTCCTATTAATAGTGTTGTTAGGGGCAACTTTTCCTTCTTTTATGCTCAAGGGGAGTCATAGTTTAACAAACTAGTTTTACGTAACTGCCTGCCTTTGTTCCTAAAGTCTTTGTGAAAATCTTTAGTCCTCATAGAAATCTTCAATATAAAGGAGCTTTCTTTTTTTTTAGTTTAACGAGAACAGTGTCTCAGTAGCTTCATAAAGAAGCAAACTTACGTGCAAAACTGTTACAAGCAAGATGTAAAGAGAAGATGAGGAACTGCCACGTGGGATAAGATTGCAGCTCCTACTCTTTTACTCTGTTTTCTCCAAAATTGTTAGTAACATGTCCATCTGAAGAATATTTAAGAATCCAATGGTATGCAAATATGAAGTAAATTGACGGTACTTCTCAGGATACAAAGTCCTTTTTTCATATCTTAAACAATTAGAGAAGTATTAACATAATTTTTTGAAACATTTAACGGACTAAAACTGCCAAGAATTTGCAGCTCTTCAGGAAAGCAAGCATTGACTTATCTTAGATTTCATCATATTTAACAGAATCTAATGTGAGACTGCTTATTGACAGTGATAGAGAAAAAAATCTGGTTTTAATTACATTGGATTTCCAAATTGGATTCAATCTCATTTTACAAATATTAATTAACATTTATAAAAAATAATTTAAGTCTGAAAATAATAGATGCTGAAGAGGTTTGACTTACTTCTTGTCAGTGGTAGAAGAATGTTACATTGACTTGTATAGCGGCCAGGTAACAGGAAGAGAATTGTTTTTCTCTTTGAGCAATACCAGAACATCTCAGTCAATTTTCTGTGTTAAAAGGAGTAGTGTTAATAATTTGCCACTAAAAATACTCATTCCACTTATACCATAGTTGTGGCCCATCTCCATTGCAAGTAAATACCCAAAATGATCAAGGTCCAAGCAGGAAAGAGGGGAAAACACCTGCCTGTTATGTATAACTTCATTAACATTCTACACTTCAAGAGATATTTTTCAAAGTTAAAGTCTATTTTTTTAAGCAATGTAAATTCCTTGTCTACCAGAGAAATTCCATCACTGTGTTTATTTAAAGTCCGTGGGGGCAATCAAGGAAGTTACTCTCTAATTTTAAAATCTGTGAGCGTGTATTTGCTCAAGATCATGGACATGTTTTTTTTGGGGGTAGTAGATTTGTATTTCTTGCTAAATGCTAAGACTACTTAATATGTTTGATGTCTGAAAGTCTTATGGTTTGGATTCATTTCCTTTTTTCTTTAAGAAGGAAGTTATTAAGTTCCATTTTTAACAGAAGCCTCCCATTTACCCAAAGAAACTTCATTATCTTCCTAGTTTTCACTGTATTTGTATAGATTTTTAATATTTTTAGGTAATAACTTTAATAATAATTTTATTTTAATTGAACTTTTAAATGTTGATATTGTCAATTTATACAAACTTGAAAGAATTGTTTGGGTTTTTTAATATTAAATAGCCTGGATTTTAGCTACCTTTTTTATTGTTTACTGGGATGTACTTTTTGTGGGGGTTTCCCTAGTGAATGCTCACATTGCAATGCTAACATTCTTTATTACTGGACTTGATATCACATATCCGAATATATCTTTTGTCAGAATAGATGTCAGCAATTGGTTAGAAAGTAATTTGGATTTTTCATTTGTTTTTAGATTTGGGCAAGATGACAGAATTTAATGAGTGGTTAGCACTTTTGGGAATGATGAAATTTTCATAGGTGTTTAATCTGGTAGAAAACCCCTGAAGTACAGAAGTTGCCAGGAACTGTGCTGTTGCACATCTGCTGCCATCTGTACCAAAACCATTTGATCAATTTTTCACAGTAAACACGTAGTTTTTGCATTTTCATGTTTGTACTTCTACGTATTTTACGGGTGATTTTAATAATCTGTAAACACTGGGGACCTAACCTTTTATATTTGAAACTGTGAAAACCATTTTAGGATGCCATGGGGGGTTATAAAAAGACACCTGAGCTACCTCTGAGACTGAGGTGGCAGGACCTGCTGCGACTGCCTCCTTCCCAGCATGCACCTCCAGCTGTGTCCCCTTCCACGTGTATCCTCCATTCTGTTTCTCCCAACGTGCCTCTTCGTTCTTCTCCTTGCCTCTCGCTTGTGTTTCCTCACCAGCCTCCTGCTGCTGACCTGTCTGCAGCACCTTTGGGCAGAGGCACCACTGGTCTCAGACCTGGCTGGGACCACCTGTGACCAGCACAGGGCAGGTTGTGACCTCCTCCTGCCTAGGCACCCCGCAGGCCACAGCCAGGGGTGCGCAGCTAATGTTGCCCAAGCTGCTGCAGCAGGTCAGGCAGCTGCCATGGCTGCCAGGCAGTGAGTAGCACAACCAGAGCTCGCAGGCTGTTTCCTGAAGTCACAAGGACTCCTAGAAATGTGTTTTAGAGGTGTTCTTTACAATAAGGGTGGTGGAACACTGGAAGAGTTTGCCCGGGGAGGTTGGTTGAGGCCCCTTCCCTGGAGACATTCAAGGTGAGGCTCGACAAGGCCATGGGCAACCTGGTCTAGTTGGGGGTGTCCCTGCTGACCTTGGGGAGGCTGGACTAGATGACCTTTGAAGGTCCCTTCCGGCCCAGACCGTTCCGTGATTCTTTGATTTTCACATGTCTTTCTGTACTTCTTCCTTTTCCTCTCCTTCCACTTCCCTCCCCCATGTAGAAAACGCCGTTTTAGGTAATCAGCTTAACTAATTTCTGTGTTGCTTCTGCTCTCATTCTGTTGCTTGTTCCCTGTTCTGTTTGTACCATGGCATTGCACTGACCTTTCACTCCAGCTATGCCTCCTGCTCACCTCCTCTTGCTAGGACTGGGCTTGTGAAAATTGCCCAGGGGCACTGTAGGCTAGCGGTCTGTAGTGCAGGGAATGTTGTGCAGGCAATGCAGGAAAACTGTTGGATTTAGAGATGGTTGCACAGGCCTATTCAAAAGCATTGTTGGTGTTTCCACAGCTTTTTACAAGAAGTGTCCTATTAGTTTTCTGGTTGTAATGCGTAGACATCTGGAAAACAAATTAACCAAATTACAGTCTTTATTTTTAGATGTTAACTTCTTCTCTTAGGCTTGATCTTATCAGCTTCTTAGATATCATTTGAGATATCTCTGAATTCTTGAGTTTAAGAAACCCTCTGCTGTTAGCAGCAGCAGAAATGGAGCAGGTCTGTGCCTCTATCGGGCTGCTTTTTGCTCGGAAACACGGTCCGTGCTTCCATCACAGCAAGCCAGAAAGATCTTGGAGAGGACTGAGAGGGATGCTACTAGCAGCAATGAAAGGTGCAGTGCTCTGACAGCTACCCACACAGGGTCACTGTTGTCAGTGAGAAGTCGCATATTGCTTTGAAAGTGATGGAAATGCTGCATCCTTGGAGGCAAAGTAGGGGAACAAGTAATCATGTTTTCATTTAGTTGGGACAGGACCTAGCAATCAAATGCTAGTATAAACTCTTGGACTAGGGATTAATTTAGTTGCATCTGTAATGTTACTCAGTGAAAGGAGAGGCAAGATAAGAGTAACAAAAATTTCTAGGATATCAAGAGAAACCCTCATACACATGATGGAAAGTAGAGAAAGAATGCTTGCAAAGACTTAGGCAGCCTACCGGTAAGGCAGACTACCACAACAAAGCAAGCAGGATATTTTATTTCTTCCTTGCAAATATATGATTACATCTGAGGAATACCTGCTACTCTTCATTTTTCCTCCTAGTAGAAGCCCCCTGCCAACCACTAAGCACTAACGTATTCCTTATGCCTGAGTAAAGTTGTGTGATAGCGTATGGGTTTGGGGTTTTTTTGCCTGTAGGGATCAATGAAAATACACAAAGAGCAACCATCATCAGAGGTGAGGTTGACCTCGATTTAATTCCCAGATCTGCTACAGACTTTCTTTGTATTTCCAGAAAAGTCTTTTAATTTCATATGTTCGGTTCTTTACCAAGATAAAGTGAGATAATATGCCTTATCTCCCAGCTTTTTTCTGCCATGTGTGTTCAGAAGACTAGGGTTTTTTAACCTGTTTTGTTTGAATATGTCAAACTTTAGACTTTATTGTTTTGGCCAATATTGCAAGGTAGTACTGTGTTAGAAATAGTAGCTTGCACAGAATGTTGTAAATTTGACCAGAAGCAGACACATAAACAGTAAAAATATCCATTTTATTTTGTTGTTATCCATGACAATAAAAACAGAAGAGCCATGTGTAAGAGACTACCTGTGTTGCAACAAATTAGTCAAAATGAAAATAAATGGAAATAACGAAAAAGGAATTGTTCAGAAATTGAGTTTTCAAAATGTGATCAAATTACTCTTCCACTGACATTTCATCCAGAGTTTGATGGGCAATATTTAACTTCCACAGTTATTTTAAAAACTGTGTCAGAACAGTATATATATATTCATTTATGCCAGGACATCATTTTCTGTAGTAATTACAGAGCAAACAGGAAACAAAGGTCTGGCTCTACAGAGATTATAGGCTAAATTTAGATGCCACATAATCAGTGATATCAGGCAAATGCAGATTTTGGTGTATATTGTGTCCTATCTTTTTCTGAAATGAATGAAATGCACAAAGAATATATTGGAATCTGCAGTTGTTCTCAGACAATCTAGTTAAGCACCCTGGAGTACATTTGGGCTATGGATTTTATTTTGGCTATCCTCAATATAAATTTACCATGGCTTTAGTTTTGCTGGAGTTGGCAGTAAACCAATAACAAAAACAATGTCTTGCACAGCCCAAAGCTCCTTTGTAAGTCCGACCTGAGTAAATACCGTCTTAGCCCATGTGAGAGGTCCTGAGACTTTGATGGGTGGTTGCACCAGCTGGTGGTTTAATTTTGTTACATATAGCAAACCATTATTACAGTGACTTATGAAATACTGTAGATAATTCAAATAATTTAATTTTGTTATACATTTCAGGACAATAGACATATGAAAATGGTGACTCTGAAGCTTTTCAATCTGTGTTTAGTGATGCTCACAGGACTGTGTCAACCTTTTACCATGCCAAAAAGGGACGTAAGGGCAAATACCATACAAATTCTGGAGATTAGCTGCTCATATTTCATCTTTGTTGTCAGCAGGCCTATTACATGATAGGTGAGAAAGTGACCCATCAAGAGTGATCTAGACAATGTCTAGCTGAGTATTAGCAAAGGAGAGTAGATGTTGAACAGTGTGATATATGGCGAGAAAGTGGTGTCATCTGGGCTTGGTGGAATTTAGAACCTGAAACAAAATATTTAGAAAAGGTTCCATTTAATTTTATTTTAATTGGATGGGAACTTATGTACAGTAGGGAAAAAGCCTATGCCATGGAAATTTTTCCTGGAAGTATCAGACTGTGCTTATGTCTTAAGTGTATAAATTAATGCAGTATTCCAGATGAAGAGATATAACAATATTGCAGAATATTCATTACATTTCCATTATTATTATTATACTCTCTGAATTTTTGAGCTTTCAACACTTGGTTTTCTTCTCTGCTGCGTTATATTAGAATGGCAACATGGTCTTAATAGTTTTATCTGGTCATCGGATACCTTTTCTTTGCTCTATTTAATGTGTTTTCCTGTAAGCAGGGTGTTGAGCTTTGTAGTAAAATATAGAAGTGAAAAGGAGTATTTCAGTTGGAAGGGACCTATAACGATCATCTAGTCCAACTGCCTGAGCAATTCAGGACTGACCAAAAGTTGAAGCACTTTTTGGTTCGCCCACTGAGCTAAGCATGGTATTGTTGCCAGCCCCCTGCTTTCTGTTGTGTAGGTGAGTGAACAGAGCTCTGGACTCATTTCCCAGCTGACCTCTGTCGAGAGGCACGTGCCATGGAGGTACAGCAATTGAATCACTGTGCAGATTTAGCGTTGTCCAAAGAGGCACCGCAAAAGATTCACAATAGTCTGTGATCATAATTCCTATCATGGAATACTGTAGAGAGCAATTGTAGTCCAGCAGATAGTCTCAGAGTTAAGACCAACAAATGAGAGCTATTGTGTTGGTTACTGACCATTTCACAAAGTGTCCCAGTTTACCCTTGCTGATGCAGATTAATTAGTGAGTATTATAGTGGTAAGTATTTGAGATTTTTGAGTGCTGGAAAAGAAAAGCTTAGCTTTTATGTGATGTTATTCTGACAGCTCATATAATATTTAATATCAAATAACAGAAGGAAGAGATTTGCTGTTTATCCATTGTCAAATGAATCAAAACCACTTGCAGCCTTTGAATTTCGGATTTATGTCTTTTGTGGGGAGTGGAGGCTCTCCTGAGGAAATTATTTTGCTTCATGAAGAAAACAGAAATATAAATGCTATGCAAAACTTTGCTTCAGTAACTTGGAGTCTGATATTCACATATTTGCAGAAATCCGAAGCCATTTTCATTTTCTAGGTATCTTGGTACTCTAAGATCTCCCAAGTAGTTAGGGCTGGGTCTATTAAATCAAAAGAGCGTACAGATTAACAAAAGCAATATTTGAAAAGCAAGTCTCAGCCTAAACTCAGTAGGAGTTAGTAGGCTGATGACATCAAAATATATGGTGTAATATGAATGTATGATGGCAACACAAAGTTATGTGGTACTAAGAATTCTGAAATTCATTACGTGTATGCTTCATTAGCTAGGTAATGAATTTCACACATTTCAAGATTTAAACTGCCAGAATTACCATTATGTTTTTGCATCAGTAAGTATGAAGGTCTATGAAAGTGTTAGTATGAAAGCTGATGTACTTTAATAATGATAATAGCATTCTTGTTTATGTTCAGAGAAAGTAGAATATCATTTCACTTATTTAATGTCCCATTTTTAAATTCAGGCACAGACAAGTCATATTTCTTCTGAAAAAGGTTTTCTTAAAATTTTATACGTATGTTGATTATTACAAATGCTATCATCCATGAACAAGAACTAGATTCATAATTATAATTTATTTTGCCTCTAAAAGCTTAAGTAACCAGAATACTAGAATACTAGAATACTAGAAAAAAATATCAACAGACATTTGGGCAAAGACAAATACTAAAATGTCTAGTCACTTTAATTAAAAACCAGATTCCTTAAAAAAGCCAGAAATTATTTTTTCCTATTAAGTTCTTTGAAAAATTTTATATAAATTTAAAACCTAAATGATTGGTTTACGTACATATTCACTTATCTACTTAATCAGATTAGTCATAATCCTGTGTCTTGTGTTTCAGTACCTCCAGTCAGTCTAAATATCAGATATAAATCTAATGTAAGTCTTCATAACTATATGATTAATATTTAAGAAAGTAGCTAAATTCAATAATGCAGTAGCTCTTTTCTACATACAAAGGAAATTAAATAAAACATTTTGAAAGATGATTAAGCAAAGGAACGCTCTGGTTTTTGAGTTAGTACATGTTACTAAAAGGTCAGGTTTTTGATATCATCCAAATATGTGAGTCTCTGCAGAAAAAAATAAGTTCATTAACTTCTGGTAGCTTGTCCATATGGATCCTGCTGCTGGAGTCGCAGAAGAATGACTGTTGACTGCATTCTGCCTGAGCAGTCAGACTGACTTTGGCAGTCCATTTCTCCATAAATGTCCTACTTCTTAAGGCTCTGACAGCAATAGAGAGCTATCGGAAGTTCATTCTCTAATCTGTCTATCCATCTCCCTAGTCAATACTTGCGTATATATGCATATACATATTTTCATTTTTTTCTGTAAGTTTCTAGCAAAGCTACACTTAGGTTTGTTACCCATTTCATACTAAGTCCTGAAGAATATTACCTCTCTTTAGGGTAAGTGCTTATTTCGCACATGAAAACTTTACAGATAGTATAACACTTTAAAATGCTCTTCCATGTCGTGCATCCCGTGATATGTTTCCTTTTTTATTTAGTGAAAAAAAAAAAAAATCATGAAAATTTAATCTGAGAGGTGATAAATGATATGTACATAAATAGTTTTATAAAACCTAGTGAATGTTTTCTGAAGGACCTGTTTTCCAAATAATAAGTTCTGGCATGCCTTTCTCAGTGCTCCGTCATGGAAGTTGCTTTTTTCTCGTTATAAGAAACTGATTTCTTTAGATGTGCTACCAGCTTAGTCTGGTCTCTGACTTCCACTCTGTATAGCAAAGTATAAAGCATGCTTCACAGTGCTGAAGAATTATTCACTTGATACTTAGCGGCAACCACTTGACAGTTTTCAGTTCATTCCATTTGATCTGACACTTCCAAAGGAACAGAGTGACCTTCATTAGTTTGATCATATGGAAGTGATTTTCAGATAAAAGGAAAATAGGCTTACCCTAGTGAAACAAAACAAATTTAAATCATAGGGTTGCAATAGTTGGAAAATTAATTACCCTCCAAAATTATCAAACTACAAAACGAGATGATGATTGTTCATGCTTTAAAAAAAAAAGTTTAAATCTGTTGAAATCTCTCTAGTTGCCTATCTTTCTTAGTCTCTGAGAAGCCAAAGAAGGTAACATTCTCCCTCCCACAACTTTCATGCTTTTATGGGTCTTTCAGGTACATTTTCATTGCTGTTCATCATCCCAGAAAGACAAATGAAGGGTGTGAGTGCTGCTTCTTCCTAGTTTCTTTTGTAATGTCATATTATCTCTTCTTAGAAACTACAATATTGCACAACAGTATAAAGGATTACATTTCTTTCCATCTTCCCAGGTATTATTCATTTACTTGTTTATGTGCAGCTTAATTTGAGTACATATTTTCTGTTTTGCTTAATTTTTTTGAAGCCACAGACTTTTTTTTTAAATATAATAAGAAAAAATCTTTCAAAAATACCTTAATAGATTAATGGTGCATAAAAGCCACATCTGAATTTTTACTGGCATAAATGACAAATTCACATTTAGCTACATATTCTATATTGCCACCCCACCATTAATTTTGGGTTTATTGGCATCACATTACTGATCATCTAAGGCATGCATAAAATGTCTTAGATGACACATAATTAGTGCTTTTACATATTTAGTTAAAGTGTTGCTATAACTTCCTAAGGTGATTGTTTCAGAAATATGACTTTTATAAGCCTCTGAAAAAGATTAAGAGAAATACTGCTTTATGAGAAAAGATAAAAAAAGACAGATGAAGCATAAATTACTGTCTGAGTAGGATGGCTCCAACTCTTCTCTACCTTATACTCTGTCCTATCCAGCTCCACTCTATAATGATAGCCTACAGGCAGCACCTTAGTACATGTTATAACTGTTCCTGTAACTCCTGAAGTACTCAGCATTTAAAGAGGAAATGTCTTAGACTTATCCTCTTTTGACACTGTGTCTACTATCCAAATGTATTCCTAGTCTCTCATAGATATGCTATTGTTTATAAGAAAAGAGCTGGCATCAATTTGTCAAGGGATGTTGTATGATAGACTGTTATAAAGTGATCACTTCTTGAAGAATGAGACTCTTCAACTGATCTGGAAGGCAGCAGATGAGATGGTAGAGCATTTTCAGCAAGAAATAATTGACAAATTGAGAACTTTAACAGAATCCTTTTCCTAAAAAAAAAGAGAGATGTTAGTTTAGGGTCATTTGCTTAGTACAATTATTAAAAGCAAGGTAACCACAAGATAAAACAAATGACAAAAGACTGTGATTCCACTCATGTGGTTTGCAGGAAACTGAGCCAAAATTGGAAATTATCAGAAAGACATGCATGCAATGCATCGTCGTTGTGCCTTCAGAATGATCTTGTAGCCCTATGAAAAACATCTCTTTTTCCTCATAATTTGTTTATCCCTATTCTGTGGGAAATTTTACTGCTTAAAGCTGTTCACTGTTTAGTAAGACACACTTACAATTTTTAGGGTTGGGAAAACTTGTGTTATATGCAGCCAAGTTTAAATAAACTAAATTTTATATGGATTAAGATGAAATACATAACAGTTAGCTATCCAGAATATATATAAGTATATTATGGGACTGCAGCTTAAATTAATCCAATCTGATGGACTCTTCTAGGTGAATGCAGTACAATGTCCTCAGCTTTCTTAACCTGTTATACTTAGCAATGACAACTGAATTTGATACAATTGGCAGAGGGTGTAAAACCTTTTCTTCCTCATGCTTTTGTTCTGTTTACCAGTGACAGCCATTCTGTACAGCCATAGTGTTTAAAGGCTACTCAGTTTTTTTCTTTCAGTACACTGGGTGTTTCATATTGCTACAAAGCAGAAGGGTGAAAAAAACCTTAAGAATATGAGACTATTCATAGTCATTTTTCAGAATTGGATAGCCTTCAAGCTCAATGTGTCTTTTCATCATGATCATTCTTGCAAAGTATAAGTAAATTGAAACACTCAAAGATGCATATAAAATTATTTTCATTTTTCAGCTGAGGAGTATCAGTGCATCAGTAACTTCTTTTGGTAACATGAATGATAACTATCCATAATTCTTCTGTTCTCCAGTTATATTCTGCATCAGGTCAGACTGCATTAGTCCCTCTAGTCTTCAAGTCTATGAACCTATAGTAAAAAATTACTTTTATAGAAAAATGTCAATATATTGATGGTAATGCTTTTGTAAAGCACTCTCCTACAGAGCAAAATGAGTGCAGTTTAAGTAATTTGTTGAACAAGGTAAGTAGAGGGTTTCTACCTCACAAATTCTGTTGCTATTCGTTTACTTGTTCACTATTTTTGGAGGCTGTACTAGATTCAATGGGCTTCTGAAACTGACATGGAATGACTGCTTTTTTTCATCTTTGCATAGGCTAAATGCTTACAGCAGCATGAACGTTATTTCTGCTGTGACAGCTTCTTCTCAGACTCCTTTTCTGTTGTTTCCACTTCTGTTATAAACAGCAGAGAGTAAACACTCAGTGAAGAGAATTATATTTGACTTATCAATGATATGAGCTCCTAATAAAGAGATTTATTTTTTGTTTGTGGTTTCTCTGTTATACTTAGAGTATGAAAAAAACAGTATAAAAATTTTGTTAATAAATAAAACTGAATCTTAAGCCAGCAGTCTCCTTCACTGAGATTATTCTTTCCTCAATGTACTAAATCAATGATAATCAGATTGAAAAATAGTTATCTTGTGTTTGATTGCTTTAAATGCAGTTTTCTGCTTTGCTCCTTTGTGTAGTAACTTACTAAATCTGCAGTCAGTTCAGCAGAATTTCTTTTGTCCACCTTAGTGATATCATCACTGTTGAACAACTAGTCAATAGTAGTGATGAAAAAAAAGCAAAGGAAAAGCACCCCTGAAATTACATACGGGTAGAATCTTGCCATGCCCCTAAATTATTAATTTAAGAGAGTTCAGTGATTAACTGGGAATTATTGGAGCCATGCTGGGACACTTTCCAGTAAGCAAGTGCAAAACTTACGTAAGTGAAATACAACAAGGACTTCTGCCTGGAGCACTGTGGTTGGGAAATGGATGGGGATTGGGTTTCAGTTCAGAAAATAACCTGTTGTATGTATTTTGTCTTTCTGGTACTAATTTTAGATTTGTTAATTGTCAAATATTCTTTTGGTTTCATATTCAAATAAAACTAGTTAATGGCCACATGGATTGATAAAACGATTTGAAATTATTTCTTTTCCTTAAGTCTATAAAGACAATGTCCTTTGTTTCTAGATTGCCCCTTTGCAGATTGTTTGGTAACTAAATTCTACACTGAATGTTTAGAAATCCTCTTGAGATAATTTCAAATACTGTTTCTTACAATAAATGTATTGTGCTGCTGCCAAATATAAAGGGGAAAAAAGGAGGAAAAAAATTGTATACAAAGTGGGAGTGCCACACTAAAAAAGAAATTAGTCTTTGAAATGGAGAAGGCACAGGACTTGGTTGTAATGAACAATGTAAACTGATGTGCTTCAGACACTACCGAACTATTCAGAAAAAAAGGCTTTTGTTGTCGTTACAAATTATTTAAAATTCCCGTGCTGTAGTGATATTAATAGTGCACATGGAGCCATGTTTATTCTGTTTATTTGCACGTTTTCAATGTGTAGTCACCACAGGTAGATAATTATAATTGAGTGCAGTAAGGACAATTACATTATTTTTTCTTGGAAAAGCTTACTTTTTTAGCCATATTAAATATTCTTGCTTAGGTTTTATGGTTTATGTTTTATCCTTGGAATAGACTTTTGTCTGTTTCTGTTTAATATAGTTTTTAAAATTTACTCAATATTAGTTATGAAGGCCTTAAATTCAAGGTAGGAAGTAGTGATCAATTATTTTTTCTTTAGTTCTCCAAAACTTAGGCAAATTATTTTCTGGAACTATTGCTTCACATGTCATTGATTCTTCTATTTTTCTGGTTTTGAAACTCTATTTTCTTACTTTAGGGTCATTTCCCTGGTTTTATAAAGTCCTGACAGCAGAAACGACCCTTCCAAGGCTATAGGCAAAGTCGTATCCTGAAAAAACGTTCTATTGAGATTCCTCATTGCTATATTATAAATCACAAATATCTTCATAAACTGATTCCTGTTAGCAACCAGAGAGAGAAAACCTTTTATATGTTCCAGTGCCCTAGCAAAATAAGCAAAACCAAAAACATGATGCTCAGAATATTTTAAAAATTGTTTTGTGCTATCCGAAAACATTATTTAATAGCAATACTCTGACCCTTCTCATCTGCAGTCAGTAACTCATTAGCTGCAGGTTAGGGCTTCATGGGTTGCTGGGATCAGTTCTAACACAATATACACATCAATTTGATTTTCTGAATGTTTTTGTTTGGCATAAATCTTTCAATGGTATTCACCTTTCCTTCTGTGGGAAATAACCCACTAAAGAGTACCCACGGGAGCAAAATACATCCTTAAGGGACGCTGATTTACACTGTGTTTTTCAGTACATTCTGGAAATGAATTCCCATATTCTAAACTTTGAGGCTTGAGGGTTTTTGTTATTAAAAACCAATCAACAGTCTGCATTCAAATGTGAGCACCATTTAGAAGACATAAACTTACAGTAATGAAGGCATTTTTATGTTGCCTTAAACTAGATAATGTTGTCATAATTATAAAAGCATTTCTAATAAATTATCTCTGCATATTTTCTCTTATATATTACTGCACTGTTTGGTATATTCCAGCTCAGAAAGGCCAGATTAATTATTTAGATGTCATGGTGTGCTTATCCCCAACTGAAATACTTTGTTAAATAGGTTTTGTCACTCACCAGTTCAGGAAAACAACATTTAATTTTTTTTTTTGTTCAGATCACCTAATAACTTGCTGAACTCTTCAACTCCAATCCGGAATAAACAAAACTGTTATGTATGTAATTTTTAAGTGTTCATTTCAGAAACTTTTCCCTTTTTGAGGAGATAACCCAAGTATTTTCTCAACGAAATGTGTTTCATAGATTTGGAGCTTGTGTATTCATAGTCACTTAGGTAAATGGGCTCCTGAGATGTCCTGAGTACATCTTTTGTTATACAGTCTCATTCTCCTCTTGGGTGGGAGAATTGGTCATCGCAGGACCACAGTATGTGATGAAAAACTGTCTTGCTGAGAAAAGCACAGTCCCTAGACAAGGACTGTGCTAATATGTCTTACTTAAATGAAAAACCCATGAGACATTATGGAACAGATCCATCTATAAATATATTTATATTTTATAAGAAATATCAGCATTGGTAATTAAAAGCAGCTATTATGAAGAATAAATATAATTGTAGACCCGGTTTTCTTTTGAAGCAGTTCTGCAACAAAGTTTTCATTCATCTCTTAATCTCCACCCTCCCACCCTTCCCCCTCAAATAAGAAATCACACCAAAAAACAAAGAAACTTATAATTAGACAAAAATATGTGGCATTTTTTTAGGTTTTATTCATCAACAGCTGACATAAGCCATTCTACTTTTGTCAGCTATGTATCAAAATCTCAAGGTTATCAGGAATCAAAAGATAACACACCAAAGGTCTCAGAGTTTAAATGCGAAGGAACTTGACTAGTTATTTGCAAGAAATAGGTGGCAGCCATTGCCCATGTGCTAATGTGGATGGTGTTTGTGCAGTCTATTTCCCCTAGACCTCCAACATAACCCTTGAGCCACATGCTGTAGCTGTAGCACAGAGATTTTACTTGAGCAGTTCAAGAACACTTCTCTTATTCAGAGACCACAATCTTTTTGTTGTTTCAAGTATACCCTAAAGCTTACATCAGAAATCCTCATCCAGTTAGGGAGCAGAAATGAGTTGTTGTTTTGTGACCTTCATATACAGCTTTCTAAAATGAGGGGTTAGATTTCTTCAATTTAAATTAAAGTATTTGGGTCTTAGGTTGTACTTACTTTGCAAAGTAAGAACACTTTACTTAGTGTTTTTCTGTTCTGTTTCTTCAGTTTCTTGTGTGTTTCCTTTGAATTGAACATGCTGCTGTGTGTGCTTGCTTGCAATTTTTCTCCCCAGGCTTGAGCAGGGGATGCTGAAAGGTTTTCTTCTTTCTCTAAATCTCAGCTGAGTCCATGGAAAGATCTTTATGCCTCCTTTGTGGAAGAGGGAAGAACACTGATAGATAGAAGTCTTCTCTCCCTGCTGAAGAATTTCTCATCCCTTTAGTCTTTAGCCTGCACCCTTCTGGAATCAACCCTGCAGTGAGAGATGCAGTGCTGGAACTAACACTTGATGATAATTTCAGTTGCTTTCTGAGTACGCTAAGAATCTCTGTTCCCTTCCCTAGAAGGCTTGTGAATTTTCAATGTAGTGAGGCAGTCTTCAAGAAAATAATGAGAATGTAGTTTGTGCTGACTCACCTCAGGAAATTAAAAAAAAAAACTGTAAAGAATGCCTTTTAATTCATGCAGTGTGCATATTTTATTGTTTGTGGAGTTTGGGTTGTTTGGCTTGGTTTGGGGATTTTTTTGTCAAACTTTGACTGCTTGGATGACCAGGTATCCGATGCTTTTATGCTGCTATGGTTGAGTCTGCTGGTGGATACTAGCCAACACTTATCAGTGACTATAGTGATTACCAAGTTCCCACAAATCACATTTCTTTCAAATAGTGGATAAAGCTAATTATTATTTTATAATTAATATGAACGTATGAGAAAGCTTTCTAGACAGCCTTTGCAGTCTGTTAACATTTGCCTTAACAAAGTAAGAAAGTAAAGCCATTAATTATATCCTGCAATAAATCTTTAACTAATATTAATGAACTCCCTAAGAGACTTCTTTTTCAGAAAATATTAAACCTTGTGTTTGTTTGGTAAGAATGAAGGATGATTGCTGATGCTTTTTCTCAAATGCAATCCTGTTACATAATGCTTTTTGAGGTATGAACCTGTCATTTCTGCATATACATTGGAACACATGCTGTGTACCAGTGTCATACTGTGTGACCCAGAAGAGTTTAGCTATTCTTCTTTATTATACTAAACTTAGTTGCAACTGCAGCTTAAAAAGTAAAAGAGCTCTCCAATATGGTCAGTTCTAGAATGATTTAAATATTATTATTTATTCCCTTAAAAAAAAAAAGAAAGAAAGAAAGAAAGAAAGAAAAAGCTTCTAAGTGACTCAGCTTTTGTTTTTCCTTTGTGTTTCACCAGTTGAAAAGATACAGAGCCAGTGGGATGAAGTGCATGGACACCTCCAAAACCGGAGACAGCAGCTTCATGAGATGATAAAGGATTCAACACAGTGGCTAGAAGCTAAACAAGAAGCTGAGCAGGTTCTTGAGCAAGCAAAAGCTAAGCTTGAGTCGTGGAAAGAAATCTCCTACACCGTGGAAGCTCTGAAAAAGCAGAACACTGAGCTTAAGGTCACTACCAAGAATTGTAACGTTTTTGCTTGAGTTAATTAAATCGTTAAAGAAAATGTCCTCTAACTTCTGGACAGTGCACATTGAGAGCTACCTCTTTAATCCCTTATTTCCCTCAAAAAACTTGGAAAGAAATTAACTTACAAAGTCTGAAATGTGTGTCACATAATTCTTGAATGAAATTTGTCACAACTTATCAGTGGTAACAAATCGCTGGCTGATCTTGCAGGAAAAAAAAAAAACTAGCTTTTCGTCACAATTGTTTCTGATCTCTTCTGTTCCACAGCCTCAGCTGAGGCACTGGTACTGCAGATTGGGAAATCCTTTAGTACTGGTATGTCTGCACTTATAATGAAGCTCTATAGTAGTTAAGAAAAGGAAAAAAAACCAACCCTGATATAACAAGCTATATTGAGCTATTTTGAAAATCAATTTGCTATAAGATTTAGATTTGCCATAGTCTCAATGAGTTCAACCTTGGCAGGGTTTTTAACTGCAAAATACCTGAAATGGCTGCTCTTGTGATTTTAGCACACATGTTGTCACATTTAGGTGCTAAAATGTTGACTTACATAGCTGAGCTATACCTCAAGTAGCAATGCAAATATACTTAACTGTTGCATCAGTTTTTAAGTTTCTTGTTATGAAAATAGCCATTTTTGGTGATATAATCATAGAATCATAGAAAGGTTAGAGTTGGAAGGGACCAAAAGATAAAGACCAAAAGACTTAAAGGTCACCTTGTTCGAACTCCCCTGCCTTAGGCAGGGACACCTCCCACTAGAATATTCTTCATTAATAAATTTTGAGAACAGCTGTTTCGGAATAATAATATCTCATTTTCTGATTGGGGAAAAGAAAGATTGAAACCAAGCAGTTGGTCACCCTCTTAAATTGACTTGCCTCCATGCTAATGAAACATTACATTTAATTTTTTTGGAGAATAGTTGAACAAATATTTTGTCATACATCCTCCTCTCCTGACCTCCAGATTTTTATATTTTTTTTAGCATCTACCACTCAGCTGGTTACAGTTTGGGGACTTAAGACAGTCTTATTTGCACAGCTAAATGGTATTGAACTGCTGTGAAGAACAGTAGGGTGAGGTCCTCATCAACCAGATTTTGCCACTTTTTTTTTTTTTTTTGGTTGCCTGTGAGGCATAAAAACTTTCATCAACCCACTGTTTTAGGGCTAAGAATTGGTTAAGTTTTCTCATTTAAGATTATACCATAAGGGTCATTTCTTGGAAACGGTGGATTATGGTAAACAAGGGCAATGGCTCACTAATGTATTGGAAAGAGTTATAGATTATGTATACTACTGTCATTCAGTGCAGAGGATTCCGATTTGTCACTGCCTTTGTGCAGAGACAGAGTTCTGGCTTCTGCCCAGCGTTTGGTTTAAAAGGGGGGAAAAAAAAAAAAAAAAAAAAGCAATGCTCCAGGTCTGCAAAGACTCAGTTATCAAAAAAACAGCTGTGTGTAAACACAGTCTTACATCATTGTGTTGGAGTGTTTTATGTATTGAACGCAAATTATTTAACTAGAAAAATAATTTAAAATATTTGTTTTAGAAATGGATTTTATGTCCACTTTTTTACAAGAACATATGAGGTTTAGATGAGTTCATCTAAAAGTGTATGCTTTTAGAAAAAGTTATGGGTTTTTTGGATCAACATTTTCCAAGGAGAGAAATTATAATATGCCCTTCTCCTACATACCCAAATTATGGAGAAAGTATAGTAGTATACTCATTCATAGAATGTATGTCAATGTATAAACAGAGTTTTTGAAATGACACCTGCAGGTTGTTTTTACTCCTTTAAACAAGAAGAAACACTTGGGACTTGGGCTATCGGTGTCTTCAGCTATTCTGATCCCATCCTGGATTCAAAGCGATGTGTTGTGTCAAGTTACAAACATTAGTCTGGAATTATAGTTTCAGTGTCACAGCTAGTCCATCTTAATTTGCTGTGCCCTCAAGACGATATGAACATCAACAGGCTCTATAGGCCTGCCTAAAGACAGCTGAGTCAATGCAAAAGTTCTCTTCTGCTCTAAGGGAACTTTTAATCAGTGTTTCTGTTAATGCTTTTTTGTTAGTGCATCCTTAAACACGCGTGTAAGGTAATCTTGGGTAAGACCAGGTAAGCTCACCAATACCACTCTTTTGATTATTTATTTTTTTACAAGGCCAGCATAAACCAAAAATCTTTAACTGGCTTGTATTTGGCCAATGATGTTTTTAATAGACTTTTACGCGCTTGCTTCTGACATTTAAAAGAAAAGTAACAAAGCAACATGTAGCTGATAATTAAAAATATTATTCCTTTAAATCAGAAGTTAATTCAGAGTTAATTTGCTGAGGTTTAAAGCATTTTTTTTCATTCTAATTTTTTATTTAGATGTTTGAGAACTAAATTCTATGTACTGGCCTTAAAGCACTGTTATTGTTCACTAAGTGATGACTGCAGATAGTTAACTTAGCAGGCTGAAGGTTATAGGTTTATAAACAGTCATGCTTCAGGTTCTTTCCATCCACAAGTCATCTGAACAGAAGCTAGTTAATAGCTTAATACAAAACTGAGCTTACGTTAGAGAGCATAAACCTTCCAAGTTTGCCAGTTCACTCCTTGGCTCCTTGTTTTGGTTGGAGCTAGTGAGGCATCTCTTCTTCCTCTTATCAGTTTAGCTGGGATGGCCAAAATGAAGAGGAGGGAGGCAAGGTTTCCTGCCTTTCCTCCATTGAGCAGCTATTTCACTTTCATCTAAATAGGAAATTAAATAACATCCAGATTACATCCCCTGCCCTGCTGGGACTCAAGAGGCCCAAAGAAGACCTTTCCAAAGGTCAAAGGCAATTTTCCACTAGCATAGCCTAAAGGGTCAACTTTATGCCCTGGATTTGTCGGTAAGACAGTCTGTCTTGCTGACCTCTGTCGTCTTCTTGCAGGGAGGTCACTCTTTTGCCACTCCCTGTGTGCCAATATAGGATGAAGTACAGTCTCAGCATTTTGTATATTTTCATTATTCCAGGGTTGACGGCACACTGCTTTAATTTTAGTAAAACAATTAACAATTGAGATAATATTATATTCATGATGCAGACACTGAATTAGAATTCCTTGATTAAAAAAAACAAAACAAACTCTTTAAGTATATAAATAAAACATGCTATAGATATACAGAAAAAGTATACAAAGACAGTCTGATTTCCCAGTTTGTGAATTTCCCACACCTGCTCAGTGTGGGAATTTACATGCTCAGAACTGGATGATGCTGTACATACATATTGCTATATTTGAACTTCTATATGTCATTTATATTGTTCCACTGGGTAATCTTGGGATAGAATAAAGCCCAACTCTAATTTCTTTACTTGATTCTAATCAAGGATCCTTAATTGCCCAGGTTCCTTAATTTCATCAACTTTATGATGATCCTTAATAACATCAACTAGTGTCTTCTAATTGAAAATTAAAAAAAAAATGTATATCTAAGTAACTTGATAAATGCACAGCCTTAATTCTTTAAGACTTTTAATAAACTCAGCAAATTCCAGTGATGACACAGACAAAACCTAAAGAATGCTTTAAAGAATGTCAAAATGAAATTAAAGTAATGAAGCATTTTCCTTAAAAAAAAAACAAAACATTTGCATGAGTTCATAAGTAGCTACAAGGTAAATAAGACATAGAAACATAAAAGGAAAAAGACAAAAAATTAATGCCAATAATTTATTTCTAAAATATTCATTATAGTCATGTGAGATGAGTTACTGAACCTCTGGTACAGTCAAAACATTTACCACAACACTTTGTTCTCAGTGTCTGCACACAGAGCAAAGCTTAAGCAAGGCGTGCTCTCCTCAAAGTTGCTGAAAAATTGCACACCAATTTTCAATACAGTAGAAAATACAAATTATTTCTGTCCGCAAAGCTCTCTATATTCATCATTTCTTTCCTGAGGGATGATCTAGTGCTGTAATGTCAGGAAGTTAATGGATTAATGTTGAGGTTAATGGTGAGAACACCACTTTTGGAAATAGTCTTTTACTGGTTTTATTATAAAACCAGGTTTGTGAAGATTTTATAAGGTTGTTTATATTCACATGGGACTGGGCAAAAAGAACTTATTTCCAAAGTAAAGTTTATAGGCTATTAATTTACAATACAGAAAAAATGTTATGGTAACTTTTCTGTGTAATACAGGGAACAGGCAGACTGCTCTGATTCTTTGACTGGAAAAGAGTAACAGTATGTATGCATAATTTTAAATAAAGAGAAAGGTAGAGTACAATAAAGAGGGATAGATCTAAATGTAGAATATATACTTACTATAAAAGGACTACAAAACTGAAATGATAATTACTATAGAATATATTTTTGAGGTGTTTATCAATTTTATTATATATGTGCAAATATTAACATTTATATGCTCATTGTATATCATTCTGTCAGTGAATGAGCTTAATTAGGAGACCATTTCCAAAACAACCACCTGTCTATATCTTATCCAAAGGATTGGTACTGGTTTTCTACAAAATTATCAACTGTCCTGACTAATCTCCATACTTAACACAGGGGAATGAGTTAAAAAAATTGTTTAGGCATCTTCAGCTTAAGTGAACTTAACTATAGCATAATCACTAAGTTAGAGTTAGTAGCCTCTTCCTAATGTTTGATTGGTAGAAATAGGATCCCTATTTCAAAACAGATAATCAGGTTGCTGGTTTAGTACCTGAGTTTATCTGTTGCACAGTAATTGGGTGATCTGTCCTAGAGATGTTGAAGCAGCTTTTTAAGAGGTAAGAGTTTGGGGGAAAAGTCAAAACCCCTCACCTCAATCTTTTCAAAGATCAAGTATGTTTAAGTCCTAATCTTAACCAAAATCATTTTACAGCCTTTCAGAGACAAAAACACAAGTGCACACAAAGCCTTAAAAATATATTTATTTTTACTTAATATTTAGACTGTTTCAACAAGAACTACATATTTAAATTCAGTCGTGTGGGAGAATTCCTTATCTGAGTCAAAACAAGATTTCAAAAGTAACACTGATTTGAGAGAAGGGGGAAAAACCCTTATTTTTTATTTTGCAGGCATTTCCTGATTTGTGTATTAAAGCATAGCAATAAAGACAGCCAAGCCTTACTGTTTTGTTTTTGTTGATAGCTTGTAATGTTTACACACAACTTATTGTTTCTATTTACAAATACAAACTTTTTTTTCTACTTACATTTTCCCTTTCATGGGCTAGTTGTAGTCTTTGCCTAGTACAAAAGTACAAGTAGACCTTCGATTATCTTTGCTCTTTCATTTTGTTGTTACACATTATTGATTAAATATGCAGCTTCAGTGCATTTATACGGAAATTTGCTCTGAGAAAAAGACCACCAGAAAAGATGCATGGAGGCTGGTTATTGGCTGAATGAATATTCTGAATTTCCTGGCTTGCTTCTGTAGTGACACAGATGGTCCAGGTGAAGAGAAGACAAAGAGGAGAAGAGAAGGAGGAGAGAAAAGGGGGGGGGGGGGAAGTTATCAAGGTTTAAAGAGCTTTCTTAATACTAAGAAGCATAAATTAGCATTATAAAGATAGGTTTACCAGTAGTATTTTGCAGTATTGCAGATTTAGTGTTGTTCCAGTAGATGGCACTAATTACATAAACAATTCACTAAAATAAATTTTAAAAAATTTGAAAGTACCGATCCAAATCACAGTATTATTTCTTAGTATATAAAAGAAAAATAGATAGGACATATTTTTTCACTATATTTTCCATCTCAGTATAATTCATCATCACAAATAGTGATATTTTGAATAGATGCATAATAATTCATCAATCGATTTGTCTCAGAAAAGAATAACCAACATTCTAATCAGTGTTTATCAATTTGAGCTTCATATTTTATCTGGCATTTAGGATTTTGTTGCTTGGTCCTCTCAGAGACTAGAAGTAGTCCAATGGTCTTATGACTAAAGGGATTTAAAGAGTTTGGCCTTAGTTACCAGTAAATCTGAAGAAGGTTTGGTTTTTTGGTTTTTTTTTTTGTTTTTTTTTAATAATGATGATATAAGTTGTTCATCTCCTTCTCTAATAATCATACAATGTGTGTACATCAGTTTATGGTGATATGAGGTTTATTGTTTTTCTTTGTCTTTTTACCTCAGCAATTTTCAAAAGAAATACGACAATGGCAAATAAACGTAGATGTGGCAAATGACATGGCACTTAAGCTGCTCCGTGATTATTCAGCAGATGACACCAGAAAAGTAGAACTGATGACAGATAACATTAATGCTTCGTGGGCTGCCATTAATAAGAGGTAGGATATAAATTCTGCTATTAGATTTGTTGTTGAACTTCATTAGCTGTCATTGTCTGGCTTTGGGTAAAGATCACAGAAGATGTAACTTTTGAAAATGATATGATTATAGTGAGAAAGGAAAGAATGATGACAATTCTTCTGTCATAGTTTTTGGAAATTTGTCTTTGGAATACCGTTTAATTATCTCAAAATTTTGCCTCCTGCCAATTTTCCTCTGCTGTAATCAGTTGCCAGCTAACTTAATTTGATAAGATATACTTTAAATATTTAAAATAAAAGTGTATCACATTTATATGTACTATCTCCACATCACAATCACTGTAGTGATTCTAAGTCATAAACTGAATTTGAAAATGGCAGATATACCCTATTGAAGCAGGTTCAAAGTAGCAATGTTATCCTGTACCTTTGAAGCAAATCTCCAGTCGAGAAAGTTTTTATTAGATCCTTGATCACATTCTTGATTATATTTCAATCTTGCAGTATTTGGTTTGGATACCAGTTCCTTACTAAAAGCAATTTTTACAGCTTGCCACCAAATTGTGAATCATCCAATATGCAATCTATAAGATCAGAACATATTGCAGAATAAAAGTTACTGTCTTTAAAGTAGTAAAAGAGTTTTAAATCATTGCACATTAGATGAGATATGTAAAAAATTAAATCAAAGTTGTTTTAATCAGTGTCTTGGATTAAGTTTTATAGCTTATAACTGAAACTAGAACTGAATTAGATCTTAATATGTTTTTAATTAAAGCCTATGAACAAGGGCAGAAAAGTCAGTTTAGTTAAATATACAATAAATTCAGGAGATCTTCTTGCATAATGAAAATTACTTAAATCACTGATGACTACAGAAATTTATTCCCACTCTTTGTTTAATTTTTTTTCTGAAGTTAATATTCATATGAATGAGTCACTTTTGCAGCATTTTCTTGAAGCATACTTGCCACTGACTTAAGATCCTGTTCAAATGAGAGAAAAAATGCTATTGATGTCCACTAAAGGAAAGCCACGTAATACTTTGAAATCTTTTTTTTTTCTAACAAGATCAATAGCTAAACTGAGAAATTAGTATAAACATTCAGTTAATATCAGCTTGCATTTCTCCTGTTACCAGTAGCCATTTTAGCTTTATTAGTAGTAGCCATATTTTTAAGAAAAATATTTTGCAATCTGTGGTCTGAGAAACAAACTGAGGGAGCACCTGTTCTTGGATGAGAAAGGCTGGGTGTCTAATGCTCAAAACTATTCTCTATGAGTAGGTAAGATTAGTAGTTCAAAAGTGTTAGATGGGAGAACTGAAGGAAATTACTTTTGTCTATATGTAGAACTACAACCCCCAGTTATTGATATGGCTTTGTAATCCTGAAGTTGAGGATATCTCTGTAGCTGCTGTGGATGCTCAGGTAGCAATTGTAGCTAAAAGTGCATCTTTAAATCTGTTAATGCTTCAAGCACAAACCCAGGTGTGTCTAATGTTGCCTAAATGTGAGAATTGCCATTGTTGCATGGACTCAGCCAAGTATTAGGCTAACACAGAGTACAAATTCTTCAAGACACTTCCTGTAAGCTTCTACAAAACCCACAGACTTGTTCACAGCTCATGTATTAGATGAATTATTGCAGTAAATACTTTATGTCTTAGAAGAGAGCTGTTTAGGTGACTGAGTTGACATTTCCCATTAAGAAGTACGAAAGGAGAGGATTAAGCTCTAACAGCTAACTATAAGACTAGAATTTCCTAGTTTTGATTGTATGATGTTACTATATTTCTAATATTTTTAATTCACTGTTTTGTATATAATTTTTGTGAGACTTCTCATGATTTGGGAACCCAAAAAAAAAAGCATGCTGCAGTTTGTAAGATTCTCTAAGGGCTATATCCCATTGCTGTCTGTCTTTTGTCAGACATTGATAAATAAGGATGTACTAAGGCATCAGGTCAGCAAAAGGCTTGTACTTTGAAAATTTTCTGTACCTGTAGATTTTTCAGCTTTGTTTGAAGCAGTAGCCAAAACTTTTGCTCATGGAGCAACTTCTGAGTGAGATCTTGAAAGACCTCCTAGATTTTCTTTTGTTAAGCATCTCTGTGAAAAGAAAGTATGGAATCCGTGGGCCTTTGGATGACTTAAATGCCAATTTGTTCTGGGTTTGTTGTTTTTTTTTTGTTTTGTTCTGTTTTTTCCCCTCCCTCTACACTTCAGCTTTCAGGTTATTGCACAGAGCAAACCAAATTATTTCTTTTGAATGGTAAGAGAATATTTACTCAGTGGAAAGAAGACACATGAACTGTTTGCCACAGGCTCCAAGAAAGCTAAGTTGTTCACTGAGATGCATATGCAATGATTTCTCATATATCCATGAGTGTTATTTTCATCTAGAGCATGAGTAAGTGATGTAGAAGTACACATCCACACCAGATGCTTGCAGTGATGTCAAAAAATACTCCAAATAATGGTCTTGACCATTTCTCCAGTATTTTAGAAATAGTTTTATCACCGTTTATACAGGTCTTGAGTACCAAGAAGAAATATTCTGCTAAAGATTTTGGTTTCTTTTTCCCTACATATCTAATTTAAATGGCATAATTATTCTGTGAATATTTTCTTTTAAAATGAAAAAACGAGTGGCTTACATTGGTTTGAACTGGTTTTCTTCTAACCTGCCATTAATAGCAGAATTGTGTGTCAGTGTGAAAAATGTGAAACTTTATTTTCCATGAACCAGATTAGTAGAACAACAGGCAGGCAAGCAGCAGTAAAATTCCACTTTGTCTGTTGGTAATAGTTCAGCCAAAGCAAGTACTTTAGTCATTAAGGCAACATCTGCCAGCTTGTGTTTTGTTTTGCTTAAGTAGATTTGCAGCTGATTGCTGTGTGTTTACCCTTTGCCTTGCTGTTCTGTTTTATAACATTGAACTCTATCTAATAACATGCTAACTCCTTTAATAGACAAGTTCGTAAGTGCTTGATGGGTGCTTTATTTTTTTCACTTCCTACTTTTTAATCTTTTTTTGATATTGCAAAGACACACTAAAAAAGCACATGAACTGATCAGCTGGGCAAAAGCCAGAGTGATTTGTAAACAGGTCTCTTCCTCTTCTCTTCAGAAGGGTTGACTTTCCAAGAAATAACTATATTATTTAAGCTGAGACAATTAAGGAGAAAGTGATTTGAATTGCTTGTATTAACAAAAATAAATCCAACAGATGAACTAAAGTGTTCTCAAGAGAAAAAGATACAATAAAGGAAACAACCATTAAAAATCTACTATATCTAAGTGTTTGTTTTGGTAGTATTATGTTACTCTCTCCTTTTGTAGTCACTCATAGTTTATATGAATTACCATATAAAATGTAAACACTTGCTTAAATTTGTTCCTTTTGTGGGAATTCACTAAGTTAAATACTAAGCTAAAAAGGGACTTACATCTTTCTTAAGTGGAGCATATATTATGACAATAATTACATAACATACTCCAAGCCATCACTCCCACTCACCTAATAGACACCTTCAAATATTTGCACTGCCCACCAGTTCCTGTGCTCAAGTTCAATGGAACTCAGGCTGCACAGCAGGTGATAAGAGCTTTCACTGCTCAAGATGCATTTTTGGCATATTTGTGATACAGGATTCACACATCAATCAAAACACAAAAAGGAACTTTTCTTTTTCCCACTACAAGTTATGATCAGTGAAGAATCAACGTATAATTATATCTATTTTGTTGTTATTAGTTTAAGTTTTAAGGAATTAAAGGGGGAGTGGTAAGGAATTGAGGTTTTAGACAACCTGTTTGAAACGTCTGAGATACCACCTCCCATATTTTTCTAGGAATAGTGTTAATTCTCTTATGCAGCTGTTTATAAAAACCTTGATTTTGCATGTCAGCTAGACAGTATGAAATGCGAATGGCCAAAAAAATGCTTATTTCCTATGTAAATGCATAACATAACAGTAATTTTAAGTGTGAAAAAGGTCATAATCTAGCTTTGGTCCTTGAGGAGCAAAGCTTTGTTTGTGACTGGTTTCTTGGTATGAAAATAGAATAATTGGAATGTAAGCTTCATCTGTACACAATATCTGTAAGTATAATTTTATTACCCACACAGAAAGAGCCTGACCATTCTGCTGGAGATGGGTTTTCTTAATATATTGACCTAATACTTTATGGCACTTGTGGAAGTAATTACATTTTTGTTACATTTGGGGCGCTTTCTGGGTGAGAAAAACTGCATTTACACATCAGCAACAGCCAGCAGTATGAAGCATGTAAAGTTATACTGAAGATTCATAGTTGGTTTAAGTAGTTAGACCTTTCTGGGAGTCACCCCTGAAGAGCTTATATGCTCATTTAGACTTGGACTGCTGAGGTCAAGAAGGAAAGAATTCACAATATGTTTTACTTTAGAGAACATTCACATCTTCTGCATTCTCCAAGCAAACTCAGCCTTTTCCTTTCCGTTCTTCTGTTGCTTCGAAACTTGGTCCGCGTTCCCAAAATTGGTATAATTCCATACATATGAACAGCTATTATAGTTCTTGGTGCAGGCACACATTATTTGAGCACAGTGAAACAACCAAATTAATAATGTAAGTGGCCATGGGAACCTTGTTTATACAGGAAGCTTGTTTACATGTCTGCGCCTACAGTTGTTGTCCTGGCTACGGAGCTGCATTTGTGTGGGTGTGAGCAAGAAATCATGGCAAATGTAAGACTTCAGATGAAGATGACAACAGTCAAATGTCATTTTCTGATGATTTTTTTTATTTATTTATTTTTCCCAAAGGAATCGTAGTATGATAATTTTTATCACATATTGGCGATTTATTGATTGTTCTCTGAAATAATTTTTCCAGGCTCAAGAAAGTAGATATGCAGAATGACTGCTTTTTACAACAAATATGCCACACTGAAGCTTGTTATTTATACCAGCTTAACAATAGATACTAATTTAAATTTGCAAAGACTGCCAGAAAACATTGCAATTGTAGGGAAATTATATTTGTTTATGAGATATGTTGATAATAAGGGTTTATCTTTGTTGCCTCTATTATTTAAAAAATTAAATTTTCAGTCTAGGTGTTTGTCACATGCTGTCTTTGAGAACTTTGCTTGATTTTAATTCTATAAGGACTTAAGTACCCTTACTGAATAAAACTATTCATGCTGAATGAAAGTGAGTCTCTGCAGTCTCAGGTATCACACCCAAGATTATGTTAAGGAGCAAATAATTTTGTGTCAGCATGTTGTTCTGAAGTACTAATGTAGCTTTGTTAACTATTCATTTGAATGGGAAGAGAAACAAAGTTTTCAAAAAATCATTTAATCCAAA
>JAOTQQ010000001.1:120693786-120719266 GCA_026546715.1 Gallinago undulata
AGTACTAATGTAGCTTTGTTAACTATTCATTTGAATGGGAAGAGAAACAAAGTTTTCAAAAAATCATTTAATCCAAAGCTCTTCTGGAAAGTCTGGATTTGATATGGAGTCCTGATGTCTTTCCGATTAGACAAAAGAGTACAAAAATCCTTGAATTTTCATGGAACTAATTTGTTTCGCTTTGTCAGTACAGCACTCCATGCTTCTCAGAAGTTACTCTCAGCAGAGTTAGTAACGTTGGCAAACTCTAAAGAAAAACTCTTTATTAATTGTTCGTGATGCAACAATGTTAAGACTTTTGTGTTTAAAGTATGGATGTCTTTGAATTTTTCTAAGACCTTTTTTAGATAAAGTATTAAAGTAATTTTTGCTTTCTTTTTCCGTTCTGTTGCTATTATTTTCAACAAAAAAGTGCACCCTCAAAAATGACTATAAAAAAGGGGGTGAATACTACTTTGGCAAGGTTTAGATGCTCTAAGTTTAACTTGACTTTGTTGTTTCATGTTTTACTTGGTTACATATCATCCCTCAATGTATCCATATTAGAAAGTACACCTAAAATGCCATTTAGGGGAGAGGGAGTGTTTTATGATGATAGATAGATGTAGTTTACCTATTTGAAAGACATTCTATGAACAGCCTAACTCTCAGACAAATATTTGTGTACAAAATATAATGTCAGTCTTATCAGCAATGACATCAGTTAACATTGCTTTGTTAATTTTTTCCTCCTTGTGCCCTTAAGAATGACGCAATTTCAGCCACATATAGGAAAAAAAAGACATAAATAGAAATGCCAGATGATGCTTCTATAAATAGGAGGTCTTGAAAGTAATCTTGGCTATTCTAGTTTTCACCTTTGTTCTCCTCTCAGCTGCCTGTACTTTTTTGTGGAGTACTGACACCAAAATGTGGATCTAAGATGAGAAGTCAACTGAGGGTACTGAATATTTGTGGTTTACTTTGTGAGAGAATGGTCTTGGATAGCCAAAGCTTTCAAAATGCTGGTAGGATGAGCTGAAAAAGCAGTGTTACTCAGAATATGGTGTGATTCATCATTTCCACCTTTGTGAACATATTCTTGGGATTTTTGAGAAACTCTTAAGATTAGGAAAAAAAGGCAAAAAAGGAAAAAAGTTATTGAGTTATTTCAGGAGAGGGTAGCATCAGTAATACAGTACTTGACTGAATAAAATCTGTAGATCCTTGTGACTTCAGGGACATGGTTCTTAAAACTCTTCATATCAGTGTGAATAAACTTAATGTTCTCACCACTTCAATAGATACCTCTGTAGGCTAGTACCTCTATCACTTCCAGACAGGCAACAGATCATCATCAAAGAGAAAAGTGGTGGTCTTCTTACATTATTTTTTTTTTCAATTTGTCTGTGCCACAAGTGGCTTGCTGAGATTTTTTTAGAGACCATGTATTCAACCGAATGATAGTTTAGTTGTTTTGATTGTTAACCGTAATCTGATGGTAATGATTTCATTATAGACAGACAGCACTGGCATTTTGCAAAGCAGCCTTCAGCTTCAAATACTGAGAGTAAGTGAACAATTAAAACTAAGCAGGAAAAGTGAAAGTAAGGTGTCTAGAAGACTATTCCTTAATGCTCAGAAAGTTGCTACTTCCATTTTTTTTCTCATTCTTACTTTATATTTTGGTCTTGAATGAAAAGAATTCTGCAGCTTTGTTCATATTTACTGTGTGTTCAATGACGTTTTTTCCTTTCTGATGAAAATAAGAGCATTTCTCATGTTAGAGTGAAATAAAACTGGACAAAATCACTAAATAGTTTATGGCATAGAATTCTAAACAGTGGTTTCATGGACTAACTTGAGTCATAATCAGATCTAAATATGGACATTTCAGAGAAATGCTTTGTTGTGGTTTAACCCCAGCTGTCAACTAAACACCAGGCAGCCGCTCGCACACTCCTCCCATTGTGGGATGGAGGAGAGAATCAAAAGAGTAAAAGTGAGAAAGTTTGTGGATTGAGATAGAGCCAGTTTAATAGGCAAAGCAAAAGTCATACACAGAAGCAAAGCAAACCAAGGAATTAATTCGCAATTTCCCATTCGTGGACAGGGGTTCATCTGTCTCCAGGAAAGCAGGGCTAGGGTAGTGGTGACTTGGGAATACAAATGCAAAACTCTGAATATCCACCCGCTTATTCTCTTCTTCCCCCAGCTTTTTATTGCTGAGCATGATGTCATATGGTATGGAATATCCCTTTGGACAGTTGGGATCAGCTGTCCTGGCTGTGTCACCTCCCAGCTTCTTGTGCACCCCCAGCTTACTTGCTGGTGGAGTGGTGTGAAAGCAGAAAAAGCTTTGAGATGTGTAACCACTGCTCAGCAGTAACTAAAACATCCCTGTATTATCAAAGCTGTTTTCAGCACAAATCCAAGACGTAGCCCCATACAAGCTACTATGAAGAAAATTAACTCTATCCCAGCCAAAGCCAGTGCACAATCCGTTTGAGAAACCTCACTCTTTTGCATCCGCAGGAGGAGCAAGATATTAAGGAAGTCACAAGTAAGACTCATTTTGTGAGAGAAAGAACACAAATATCAACTTTTGTTCTTACTCCATTAAAAGATTAAGACAAATGTGTTGTTCTTTTTCTTAAAGGTGAGATTTTATGAAGTAATTAAAGAGTCTGATTCTCTATTTGGACAAGAACAGAAGCTAACGCTCTGTGCCCTGAAAGTCCAACCTTAAACTATTTCTTATTAATCTGCAGATAAATTAGCAAACTGTAGCAAACTGATTTTTGCTCTTATCCAAAGTTTGTGTGCAACAAATAAATTTATGTTTTCCCCTCAATAGACTTCTTAACTGGCTTCATGTCCTTAAAAACAAACAACTGAACAGACATTAATAAAGCTGATGAACTAGCAGAGTGCCAGCACAAAGAAATTTTACCTTACCTGTCATTTTTCTTTTGCATTATTATTCTTTTGATAGCCTTGTTTTGTTTTCTCTTGTGTTTTCTATGTTTTGGGTTTGTTTTGTTTTTTGTTTTGGGTGGTTTGGTTTTTTTGGTTTATTTTGGTTGGTTGGTTGGTTTGTTTTCGCTTGTTTGCTTTTTTCAGCATTACCTTGCTATTTGAAGCTTTGCTGCTTCATGATTGTTTAGCTTCTGATCAGCTGCTGTGCTGGCTGTACAAGCTAACCCCTCATCGACTTGTCAGTTACACTTGAAACTGAGACAATAATTCAGTCTGCCAATTAAATTTTTTGTCTCTCTTTGGAAGTTCCACCAAATCTCCCAATATGACAACAGTGGTGCTTGCCTTTTATTGGGTGGCTGTGTTTTAACTATGAATGAAATTTTGACTACACTTTGTTTTTTATATACAAATGAGGAGGAGTTGTTATTATTCTGGGTGAGGACTGATGGTTGTGACTCTTACTAACCAAGGCAGGGACCTGGGGAAGTGGCAATACTGAGGGCAGATGGGAAAGCAACAGAATTAGTAATGTAATTTTCTTGTGTGTCCAAAAATAGGAGTGGTGAGAAATCACTGAGGAAAGGTGAGATTAAACTGGAGAACAGAGATTTTAAAGTCTATCTGATAGAGGTACATAGAAGGGGAAACAGTATGTAAGCAAGGAATTTGTGAAAAGGAAAAGATCAGTATGATCACGTTGCTTAGCATTCAGTATCAATCACATCTTGATCAGTACCCAGAATTTAACTGTACTGTGCTACATTCTCTGAGGTAGAACTCTTCCCCAGCTACTGAGCATTACATCTCCTGCAAACTATAAGACCTATTATTTGCTGCAAATGATAAGAAATAATAGCTCTTGGAATTATCACTCTAGCTGGCATATCTACAGATTCTTCTTTTGTACCAGATACATAATTGGTTATCTTTCTGATCCACATCTGCTTAAGCAAAATGTGCCTTAGGGTGATGAATTATATAGGTCAATTTTTTTGTTAGTAAAGAAAGAAAAAAATATTATTTTTATCTGTTTAAAATGTATTTTTGAGAGTCAAGTTGATCATTTGACACAGTATATGGTACAAGCAAATTTCTTGGAATTGCCTAAAGTGCCGAGCTTGCAACACACATTTCCCACTTTCTGGATTTTATCTTATTAGTATGTTATGTTTTCTTTTTCTATTTTGATTATTTTCTTTTTCTTGTTTTCTTTCCAATTATTTATATGTTTTCTTATTTTTGAATTCTGTCAAGTTAGATTTAAGTCTAATCTAGTGGTTATTCTTTTAAAATCTAATTTGGAAACATTTTCGGTACCCCACAACATGACTTATAGATGCTGATTTTGATTTATTTTACTGTTTTAAATTTTGGAAGAGATGCTGCTGTTTATTATTTTTGTTTCAATTTATTCAATTAATTCTACGAAGTTAGCAAATGTATTTTCCTCAAAAACATAGATTTACAAGACCTGTAAAAACGATGTGCCATGGTAATGCCATGTAGAGTTTTAAAAAACTATTTATTTCCTTGGCTGTTCAGAATTTTTATCTTTTAGATAAAGAGTGATTGTATGCTCTTTCAGTATATATACAGTACAGTCCATATGTATATGTACAGTGTATGTAAATCACCCAGTAAAGTATGGAAATTTAGAGACCTGTGGCTACTGCAAAATATGGAATTTGTGAGAAAGACTACTCTAATACTGCTTTTCCATGTAACATTTTAATTTATAATTTATACATAATTTTGTATCACCTCACACTGCAAGAGAGGAACGAAGGGGATCAAGTAAGTAGGGCAACAGTTTTCTTTTTTTTGATAATGCATTTATACATTTACTTGTTTGCATTTTTAATAGGAAAGTTAATGAGTTTTCTGTAGTCCACCTATGCATGCATAATAGATGTGTGAATATCAGTTGAACTTAATTTCTGTCAATTGCAACACAAGGCAGCCATCTCTGGTGTTTACTTGAGGTTAAGAGTGTTAAAAGGTTTTCTGTTTTGGTTTCAGATATTATTGCAGGAAATCATAATGCAATGCTATAGTGGCAGTCTAGCAGCTCATTACCAGATCTTATAGGCCAGGAAAATTATTTTTATTTTAAATGGTTTCATATGCCCATGTACTCTTGGATGTGTTTGTCCCAGCTGTCTGTCCAGCATCTGGGCGCCTAGATGTTTGTATCTAATAGGAGTTCTTTGGGATAACATGTCATCATGTCCCCTGTGTCCTTCTTAGGTGGTCAACAGAGTGCTGGCTTTTGGGATGTGCCGTCTGTGAACAAGGGTAAATGGCAGATAACTCACTGTGAAATATGACGCATTTTATTTGCTGGCTTTTGCCTTGTGAAATGAAGGGTCTGAGAAACTAGGCATGGGCACCTATGGGATGTCCTCATGACACTGGAGTTTGCAAAGATGATAGAGCCAGGCTCTTTCCAGTGGTGCCCAGTGACAGAACAACAAGTGATGGGCACAAGGTAAAACACAGGAAGTTCTCTCTGAATATCAGGAAACACTTTTTTGACTGTCAATTTACCTGAGTGCTGGTACAGGGCTGCCCAGGGAGCTGCCAGTCTCCATTTTTAGACATACTCAAAAGCCTCCTGGACATGTTCCTGGCAACTGGTTGTAGGGACTCTGCTTGAGTGTTGGACCTTCAGAGGTCCCTTCCAAGCTCATCTGTTCTGTGACCAAACCTATGGAAATGAGCAACTGTTGACGTCTTTTCATACTTTCTACTGACTTCTGTGAGGATTAGAAGTTAATATTGTTTCTTTAACCATACCATAATTAAAAGTTACTTTGTTTTCTTGCTAATAGATAGATAGGAAAAGTAGAGGCTGGATTTTTTTAAAAATTTTCTTTTCAAAAGTATTCATATGGAAAATTATCTATAGTTATGTCCTCACATATATGGAGACTTTTCCCACCCCATGTGATGGATAAGAGTTATTTGTTCCAAGATCATTTGAGTATAATTGCTGCTACTTTATATTTTTTTCTTAAATCTTATTTACCAGAAATGGACACATAAAAAAGAAAATGGCTATCAAATTAGTATCTTAGAATGTATTACTATCCTATTTCACTTGTAAGAAACTATAAATGTAAACATACTTCCTGGAAGATGAACTGAGGTGCAATTTTTCAAGTAATTGGAAAAAGCAGAAATAAGTCAAGGACTGCCAGCCAGATTTTGGTCTTAAGATATGATGATGATTATTGTGTCAAATACAATCATGAATGTGAGTCGTGAGCTGACAAGAGTTCAAGTTCTTTTTAATCAGGCTTTTATTTAGATTTAGGCCTCCTAGTCAGCAATAACAGCAGCTAGGTGGAAAGGAATGATTTTTTTAAAGTAAGCTTAGTCCCTTTTGCTAAAAGAACCTTGATTTTTCAAAATCTCAGTCTACTGCCACATGTACATACCATTGCCACATACAAGACAAGCCAATTCATCATTCATTAACACATCTGTTTATACAAGATTGTTTTAAATGTATCTTTTGGTTAAATAACAGAAAATAGAGGTATGTTTCCATTAAAAACCTATGGTATATTTCATGGATTTATTTGCATGAGTTGAAGTAAAGTTGAATGACCAGTTAAAATGATGAATACATCAGTTATGCATTCATTTCCCTGATTATAATTTGGAAAGTGATTTGAGAACATACATACATTAAGGAAAAGAAATGCATCTCGCCAGGCCTTGGATACATTATCTAGAATATGTAGAGGATACTTGGATTACAGTGAATGCGTAATGATGTCACAAGCCAAATCAAGTGTCTTTTCAGTGTAAACACCTGATAAATATTTCAGAGTTTATTGAGGAGGTAGAAAACATTGCAAATCATTTAAAAGTTAGATTTGGATTTGCCAGAATTGGATTTGTAAGCATACAGTTCTGCAATTGTAAGCACAAAAAATTTCAGGTGTATTGAATTTTGTCGGGGCTTTTCTTAGCAAAATAGTCAGTCATCCTCACTCACAGACTTAGTGTTTCGATGTATTTATGCCTGTCTCCACTCTGTTAAATTTTCCAGAATTGTTGTTTGGAGGGTTACTTCTGCTAAGAATTGTTATTTTTGAAATCTGTCCAAAAAACAGTTAAGGTAAAACTATCACAGAATATCCGGTTCCTTTTGAATTCAGTTGAAGGTTAGTCATTCATATCAGTGGAGTTAGGATTTTCTGTGAAAGGCTTTTATATCAAACACATACTGAGTTCTGTTGAACTGTTTGCGAGTAAAACATCTTCTCAATCTTCATGACAGTCTTCAAAAAGGGCAAGAAGTAGGACCAGGAAAATTCAGGCCAGTCAGCCACACCTCCATCTCTTGAAAGGTGATGGAACAGCTCATTCTGGATGTCATCTTTAAGCATGTAGAGGAGGAAAGAGTTACCAGGAGTGGTCAATGTGGACTCACCAAGGGGAAATCACAGTTGACCAATCTGATAGCCTTCTATGATGGCATGACTGGCTAGGTAGATGAGGGGAGAGTAGTAGACATTGTCTACCTTGACTTCAACAAGGCTTTTGATGCTATGTCAGTTAATGTCCATAGGTAAGCTTGGGAAATGTGGGTTAGATGAGTGGACAGTGAGGTGGATTGAGAACTGGCTGTATGACAGAGATCAGAAGGTTGTGGTCAGTGGCACAGAGTCCAGTCAGAGGCCTGTAACTAGAAGTGCTCCCCAGGGGTCAGTACTGGGTCCAGTCTTATTCAATATATTCATCAATGACCTGGATGAGGGAACAGAGTGTACCCTCAGCAAGTTTGCTGATGACACAAAACTGAGAGGAGTGGCTGACACAGCAGAAGGCAGTTCCACCATTCAGCAACACCGGGACAGGCTAAAGAGTTGGGTGGAGAGGAGCCTAATGAAGTTCAACCAAGGGTAAGTGTAGGGTGCTGCACCTGGGGAGGAATAACCCCATGCACCAGTACACGTTAGGGGCTGACCTGCTGGAGAACAGCTCTGAGGAAAAAGACCTGTGAGTCCTGGTGGACAACAGGATGACCATGAGCCAGCAATGTGCTCTTGTGGCCAAGAAAGCCAATGGTCTCCTGGGGCACATGAAAAAGAGCATGGCCAGAAGGTTGAGGGAGGTCATCCTGCCCCTCTACTCTGTCCTGTTCAGGCCCCAACTGGAGTACTGTGTCCAGTTCTGGGATCTCCAGTTTAAGAAAGACAAGGAACTACTGGATAGAGTCCAGCAGAGGGCTATAAAGATGATTAAGGGAATGGAACACCTCTCCTTTGAGGAAAGGCTGAGAGACCTGGGTCTTTTTAGCCTGGAGAAGAGAAGACAGAGAGGGGGTCTCATCGATGATTACAAATATGTAAAGAGTGGGTTTCAAGAGGATGTGACCAGACTCTTTTCAGTGGTGCCCAGTGACAGGACAAGGGGCAAAGGGGACAAATTGGAACACAGGACGTTTTCATCTGAATATGAAGAAAATCTTCTTTACTTTGAGAGTGACAGAGCACCAGAACAGGCTTCCCAGAGAGGTTGTGGAGTCTCCTTCTCTGGGGATATTCAAAATCTGGTCCAGGTGGACCTGCATTGGCAGCGGGGCTGGACTAGGTCCCTTCCAACCTCTACTGTTCTGTGATTCTGTGGATTTATTTTTAGCTATTTATTTATTTATTTATATTTTCACAATCCCAAGGAGCAGAACTAGAGTTATAGTTTCTTCCCAGTGTTGTAGAAACTCCATAATAATGATTTATTAGTATTACTCTGTATTCTCATATTCATATTACCTCCACTTATAGTTCCTGTTGTATTACAATCTATCTGCAGTAGATCTATGTCTCTACATCTTATGCCAGTACTAACCAGTTTGGATTACCAGCTGCTTCTGAGCTGAATATTACAGAGCTGGACCTTTGACCATCATCTTTATTTCTTTTTAGCAGTTGTACACTTCTTAAAACATACTGACATATTGAAATACTTCTTTTAAAATATTTTGAGTCAGTCTGATCTGTCAGTATCTTTGTGTAATGTCAGTAACGACTTAAGGCCCATGTTTTAGATGGTTTAGATGGGGAAAAAATAGTGTGCGCGATTATCTAAGTGTTTATTCTTCTCACTTAAGATGACGCCTGGTAAAATAAAAAATGTAAGTGCTGCCAGAGAAGTTTTCCAGTCTGGAAACTCAGGCTTCTTTCTCTTGTATGGTAGCAAATCACTGTCCCGCTAGGCCACTGAGCTCAGCCCTCAGAGGTTGCAGATTTAAATGAAAACTACACTAACAGTTTAATAGTATCCTTTGTGAGCCCTAATTGATTTCATGTAATGCCATTAGTGCATTTCACAGTCTTATTAAATTTAGTTGTTTCTGCAGTAATTAAGTGTAAGAAAACAAGAGCCTTTAGAATACAATTATTTTCATAATCAGTTTTTAATTACACTTCACTGTCTTAGAAAGCAAAGATTTTATCTTAATAAATTGTATCTGAGTAATTAATGTGCTGTTTATTAGATGTCACTGTTGACTTCCTTGAAATCTCAAAAGAATGGTATGTTTTGGAAAGCAAGGAAAAACTTCATTCCACGTATTAGAGACCGTGAAGTGTGAACAAGACTTAAACAGAACAATAATCTTTTTGCTTCTCTTGGTAGAATAAGAGACCAGGTTTTGTCTGTTTGTTTTTAGTTTTTATTTTAGGATTCCTTCTTTTTCCGACTTCTCTCTTTAATGGGAATACCAGAATTATTAAATGTTATCTTCCCATGTTTTGTTGGGACATTACTTGAATGATATGAGGGTTAGGCTGGAATCTGTTCCATGAGTGCAAAGAAATGGGGGTGGGGTGTTTGTGGCGTTATTTGATTTTGTTTGTTGGTTGGCTTTTGATTTAGTTTTTTTGTTTGGTTTACTTTGTTTTTTAAGACACTTCCTTTAAGTTTTGACTAAAGGTTATTTAGAAACACCTGTTGAGTGAGTCCATCAGAATATTGTTGTGTAACTACAAGTACATTTTAATGATACTTCAATGTCTGTGATTTCTGTGTGTTGTTCAGATTGCTAATTCTTTAACCTGGTAATTCTTAAGATTTACCCTCTGGAAAGTGTTTTATTTTAATGAAAATTTATCAGGAGATTAGAAATCCTTAGTAAACATAAATCATTCTGCACCCAAACTGTATTTGTGCTTGTGATTGCCCTGATCCACGTGCAGGACCTTGCACTTGGCCTTGTTGAACTTCATGAGGTTTGCATGGGCCCACCTCTCAAGCCTGTCCAGAAATCTCTTGATGGCATCCTTTCCCTCCAGTGTGTCAACCGCACAACACAGTCATCAGCAAACTTGCTGAGGGGAAACTCACTCCCACTGTCCATATTGCCAACAAAGATGCTAGACAGCACCAATCCCAATACAGACCCCTGCGGAATGCCCTCATCACTGGTCTCCACTTGGACATTGATCTGTTAACCGCAACTCTTTGAGTGCAACCATCCAGCCAATTCCTTATCCACTGAGTAGCCCATCCATCAAATCCATATCTCTCCCATGTCTCCATGTTTAGAGACAAGGATGCAGCCCAGGACAGTGTGAAATGCTTTGCACAAGTCCAGATATAGGATGTCAGTTGCTCTTCCCTTATCCACCATCTCTGTAACCTCATCATAGAAGGCCAGCAAATTTGTCAGATACAGGTTGCCTTTAATGAAGCCATGTTAGCTGTCACCAGTCACCTCCTTATTTTCCATGTGCCTTAGCATAGCTTCCAGGAGGATCTGCTCCATGATCTTGCCAGGCACAGAGGCAAGACTGACTAGCTTGTAGTTCCCTGGGTCTTCCTTTTTTCCCTTTTTAAAAATGGAGGTTATGTTTCCCCTTTTCCAGTCAGTGGGAACTTCATCAGACTACCACAACTTCTCAGATATGATGGATAGTGGCCTAGCAACTTCATCCACTAGTTCCCTCAGTAGCCAGAGATGCATCTCATCAGGTCCCATGGATTTGTGTACCTTCAGGTTTCTCAGATGGTCTTGAACCTGGTCTTCTCCTACAGTGGACAGTTCTTCATTCTCCCAGTCCCTGCCTTTGCCTTCTGTGACTTGTGCAGTGTGGCTAGAGCACCTGCTAGTGAAGACCAGGATGATAAAATTGTTGAAGACTTCAGCCTTTTCCATATCCTTTGTGACGAGGTCTCCCATTTCCTTCTGGAGATGGCCCACATTTTCCCTAGTTTTCCTTTTATCACTGAGGTACCTGTAGAAGCTTTTGTTGTTGCCCTTGACATCTCTGGCCAGACTTAACTCTGTCAGGGATTTAGCTTTCTTAACCTGATCCCTGGCTGCTCGGACAAATCTGGTTCATATGGACCTCTCATCCTTCCAGGGCTTTATCTCATGGTAGTCTACCAAGCAGATCCCTGAAGGGGCCAAAGTCTGCCCTCCTGAAGTCCAGCGTAGTAAGTTTGCTGTGTGCTCTTGTTGCTGTCCATAGGATCTTGAACACCACCATCTCATGGTCTTTGCAGCCACAGCTGTACACGAGCTTCACATTCCCTATTAGCCCCTCCTTGGTGAGAACAAGGTTCATCATGGCACCTCTCCTCATTGGCTGCTCTATCACTTGGATAAGGAAGTTATGATTGACGCATTCCAGAAACCTACTGGATTGTTTATGCCCTCGTATGTTGTCCCTCTAACAGATACCAGGTGGCTGAAGTACTCCATGAAAACCAGGACTTAACATGAGGCTACTCCTATCTGTCTGTAGAGGGTCTCATCTACATGGTCTTCCTGGTCAGGTGGCTTGTAGCAGACCCCCACTGTAACATCACCTGTCCCTGCCCTCCCTTTAAACCTGACCTATAAGCTCTCAGTCAGCTCCTCATCTGTCCCCAGGCAGAGCTCCGTGCACTCCAGCAGGTCACTGTGACAGCTGCTCACAACACCCCCTCTGTCCTTCCTGAAGACCTTGTAGCCTTCCATTCCAACGCTCCAATCATAGGAGCCATCCCACCATGTTTCTGTGATGCCAATAAGATTACAGCCCTGGAGGAGGCACGTGTTTAAACAAACTCCTCTTGTATATGCACACTTAAAAGGAGAGACAGAAATTATTTTTTGAAAGGTTGACAAGGAAATTTCCTCTGTGATAACACATATCCTCTGTCCTAACGTTGGCAGGTGCTTATTTAAAAAGAGGTTACTTAGAGGACCTATACAGAAATCTATTTATCTGATTCTGTGATATGATATTTCCTTTGCATTAGCAACCCTTCTCAGTCTGAAATGTAATGATATAGAAGAGATGGGGGATTAAAATCCAAGGTTGATCTGAAACTGGACAGATAAACACATTTTTTCCCTTTTTTCCTCTTTTTCTCATTAAATGTTGATGGTACTTTCATAAGTCTTAATTTAAAAAACTGTTTTTACATTGCTGTATTGACTTTAGTAATAAGAAGAGCAGTTCACACGAAAATGCTGGGGGGGGGGGTATTGATTTTTTTTATTGTCATAGATAGTCTGGCTATTTTCAGAAGGGCTATGACAAGTATAAGTCTAGAAAAAAGCCAGATAATGAACAGCAAAAGAAAAAGTTTCTCTCTCATGCTGTATCCATTTTCCTAAATACATAAGATGGTGGGTGCTTGTCATGGTTTAACACCAGCTGGCAGCCAGGACCTGCACTTGAGTCACAACAAACCCAGGCAGCGCTACAGACTTGGGGAAGAGTAGCTGGAGAGCTGCCCAGCAGAAAAGGACTTGGGGCTGTTGTTCGACACCCAGCTGAACATGAGGCAGCAGTGTGCCCAGGTGTCCCAGAAGGCCAACAGCATCCTGGTCTGTATGAGGAACAATGTGGCCAGCAGAACTAGGGAGGTAATTGTCTCCCTGTACTCGGCACTGGTGATGCCCCACCTTGAGTACTGTGTCCAGTTTTGGGCCCCTCATTACAAGAAGGGCATTGACGTGCTGGGGACGGGTCCGGAGAACGGCAATGAAGCTGGTGAGGGGTCTGAAGCACAAGTCTTATGAGGAGTGGCTGAGAGAAGTATGATTGTTTAGCCTGGAGAAAAGGAGGCTGAGAGGAGACCTTATAGCTCTCTGCAGCTACCTGAAAGGAGGCTGTGGTGAAGTGGGTGTTGGTCTCTTCTCCCAAATAACAGGTGATAGGACAAGAAGCTGTGGCAGGGAAGGTTTAGATTGGATATTAGGAAAAAGTTCTTCACTGAAAGGGTTATCAAACGTTGGAACAGGCTTCTCAGGGAAGTGGTTGAGTCACTGTCCCTGGAGGTATTGAAAAGACAGGTAGACATAGTGCTTAGTGACATGGTTTAGTGATGGTTTTTGTCAGTGTTAGGATGACAGTTGAATTAAATGATCTTCAAGGTTTCTTCCAAGCTGGGCAATTCTATTATTCTGTGATTCTATAATCACCAGAAATATTTTTTAATACATTTTCTGGTTTTTCAGAGTTTTGCAATAGAAAAACTGGTCAGGAAAAAAAAATAATTGTATCCTGCTTAGCCGAGTGAATCACTGCTCTTTGAAGCATTTTCCCCATTTTTGTGTCAACAGATTTTTTACAAAGGACAAATTATATGGGCTTATTACTATGATCAGGAGACGCTTTAGAATGTTCTAGTTTCAGTATCTGAAGAGACTAACATCATTTAGGAAACTGTGTGTGATTATCATGAAAAAAACAATTCCGTCTCCATATCAAGACAGCATCTCAGGTCAAATCAAAGGACAGGGACATTCAGGGTTTTTTTCTTCTTTCCTGCAGACACAAAGAGAATCAACAGAGAACTGCTTTTGTATGTTTATTTTGAAGCCGCTATTGCATTTAGTCTCTGTATGCACCTGGAATTTAAAATAATTTCACTGTTTATTCATATGTAATCATTAAGGATAGCCAAGGCAGAGATGCCTTTTGACTTATCTGAAGGCACTGAGAGTCAGCTTTCAGCCAGTAGATCACATTGCTGAGAATAAATGTAGGGCAGAGAAGTACTGCACATAGAAATATAGAAAGAAATATGTCACTGGCAGGAACCCTGTTCATATGCCTGAATCAGCAGGGCAATACCTATGTGTTCCCAATGGACTCCAAAAAAGGCATATTTTTCTTGTTTATTCAAAGACCTTTCCAAGACTGAAATGAAATCTTTCCTTCTTTCAGTTCTTCACATCACCTGTCTTCAGGGAGATATTAGCAGTGATAAAGATCAGGCAAAGAGTTGTAGAAGTTATTGTTGCCTTTTTAGATGTAGCTTTTTCATGAGGTTTGTCCCTTAATCCTTACAGGAAAGGACTAAAGCACAAAACTGACTGAAGAAAACAGAAAGCCTCTCTTTCAGGTACAAAATTCTGTACCAGTGCACTAAAGGTTCCCTGGTTCCTCACTCAGAATAATGGGAGTATAAGTGCCTGCAGATTAACGTCAGCTAGACCTGAACACTGATCTCTGGAGTGGTTCAGATGCTAATATTGTAGCTCTGTATCTAGTTGCACTTTGAGGCTTTCTCATCATTTGTAATATAGAAGTAATTTTAAAGGTAGAGTTGCACTCAGCTGAGCTATCTCCCTTAGTTTAGGACTGACTGGGTAAAGAATGCTTTCCAACAAGCCAGGCAAAATAGTGATAGGAGAACATAAGCGTGTATGTATAAAGATGACTCAGAAAACTCAGATCCATGTACGCATGCCAGTGCTCTACAAGAGAGAAATGCTAGTAACGTCTATCAGGGTAGTCAAATTAAAAGGAAAATTTAAGCAAAAGTGGATGAATACTATATATCCCTGAGTGAGATGTCAAGCAGGTTGAGATCCAGAAAACCACATGAAAGCAGTACTTAAAATGCTGTTTCAATGAAGTTTTCCACATTTAATGTGTATCAGCCATTCCAGAATTAATCTGCAAATTAATCACTTACTAACATGTATTAATAATTTTAACTGGCACTATAGAATATAGTCCCTAGATTCTGGAATAAAGTTCCCCTAAGCAGCATACCCAAAATCAATTAGTATGATTTATTTTGAATTTATATTTCAAAATTCTATCAATAATAGTAATTGTAAGAATTTAAAGTTCATTTTAGGAATTTAATTTTCTTTTCATCTGTGACATCTCCTTATGTTCCCACTTTATCTGAGGTTAAATTATTCTGCTTTTGATAGATTCTTTATTAGCCCAAGTTAAAGCAGCTGAAGAAGAGTTATCAGTAAGACCTGACATTTATTTAGTAGTAAAAATTAAATGTTCCAATAAAGCTTTGCAATTGTTTCTTTGTCACACTGGCAGAAGGTATGTGATCCTCATGAAAAAGTGCAAACTGCTTATTTTACATCTCAGCATGTTAACATTAGATTACCACAGTCTGCAGGTGGAAGTGTGATTTAGTGATCTATTGAACATCGAACGATGCCAAATTTCTCCACTGTTATTGCCCTTAAAGAAATACTTGTGGAACATAAATTTGTTATTTTGTCCATTATGACTATTATCTGTGCTCAATCTTCAATGTATTTCCTAAGTATTAAAGTGTAGTGTACCTTGGCATAATGCTCTGTACTTCCTATGCTTCCTGTTATCTGAGCATCTCAAAGTGTTATTTATACACTGACCCTCGCTATGTATCTTGTAATGTGAATAAATGTTACAATTTCAAATAGACAAACAGATACTCAGCAAATGTGAATGATTCATTCCAAATTATATAGCAAATATTACAACTGAGGAAAAGTCTGTGATTCATCCTCATGGAGCCTCTCCAAACACTATATTCCATGTGTTGTATGGATTGGGGCTAGATGAATGAAGAAATCTTGCAGTATGTTTAATGACACTATGATTCCCATAACTCAGCACTTTCTCTTCTTGTTAGACTCTGTTAAAAGATGTTCAGTTTTATGTGTTTTGTATTTTGTTGTGTATATTTATTTTGTGTGTATATTATGATATAAAGCCTGTCTTTTAGTTAATAATACAGTACTTTGCATATGAACATAAAGATCACACAGATTTCAGATAACTTCAGATAACTTGTCTTCCCAAACATTTGTAAACAGCTATGTTTAAAAAATATTAGCTTTAAAAGTTCTCAGCGTCACAGCAAATTCTTGTAGCCAATGCTGGGGTTTTTTTCTTTTTTTCATGATTTTTTTTTAAAACCTTAAAAACTTCTTCCTATGAATATAAATGCTCACATTCATATACGTGTGACTTGCTTCCTCTGACATGCTTCCATTTTCCCTCAGCTTGAAGCTTTTGGCTAACACATTCTTAAGAGCATACCACAATTTCTGTCCTGCAACAAAGCTCATAAAAGAACTAGAGTTGGTCTGTCCACTGTCATTGATGCCACTAGTTCCTAAAAATCAGTGCCCAGACTAGACTGGGGACCATCTTACCATTAGTTGTGTAAAATTTAGTAATTGTGTAAAATTGTAAAATTAAAACTGTAAGCTTTAGGTTACTAACCACTTTAGTCAAGAAAAAAAGATTGACTCTAACCTTCAGCCTGATTCAACAGATGTGTATAGACAAGGGAGGAAGAATTAAATTCCAGAAATGTTTGTCTCCATGTTTTGCAGAGAGATTGTAGTTGCCATCTAGATGAAAATACAATGAATCCCATCTTTAGTGTTTCCCCCATGAATAAGAAGCTTTTGGTGATGTCGTTGTGTGCCTCTTTTTATATCATAGTAGAACAGAGAAAACCAAAATTATAAATATTTTTGTTATGATTATCTTTTAGTATTTCGACAGTATTTTGTAGTGTTTCTACTGTGCAGTACACTAAAACATATTTCTGCTTACCTTGTTCTTTTCTTACAGCTTGTACTCACTATGGAGTTAAACATATTTGTATGTTACAGAATAAAAGAAGGCATCTTTATTTTGGTTTTGTGCAATACTTTTTTCTTCAATATGTGTATTTTTGTCTCCCCTATAATTTTGTGCAATTTATCTTAGCACAGGCTGGATTTGATACTCAGTTTTATTCTTCATTTTTAGACCTTCTTTTCTCTGTTCTAGCCTCATAATTTTGAAGTAATTAGAAAGCCAAGTAGAGTGAATCTTATTGATATGCTGCAGAGCTGTCAATGTAGTTGAATATTTATTGCATGTTAGATGTATCAAAATTTAAAATGCAAAGTACTAGATATTTTCTGGTGGGTGTATTAGTTTGCTTATAGATAAGCAACACATCTGTAGGCTGAAAGAATTACATGCCATAAGATTTCTGTGCATCATAGAAGTGCTAGAAAATTTTTCATAACTAAAACTACATTCTTTACTCAGATCAATAAAATACTGTATTTGTTCATGTAGTCTGGAAGTTTCTCTAAAACACAAATTCTGATTTTGATTAATATTTCTAGTATCTTTCCCTCTGAACACATTGTTCAGATCTGTGCTTGTGTTCTTATTTTTATAGGTATTTACACAAGTGGATGAATATGGCTTCAGGTCCTACTTCTCAGGATACCATGCAAAAATTTAAATATACACAAATAAACTTAAGGGAGGCATTCAGTAGCTTTCTCAGGTTTTGAATTAAAAAAAAGGCTCCAAGAATAAATTGCTTTTTTTGTAAAGTGGTTGAGAAAAGCAAATAAGATGTTAAAGGATTAAAAACATGATAGAAATATGGTAGCTATTGTGAAATTTGACTCTTGGGGAGAATTATTTTTTTTTTCTGAAAAGGTTGTCGTCACCTGTACTCTGACTTAATTTTCCTGTTCTTACTGTCTTCTGCTGCAATTTACTTAATACTTGTCAAAAAACATGCTAAGTCAGTGACAGTTGGCAAAACTTGTGGGTTTTGTTTCTTTTCTTACTTCAACTGACATACCAGGTTTTAGGATGATAATACTTATCGAGGAGTACAACCTCTTCATGACAGGAAACAGGATTTGAAATAGAGATTAGCACTTAAAAATTTCATGGCTTCCTCTGGTAAAGTGACAATAAATTACAATTTGAGAGATTATATCTGCTAAAATGTAGTATCTTAATCTCTGTCTAAATAACTATAAAACTAGACAGGAAATCTGCCTAGAAATATCCAGATGACCACAGATTTGTAGACTAAATATAGATATGCATGAAATTGTATTCATTCCCCTTGAAGTAACATAAATTATCAAATGATTTTACTGTATATTTTCTGAGCTTAAAAAATTACTTGGTTATCGTGCTGATGTTAAACAAATATGCATGTCATGCAATAGCTAAGTAGGCTGGACAGACTTGTGTTAATGATCAGTATGTCATACTTACTTGCTCACATTTCTAAATACCTATTTAGGTAAAATTCAATTAAAAAAAAATAGTACACGTGACACTTACATTACACATGAATGCTCATAGAACAGATATACTTTAATGTTTTTTTTCAGTACCAGAATTACTGAAGCCTTTAGTGTTCTTTCCCAATCTATGACTTAGATCTTCCTCAAGGATAAGATAGCCTTTGTATTTAAAAATGTATTTTATCATGTAACTCATAGAGATCTTGTAATTTATCACATTCAGATTAAAAAAACCCAAAACAAAACACAAAAAAAACACCCCAAACTTCAGTGTTATTGTGGTTTTAGGTGCTGAACACAATCTCCAAAGGTTTCAAGTCATAAAAACTATTAAATTCATCATACCATGCAGTGGCCAGGAATTATATCATGATTTCTAAAATTAGACAAGTTTTCCCACTGCAGTGTTAATGACAAATGAGAAAACAATCTTTGATTTTAAAAAAATCAGGGAATTACTTCTGATTTTTTTTTTAATTATGCATGTTTCAGGCATAGTACGTTCAAAGTACCTTTGCTTCATTTTCTAGTAGATGAGTTCTAGTTACTACTTCTCAGGAGAAAAGATAAAAAAGGAACCATACCTGCCAGAAAAACAGTGCAAGCTTGGTAGCTAATGTATCCACAAAGTTACCTTGGTTGGTACATGAAAAATACATGGTGTGTCTTTGTTATATTTTGAATTAATAATTAAGATTTGTTTTCTTCCTAAGAGTGCTGCATTTGACTATTTGTACTTGTGCAGGGTTTGTGAGCGTGAAGCTGCACTGGAATCAGCCCTAAGAATGTTGCAACGATTCTACCTGGATCTTGAAAAGTTCCTTGCTTGGCTTACAGAAGCTGAAACAACTGCGAATGTCCTGCAGGATGCTACACACAAAGAAAAGATACTAGAGGATGCCAAAATGGTTCGGGAGCTCATGAAACAGTGGCAGGTAAATCAAGCACTTCCGTTTAGAGACATGTCCAAAGTGGTGGTGTTTCTTTCCCAGTGCACAGCTACTCAACAAAACTGAAATTGTTTTGAAAAAAGAGAACTGGTTCTACTACTAACCTTTAAGTGTTGCCTTGGAAATTGTTGTAGGATGTAATGCGAGTCACGTCATGATTCTGTCTGACATCTTTCAGTGTATAGCACATTTGAAGAAGTGTCTTGAAGTACAGCTTTAAAATGTACAGAAAGGAAACGTTTCTGGAATGGACATTTAGATTTTTTTTTAATCACATAAAAATAAATTACTCTGCCAAGCTGCAGACTTGAATTAAGCACTTGACAGACAGGAGAGTTTGTTAAGCATTTCTGATATTTATAGCAGTTATATAAATTGTTTCAAGATTATACTCTGCAGTTTAAATGAATTAGTTTTCCTCCATTACTTTCAAATACATTAAAAATGTTGATTTGGCATGTGGCTGATTATTGTCAACATGCTCTGTTGCAATAATAAAAAGAAATAATGATTAAAATTTTCATAGTTAATGGCTGGACAGTTTTCAGACAGTTGTTTTCCTCTGGAAACAAACAAAAAAAAGCTTTAAAAGGAGGAGAATGTTGTATTTGGTATTCTGGAGAATCTTGAGGAGAAAGAAATACTACTACTTTCTTTGGCACTACTGTATTAATACATGGGTTTAATTATTTGACTGAACGGCTGCTAAATTCATAATTACATTATGCTCTGAAATCTACAGTTGTTGCACAGGACAAAAGTAAACTCTGAACCACATTTTTAATAGTCAACTGTCTTTATGCTAATTTGATTTTATAGTAATATACATTAAGTCCTTATGTGTTTTTGAATTTGGTTGGCATGATCCTGGAGAGCAGATTTGAATGTAAAATAGTTGTCTACTGAGCAGTTGATTTTTAATATAGGCCATCTTTTTATATTCTCTAGATTAGGTGTTTTCTAGTAATGGTGTTGAAACAGTTGATTTATCCAGCATTTGCAGAAGTTTATTTTTTTATGTGGGTTATTTGGCAAAATAGAGATACCTAAAAATTTAGGTCAAACACTTCATTCTTAACTGTAACGGAGCTTTGTATACCTGATTATCTTTTCCACTAGTATTTGGTGGGTCTTGTTAATTTCCACATACAAACCGTACAGAGCTACAGACAAAAGGAAAAATAAATGCATATAAATCCTTCCCTCTATAAGTAATTAAGGGATTACATAAAAATATCCACCATATGAACAATTGCCTTGAACTGTAAACTCTCTTCTAAAGATTTTTAGGTACTTAAATTGGGATGTTAGATTAAACTTTCAGTTTTCCTTTCCATGTTTATGGTATTTAAATACCACATTTTCTAAGACAGGAAGAGTAAAAACTGTTGTAGAGTTTCTATTTGTTTCACTTCCAAAAAGCAAACACTGTTATGTTCAATATCTTGGCTGTACAAGACAAATTATTCTTATAGTTTGAGAAGAAACATTAGAATGCAGGAACAGAAAAGTGGTTGTTCTATTGAATTTTGCTCCCAAAAGATTCATATCTATGTGTTCACCAACAGCACAATAATTTTATACTTCAGTTAGAGTTGAAGATTGCAGAAGGAAATATTTTGATAGTGCGGTTTGTTGTGGGATTTTTTCATTCTCATCAACATACAGATCCTACCCTATGTAGATTAACTTAGTTTTCTTCCTGGGCCTATTATTGTATTAGTGTCTTTATACCATTTTTAAGTCTCCAGAAGAAATCTCATCATTCACAACCAGAAGTGGATTTTCAAATGCCCTTCTCCTGAAGGGAGTCTGATGGAAATTTTTCTAAAAGCTGGTAGAACCATCTTTTCTTTTTTTTTCCCCTCAAGTAGAAGATGTTTTAGTAAACAATATGGGGCTGTGTTTTTGAAATCACAGTTCAGAAAGACCTTTTTTTTCTGCAATTTTTAAAGAACAGTGAAGTGGCTATTCAAGATTTGTATCTTCTTCCATTTCATTAAGTTGTCACTGATTTGAGACATAGTTGTTAACTATTATTAATTTAAAAGAATGTATCTTTTTGCTAGTGTGTGATCTTAGTAATTAGAGAATCATTTTTAGTCAGTTCTCTTATTAGAATAGGGACAGTAACAGCAAAAGCTTTTGGTTCAGAAAAGTAAACTGTAATTAATTTGAACCAAGCATTGCATTAGTTTACTCAGTAATGCAATGTGTTAACATCCATGAAGCTGTTGTAGCCACTGCAGTTTTTTCTGGAGACTTTGGATTATTCTCAAATTGTGAATGGTGCTTTTGTAGCAATTCACCATTACTGGAGGGACATACGTACAGAAGAAGATAGAAACTTCCATAAACTTCTGATTCTCCATTAGGACCTGATATTTTTTTCTGATGATATGGGTGTGTGAGTTTCATATGAAGTGAATGGACAATGCCAGTAAAAGTCAGCTGGAAAAAAAGTATGGGATTAAATTAGTAGAGGCTGTGGTTACAAATACTCTAGCAAGTTAAATATGTCCTTGATCCTTTTCTGGACTGGGTCCACCTATAAGCAAAAAGCCACATTCCTGTTTTTGAACTGATCTACAATTCACAAAGTCAAATATTATGCTATGGTTGTTCTTATATAAGACTTTTCATTAAGGAATAAATAAGTTGAATAAGCAGATTATTCAAAAGAAAAAAAAATAAATTTAGTAGTCTGAGAGAGCTCATCTGCTGTAAAATTAATCAATTCATGAAGATGAGCAATGTTTGCAATAGTCATAGCACAGTGATCCATATCGGTAGTCTTTATTGTAAAAGCTTCCTGTCCCAATAGGTACAGTTGCCTTGTAGCGCTGCAAATATTGCCTATATACTTTGTTGTATATAGGCTTGATAATGGAGTAAATATTAAGGACTTTTACTTCTTAAAGCACAATTTTGTCAATAAAACAGTTTTATTGATGTCAGCTAATTTGTGAAAAAATAGAGTATGGCTTTTCATCTGTTCTTCAGTTATTGCTGCATTGATCCTTCCAGTCTTCATACCCTACCTATAAGACTTCTCTCTCACATTTCACTTTGATGCATAAGGATGAAAAGTAATAACATGACAAAAGTGTGGCCATTTGTACACAGTTTATGTGTACAAAATATTTTTTTTTAAAAAGGAGCTTTAATAAGTCACTGAAATCTCAGAAATGTGCATTTATGTACTTTGTGGAAAGGAGTTATTGCTCACTAATCCATATCATCAGGTCTATAAACAATAAATATTGATAAGCCTTTTTTTCACTCTGTATTGTGGGCCAGAAAGGCATTTATCCTATAAAGCACATCAGGCAATGACTTGTATCCCAAGAAACTTGCTATGTGAATTGCACATGTGTAAAAATGGACATATTAAAATACAGTCTATGTCCTTAATATGTTTTTTAACATCCAGTATATGTATTATAACCACAAGCCCTGCCCCATCATAGAAAAGATCCTAAATGCTTTCAGCCAGGATTACAGTTTTCCAATGGGCTTTTTTTTTTTTTTCTACATGAAGTCAAATTATTTTTTTCTCTCACCAGCTAGGCTGAATCCAGATCAAAGGAGGTAAAACAAAATGGTAGTTTCTAATTAAAGAAAGTTCTACTACTCAGGTTTATAAAGTTCATAGAAGTTATAGTTGACTATGACATATGGCCTTAGATCTGTAATCTCTGTCTTGTACTTTGTGCAGTTGCATGGACTTGGATAATGTGAAAATAGTCATTAGGAGTCATGAAATGTTACAATTCTGTATTAATCTACTATCTTTAGGCAATAGGTATAAAGCAATGTTTGATAAAGAATCTCTACACAGATAATGAAAAACCTAAATTTCTAAGTTCAGTAGTTACTTTGTCTCTTCGTCACTGAAAATGTTTATCTCACCTTTAGTGATCCAGCACTTTTCTGCTTTACACTCTCAAGCTTTAATTTATTTCTTTAAACAACCAGGAAAGTAATGTCTTGCTAAGATAAAGTCTTGCTATTCAGAAAGTGTTTCATACAGCAAAAGGTGCTTGTCTAGGAAAATCTCACATATTTAAGTGTTCTTTTGCTTTTCAAGTTCAGGAACCATTAGCTTAAATGTCACTAATAAAGATTAATCTTCCCTTAGTACTTAGCAGTTCATTCAGTAGCAGAAGAAGGGTGAGGCTTACACCTGATGTAATGATGTAATTATATTAAAGGATATAACTATATTAAACTGTTGCATTGTAAACACGCTGTTTGTTTATATAAGCATGCATTTGCATGCATCATTTGTCTGAAATGACAGCAATGTAGTAGTTGAGGTGGTTCACACAGTTAGAATGCTTTCTAGAGAATTTTTAAGGATACTGGTTAGTCACTCTAAGGAGTTGTGTAATTATGTGCTGCTTTTTATTGCCTGGTTGAAATACATCATGTGTCCCCACGAGGCCTAGTTTGATAAGTAACCATATGAGGGAGATGCAAATAATTAATTTTACTTTCTACTTTCCTGCTTCTAGTGATATGAACTCTCAACTGCTTTGTTTTTTTGGCAATAATTGCATGTAACATTTTATACAGTTTATGTAATATTAGATATAATTTTGAAGGTAGTGTGGATTTATCCTCTTATTTCATTAGTGCAATCATTTAATATTAAGCCTGTAGATTAATTTAATCACAGGAATTTTTTCACTGAAATATGACAAATACTGCATGTGACACCTAGTTAGACAATAACTGGAGAATGCTTCTATAACATTTACACATTATTGGTAGTGTAGACTGACTAAGAGTATGACAGCATATGATAAATGAAGCAAAGATAATAACTTTGGCATGAAATACATAGCAAATTTATTTTTATCACCATCTTCATGCTCACTTAGCCGATAACCAAAGTAGTTTTCCATTAGATGCAGGAGTTTTGCTGCTAATAACATGAAAAACATGCAATGCCTTAAATAATACTTAAGAATGTATAGTATGGGCAGTACCCATATTCTCTCACAATGTTTTTTTTTTTCTAAAGCAAGGGACATGAATAGCAGGCAATGCACTCTTGTTTCCTCTATTTCTATCAATACTTCAAAGGTGCTCTCTTGTTTTAACATGTATAAGCAGCTGTTTTTTTCAATAGTAGGAAGCTGATGTTGAGGTAGATCCATGTTCCTGACTTTTCTTGATTATTTAGCAGTATAGGTTCTTCGAGAAACAAAATTCTTTCCAACTTTGTTTCAAACATAATTTACATATAATTGACCAGCACGGTTAATTTTGTGACATGATGTATGGATTAGATGACAGAACCTGACTACCAGAGATGAGAGAGAGTGTCTGTAACATCCTTGCTCAGACCAATTGTCTTTACTAAAAAATATTTAATAGTCATTTGTGATCTCTGATCTGATCATATAATCACTGGTCTCAGTCATTCTGTAGCCTAATTAATTTTGACTTAAATATGCAAATGGAAAAATTTTCATATGAGAAAATAAGAAACTGAAAACTTTCTTGCTATCTTTTGAGAAAATTTCATACGCCTCTCCCAGGAGTTCCTGAGTGATGTGTATGAGGAGGAAAAGTGGATAGTTAAAAAAAAAAAAGTGAAGTGAGGAGAAGGGACTACAGAGAGTAAAAATAATTATATATTTTAAAATTAGTCTTATTAGTGGAAACTGATTGGGAGATTGAAAGGTCAAAACTAGATTTAAGCAATGAAAGCAGTACAAGTATTTTTCAGAGTACCATAAATTAAAACTGAGCTTTCTTTCCTTATGAGTTGAAATCTGCAACCTTTGGCCCCCAAGTGTTTTGTCTCTTAATCCATCACTCTTACACCTAAAATAAAGATTTCCTCAAAAGTTATCATCCAAACATGAATCGTGACTTGCTTGAAATAATAATTTTTTTAATTGAGGTTTAGCTTGGTAGTGTATTATTAGAGTAAGGATTTTGCCAGAGTGGTAACTGTTAGCAGAGTTCTGGATTGAGACCTACAGGCTTTGGTCTTTCTATTTAGGTCTATTCACACTGAGTTCCTAGTTTGCCGGTAAGATCACATGTTTTGGTAAAAGACTAGTGTTATGTGTTAATGTTAATTGAAGTTGAATACGTTGAATTGGTTTCCAGCAATAGGACAAGGGGCAATGGGTTCAAACTGGAACATAGGAAGGAAGTTCCATTCAAATATGAGGAAAAACTTTACGGTGAGGGTGACAGAGCCCTGGAACAGGCTGCCCAGGGAGGT
>JAOTQQ010000001.1:120719366-120744603 GCA_026546715.1 Gallinago undulata
CCTGCTTTAGCAGGGGAGTTGGACTAGATGATCTCTAGAGGCCCCTTCCAACTCTGACAATTCCGTGATTCCGTGATGGAGGGGAAAAAAGTACTTTACAACATAAAAAGTTAGCTTCGCGCTAAGTCTGAGAACATATCAGGGTATAAATGTGCCTGAAGAGCAGGACAAAGATGGTGTCTAAGTTCACTCAGGCTCTCTGGTGTATTTTTATTTTTGTCTTATGAACCATGGACAGCCGCAATAATCCAGTAGCACAAAGGGCCAAAGACACTTTAACATAGCTTAATGTCATACGACTCAACTACAGTATGATTAATGTGCTGCTATAGAAGGCACAAAGATAAGTAAGGACATTGTTGGTTCACAGGTTATATAAAGTCATATAAAAATGGGTAAAACTGGTGAATCAATTAGACTTTTTGTGCTCATAGATAGAAATGTATGTTTATGTTTGAAACTTTAAGTCCTAAGAGACTTGAGAATCAGTGACCCTTTCAAACAGAATCTGAGGATCAAATCTGAAAAGAAGTTATGTTTGTTTATTTATGTTTGTTTTATACAATTGTAGTTTATCATCTGGGTTAGGCTTGCTGGTTTGTCGTATATTTTTCCTTCTCAGAGAAGTAATGGTTTTATTAAAAAACTGCTTAACAGCCCAGCATGTGGTCAGGCAGTATCTTATAATATTGATATACTAGTATCCCTGCTATCTTTTGAGACTGTGATTTTGCTTCATTTAAATAACAATGGCAATTTCAGTGTCACTTCCGTATCGTGATGTGCTTTGATGTAGGCAAGGATATGAAAAAGGGAAGTAAGAGGCTTTCAGTGCAGGGTGGAATAACACAGAAGAGAAGAAAAGCTGGGAAATGGAGCTGAGCAGCTGTGTAGAATCAAGTTACTGCATTGTGCTATGTTTGTGGAAAGCTGATTCTTAATGGGGAAAGCAATGTCACAGCTGCTGTTCTTAGCTGGATATCAATGAGAAATGCTCAAAAAATCAGTAATGAAAAAGATATATAGATGTTGCTACTTTTTGTCTAATATTTTGGTTTTATTAGTTTAGTTTGGACAACCTTTATCCCAGGATTATCCAAGATCCAGAAAATGAATTGATGCTGCAGCTTACCTAGGAGTGGATACATTAAAGATGTATTGTGCTTCTGCCATTCCTGTTTCTGAACTTAGAACAATGTTCTAATCAGTGCTATTTTTTCTGTAGAAGGTAAAAGGCTTATTTTGTTAAGTGATCTAGTACTTGTTACTAGAGTGATGTAAGTATTCTTAAAACTTATTCACAGGAAAATAAATATCTAGTTGTTAGAAATCTCACATATAATGTGGATGTTTGCAATCAAGAAGAAAGATTTCTCATTTGCATATATTCTCATAATCAAGGTAGAAGAAGAATTTAATTTGTCAAGTGTGCTAAAAAATATAGTATATGCTCACTTCCTTGACTTATGTTTTCTCTTTAAAAGTTTATTGAGCACACCAGAAAAATGGTCCTAGATTTTCACTTGCAAATTAGTAAGCAAAACCTACCAACTTTAAAAAAAGATTTTTCAAATGCAAATTAGATGGGAAAAGCTTCTGTAGAATTAAGTGTGAGGTTATGTTGTATTAAATAAGATTATTAGAGCATAGCTTGGCAAACACAAATAGGAATGGGATGGAATGGATAAGAAGGTTTACCATTATTCCTGAATAAGTTCCAATTCCTACATTTTCTCCTGACCTTATCATTTCTTGAGGATGCCTCATCTCTGTTTGTGTAGGCTTTTCTGAAATAGGATCTTCCACATTCAAAGAACTGGATAGATGGGCACTTCTATAGTCTTACTTAGTATATGCCATGTTTCCCAGTAGCTCATCAACTTGAAGTGATAGGAATGAGATTGGGTGGTTACCAAAATTTTGAAGATTTTTGCTGTTTCATCTTCCTGTGATCATCAGTATTTACTGATACAGTCTAATCTGCCATTTAGTTCTTCCATGTACTTTGTATTCTTTATTGGAGATTTGTTTGAAAAGTGAGTAATCAATAAAAACTGTTTGTAAAAACCCAGTTTTTGATATCTTCTTCTTATGAGCTTGAAAGGGTATCTGTGCCTTTTGCAATTATACCTCATGCTAGACTCTTCAGTACATATGGCTTAAGTGCATGTAAATTTTTGTTCATGAGACCAGAAGTCTATTTTCCCAATGCAGGTAAAAAGAAAAAACATTATTGTGATTATTAACATGTTACTATAAAAAGGATAAATTATATAGTGGAAAAGTATTAATTTTGGTTTAGCACAGGTATCTTCCTGAATGTCTAAAAAGAATACAGATAAGGAATAAAATAAAATCACAAATGCTTTTCAGAGACAAGTTCTACTTGTTTTGTGAAACAGTTTTATACTATAGTGAGAAAAATTGTTGTCTTCTAAGAAATGCTGCTAACTTTTTATGAGTATATAGCTGCTATAGCACAGGTTTTCTGCATATGAATTTACAATTTTTCACAATACTAGCTATTCTGTATTATGCGCTATGAACGTAGAAGGAGTAGCTAAAAAATTAACTGGCTACATTAGGTGCTTAAAATTGTGTGGTCTTACATATATATATAAAAAGTGTGCATACTCTCTGTTGGTAGTGTAAACGTTAATGGTGTTTATATTTATATATTTTTTTGCTAAAAAACTTCTTAATTTGATTGTCTTTTACCTAAAACAGGTTAAGGAGCTTATAGGTTCATGTAGGTCCTACCAATCTGACTGCTGATTTTTCCCCCAAATGATGACCACGAATTTAGTTATAGGTAACTATGAAGGCATATGTAGATATGCCTAGAAAGTTTTTTCTGCCAGATCACTCCAAGTTTTAAAAGGTGTCTTCTGCTGAACCACCTGTCCACATGAATGTCCCATAAGTGTTGGGGCAGTGACATTTGTTTGGTTTTCCTCTGCCTCGCTGAGAAACTTTTATGTTTGATGTTCTAGCTTGTCTTACTGCTTTGTTGTCACCAGGTGGGAAAGATGTTAATGCTTTCTGTTCTCCATGTGTTTCTTTTCATAGAAAGTTTCCTTGAAACTGAATATTTGTTAGCTTAGAGTAAGGATTTACTCTCCTTTATGCCACTTCTTGGCTTTCTTCAGTGTTGTAGAAAAACACTGCCTTCAATTTGGCTTATGTAGTTGTCAGTACATCTGAATGGGCACAGCTATGAACCTACTCTGTGGCTACCATAACCAGTCAGAGCTTTGCCCATGAATTCGTTGCACAATTCCATTGTATGCAGGACTGCGACTGCTTCCCAGGTGAGGGGAGTGGGGTGAAGAGAGCCCGCACCAGAGCATGGAAATCCATTTGCCTTCTGTTACTGTAGCCTGTTGTCTGCCTTTGGAAGCAGTCAATAACTGAGCCCAGGGAAATGATTTTTGTTAGTACTAAAAAATGAGGCAAAACAGGCCTTAAGAAAGGAAGCACAGTGGGCAGTAAGTTTATCTGCTATCCTGTGCATACAAAAGACAGATCTCTTTATTGTCAGGTATGTGAAAAAGGACACAATGTTAATTTTCTTCAGATTTGTGGTATCCTTGTTCTTTTCTCTCTCTCTCTGCATTTACTGCCTCTTTTCACTTTTCTATTAGATACTTTGGTCATCAAGACAGATAGGATTCTTTTTAGTGTTATGATATGTTTCATAAGTTATGTATGCCAAGCTATTCTCAGAATCTGGTTTAGCAGTTTACCTTTGGAGTGTTGGTGATTTGTGGCTTAGATATGCTAATCTAAGACCCTTTGTGATTTAAAGTTGGATTGAAGTAGCTGCAGTGATACAGTAGGTTTTTGCATTATTCCTTTTGTGTGGAATATCTCTGATGAATCAGAATAGAGCTGGAAGAGGCTGGAGGAATGGCAGAAGAGAAAATGTAACTGTCCATGTTTGCCTTGTTAATTTAGAAGTTTTCAGCTGACCAGCTTATGGCATCTAAGACAGAAGTAAATATTTATTAACAAATATACCAGAAAAAAGAATACATTGCTTATCACCTGGTTATTTAGGTTGGTTTTAATATGGTATACTAACAGTCACCAAACGTGTTGGTATGTGAGTGAAAACATCTGGACTCTTGATTTAAAATAAAATGGTTTCAATTCTGTACTGTCTATGTAGTTGAAAAGATAATGCAAAACCAAAAAAGGCCATGAGCACCAAGAAGAAAGCATATCAATCAGTTCAGAAAATTAACTTTTTTTTTGTGTACATTTCTTACTCTGCATATTTTTTATGTTAGAAGTCTCTTAAGTCTTATAGAAGCTTTATTGACAAATTTGTATCAGTTGATAATTTTTGTGAAATAAATGAATTATCATTCAAAAGAGACTGAGGTTATATTTTATTGTCAGAATTTTAATTTCTGATACCATGATCAGATATTACAGCTTTTTAGAGGAATATTGCTAATGAGGCAAATATGAGGGTTATCTAGTAACCAGATAGTATGTAGATTAAAGATGTAAATTATATCCTCTCCAGAAATACCATTTATTGTCTACTATATTAATTCTACTTAATTTTAATTTCTACCTCATGCTGCTCGGTTGACTCTGAAACTTCTTCATAGTTCGGCAAAAAAGAACAGCAAGATGCACTTCCTAGAAGATTAAGTATGAAAACCAAAAGATTGAGTCACTAAATTTCATTGTTGAACTTCAAAGGTCTTTTGCGTACAGTTGTCCTGCTATTTTTTTTTGTACTGTTTATATCAAAGTGTATTTCAGTGATGTATAAATGAAGTGGCAAATCCTTTCTTCCCATAAATGGGAAACCTGCTGGAAGCTGAAAGATCAAAGCTACAACATAAACCTGTTCTCACTTACGTTACACCAATTACAGACACAATAGTACATTAACCTCAGGAGATCATCTCTTCTTTTTAACTGTCATATTGTAATTCCATACCTCACGAGTAAGAGTTGCAACAGTGTTTAAATCCCAGACTGTTGATTTGCTTTAAAAAGTAAAATTAGCCATTTTATTTTATCCTTAAATCTGTGGGACACAGAATACTATGGAGGGTTAGCACTGCCTGAAAAATAGCGCCAAGAAATGATATTTCTACAATGGGAGCTTTTATGTGACAGCTTGTTATTTAATTATCTTGTGTTTCCCATTTGACGTCTAACATTTATGTCCAGGTGTTACTGGACTGCATGCCGCCTCAGGTAAGAACAGGATGATTATCCAGTTTTAATCCAGCTCTGTGATCAGGGCATGAAAGAAGAAAGGCCACATGTCATCTTCAGAGCAAACTTGCAGCTGCAGTTACATTTCCACAGCTATGAATTCCTTGATCTAAACCTAATCCTGGGAGGCTCACCTCCTAATGATATCAAAAGGAATTTTACAGATCACCAGCACTTACTGTATCTGGCTCAGTATAGAGAATCTCTGTCGGGATAAGAAGCTATGCATTTTGTTCTGCTTTGTTTTTTATTTTATTTTATCCCATTTATTAGTCTGGGATTACTTAATTTGATGCTTTTTTTTCTTCCTAAACATTTTCCTAAAATCTTTACACCACCAAACTGGAGGTTGGCATTTTCCATACTAGACAGGGGCAGATATTTAGAACGATATATATATCAATATACATCAGATATGTCTAAACTGAAAAATATTTTTTTATTCCCAGTTTCTTTCTCCTGATGTAGTTTCTGCGTTCTCATTGTTATGTAATTTTCACTGTATGTCTAAACATTTGGGAACAAATAGAAACAAGATAGACCTGACAGAAATAGACAAAAATTATTTTATGTGTTTAGTTAAAAAACTTTGTAGAAATCTGTCTTTATTAACATGTTTTTTTGCTGATGATTCGTCTGTTTTCATTATGGCTTATAGCACTATAAATTAATTTAACATGAAAGGATAAAAATGTTGCTTTTGAAATGTTTCTCATTAAATTATGAAAAAAAATATTACAATAAATAATAGAAAAGAATGCCTCTGGTAGAAGCTTCTGTTTGCTCAATTATTGCTGTACCAAGAGTGAATTATTGCAAAGCTAACTTGGAGGCAGTATTATTGCAGTTATATTACATAAAACAAATGAGTTCAAAACTTCAAAAAAAGTACCAAAAAAAAAGCAAGCACGGGCTGGATCTGTTGAAAGTTAAATCTCTATTTATATTTCTGTGAGAGGTTTGGGCAAGATGGTTGGAACTGAAGCCACTCACATCTTAAGTGATGTGGTAATTGAGTGAAAAGTTAATATGGTTAATTTCATTGATAACCTGTATGCACCAGCTAGAAGTGTCAACAATTTTACCTTGAATTTATAAGGTTGTCCTGGTTTGAGGACACAACAAAGGTATATGAGTAGGTAGAAAATAATTCTCTAAGTTAACAGAGAGATGCTGGTGTTATTGTCAGTCTTAGTAAATTATCTGTCGTTTTTCATTACCTGCCGAGAGCATCCCTTGTTACATTTTAGTCTTGGCTTTCTATTTTGGTTTTCATATGACAGGTACGGGATACTTTCTATATAGCTGTGTTGCCTGAGGTGCTAACAACATTCCTTCTGCTTCAGGTGATAGTTCAATCCCTTTCCAATCATCTGTTTTAGCTTCAAGCCTGGATTGTTCGAACTTTGTTCCTTTGTTCTCTCTCTGATTAGACATTAATTAATTTAAAGAGATATTGTAACATACAGGGTGAGCACTACAGGCAGGAACTTGTCCTGAAATTACTTTTGTGTTGTCTATCATACCCACTGGGAATAAAATGATAGAACACAAAGTATTTAAAACCATTGACAGTCAGATATGTTGGAAATTAACACAACCTTATTTATTCTTAAGTACTGTAATGGTAATAACTCCTTTGATCCTTAATTTTATGTAAGGGATAATATATAAAAATATTTTTAAGAGTAGTGATGAAATACACAAGCCACAGAAATGCAATAAAATACAATATGGGACAGCTTTAGTGATACAATTATGCCTTTTTTTTCTTTTTGTTTTCCCTTGGAGTTGTTATGGGAGACTTCTTGTCATTGGGATTTCTGATGCCTTGGAAATGTAGGTTTACAAGTGAGAAGTAAAAGACCCAAGAAATTGTTGTTTTGCAGGCAATTTCAGGGCATTTCTAGGTGATTCAGTAGTGTTACGATTTCTTAATATTCTTCAGCAAGACAGGTACAAGTGTTACCTTCTTTCTACTGTTAGATATATTAAACAGGCAGCATTTATGAAGCATTTATATATATCATCTAGAAAACATATTTTGTATGCAGTTATGTTAGATTAAGATAATCCTCAGTGCTGTGAAGCAATGAAATCAGAAAGCTCTTTTAAAATTCTTTACACATTCAATGTGCTAGACATATACTTATAATGAACTTGCTATAGATACATATTATTGTAAACTATACATACACTCAATGTGTGCGTGTGTTTATATACATATATGCATGTATGTAATTTCCTGTACATTTAGTTTTAGAGCAAAGTATTCACATTTAGCTGTGAGTGTCCAGAATGCATTCTAGGATACATTTCTAGGATAGTAGTTATAATACAGTGCTGACACTGAGTAAATAGACTTCAAAAATAGAGCTCTTAGAAGATAAAACATCATTTCTTCTGAAATGTTGTTGATGATATTTACAGTCTTGAAGATAAAATGTTTGCAACTTTTTCAAAATGTTGGGTTCAGTCCTGCCCTGAAAATAAATGTTTGAAATTGTGTTATACTTCGGAAATCTTACTTTAGTAGCCTTACTCATCCATTTGGGCAAAAAAGAAGCAATGTTATACCTCTACATATAGACCTCTGTATCAAACTGAGTGATGCTGCTCTACTTAGGGATAATAAATACTGTTAATAAGTTGCTTCAGCATGTTCTCCAGATAAGAATTATTTGATAAAATTATTTTGTAATTTAAAGAAATTATTTTGAGACTATCAAAAATGTAAATGGAGTATTAATGAACAGAGAGAAGTTAAATTTAAACAATTCCCATTTCATTACCCTTTCAGGCACACAGAAATACTGTACTATTTTAAATTATTTTGTGGTACACTTATGATGTCTCTTTTGAGTTAAAACAACTGTAAAAGTTGTATATTTTTCTTCTTATTTTTGTCTTTGTTCCTTAAATTTTGCCCTAGCAATTTTACCACTGAAAGAAAAAGTTCTGAGAAACAAATTTCCAAATCTTATTTAGTATTAGCATTGTGCTGAAGAAGATGTAGATATTATCAGATTACATTAGTCCTATAAAAGCAAACCAGTGCATACAAAGGGATATGTAAGCTTGTTATAAACTCGTGATATGAGTAGCTGCTATTACTCTTTATTTTCTGTATAGCTGTTTGGACGCTGACAGTGCATTAGCATCTGTAGGGAGAGGGTTATGTCTGTGATATTGATACATTAGCATAGGTAATAGAGACAGCAGTGCTGCAGAAAGAAAGCAAAACGCCTAGGTATGTATGAGACTCTAAGGTCATAAAAATAAAAAGTGTCCTTTCAAATGAAAAATGTACTAATTTTTTGAAAGACTGGGCTATTTCAAGCTCCAACCTTTGAGTACAGACCAGATTCTGTTTAGCTATAGTGGGGAGAATGACAGAGATGTTAGTTTGTTAGTGGGGTTGGTTCACAAACCTAGTGTTCTTGACAGCTTGACCCTAAGCTGTACTTTTGAAATTCTGTTGTTTATTAAATGCATAGCACTTAATGTTCTGTAAAGAAACCATACTTCTGTTCTGGTCTGTTTATGCTTCAGTAGTTTTGAAGAAAACCCCTGTTAGGAATGGGGTTCTCTGGGCTGAAGCTAAACCACGACTTGTGCTAAATGAATTTGACAGTTCTGAAATTGGATTTTTTTAATTCATTTTACATTACATTCCCAAGCCATCATACTGATTAATTGTATTACCATTTTAAATAATATAATTGGGCTGCCAGGTGAGGAGGGGAAACAGAACAAATTGATGTTCCATAACCTCTAAACCAGTCTTCTGACATTACTGAGATGAAGTTGGGTTTTCTGCAGAACTGGTGCCTAGACTTGAACCAGGTGTCAGCAGTTATTTTAATGGTAATAGACTGGAAAAGTTGACAGAACCAAGGAAATCAGAAGTTAGAATCTCCTCCTGTCCTCTTGCTGTCCAGAAGGTGTTAAAGTGTTTCATATCATAGTGATGTTGTTGTCCTGCATCCAAATTACAGAACTAGTCATAGTCTTAATTGTTTGAATCATTACTGGTTTTGCAGTCAAACAAGTCTTTACCGTGATTGACCATTTTCCTATGAATTTAGAGATGGAATTAGATTATGAGCTGTTCTGTGCTGTTCCAGCTGAAGGTGAAGAGAGATAATTATGATATATTTGTCATTAATATGGCAGGAAAATTGTTATGGTAAGAGGATGAAGAGCCAGCACAGTATCAATATCATAACTTCTTTTTTAAGCAGTGAGGAAATCTATTCTAATGAATATCACATTTGTATGGGATATCTGCATGTGGTCTATGTGAGTTGTTCAACATGATTCCTGAACCTTTTTAGCTGGATTCTCCTAGCTAACTCACAATTAATTTTTTAGAAAAATAGAACCAATATGTTAGTGGATTACGGTTTAAGCTATGAGATAAAAAGATCAGAATATTAACTGCTAGAGCATGCATCAAAATTAGACAATAGAGAATTACTATTACCTTAGGAAATTAATTCTGAAAGCTTCTGAAAGTTCATTGGCTTTAATACTAGGGTTAGATGAATATAAGGATTCAGATTTTTGACTTCTCCATAGTTAATAAGGTTGCATTCAGTTCCAAAATGTATCAGTCAGGGCTAGTTTTAGAGCTGGTGGTATTGCTTTGATAGGAATAAATCTTTTAAAAATTAAAATTTTTCAGAGCAATGAGTGCATTTTAATGTCATTTCAGGAGGAGCATGTTGAGTCATTTTGGCTTTCTTGTTTCTTTATAGTAATTTGGTATTAGGAAATAAAATATTACTTTTTGATGTGCTTGTTATAGAGAAATATCATTTTGACATGTACACAATATTAATATTCTGTTTTATGATTTTGTGATCTTATCAAAATAAAAGATAGCATAGTTCTGAGTCATAACTCTCTGCCTCAATCAGTGTCATACTGCACTTCTAAGGTTTCAATTATTCAGTATTCAGATACTTAGAAGTTTTATTCAGAGAGCAGGAGTCTTCTTGAAAGTCCCAGAACGTACTTTAAATGCAAGGAAGAAGTCACAACAGACCATGAGTGGTGTTTAATATATTATTATGTGTTCTTCAAAAAGCTGCACAGAGAACTATGGAGGAGTAAAGCAGATGAATGAAGATGAAATAAATAAAAGTTAACTCAGGATACATAAAAGCAGATGAAAGAAGGAGGGTGGTTGGAGATAGATAGAATAGATAAATAAATTCTCCCCATCTGTTTGTAGCACTTAATCTTTGCATAATAACTGAGAAGGCAATGTATTTAATATTTTATGCTAAAGCTATCTGAAAAAAGTTCATGAAAAACAACACACATCAATCAGCTGTACTTTTCTAAACTTAAAATAGGCTTGTATGTATACATACAGAAATATACATTAATTTTTATGTCAAGTTATTAACCTGTCTTTAACATAGCAGTAATACAACAGCTACCATTTTAGTCAGATTTCAATTAAAATCCCTTTTTCCACACCAGTGTTCCGTGCATCAGTAGAACTAACATGAACACCCACGTGCACTTGTATCAACAAGTGCTGTCTCTGGAGTTGTAGAGTTGCCAGTGTTTGAGTTGTTTTCAATAAGAACACAATTATTTCTGCATCATAAAAACATCACTCAAAATAATCCCCAGTCTAGATTACAAATGCTAGTTTTTAAAGTGCACCGTAGTACAGTAAATAACTAGACAAACCAAAATTCTGTATTTGAAAGTATAAAGAAACCCTGCCTATTTTTCTTTTTCTGGATTTTCATTATTTTTCTTCAAGCTGACAGCTGCAAGCAATATCCCTGTATGCTTTTGCTCACTTCTGAAGTCCAAATCAGAGGCAGTGATAAGCAGTAAAATACACTTTTAAAAGTGTATTTTAGCAATCCTTTCTCTGTATAGCAGTCATGTGTGCACTACACCTATCATACTGCATTCTGAATCTTCTGCTTTATAAACCCTTCAGGAAATGTGGCTGTTAAGAGTAATTCTATCAGACCTAATAGAAAAAAGCCATGAAATTTAACTGAGAGCTTTGTTCACGATGTGAACATTAAGTTCACTTTGAACTTAATGTAAATTGCCTAAAGAGCATGTTCATGCTCCAAGTTCCTCTAACATAGCTTTTGGCCTTTATGACATGTCCATTCATTTATGGTTTCTTGATTTTGTTGAGACTCTTTGTAAGTGCCTGTGTTCTCACTGTCAGATTTGAAATTGTTGCTGTAAAATTGGTGTTACAAGACATAGCTGTTTCATATGTATGATCAATTGTTCTTTGAATTGCCTGCTTACTTGCTACACTTTTGTGTAGCTTCTTGCTACTTTTGCGTAGCAAGTATTTTTGTGGGTTTTGTATTACATCCACCAAACCCTTTCTAACTCTATGCACTTCAGCCCTAGGACTTTTTGGTGGGATATCATTCTTTGCTGGTTGAAATAGAATTGCAGAATGTCCCCATAGTAGAAACAAATGGTAATTTTTAAATGTTATTATAATTAATACTATTGAAATTAAGAGAGATTTGGCATTTTCTGTAAAATATAACTGTCACACAGACTATTGGAAACCTCTGACCTTTTACAAGTAGATATTAATTAAGGCTGCATCACAGTGAAATTCTTATTGAACTATTCATTATACGTACATAGAGTGAAGATTTTTAGTTTAATATTATTGCAGTCAATTATAATGAGTTAATTATATTGCAGTCAACCACCACAGGAGAGATTTCACATGTACATTCTATGCTATTGTGAGTTAACATACATATTTTTCTATCAAAATAATTTCAATGTTTTAATTTTTGTATTTTGATTTTTTTTTCATTTGATAGAACATATCTATTTGTTCATTAATATTTATTTCCCTGTAGTAGAGTTGATAGAATGTTCTAAAAGTTGTCAAGACAGTATCAACTCATTTCAAGGAGAAGGAAAAAATGAGACTTGATTTTGGTACCCATAGCCTTAGAATATAGAACTAAATATTAAGAAACATCTACTTAGAGAAGGGACTAAAAGCCACAGAAGCAGAACTAAGCCTTTCATACAGTTTCTGGAATGTAATTGAGCACACAAATATGAAGGTGGATAAAAATTCAGGTTTTCAATAAAGAGAGATTTCTCATGAAAATACCAGATTTGAAAATTGCCATAGCAACAGTGATGTTTCAGAAAGGAAGTACCACTGTACATATTCACTATTATACTTTCATTTCAATGCATTTTTCTTAGAATCGTGCATATCCTCAATTTTGTAATGTTAAAGGGGTGTCATACATGTATGCTGGCTCTAGGGTCTCTGAATAAAAATATTTAGCTCAAAGGAACTGATGTGAAAAGCCATAAAATGGCAACTCTTAAGCTTTTCAGAGACAGCACGTGTTTGAATAAAAATAGTGATAATGCAGCAGAGAAAAAGCAGAGAAAGATTTTTAGTGTAAGTACCCTAATTATCTGATTTTAAATTATTTAATATAGTTAACCTGCAGGGGTACACCTGTCTGATTTGTTGGAGACAAAAAGAAATAACTTTTGACAATTAGTTATTGTTTTGAATTTAAAGAGACAAGAAGCAAGGGAAGGTTTTACCATTTAATAGTCTGATTTATTGAGCACTTAAAACAAGGAATAACTGACCCTCAGCATAATTTGAGGATATTATTTGCATGACGGCAAATTATTTTGCTTTTTATGTCTTATGCAACATAATAAAACAAAGTTTTTTTGAACATTATGGAGATATGCACTTCACCTTTGTTCTCAGGAAATATTTCCAAATATATTCTCTCCCTTTTTGACCTCAGTCATGTGTTTCTGTTCCTTTCCTTTGGACTAGCCAAGCTGCTGTTGCAAGGCTGTTGTTATGTACATTCTGCCAGGACGCTATTTTAGTTTTTAATTTAAAATTGCTCTAGATTCCAAATTCCAAGCTAGAATCTTGGAGTGGCAGTCAGGGTGAAAGGGGAGGCAAAGACCATCCAAAGGGATGGTGCCATTTTGATGGCACATAGTCTGGTTCAACTGGCTTATAAAATGGCACTTATAAAAAAGAAAGATATGACTGATTTTTAATCAACTTCTATATTTACAGTTCTTTAATCTGGAATTAGCCTCTCTTCCATTAAGTGTGGGTTTTTTTTATTTTTTTGGTCTTTCTTAAAGGATTTAGTTTGATGGTTCTGCTCTACTTCTTCTGTAGTCCTAGTTATGGGAAAAGCATGTTATAGTCTTGTTCATTTCCTACTGTTGTAGCATCTCCAGTGCTGGAAAAAATTATTTACCTTTATAAAAAACAAAACAAAACAAACCAACAACCATTTTTGATAAGACCTAAGAACTGTCTGAAGTTAAAGAGTTGCAGAATTGCAAAATAACAATTTTAATGTTCTTTCAGAGACAACACTGATATTATAGTAGCAAGAGTAGAATAACCTTAAAAAAATAGCATTGGCATTCTCTTTAGCTGACTTTTTTCGTCCTTTTTTCTAAAGTACGTGCAAAGGGAGATTCCACAATGGGAAACACGCTTATATTTATCCTAAACAGCCACCAGAACCTGCTCTTTTGTCCACTGAGAATTCTTGTTTCTTAGCCATAAAAATGGATTCCTTCTTTTGAAATCTGTTTTCTATTCTGAGTTCTGCTACACCTTAGCTGGCTGTTAGTGTGGATTCTTTGGTATTAGACAGGTTTTTTGCTACAGGCTATTGCCTTTGGACTCATGATTTTCTGAGTTTATGTTCCACATTTGGCATACGGCTTCTCTGAAAAGTTTTGAGATCAAAAGCTGGTTTTACCTTTTTGGGGGTGAAAATAAGACATTTCTAGCCTATATAAACTGCCTGTTTCCCACAACTGGTACAATTATATTAAGGTAAACTAAGAAGCATGGAAGGAAAGCATTTGTTTCTTTGATAGTGTTCCAGTGAGGATGACTTATGAGCTCCAGGTAAAGGAGCACAGACAATGCCTTATAAAACCAGAAACTGCTTAGGTATAACATGAGAAATGAATTAAATTAAACCAAATCCTGAATATTGTAAAGGGTCCTTTTCCCTTTTAAACTGAAATGCTTTGGGCACTTGCATATGCATGAATGCACAAACATCTGCACATGGTAACACTAAGAATGTTGTCAGGGTTTAACCCCCATCTGGATGGTTTAACCCCTAAGCACGAGGCAGCTGCGCGCTCGCTCCTCCCATAGTGGGATGGAGGAGAGAATCAGAAGAGTAAAAGTGAGAAAACTTATGGGTTGAGATAAAAGTTTAATAGGCAAAGGAAAAGCCACACACACAAGCAAAGCAAACCAAGGAATTCATTCACTACTTGCCATTGGTGGGCAGGGGTTGAGCTATCTCCAGGAAAGCAGAGCTCTGTCATGGGTAATGGTGACTTGGGAATACAAATGCCAAAGCTCTGAATATTCACCCACTTTTTATTTCTCCCCCCAGCTTTTTATTGTTGAGCATGATGTCATACGGTATGGAATATTCCTTTGGTCAGTTGGGGTCAGCTGTCCTGGCTGTGTCGCCTCCCAGCTTCTTGTGCACCCTCAGCCTACTCACTGGTGGGGTGGGGTGAGGAGGAGAAAGGCCTTAATGCTGTGTAAGCGCTGCTCAGCTAAACATCCCTGTATTATCAACGCTGTTTTCAGCACAAACCCAAAACATAGTCCCATACAAACTTTGAGAAAATTTTGGAGAAAATGAACTCTCTCCCAGTCAAAACTAGCACAAATGTAATAAAAGCAAATGAAAAGAAATGAAAGATAATTGAAAAATTATTTTAAAAGGTACAGTCATAAAGCATGTTCAATCCTTCTGTGTCACATGAGAGACTGGAGATAAAACTCTTATTGTTTGTTTGCAATACTCCTGATTCCATTATCCTCCTCTTACTTTGCATAACACAGCGCTACTGCAGCTGTTGTGGAGTTGCAGATATATCTAATTTGTAATAAAAACCAGTGCCAGCCCAATAGCAGACTTTTACTGTGCCATCTATTACAGGATCCTGCAACTGCTTGTGCTCTGGGCAGTTGCTGTAGCTGGTGCCAAGTGTCAGGGCATTGACATGCCTCCGTGGCTCTGATGACATTTGGAAGGGGCCAGCTGGTTTCAGTTTATGGACATGAATCAATGCCACTTACAAATGTCTCAGCAGTTGTGGTACAAGGCTGCTGTTGGATTGTGTTTGTGCAACTGACCCAAGAGTACATGGGTCACTCCTATTTTTTGAACCGATGTAAAAGTTTTGTTTTGTTGTATTTGTAAGTGATACACCATATGCTTTGCCATCTGTTATTTGTATGCCACGTGTTTATTTCACAGAAATATATGCAGCTTTTAGAATAGAGGTAATTCTATTCAAAATAGCATTATACTCCCGCTTTTCGAGCACACTTGGATAAGTAGAACTAAGCTAAGTTTTAGTGCTCTTTAACTTCAATTTAAAATTGTTGTGATTTACAGCAATCTTGGTGGAAAAGCAAACAGTAGCAGATGGATGAGAAATCATTCTTTAGTTTCCATGAGCACCAGTCTTTACTGTATTTGTCTAGAATCAAAGCAGGTATTTCAAAGAACTCTAAAAATGGCTCTAAAACATCTAAAATCCTTTCTGTTAAAGTATCTTTTTCCCCTTTTAATCACAGAAGAAATATAACGAGCTAACAGAAAGGGTTTTCTCGGCATCAGCTGGAAGTTGAATTTTGTCAAGGATAATGATGTTAACCGTGGTAAAGCATTTTAGAGGTATGACTTTCAGTATAAATGTAATTTCGTAAGTTTCTGAAGAATGAACAGACAGCATATAATCTTATACTAGAGTATGAGAAAAATGTTGGTTGTGTTATTTGTTTTGTTCTATCTCAGATTACACTGGTTCGCAGAATTTAGAGGCGAACTAAAAGCTCAAAAAAACCCCTCAACCAGCTCCCATCCTCTGCCCCAGCCCTGGATGGATATAAATTTCATATGATTTAGCCTCAAGATTTAGCCTCAGAATTTACGATTCACAAATATAAGTATAAATTTGATAGTAGCCTGAATCAGACCAGCATGAAAAATAATCTAAATTACATTGAAATTAGGCAAGCTCTGTAATGTAGCAATTCCTCTACTTGCATTCAAAAACCTTTAGTCGTCACCAGGAACATCCCTGAGGCTAGCAACCACAATTTCCAGAACTTTCAATTCTAGAAGAAACCCACCAACCTTCAGCTGTATCATTTGTCCCCCTAGTCACTTCACAAAGGTGACCTGGAAGTAGCAGATGCTGCAGGAAAGATGTCCTAGAGGAGCTGCAGTTCCTAGGAGGATGAGGTTTGTGTTCATATGCAGTTTGCTAGCAATCTAGGGAAGGCTCCATTGAAACCTTATCTTGAAACTGGCAAAAGTTCATTGAGCCTGAGACATTTCTAGAAAGTATTTCTGGCAGCATGACTTAGTGAATGCCAATGAAAATGAGAGACTATAGAAGATTTTTTTTACCATAAAACACACTCTTTGCTTTGCTAAGCATGGTATTTTGTCTTTTATTTGAATGTGACAAGTAAAACAGTCTCCATTAATCAAGTAACATTTCTTAATCAGATAAGTGTTTAAATATATATAGACATCTTGATTCACTGGGAATGATGGAATGGTTACAAATCAAAATCAATTTGAGCGTTACATTAGTGCCATGCTCATGGATTCAGGGATGGACAGGCTGCACGAGACTTGGGATTTCAAAGATAGTCTAGGAACATTTAAAGAAATATCTTTTCTGCCATCTATTCCCAGACTGCTGGGTGCTCAATTCTGTTGATTGATTTTAGATTTTAGATTTAGATAGTGTTAGATTTCAAAAGGCTGTAGTTACGTAGCACCTTTTAACCTGACTGTTTAGAGATTTCTTAATGTAAAGCCAGTCAATCTATATCACATTATACTGTTCTTGTTTACTGTGGTTTTTTTTTCTTCAGTCTTTGAGAAAGAGCTTTTCTGCTCTTTGTTGCCCTTCAGATTTTTGTTGTTTTTGATGCAGCGGCTGCACTACTCTTTTACAGTAGTCTTTTACAGTACTCTTTTACACAGAATAATAATATAATTATTAGGTTTATTATTCATTTTTTTCTGTTTTAGTAGCAAAACCTTCCTTTTAAGTAGAATAAAAATGGTCTTTTCGTAAGTTACATGTGTTGAAAAGGTTTAAAAGGTTTATCCTTATTTTTTGAAACATGAAATAGGAAAAAAAAAACACATTGCAGAGTTTGTGTAACTGATAATTCTTGCTACCTATTTGTTCTCTCATAAAAAACACTTTTACATGCAGTCAGTTGAAGTATGAAATATACAGGGTTTGGACTTATTTTTTTGATGTATGTTAAATATGTGGATGAAGCTTATTTCAAAGTTTTCTCATTTCATGCTGCATCATCAGAAGAAAGCTCTTAAAATGTATGCTCTTGTGATCTGAAATTGCCTTGTTTTCCCTAAATATATCAGCATGTGCAAAATATACTTTGAAATTAATAATATTGAGAAACAACTCAGCAGTTGTATTTGCCTTATTTAATTCCTGCTGGGATGATTATGCTTCTATTAACTGCAATTACATTGCACAACTCACTTAAAGTGTCTCAAGCTATAGCTTTTTTGATTCTCACTATTTTAACACTGCACAGAAAACTTCAAAGATTGAACAACTCTGGATAGATCTCACCAAACAATTTGTATTCCTGACTTTGAATTGCTTTGGCTAAGTTCTGTCTTACTAAGTTCTGTCTTACTTTCTTGTAATGTGTCACGTTTAAATGTGGTATTTTTGCATGCGAAGATATGCATCTGACAAATATAACACTGTAGGGTTTAAGTACATGGAAATAGATATGTGACCATTTAAGATTTCTATTTACTTCTTTATAAAGCTGTATTTTGAACAAATATTCCAAGTTTTATATGGCTTTAGATTTGCATATATAAAAAAATTGTATGTAGAAGTGAGAGTCCAAAAATGTTGATGTTTCAGAAATTCATTCACAGTGGAGGTTGGAAGACTTTCTCTTTAGGACAGTCATTCAAAGCAGAGATAATTTGTGGAAATCTGTCTTTGAAGTGTTGGAGCATCTTGCCATTGTAAAATAAGATTCCGTTGATTTAATTTCAAAGTACTAAATTGCTTTCAGATTTGTGTTAATTTTAATGTTATGCTTTATGAGGAGGAATAGTGGCTTGGAGGATGACACCCAATTTGTGTCGTAGTAAAGTCTGTTTGTAGCATATAAATGTCACAATCTTCTATTGCACTTTTGAGGGTATTTTGGTGTTGTGGGGCGTTTTTTTTTTCCTACCAGTCGTGTCTTTTTGTTCATTTTGTTCAATGCTGGACAAAAAAAATGGTGAGTCCAAGCAGGAGAAAAAGAATTATTTAAATCTCTGAGAGACAGAATCTGCAGAAATGAATACTTCATGATAGATTTCAAAAATTGCACTGATATGAAAAAATATCTATAAAAGTGTGGTCAGAATGACTTTTTAAAAGTCAGTGTAGGAAGATTTTACTTCTCCATGACACAGGTGGCTAAATTTCCAGTTTCTGAACTTTTTATAGGGAGAAAGGATTTTGATGAAGGCATTTGTTTACTCTATATTGTCGGTTTATGTGATTTTAAACAAAGTTAATACTCAAACAGAATCACTTTATAAATTATCTGAAGGCATATTTTTAACATATGTTGTTAAAAATAGTCTGTTTCAAACTGTATTTAACCACCTGAAGCATATGTACATCTTATTTTGTGAATTGCATGTACTTTTGCAAATACACATTGTATTTCAACTTGCATTTTGAATGAGTCTCTAAACTGTGTGTGCAGTAAACTATCAGGAGCTGTCAGAACTAAGTGGCTTTAAGCAAATGGGCCATAGGAATAAGACTATTATATGTAGTGGGGAATGTGTAGTTTGCAGTTCACACGCATTTTCCAAAATTCTTGGATCTTTTATGCACAAACAGAGTAAGCTCAGTAGCTTACACAGAATAAATCCTACATTTCCCAACTGCGTCAGATTTATTGTGCGTATACTTTCTGACTACAAAGCGCATGAGCAGAGGTTATTCAGGATTTGCGTCTGGGCTGCCCTTGATGAAAGCACTTAGACAAGCATACTGCACTGCATACTATAAATATATACTATATATGGTGTCATTGCACATTTAATCAAGAGCAAGATGATTTATCCCTGCAAATCGTGGACAGGAAAAAGGGTATTCTCGCATTTACAGGGATAGATTTCACAGTGGAAATGGAGAGCACATTGCAGAAAAATGAGTGTGAGCTGGACTAAACCAACATACAGACTGACTTTGAACAATGTTTCCTTGACACCAGCAAAGTTTCTGGAAGCTTCACGCTTGACATTTTCAGTGGAATCTTGTGGGCCTACAAGAGGCTTATTTAGATGAATAATACTTCAAATAGGTGGCTATAATACAATCAGGAGCAAAACATGCAGAAATTTCTGTCAGGAAGGACAACTGTGGTAAGAAAACGAAGCCAACTGCATAGATTTTATTTTTTTGTGGACCTATTCTCTGTCTTCCCCTGTTGGCTAGGTTTGGAACACCTTTTGGTTGTTAGGGTTATTTTAAAGAGAGTATAGCGTGTGCATGCCAGGAAAACTTATGTGTTCTTGGCTTTACTACCACCTCAGAGCATAAAGGGGCTGCTACCATTGGAAGGGTTCTTGGAGGCACTATGATAGTTTGGGTGCCCTGTTGAACCACTCCCAGGGTATATGCGTCTGAGTAGCAAAAGCTCTAGTGTGGGCTTTGAAACACCTCAGGGAGGATTTCAAAGGGGAAGTCTCCATTTGAGAATGTGTGAGAAAGGCTGAATGACATCCATCTGTAAATGCACTGAAGCCTGCTAAGGATGTGCAGAAGTCAGAAGATGATTCTAATCAAACTCTGCCTTATTCTGAGGCTAAGACTGCAGTGCAATGAGTTTGACAGTAGGCATTTACAGATGTAGGAAGTTTTTACTTTTCCATCAAACAGGTTCCTAAAGGAATAAAGATTTAGTAGTTGACATTCATATACATCATTTATATATAAAGGTTTTATATTGGTAAAGAACTTTTGGAGAATGAAAACTCTAAAAATTGCTCTATAAGAGGTGTCTAATGAAACTGAGATGAGAAAAGATGGAAAGCATAGCCCAAGCTGACATGAGTAGCTGCTGCGCTGTCTTGATATGGTAAAGTGAGGACAACTAATCTGTGACTAATATATCCAAATAAAGATCATGCCATGAATAATGGCAGTATACTTTGACACATGGAAGAATCAAGTAAAATATGTCAAATATTGCTTTTGCAATGTGTGACATTTTTAAATTAACCTAATTATGGACTAGCTATAGGAAGGAAAACAAGAAAATATGTTGTGATGCTGTATGTGGTAGAGCTTATTGGTAAATCTTACAGCACTGTCTACTTGCTTCAACATGCAATTTTGAAGTTGCCAGAGTATAACTTATTGCTGATGATTAAAAGGACCGACCTTTAATACAAGTAAATATTTTGTAAATCAAATTTTAAAAAGCACCTGATTTTAAACAGTTGCAAAGAAACTATATTTTATGCTCAGATGTAGGTCCAGGATAGTTGACAGAGCTTTATTTGAAAATAAATAAAATATTCTTAAAGGTTTTATATCGTGGAAAAAAATTTTGTAGAGACATACACAACCCCAATTAAATATTAGACTGAACAAGCTGAAACTCCATCTTGTAATGCAGAAACATATCTCACTGGCCATTATAAAGTAGAATGTTTTCTTCTCACAGTTGTACGTGGCTTTCTTCAATTTCTTTCAGTACCTGTATGTTTAAAAAACTGTACTTGCTAAAAGTTAATATTCTTGTTACTATTTTTTTCTATCCCGTCAGCTACGGGGTATGAAACTATATGGATTTTTCTGTTTTATATAAGTAAATAAATATTCCAAATGTTCTCCGAGACAGATTGCTAAAATCCAACATGAACACTAAGTGTTCTTTTGAACATTTTAAACAAGTTTAAAATAAATCTTGCATTTCCAATGAGTTTCCAAATACTGCAGGGAAGAAGTCCAAAAGCAAATTTAAGATAAAAATTGTTGCTGAAGCCAATACATGTCAGTAATTTAAAAAGACAGTTGGTTAGTTGGTTACCTTGTTACTTTTTTATTTCCTTTTTTTTTTTTCTTTTTTTTTTTTAAGCCTAAGTACCCACACATGCTGTGCCGAGTTTGCAGTCCATCATGGTACGTCTTTTGTCATCAGTACATTTGCAGTTTCTCATCACCTTTCCATAACTCTTTGATGCAATTGGAAGAGCACATGTAGAGATGATGTGTCTTGTAAGCAGTAATTTTTTTATATCCTTAGTCATATAAAGCTAAGCTTGACTTAGACAATGAAGTAAGCTAAGTGATTAATGTGTCTCCATTTATTGTCTGCAACCTCTACTATGTGGTGTAATGATCTTTGAATTCACACATCAATTACTGGGGTTTTTTTGCTTTAGATGCATTTAGTCTTTTTCATCTTGAGCACAATTCCTATTCTCCATAAATGACACACCTCAAAGACTAGTAACAAATGAGGTTTCTCATAATGTCCTTCTCTCTTGATCTATCCTGAATAAAATATGTTGAATTAATTTTCTGTTTTCCAAATTTATTTATTTTTTTAATTCCATCCCCAAAGAGTTACCAAGAGAAAGAAAACTTAATTTCTGCTGTGTTACTTTAGTAAGTGTGTATGTCACTGCTATTGACTTAGAATGGAACCGAACAGTAGCAAAAAAAAGAGTCTGAGTAAGCATAGATAAAAAGGGTTAATAGTGGAAGCTTGTAAAAGATCAAGTCTTGGCAAGATAAACTTGGTTATTTGACAGTTACAGAATTGGTAATTAAAAAGAACACAGTAAGTATACTATTTCTGAAGACAGGAACGTGTATTGCTCATTGATTAAAACCAACTTACAGACTTTATACATCATTCAGTCTTTGCCACTTTGTATAGTAAGGTCGAAAGAGAAATAGCTGTCCACTGAAGTTTGAAGGGTGAAGTAAGAAGATGGAAGGAAAATTGTTTACAGTGAAAGAAAAGGTCAAAGCAGCTAAGTGGTTATATCATGAAAAAATAGAAGTTAAATATCAGGGAAAAAATACCAGTCACAATCTTACCAAGCTGTAAATAAATCTTCTTTCTATAAAGGGATGACTGTTTCCTTATAATACAGAATTATTCTGGTGGTTTTATGCTATGATGCAGCATCACAAGCTTTAGCTAATTTGCTTTTCATTTTTCTCTCTGTCACTTTCTCTCTCATGTGGCTTTACTGGTGTGCTGCACTGTGGATTATATTGTCCCAATGAGTCCATTTGGATATTGCATTGTTATGTTTAATTTCTTTATCCTTTGAGTTTTAAAGTCTTCTTATACATTCATGTAGATATAATTTTCCTTAGAATCCTTCCTATTTTTCTGCCTTCTGATGTGCATAGTACTCTTGCCTAATTCATTAGTCCCTGTGACGTTCATGAATGTGCTCTTTCCTTTGTCATTTAGATCACTTACATCAGCACAGGTGTCTTTGATAAGCTCTCAGACACTGTGGCCTAAAACATGGCTTTTCACTCTTGTACTTTGTATTTCTTTAAGTTTCTCATGTCAATGTTTGTGCCTAATTCATTTGGAAAAATAAAAATTCATAAGGTTGCAGCAAATAACTTGAAAATCATTAAACCGTATCAATTTCAACACCTTTTGGTCAAATAGAGTTGTTTGCAAGGAGGTAGTATCCTGCCCTGCTGAAGAGGATTGTTTGTGATGGTTAAAGCAGAGAAAAAAAGAAGACAGTAGTTCAAAGGATGCGGTTATGATGGGAGTAGATAATTCCATCTCATTTATTAGTAGGATATAGGCCTTTATCTTCACTACTGTTTGCTTTTTTTTTTTAAGCAAAAAGGCAAAATGCTTATGACTACTGTAAATTTCAGAGATGTAGTGTAGAATTGTAACAATCTAAACCATCTTTGTTATCTGCTTTAAGTGATTCTCTCAAACTGAGAAGCACACTAATACCCAACAACTTTCCATCCTGACTTACTGATTATTATTATTTCAAAGTATTTTATGATACTTATCTTGGAATAGTCTAGTTTTAATATTTATATTTCTTACAGTGGAAGCATGAAAGGATATATTCATGCACATATGCAGACAATCTGTTTCTGTGTGCCTGCATACAAATTAGAGAGGAAGGAAGGGATCATGGAATGAAGATCGGATTGTCTGATGACCGGTGTCACAGAGCAGTTTCCTCTCATGTCATATATATTTTCTGAGTATTTTGGAATATTTTGTACTTTGAATTTTCTGCTGGAAAAGTTACCAAATTTCATGTGCCTGAAATCTAGTTGTCATCACTAGACTAAATTTGTATAGCTTGCCTTTATATATGAAAGAGAAGTAGCTAGTAACAGGGTCCACCTCAAGTAGATTAGGTATACAGTGTCCTAGACTGACTTCTTTCCCTCCAGCCTGGAGTATTGATATTAACTTGGCTGTAAATGTCTAAAATTTGGTGAATTAAATCTCTCCTTTGATGTCTTGAGTATCTGTTAAATAGGATTAATAGTAATTTGGACAAAATAATATAAAGGCAAACCCTCATTTTAGTTTACACACTACCCAGAAACTAGCTTCAGAAATAGGTAGCCTAGGCAGAAAGGTAAAAAAAAATTAAAAGATAATAGCATTGGCACAGGAATTTATTTTTTAATTTTTTTCTTTAAAATGAAACCCCACAAAACCTAAATTTTAAATAGCATAGGTAGCCGTTGAAGAGTAAACAGCAGGGAGTCAAAGTCACTAGTCTGACTAGTCACAGAAGCCTGTCATGTTGCAGGAGTCAGACATTTAAGATAATTGCTGTTTCTTGAGTCTTCTCTGTTGCTTATCTTCATATTCCCTCCATCTATTTGTTTAAATTCATTTTTTTCCTAGTTAAATGATGGAGCTTGAAGTGCTTAAGTAAAGGTGGCATCTTCAAAGTGCTCTAGCCATGACTGAGCAAAGTCATCTCCAGAAGTTTCTTTTTACTTGTATTTGTAATTTATTTTTTTCAAAATACAACGGAATAAAAGCAATTTTTCCTCATCTCAAGAAAGTAATCTCTAAATTTTTATGCAAGCTTGAGAAATGTGTATAATACTTTTTCCACCCTATACTGCACTTTTCATTAGCAGCACTCTGATGAAGTAGCAATGTTTTAATTGTTTTGTAAAAGGAAAAAAATCGGTGGGTGCAAAAGCAAAGAAAGGTGCAACGGAAAGTGTTAAAAAAGTAAAAGAGTGGGACAAAAACATTGAGGAAATCAACAGGAAGAGCTAGAAAACAATAAGAATTTTTTTCTTTTCCAGAATTAGCTTGTTAGTTATCACAATACTCTTCTGCTTTTTAGGGAGAGAGGAAAAAAAAACCCACCTTGGGTTTATTCAAAATTCAAATCAAATTCCAAAAGTCTAGCTTTTTCATGAAACAAAATTTTTTTATTGCCATTAGTTGCCAGAAATAGTTTTAATACTGTAACTGTAGTATTCTGACTGCTGTGTATTTTTCCATGTGACTTACAGAGAATGCAGTCACATAAAAATGATGGTAACTTTAAATCCTGAAAAAAATATATTTAGACAATATATACTCTCTAAATAAAGATGAAATGCAAAATCTGGTTAGATAGAGCAACTAAAATACCTGTACAGTAGTCTAAAGTTTTTATTGTCTCTGCTTTGGAAGGACCCGCTACAGAATTTATAGAAGTTTACTTTTCCTTTTAAAAGAATCGTAACCAAGACTTTTCTGAGTTTTCACTGAATTTCACTGAATTATTAGAGTTGGAAGGGACCATAGAGATCATCTAGTCCAACTCCCCTGCTGAAG
>JAOTQQ010000001.1:120745701-120768775 GCA_026546715.1 Gallinago undulata
CAGGCGGGGCTTGAAAATCTCCAAAGAAGGGGACTCCACGACCTCCCTGGGCAGCCTGTTCCAGGGCTCTGTCACCCAGGTTATCCAGGAACAAAGGAGATCTCCTTAGTATGTTTTCCAAGTCAAGGCTTTTGTGTAGGGGAAGTTTCTTAGGCTTAACCTGAGGGACTAGCATGAACAGCAGGGAAAAGTTGGCACATCCATTTCAAATGATTCAAGTTTCACAATTACTTCAAGGAACTCTCTTTTTTGCTGCACCATCTTGGCTTGAATGTTCAGTGCTCATCAAACATTTTCTTTACTGTTCTTATATCTTTTTGAGTAGGCCCTTTATCCTTCAGATTAAATAGTTTTAGGAACAGGGATTAAAGCACCACTGCTTGATAGAAAACTAATCCAGGGCAGTGGTTACATTTCTATCCATGAATTTGGGCTGGTGCTGTCTTTGGATCTTAGGGATCAGCTGCTGTTGTTGATAAATCTGTGCAGTCTGGGATTCAGAGCTAACATCTCATCTGTGTGAAGCTTGGTGGTGTGCTGAATAGAGTGGGTGTGTTTGATTCTTGGAATTAACTGTGACAGCAAGATCATCTTGACAGATGGCTGCTGTGGCATGTGTATAGGTATATTTGAAGGATGACGCTGATATATTTTCTGTTAATCATACCTTTGCTTATGGAAGAGGCTTTTCCTCCCTTAGATGCTATTTTGATATTTTTTTTAATCAAATATGCAAATAGATATATTGTAAGGTCATTTGTTGCTTTTTTATTTTCTTTTTTCATTGCATTTAGTCTAGGATAAATTCTGCATGCCAAGCATATCCTTTGGCAAGTAAATGAATGTAAAAGGGGAAATGTAAAAGGTTTGCCATTATTTCCTTTTTTATCAGCTTCTAATATTTCTTTCCACGGAATCCTTTATTTCATTTTGTTTCTTATAAGGCTGCATTCTCATGAGACATTGCTTAAGCAGCAAATCATGTCTGTCCTCAGTTGTCCATGCCCTCAGCAAACAGACGCAATTGCTAAGTAACAGCCATCAGAACTTTGAATGTCATTGCTTGGTTTTTAGGCTTTCAGCAAGATTGTAAAGGGAACACAGAGGTCCAATGGGAAACTGAGCATCACTATTTCATTTAGTGGTGCATTTAGATTATGAAGTTCTGTATGTGCAAGGGTAGTTTTTTCAGAACACTCACTAATCTGGAAAGAGACTTCTGAATTTTCTCTATTAGCAAGTCAAATGTATAGAAACTGTTTGGAGAATACAGACAAGTTCTGAAATTTAAATTTTAGATCAACATTTTTTATATATATTTTTAAGTATTTTGGTAAAGGAAATGAGATAAATAAGAAAGCTGTATTTTCCAGAAAGTTTTAGAGATTTTGTAGCTATTAGCCAGCTTGTTCTCTCTTATTGGTTGGTCAGTCATCAAGTTTTCTCATGTTTAAGAAAGGAAAATAAGCTTTTCACTATAGAGCCAAAGTTTTCTTACACTAATGTTAATCATGAGTCTTTCTGTTTAATTCAGTAGGCATTTGAGATAAAAACAGTGTATGTGAAAGGAAGTTTTAACCTTGATGATCCCTAGCACTGAATGAATGCATGACATAGGCACACTATTATCTCTTGTTCAGTGAGAGTTATGAATAGATCTATGTCATGAGAATTATTTTTACCCAAAATTGATTAGATGTCAAATGTATGTAGATAAAAGATTATAGGGATAACCAGCGTTACACTGAATAGCATAACAGTGACTATTGCTGTGAGTGCCTTGAGGGACATTATGCTTGTTGTGTTTCAGTCATAGTCTGCACCTTTTAAATCTCTGCTCATTCTGGGATTCCTATTATCAGGACTTCATTTGCAGATCACAGAATCACATGGGGTTGGAAGGGACCTCTAGAGATCATCTAGTCCAAACTCCCCTGCTAAAGCAGGTCCACCTAGAGCAGGTTGCACAGGAACTTGTCCAGGCAGATTTTGAAGGTCTCCAGAGAAGGAGACTCCACCACTTCAGCAGCCTATTCCAGTGTTCTGCCACCCTCAAAGTAAAGAAGTTACTCCTCATGTTTAGGTGGAATTTCTTACATTCAAGTTTGTGCCCATTTCCTCTTGTCCTGTCATTGGGCACTGCTGAAAAAAGACTGACCCTTTCCTCTTGACACACATCCTTTAAGTATTTATAAACATTGGTCAGATCCCCCGTCAGCCTTCTCTTCTCCAGACTAAAAAGACCAAAGTCCCTCAGCCTCTCCTTGTAAGAGAGATGCTCCAGGCCCCTAATCATCTTTGTAGCCCTTTGCTGTACCCTCTCCAACAGTTGCCTGTCCTTCTTGAACTGGGGAGCCCAGAACTGAACACAGTACTCCAGATGGGGTCTCACCAGGGCAGAGTAGAGGGGGAGGATGACCTCCCTTCACCTGCTGGTCACATTCTTCCTGATGCACCCACATGTGCCATTAACCTTCTTGGCCACAAGGGCACATGTTAATATATGATCATTATAGGATATATATATATTTTATTTTTTTTGCATCACTTCTATTAAGGTAGGGGCTCTTTTCAAAGATATGAAACATATCATGTGTCTCTTACTTTCATTTTGCACTTAGTTTTCTGGTATTAAAAGCCATACACAGATCTTTTTAATTCTCTGATGAAAGCAATAGTGATACTTGAAAGAGAATTATAGACAAAAAAAGAGACATATTCTTTCCAGAGGGAACATGTAACTTCTAGTTTTATTTCTTTGAGCAACTGTACTCTCTTGAACATAGTGGAAGCTCTCCCTCCACGAGCACTCTCATATTACATATTAAGCCAGATTCATGCTGTTACCTTTATCTCCTCACCCTCTGCATTTCTTATAAGTAACACCTCATTCACTTTTTCATATACACAAGTTTTTGGAATCAGCAAGTGTTAAAATTGACAATTTTCTACCATATTATATATTTCACTTCCTAAAAACTTTAATTGCCACATACGTTGTAGAAAAGACAAATATTCAGTAATGAGGTGATTACAATGTGTTGTCAAAAATGTCTTTGTATCATGGAAGTCATGAGCATTTTAACATATCAATTGTTGCAGCAAAGGTGCAAAGAGGGCAGAAACTCTGCTGAGGACTGCACAGTGGTGATGTTGATGTGTGAGGAGGCAGGACAGCAATATTAGCTGAAGGAACTGTCCTCAGCACATCAGCTTTGACTCAGAAAAAAGTCCTGAGGGAAGTGCCACCAACTAAGTCTTGCTTTTTTAGGGCGCTTGATGTATCTCCTGGGGCTGGAAACAGCAATGTCCTTACTTGCGGGAGGTATGCTGTGGTTGTAGGAGTTCACAGCAGGAGGTGAACAGACTGTGCACCATCTAGGAAAGACAAAAGGGAGATCAACATGAAAGATATGAAGGGCAATGACAGACACTTCTGTAAGTGCACTGGCAGCAAAAGGAAGGCTAAGGAAAATATGGCCCCACTGGTCAGTGAGATGGGGGACCTGATGACCAAGGACATGCAAACATCTAAGGTACTTAGTGCCTTTCTCATCTCAGTTTTCACTGGTAAGGTGACATTTAAGACCCCAGGCCTACTAATGTAGTCTGTGAAGTGAAGCATTACCCACCGTAGAAGATCAAGTTAGAGGTCATTAACCCATGCAGCAGTACAGATTGGGGCCAACTGTCTAGAAAACAGCTTTGCAGAAAGTGTTATGAACGTCTTCATCAACAATAAGTTGAAGATGAGCCAGCAACATGCCCTTGCAGGAAAAAGTCCCACACCCCACCAGCTGCAACCTGGCCCCTGTTAGCACAAATGTAGCCAGCAGGTCCAGAGAAACAATTCTTCCTCTCTATTCAACTTGGCAATCTGGAACATGAGCATTTCTGATGATACAAGGAATTATTTCCTTTTTTTACTGTGAGAATGATCAAACACTGGAAAAGGGGTCTGTTGTGGACTCTCCATTCTTAGAGAAACTCAATCCTCAGCTGGGCAAGGCCCTGAACATCCTGCACTCATTGGACATGCTTTGAGCAGAAGATTGCATCAGACGGCCTCTGGAGGTCCCTTCCTTCCCAAGTGATCCTATGATTCTAAGTATCGGCTAATACTGTGTTTTGTGGCAGACATGGCTAGACAGAGGCATTTCTGGACTTGTATGGTATAATAGATTTTAATTTGGCAGTTCATTTAATGGAACAGTTGAATCAAGAATCTGTGCACTCTCCTGTTCTAATCTTTATTGCACTCAACATGTATATGATGTGTATGAAATTATTATTTTTTGCCATAGAGTAGAAAGGTACATTTTTTATTATGACTCCAAATGTTATGTGGTGAGAATCCTAATGGATGAGTTTTTTTGTTATGGGTTTGGTCAGTATATCACTGTACTTTTAGGGCTCTAATAACTCCAATATAATGACTTTGATAATCTGTTTTCCATAATCGCTTCATGAATATTTTTACTTTTAAACAGAGATACCTATCACATAGTACTCTCACAAACTGTTAAACCTACTCAGCCTTTGAGATTTGGTCATGATAACCAGTTTATATATTTTGGAGTTCCACTTTACTCTGTGCTGAAAATCCCATTTTTTTATGACTTCGGTGCATTTTTTTCATTTGGAGAGTAGATTAATTCTACTTTCAAGCTGGAGAAAATTACAGAGTACCTAACTTTTAAAAAATAAACTTAGTCAGAACATTCAAGGAAAATTTTATCCAAGCTTTAACGAATCATCAAGACTGTAAGACTTGAGAATAAATAAGTAAAATCAAAGTTTAGAGAGGTCTTCTGACCACTTCTTAAGTGGCTGATGATGTTCAGCTTAACTGGAGGCTGTCCATGTCCAAAACCATATGTGCCTATTTCTTATGCTGTGCAATACAACCTACAATTTTTTATTCTCTATTTTGTTATGTCTTTGGGGAAAAAAAAAACCCAAACACCTTAATAAATATGAGAGAAATGCTATTCATCTTCTGGCTTCACTACTATGAAAAATTTCAAAGCATGTTGCCAAGCCACTAACAGCCAGATAAAATGTATCAATCTAATTCTGTGGAAAGTGGATAATAAACCAAAATATAATTTGAAGAGAATCTTCATAAGGAAAGGACTTATGATGGTAATAATTCCATAAAAGCAGCCTTCTGAGGATAGCAGCCAGTAAGGTTCTCAGAAAATGTTGAATGTGCATTTTGCGGAAAAGTGTAGAAACAGGTGAAGGAAGCTGTGAAGTTGCTTTTGCAGAGTAGGAATAGTGGGTGTTAATCCCCAAGGAATGCAAAGAAAACTAGGTGTAGAAAGAGCACATTTCTATTAAGTCCAAAGTAATCTTTTGGTAAAAATGATGCTCCTTCTTTCTCTGAGCTTGGCAGAGATAGATGTGAGAACTAATAGGTGTGTATAAACAAAGTGTATTTTTTTCAGAATTAAACTGAATGTAGGGTCGGGTTTCTTTGTTTGTTTGAATTTGGGGTTGGTTTGTGGTTGTTTGTTTGGTTTTTTTATGTGCATTGGTTGTATTCTGATTGAATCCTAAGAGAATCTGGGGGGACCAGTTTCAAGATGGCAGCAGTCCTGCTGCCTTCCTTGACTGGGAGTTCCCACATTTTAATTCCATTTATATCGCTTCTCCTGCCCACTGTCAGCAGAGTTCATACAAAAGAAACTACTGTCAATATTGTCAATATCTTTGGGTGTGTTATATAATCATGGAATTAGTTCTTTTTTACCAGAATCGAAGGGACAATGGAGGGACCAAGTGTAGGTTTTTTTCAGTTTGTGAATATGAGAAAGTCAGTGATTCAAATGAATTGATTTTTTAAATGAAAAAATGAAAAACATGAACAGAAGTTGATTCTCTCCCCAGAACAGTGTTTGTCTTGAAAAAAAAAAAAAAAAAAAAACAAAAATAGAAAGGCTAAGATGAAAAAACAAGTTTACTACATGTCAGAATATGCTGGTGATCTCATTATTTTTTCAGTGATATTTATTATTTTAACCTAAAATCTGTGTTTACTGTGTGGATGTATGCATCTTGCTAGAAAATCCAAGAAAATACCAATTAATTATTTTCAGGATGTAAATCTTATATAGACCCCTCGATACAGGCATCCTGTTCAACTTTGCTTTTGATTTTTGGTTGCAACAAAACATCATTAGATTTGCCACAGAGACAAAAGTCAATATGATGTAGTTGCTGTTTTGAAGGCTTTTGTTAAAAATGTATTCCTTTTTAAGATTGTGAAATTTTACCAATTATTTGCTTATTTCAAGGCAGTCAAAATGCATTATCTGAAGTAACTCATAGCAGAACATACTTCCGGGTGTTGCTACCTCTGTTGTTCAGGTTATTCTGGAAGAACTGAAGGTGATGGAAATTCTTTGAGCTGAAAACTGATGAGGATGAAACTTTTCCTCTTACATTGAATTCCTCACAAATGCAGTTCTCCAATGCAATAGCATACTGAATGTTTAAACACCAGTGCCATAATCCCACAGATGGTAGCTTTGTTCTCCCTGGGCTTGCCTCAGGACACCTCAGGTAGGGAGGATTTCACACAAGTATGTGCAGAAGCACTACAGCTTTTTCAATATTCTCTCTTGCATAGAGCCCACTGGGGCCTCCTTAACCTGTCCTTTATTAAGAACAGTTAACTGCGGTGGATCTTGCACTTTAGTAAAGAATGACACCTGAAGTAGTATAAATTACTAATTGAAATCTCACTATCTTTGGTACAATGCTAACTTCTAAAATGAGCCCTAAAACCATTACATTTATTGTTCTGCTTGAACCAGTTTTAATAATGTGTGATGTATGAGAACTCCAGTTTCTGCTTTATATTCTGCATTGTTCTCTTTAGAGTTTTAATAAGATTTTATGTTGTTTTAATTAATTGACCAGCATGTTATGAAACTGATGTACCAATTATTTTTCCCAAGACATCAAAGATGTTACCAACAAAAACGTGAAATGTCAGAAATTATTTTTAAAAGAAACAAAATTGCAAAAATTATTTGTGACAGAAGGAATCAGGATAATGTATAGAAACAAAATAGTTTCTTTTAATTATAAAGTGCTCTTACTTTTATTTAAAAGGATTTGGAAGGGGATTGCATAAATTTGTGTATTTGAGAAGGGGTGCAAGTATATATGAATTCCGGAGGTGATAAAAAATGAGATGTTACATGTTGGTGCATTGAAACCTTAGATGCTTTTATGTGAAGCAAATATACAGTCTTGTATGTACAAATAATTTTTCTTTGTGGAATGATCATTTATAATTAACAAATCTCACGCATATTTCACTATGGGCTGGTGACAGAAAAAAAACAAAACCAACTATATCCTTTCTTCTTTCATAAGATTTTTTTCTCCAGGCTTTGAGACAGTTGTGTAGTTCAGCCTTTCTGGCTGCTTATTTTAAGAGAAAAACAGTATTAATCTGAAGTACTGGGAGGTCAATGGAACTAACAGAGGTAGATGCTCTCCAAATTATCCAGCAGGACTTTCAAAAGTTGCCTGAGTAACCAAGTGGAAGTAAATGTTCCTGCAGAGGATGGTGCTGCCCTCGTGCTACTACTGTTTGGCAAATAGGAAGAGGGCAAAATTAGACATGCTGAAAGTAGCAGTATAATTATTTTGCTGCAGAAAGATTGCCAAAATATTGACAGGGTGAATGTGCTGACAGAATGTGCAGGTATAATGGGATTAGACGTTTGTTGAAGTACATGGGTCAGGACTTGCATATTTCTTGGGAGCAGACTACCTTCTAAAATCTGGAAAACTATGCTAGTTTCTAATAGGCCTAATGGTTTTGCATTTGGAAAATGGTGTGTGTGACTTCATGCATGTTTATGCCATTTTCCTACTACTCACCCAACTCCCAAATACAGAGTTTTCAAAGGTAGATATATAAACCCAGTCTTAGACATGTCAGTAGAGGTGCCTAATTTTCTGATACAGAACACTTGCAACTCCCACTTTAAAGCTTATACTTTGTTTGTTTTGTTGCATTTGCTTACCTGAAAGGTAGTACTGTCTATGGTAGTAATATAAATATTACCATACAATAAAAGTTCTTAATTGCTGTGGCTACTAGGAATTTTTCTGCCTTAATGTAAGCTCAGACTAACATGATATTTCTTTCTAATTCGGATTTCCATCCTAGATATAGATACAAGACAAATAGACAAGCAGTAAAAATAACAATTTCCATTAAAGTTACTAGTATCAGAATAGTTTATATTTCTCTAATCTAATGGCCTGGATCAAATCATAGGTGAAACTATCTTTATAAATATATCATACTTTGTATGTTTAAACATCGATGTCTTTATTTTTATTATCTATTTATTTGTATTTTCATTACATGTAAATTAAAGTAGTCATTCAGGGTTTTTCTCAGTCTTCAAGAAAAACAGCAAGAAATCCATAAACTCTTCTAAAACACATGGAATTGTGTAATAAATTATTTTTAATTATAACTTAATAAAAAAATATTTGCTAGAAATCTAATAAAAAATGTTTGGTTATTCCCCTATGAGCAAGGGAGAAATATAAGGCCTTGTGCTATGTCTGAAAAGCTGGTCCTGTCAATGAGGATCTGCACAATGAAGACTTGAGCATGTGTTCAAATAATTGGATTGATGCTCTTAAGAGTTACTACTCCACAGCTGAGGCAGCTCACTGTTAATGAAATGAAGAAGCCTACACCATATTTTCACAGTTGCTGTCTGTAATCAAGAGTTGGCTACATCCTTAAATGTATTATTTAATTTCTTGCAATCTCAAAATAACCTAAATTCAAGGTTGTTTTGCCTGTTCATAAAGACAATCTTTTTCTGAAGACAAGGTCCAATTTGCTAAATAAAAATTTTGTCTTCTTTTAGACGTAAGAAGATTTTAAATGTGAATTTTGGTCCTTTCTTAATTCTAGGACTTGTAGAATGTAAAACATAGCAGTGATAGATGCAATTTACACAGATGGTTTTCTGCAGAGCAAAGTTATACTTCTAACTTCCACTCATCAACATTTGTATCTCTCGTAGAGAACTAACTCTTATCCTTTGTTATCTTGAAAAATGTGTTGGGAACCTAGAAATGCCTTAATGATATTCATAAGCTTATCTTCCCAATAGAAAAGACATTTTTATCTTTCTTTTTAATCAAGTCATTAGCATGAAACTCAGAGATGTAATCATACTAGACTGGAATTGGGGTCATGCCATAGGCTAGCTGAATAGGAGACTTCATGGCATGATGATGTATAGCCATTTCACAACAATGCTTTTAACTCAATAAGTTTGCCCTTTAATTACATTTTAAATCTCATTTGTGAAGTTTTTATCATTATGTAAATTGCTCAGTAAATGCTCTCATTCTTAGACCCAATAAATATTCTGCTTATGGACTGGGAGAATAAATTATTTAAAATCTTGATGGAGAGACCAATAGGTTCTTTCCCACTTTGTTTATTGTGACAGAACTTGGTTGTGGTAGCTAATGTAGCCTACATGATAACAAAAAGTTATAATCATCACTGTTTGATTTTCACTGATAGATTGTTTGGAAACAAAATAGATCCCAAAATCTTATCTCAATTAGTTGTATTTTGATCTGAAAAAAAAAAAAAAAAAAGAAAAAAAGGAAAAATAAACCCAGCCCACAAAACTCAACAACCAGTAGAACTATGACATTTAAAAGAGGGAGCTCTAGTTGGACCAGTAGTCTCTTGCAAAGCAGTGTTTGTTCCGTCATTAATCTAAATCACACTGTTTTCAATCCAGAACAAGTGATTTATATCATGGGTGGGTTTTTGTGTTTTTTTTTCTTTAAATACATTTCTTTATGTTCAAATATTTGAAGATAATGACTAGCTCACAAGGACAGACTATCATAAAAAGTAGCGCAAGCTGACCTTCTATCACTAGAAACAAAAGAAATAGATCAAGAGCATCTTGCACCAAGTCTACCATTTGTGTGCTGAAAGTTCATTTGACTTGCTGTGCTGTAGCCATTAATTCCACATCTCCAGAACTGTGTCACCCACAAAACCATTCCTCTGTGTAGCAGATAGAAGAATAAGCCTTGATCCTGGAAGAGGAGCCATGTGCATAGCTTTTTGTGCCTCCAAAGGCTGCTAGAGTCTGCAGGAGTATTTTTAAAAAGTTTCAAACTCTCTGAACCTTCACAGAGTTTAATGCTTTAGGCAGAATCAGAGATTTGCAGGAGTTTAGGTGTCGTTAAATAAAAACAAGTAGGATGTTTAATTTGAAGGAGGATTACATCATTCGTGCTTTCTGTACAGTATATTCAAATAACTATACAGACAGAGAGAGATTATAGAGGTGTAGTATCTTTGTTTTCAGTAATTTTATGATAGCTTTTCTAGTTATTTCAGCATTAGTATTATAGAAGCAGTTCTGTGAAGTATAGTAATTCTGAGCGATGTATAGCCACACAGGTATTACTTGCAAATTCTTTGGGTACATGTATGTAATTACACAGACTGTCTATTTTTTTTGCTTACTGTCACTAAAGATGATTTTTTTCCTTTATGTTGATTTCATGTAATTAAATGGTGCTGTCCCTAGTTTTGTCAGCCCTCATACCTCAATTAATGACATTTTTTTTGTTAGTAACTTTGTACAGTACCTAGAGAATGTAAAATGCCTCATTGGAAATTGAAAGCACAATACCAAGGACAGAACTGAGTTTGTAGGGGAGGATTTAAGTGCTTTAATTTCTTTAAATTATTACATAATTAACTTTTGTTTCTACCTTGTATAAAAGATAAATGTTTTGTCAGTTGTGCTGCATTAATTTCCATGTCTTAATCTGACCCTTGTATATTCTAACTAGTGTAACTAATTCATTCTTTCTAAGGCTTCATTTTACTTCCAGCCTACCAGTTTCTCTCTAACATATTGCCAAAATAATAGCAGATTTTGCCATGTGTCAATGTCCTTTATATGTTATGACTATATATTAAATATGGGAAATGACACTGTTTAATAATTTCTGATAAAGTAACTCAAACTGTATTGAATTCTTACAATTCTGCTATGCGGAGTCTGACAGGACTTTGCATACACTAGGTTTCACAACAGTGGCTCTGCTGAATTTTCACAGAATCACAGAATGGTTTGGGTTGGAAGGGAACTTAAAGATCATCTAGTTCCAAACATGAAGCCATAGGTAAATTTCCCTTACCCACCAAGAGGGTGCTCCTATTGAGAATGCTAGCAGTAGTTCCAAGGTGGAGAACTGAGTTTGTGAAGTGAGAAATACATCTATTTCCTAGCTGTGTTGGATGTGCTGTCTTACAGCAAATAAAACAAAAATAGACTCATAGATTTGAATCATAGAATCATTTGTGTAATTCTCCCCTAAAGCATTTATAGAGGTTTTAATGGCCCAGGACAGAAGCAAAACAGCCAGAGCAAATTTCCTCACCCTGTTTTGCCCAGGTAGACTGTTTCTCTTGAAACAAGTTTATTTCATCTCACTATCATTCTTAGTTCTGTGACTTAAATCTAGACATATTCTATATAGTCTGAAATTCTATATAGTATAATAATATAAATACACATTTTTAAATGTGTAGAAGCCTATAATAGCTATTCAGCAAGGGTTTTATCATCTAACAATATATTTCATTTTAATAAAGGATTATTTCACTCTGACATTCTTAGGCAAATCTACCCTAGATGGGGTTGCAGTTCTTTCTGAGTAGTTCAGCTCACTCTAAGCAGTAACTTGTGATCAAAAAGATGTGGGTTTGAAAATTAACTTGGGCTAATAACCAATACTTATTAATGAGTTACTGTAGCCCAAGTATTCTTTCATTATTTGTTTTTCATTTTGCTACCTCCTCTTTTTAAGGGAATCTGTTTTCACACTGTCTCAGTAATAACCACTACAGCAAAAATGCAGTGTACAGAGACAATTTAGGTCCAACTATAACTCAGTAGAATTATACCAGGATTGATTTTTCATCCTCTGCAGTTCTTCCATGTGCTTGAACACATTGGAAAAAAAATGAAAATGTAGTAAATAGTCTATATTTAATCTATATTCCATGCTTCTTGGTATGATGAGTAACGACAACATACTTTTGCAAATATCTTAGCAGTATATGAGATTAAATAGATCTTCCTGCTTTACTTTTTTCAAGAAAAATAATCTAAGTTTATATTGATCTTTCACTTATATTTTTGAAACATGGAAATTACTTATTTCAAAAAACAGTCACAAAGGAAAGATCTGAAATGCACCAACCAAAATGGAGTAAATACCTTCATTGTTGTCTTGCTGCTTTGTCAGTGTAGGTTTCCTGCATAGCTGGAATAAACTACTTCTAGGAGCATTAGAAGATGTGCCATTTACTCAGGTATTAAGTAAGGAAAACCACAACTTGAATAATAAGCTTTTGATAGTCTAGTTTTCACGTGTGTTGCCCATATAACTGTCCAGATTTATTGTGATACTGTATAGTGTTCTGAAATAAAAAGGATATGGCTTGATTTTATTTTCAGAAATACAAACGAGTCAAGATAAAAGCATGGAATGTGAGGAGAATAAGTCTTATGAGGAGAGGCTGAGGGAGCTGGTGTTGTTCAGTGTGGGGAAGAGGAGACTGAGGGGAGACCTTATCACTCTCTACCTGAAAGGAGGCTGTAGACAGGTGGGGATCAGTCTCTTCTCCCAAGTCACAGACGATAGGACAAGGGGCAATGGCTTCAAGTTGCACCAGGGGAGGTTCAGGTTAGATATTAGGAAATATTTCTTTACTGAAAGGGTTGTCAAGCATTGGAATGGGCTGCCCAGGGAGGTGGTTGTGGTGTTTTGTGTGTGGTGTGGGTTTTTGGTGTTTTTGTTGTTTGGTTGTTTGTTTTTTTTTTTCCGTTGGTTGGACTAGATGATCTTAAAAGGTCCTTTCCAACATAGGTGATTCTCTGACTATGAGAGACTTTTTCTAAAACCAAGAAAAATGTGTAAGTGCATTTTTTTTTTAATTTTGTGTTATAAAATGATCTGAGAGTATGTGTGGTAAAACACCCAAGAGGGCATAGATTTGACAACTTCCTACTATAAATAGTTATTCGATGTACATACTTCATGGCACGTGTTCTTCCTGGGGAAAGGCAGCTGTTTCCATCACCACCCTAAAAACTAAGCCTTTTGTGCAACAGGCAACGCATATGATAATGTTTTTGTTCAACAATAGATTTATCAGGTTTTAAATGTGGAGGGCCTTAGATGCATACAGATATTAAAAGTGAACTTTTTTACTGTGAACTTTATCCTTTCTTACATACTGTTTTGACTGTTTACATCAGGTTTGTGATACTTAACCTAGCTTGAATAAAACGTAATGCATAAATGACGTTAAAAGAACTTGGTAATAGAGTATTCTTCAGTCAAGCAAACAAAAATAAAATATCACAGCTGGAAGCTAAAGCTAGCAACATTCAGACTTGAAATAAAGTATAAATTTTGAAGTAAGAGCTTAGTACCTGGAGGTTTATACATGGTTGTGTACCTTAATAGTGGCATTTTTTAAAATCTGAATTGTCTATTTAACATCAATAAATAAATAACTGTATTTATAATACAGTTACATTCTGCAGAGTTACTTCCAATGTATTTCAAACTGTGCCTAGCTACCTTAATGCTAGGATGAGCATACATGAAGTGAAATAGTTGGATAAGAACTCTTATACTGTAGCAAAGACCTTCTAGCCCTCCTTGAAATTGCTCCATATACAGTTCTAGTTGTTACCCTGCGAGAAATAGGTATCCAGCAAAGGACGGCAAGTGACATTTGGAACAGCACTAGGCGAACAAGGACAATGTACTCGTGATTCAGTGCAGCTAACGTTGCACTTAAAATATCAAATAAAACCAATTAAATTAGGAACACACCAAGTGGGCAAGTTGTGTGCTCCCCTCTTTCAATGTCATTCTTCTAAAATTACAACACGTTTCCACCGGGGGCTATCTGTGATGCTCAGTTAGCACTGTGTCTTGCTCTCAAATGCCATAAATTATTTCCCTTCTCACACTTCTTCCCCAGCACTCCCATCTCATGTGGCAAGAAACCATCACCAGAAATCTTAGTGCCCAAGCATCCCAAGAAAAAATGCTGAGTTTTATTCACTAGGTCACTTTTTTTGTTTCTTTGTGTGCTTCTTTGTTTGAAAGTAAAAGTACTTTTGTGCGTATGTGGCTACATATAGAGTACATGTGTGCTCATGTATGTATGCGTTGAAATTATTTTTATTTTTATTTTATTTTTGTTATGTTTAAAGAGCTTGATTCAACCACTGTTCACTGCAAATGAGTCTCTGACTTTGAGAAGCTGCAGCATGCAAACATCTTGGAGAAGGGCAGCCAACGTACAAAGGCTGCATTGAGCGTGTGGGCAGGCAGGAATGCTGCTACCAGGCAGCTCTCTGAAGAATGTTCGTTTGGCAGAAACAGCCATGCTAAAAATGAGGGGAAAGATGAATTCAAAATGTAGAACTGGCCTGCAGTTACAAAGTGATAAGAAAAGTTGGCTGTTCAACATGAGCTGCCAGTTGCATATTCTGAGTCCTTGCTATTCTCAGGCCCTCCTACAGCCATGGCCCTGACCACTGTTTTGATATAGCACAAAGCGGCTGTTTATTGCTATTGACTGCTGAGGCCTGTGTTCCGAAATGCGTTCTGTCAACAGAATGTAAGTGAACTTGGCATTTTAAAGCTTGGCTGCTGCAGACGCGTAGATTTCTTGAAATTGCCATGCAGCAGGACGGGTGTTGCAGTCCCCAGCTCAAACTGAAAATGTTGCACAGGAAGACGTATCATGTGAAGGTCAGATTTACCTGAGATCCCGAGGGTTTTGTGGGGTTTTTTCTCCTTTGTTAACACAGTAAATATATGTTGTCCTTGCTTTGTTGCTTGTCAGAGGCTAGACTTTTAACTATCTATATTTTTTTTCAGTATGCTCTGTATGAACAAAAAGCCATCATTCAATGCAAATGGCCTTCATATGAAAGGGAAATATGGCTGTGTATGCAGTACACAATATTGCCGTAAAAGGAGTAATCGATATCTATGCTAGCTCTGAGGATCTTTCTACTCTTTCGAGAAGTGATAGTTTCTGTGATTTTGTAAGGAATCACACATACTGTTTTCTACTGCTTCCATAGGAACTACAGGCAGAAATTGATGCTCATACTGACATCTTCCACAACCTGGATGAAAACGGGCAGAAAATCCTGAGGTCCCTGGAAGTCTCTGAGGATGCAGCCTTATTGCAGAGACGTCTGGACAACATGAACTTCAGATGGAGTGAGCTTAGGAAGAAATCTCTAAACATTAGGTAGGATCTGAATGTAAACAAAAGCCTACATTTGGTGTGTAAGGTGGACTGCTGTGTTTTGCCACTGAAAGTGTTTAATTTTGTTACTGATAGCATTATTTCTGTCAATTTTTGAAATTACTTGGGCTATTTTGAATGTTGGCTTAACTTTGTGAGAATGATTAGGTTTTTTGGTGTGGAAATAATAGTAAGGGATTAGGATTTGAAGCATATGATGAGGTTTTTGTAATTACAGAAGGAGAGATTAGCATGTTTAAACAGTAACTACCTCCTCTGAATGTAAGTTTTTTCAAGAGCTGGGTGTGACTTATCAATGAGTCATGAAAGAAAGTGATTAAAAAACCTGTATTTATGCTTTATTTCTAAGGCTGTTATTTCCAGTGCAAAACTAAGAATAGCCTTGCAAATGAGAAGACACACTATTTAAGATCTCTTGTCTGGAGAGGGGACAGAATTATCAAATAAAATCCAAGAGTAAAAGGAAATCCATGGTAGTGTCATGAGAGGAAAAACTCCTTGCAAGGAAAACTATAATAAACGGTAATATTAATGGTGAAATGGAGGTACAGGCTGCAATGAGCTGAAGATTGCTTTTCAAAAGAAATTATCCAGGAAGCTTCTCTTCAGAAATATGATTTTTACAATAGGAACACAGCTGTTGCATTCAGTCTCGGGCATTTCTTAATTTACTTGCTTGCTTTGTGTTCAGATGGTAGTTCAGAGGGCAGCAAAAGGCAGAACGGCATTATTTTTCAAAGTAATATATGAAATATTAGGTTTTTTCAGCTCAGGCCCTGAGGGAGGTCAATATATGTAATGATAAAAGCCATCTTCATAACATCAATCATTAAAAATAAATTAAGGATGTGAGGTTGAAAAGATATTAGCAGCTTAAAAAGAAACACAAATTCTGCCTTTTTTTTTTTTTGAGTAGCAAAAGAAGAGGCATATAACCCTTCAAGATTTCTCTCAGATTTTTTTTTTCTTTTATCCATGAACTTGCTCAAATGCAGCGATGTTTGAGATAAGAAAAATAGTCACTTGGCCAAATATCAGTAATTAAGTATATGGGGCTTGCTTTCTTTGAGTCTTGCAGTTTAATGTACTGCTGCCATTAATCAAGCCAGAAATAGTAGCCCTAGTTGTAACACTGTGACTTCTTGCATTAAACATTCAAAGCAACAGACCTCCTCTCTAAAATATTTGCTTTCAATAAAAGGCTCAAGCTATTCAATAACTTATCGATTAGGATAAGAAACAATTCTTAACTTCTAAGACAGTCAATTTAAATGTTGCTAGCCACCAGCCTGGATGAACAGAGTACCCTCAGTCTCTCTGCTTGGAGCTATGGAATGGATTTCACCATAACTAGCAATGCTTACACAAAAGAGGTATAAGAGCAGAAATATGAAATGTCCCCCAGGCAGAAGTTCCATGTGTCTCCTTACGTTGCATAAGTTGCAGACTGTTGAAACAGAAGACTGGTGTTGTCACTTGGCTTAAATGGACATTCTTTTCTAAAACCATTATCAAGAGAAGCCAAGTTAACTTTTTTAGTTTTCATTCATTCTGACAAATCAGTACAGTTTATCCTAATAAACTCTTTTTTATAAAGAACTAATTTTGAAAAACTTTTTTCCTATTATCTATTTTGTCTGCATGTGCTTGAACATAGTTAAAGTATATGAGTTGTGTGCACATAATGTACATCTGTAAACATATATTCCCGAAGCTGAAAGAAAGGTAGAGCAGGATGGGTTTGGGGAAACCTATTTGCCAAACTGGGGAAGGTCAGAGCACAGCAGCAGTAACAAAATCAGTTTGGGTCACTCTTTTGTGCACTTTTTCCATATGAAGCCAGATCTGGGGTAGCATGGAAGAGATGACAACCCTAAGTATTTGCTTCCAGTTGCTGCCTTGTCTAGGGGAGGTGGAAGCTTGATGAGATGAACATGGGAGACAGGAATTAACCTGACTCAGAAACTTGGCTCCTTGACTGCATCCCCTCCAAAAAAGCCCTGTCATCCTTGCTCTAGTTGTTGCCTTCTGCAACTCCCCATATAATATCCCTGCTCCTCTCCCCCCTCCCCCCAGGACTGCTTTCAAAGGTGTCCTGGGGCTTCCTAAACCCTCACTGCCTGCAAGGATGGCCTCCTCCAGCAGCCCATGCTGGGAGGCAGTTTTGCCCCAGCCCACAGCTGCCCTGTGAGAGCAGAGATCAAAAGACAGCAAATGTATCCCTCCCACATAGCCTTTAAGTTTGAAAAAGGAGCAATTTTTTCCATCAGCTCACATGCCAGAGCAGCTGAACTTTCTGTCAGCCTATGGCTAATCTGCCTCTTTCCTTTCTCTTTCCTTGCCACTCCAATTACCAGGTGTAAGAGGTTAGAAAGAAGATGGGATCCATAGAGCATTTCAAAGAAATACAACTGTCTTTACCTCCAGCAATTTCTCGTTTACATATCCAAACCAAAAGTAACAAGGTCTGCAAAACAGAGTCGATATTTATCACATTTTTTTAAGAACCATTGCATATAAGGGAGTAGAATTTTCACTGTCAGAAAATCAAGAATTTTATGTGCAATCACTGAAGAAGAAAAATGTTATATGAATAAAGCTGGAAGTTAAACAGAAAATATATAAAATAAAAAAAAATCTGTCTTTATTTTCCAGTGCATTTTATCACATTACTGTTATGTAATACTGCTTTTGAATTTAATTACTAAGAGGAATTCTTATGTTACCTGGAAGTGAATTAGGAATTTCATTCCAACCAGAAATTAAAAAATAACATATTTATAAGTCTAGAGAGACAAACTTTTAGTGTGCTTTGTCCATGGTATAAATAAATTTGAAGATTAGATGAGTCTAGTGATGTTTCAGTCACACATTTTCCCTCCACAGAAAAACAGTTGCTGAAAATTAGTAGCAAAATAATTGATGCCAGTATTAAAAAACACATCTACAAACACATACACAGAGGAAATATTTAGAAAATATTCTTATGGTGGAGACCTTGTTTGCATGAAGTAGTATTCCATCTTTTAATTTTTCCAGTGTTTCAACTAATTTCATTCACACTTGTTCAAATGACACAGACATTTGGGTAGTGTAAGGGGATTCTATTGGCTTTAACAATTTTCTTAATACTTCTTTGGGAAAGGATGTCGTTGGTTATCTTAGAGGTGAGCAAACACATGAATCTTGTGTGAGTTTGAATGGTTTGTGTGGTGGTTTTCAGGAATGCTTGCTGTTCTCTGAGTTGAAAACTTCTCTATACATTTTACTTAATTAGTCTCCTAGTAATCCAGAGGAAAACAAAACAACAACAAAAAAACAGTGGGAAAAAGAACGGATGTTTCAGGCCAGCACTGTGAAAGTAAATTTAAATCTGTGTTGCCAGAATCCAATTCAAAGCTACTGAAGCTATTTAAAAATCATTAAGTTAATGAAACACTAGGATCTTTCTCAGTAAATAAGTTTGTATGATTTGGTTTTTATTTTCACTGTGTCTTAATATATCTGATATTTGATGCTTTCAGATCTCATTTGGAAGCCAGTACAGACCAGTGGAAGCGTCTGCATCTCTCTCTTCAGGAACTTTTGGCATGGCTGCAATTGAAGGAGGATGAATTAAAACAGCAAGCACCCGTTGGTGGAGATCTTCCCTCTGTGCAGAAACAGAATGATATTCATAGGGTATGAGTTTTTTAAATGACCTTTTGGTGATTGTTTTTTGTTTTGCAGGTTAGTGCTGCATGAAATGGACTCTGTTGCAAAAAATAAGATACTCTTTAAAATACATTTTAGAGACAATGAAAACTGAACTTCTTACATGAGAGTACTAGCTACAATTTTCATACACAGCTTAGAAAATCAGCCTTTTGGGGAAGGGAGTATTACTACCAGATCCTTGGCTTTTTTTCAAAGCAGCACAGCATTTTCATAGACCTATCATAGACAGCCAGTTTTCATGGCTAGAACAAATACATAATCTTATTTGAGAATTAAATCAGTAGTTCTGAAATTTTTTCTAGATCAGGCATTTAAACTTTAGGCGTGCTTTTTGAAACCTTATTTTGCTATTGATTTTGGGGAATGTTTGTGAAAAGAGTAGCTAATATCAGACCTAATGCACAACTGTGTGCATAATGAAAGTATTGTGATGACTGACTGTAACTGTCTGTAGCTCATACTACTTTCATCAGGGAATCTTTATGGAAACGATAACGGATAATATGGTTAAGATTGTTCTAGACTAAGCTTTGTAGTAAAATGGAACCTACATGCAATACTTGTATAGGATATTTTAAACCCACAAAATGAACAACCCCCAAAACAACACAGTATTACTGAATAATTCTTCATACAAAGATTCATGCAGTTTTTTTGTGATAAAGGTATGCTTTAAGTATGTTTCCTGTGTTGACTCAAGTTCACAGCTGTCTGATGTTAACCTATGTCTGCTTTCAAGTAAACAGCTTGTAACTTGCTATACCGTTGCAGTCTATTCAGGTCACAATGTGAAATCACAGTTCTGGTAGCTCAGTGGTGCTTTTTTAGCAGTGCATAAGGTAACCCATCAGGAAACTAGTGTCCTGCTGAAATAAAGCTGAAGAGTCAATGAATGAAGCAGTAAACGGGGAGAAACCATTGTTCTGAAGAGAGGGAATAAGGAACCATGTGAAATGTAAATGGTATAACACACCCAACTTCAGCAACTCCTATTCCTATATCGCTTATGAACTCCATAAGATTTCTTCTGAAAACTTTAATTTGGGAAACACCAGTTAATTACACATGCCCATAACTGAAACCAGATGTCAACCCACTAGGACAGATCCTGATTCAGTAAGAAGATGGTAATGCAGTGTCAGGTTTTGGTTTGGTTTTTTTTTTTCCACAAAGAACAGTATAAGATCAAGGGCAAGGAACCTTATTGATACAAAGAAATTGTCTTCTCATGATTAAAAGGTAAATGTATGTAATGATTAGAATGAACTATAGAAGTATTTATACTATGACATTTCTCCACTATACACTATTCCATTTCTTGGAATTAACTTGGATGTATTATTCTAGCTCTTTTTGTCGATATGTCTGTAGTTAAAATAATGACAATGTGCTTTTTCCTCCTGTTTGGTGACCAAGTATATTTCAGCATGACATCTAAAATGTTATTTCGAACAAATGAATTTTTGAATATTGAATATATTGAATAATATATATATAAAATAAATAATATTGAATAATTGAAATTGTCAGTCAGGCAGCTTGATACTGTGAGAATATTCCAAAACCAGTGATCATCCTCACAAGACATTGTGCTGCATATATACAGCTTTCAGTGTGTGAAACTTGACACAAAAGATATTTTTTCTGAAGTTCCTAAATCTCTGATTTTATTGCTGAATGGAGAAACGTGAAATGGTACTATAAAATGAAATTGGATCTTGAATACCTATGTTTTCTCCATTCATCAGGTAGCTGTATTACAAGTATTGCTCTAATAGATTGTTCTGCCTCATGCTGAAGGACACATTTGAGAACAAATAGTGAGAAGATCAAGTTTAGAAAGAGAACATGACATATCTTTCCGCTTTAAGTTTATTGGGAGTTTGTGAGAAGTCTGGAAATATCCTACACAACTGGGCTTGGCTTTTGGCATAGACAAATAGGTATTTCTCTACAGTACCAGACTGATGGGAGATAGTAACAATACAGTTTCTCAAGGGCCTATCTTTACCTAATGGTTGAGAAAGCCAAAGAGAAGGATGAACAAAAACATTTCTCTGTCAGCGCACAAAGCTTTTCTAAGACAAAATAATGCTTTGTTGCAGGGGGTAGTTTGGTCACATTTCCTATATCTTCCTTCTGAAGAAGTGACATGCAGGATGTGTCTTTTTCACAAAACATTTCTTGCGACTTCAAGCACTACAGTGAGGCCAAAACATCCATGACTTTGTAGAGCACCACTATACCTTTGTACCTTTCCCTCTGTGAAAGTTAAGATATACAAAATGCCTGAGGTCTGTTCTAGCCAACTGTCTGCAGCAACTTCCATAAAGTAGTTTTAAAGCCAATGCAGAAGATCAGAATGAAAAAAAAATATATGGGTGTTGCTTTAACTCAACACACCATTAACTCAAATCATTTAACCAAAGCAATTCTTGAACCAAAGCAAGACTTAGAGAATGATTTGTGTAGAATTGTAGCAACAAAACTTTTTTCATCTTAATAATACTTGACTATTTGAAAACATTATCTTTCCTTCTAGATCAAAGAAATAATTTTTTTTCATCTAGAGAAATTACCTCTCATAAAATTTTAATATTGTATATTGTTCTGTAAGCTATTCAAATGCTTCCTAGATTTCATCATAAAGGTGCCAAGACTTCAGTGACAGACTATGTGACCTCTTTGTCACTCACCAATCAACTGAAGTGTTTAAAACATTTAGGGATGAGAAGTGTTGCATAAAAGTAAAGTATCATGGAAAGATGCAAAATGACTTTACAAACTAGTTCTCACTTCTCTTTCTTGATTATATTCTCTCCCACGTGGAGATACGTACAGACACAAATCTTTGGTCATCATATCTAGTATCAAAGCTAGAACATTTTAGTTCTTTTTAGAAACATGGGTTCTTTCCTTTTCCCATTCTGTATCACTTCTGTAGTTTAAGATAAGGCCTTTCTAGTTGTAGGTATTCTGATTCCCTGTGGAAAAAAAGAACAAAAAAACACCCAAACCAGGATGTAGAAGCTGATGAAATATTCTATCAGCAACTGGCAGACCTCTCACAATCACTCGCCCTTGTTCTTATGGGGGACTTCAACTTCTCAGATATCTGCTGGAAATACAACACAGCAGAGAGGGAACAGTCCTGAAGATTCCTAAAGTGTGTGGAAGACAACTACCTAAAACAGCTGGTGAGCAAGCCAACCAGGGAAAGTGCCCTACTAGACCTGCTGCTTGTTAACAGAGAAGGTCTCATGGGGGATGTAAAGGTTGAAGGTCGTCTTGGGCAGAGTGATCACAAAATCATTGAGTTTTCAGTTCCTGCAGAAACAAGACAGAGAGCCAGCAGAATGGCCACCTTGGACTTCTGAAAGGCAGACTTTGGCCTGTTTAGGAGAATGGTTGAGAGTGTCCCTTGGGAGAGACCAGGAAGGCTGGTCATACTTCAAGGAAGAACTCTCAAAAGCACAGGATAAAGCCATCCCCAGGTCCTGTAAAGAAGGCCAGCCTGGCTAAATAGAGAGCTTTGGCTGGACCTCAGAGAGAAAAGGAAGGTCTACAGTCTCTGGAAAAGGGGGTCGGCTACTTACGAACAATATTAAGGTGTAGCAAAGGTATGCCGTGGAAAATTAGAAGGGCAAAAGTCCAAGGAGAACTTAACTTGGCAACAACAGTTAAAGATAAGAAGAAGAGCTTTTTTCAATATATCAGTAGAAAAAGAAGACTAGGGATAATGTAGACCCGCTAATGAATGAGGTGGGTGCTTTGGTGGTGGAAGACACAGAGAAGGCAGAGTTGCTGAATGCCTCCGTTACTTTGGTCTTCACTGCCAAAGCTGCCACTCATGGATCCCAGACCCTGAAGACAAGGGAGAGGGTCTGGAGAGAGGAAGACTTCCCCTCTGTTGGGGAGGACTGGGTTAGAGACCACTTGGCCAAA
>JAOTQQ010000001.1:120778744-120830959 GCA_026546715.1 Gallinago undulata
GGGGAGGTTTAGATTAGATATTAGGAAGAACTACTTTACTGAGAGAGTGGTCAGGCACTGGAACAGCCTGCCCAGGGCAGTAGTTGAGTCACCATCCCTGGAGATATTCAAGAAACATGTAGATGTGGCATTCAGGGCATGGTCTTGTGGCTGAGACTCTAGGGGTGTTTTTTGTGTGTAAGGTTGTTCTCCGTGATCTCAAAAGACTTTCCAACCACGAAGATTCTGGGATTAGTAAACAAAATATTGCTTTGGAGGTCTAATGATGGGTAGACTGAAGGGGCAAGAGAAATTTCTGGTAAAGTAATCCCCCAAAATGCTGTAGGCATATGAGAATGGACATGGAAAATGAGTTAAATCTGTTATGTAATTCCTAAGGTGCAATTTTTAAAAATACCTTATAATATTCAAGACTGGGAGAATCACTGAGACATGTGACTCAACTGTACAGTTTTAGATACCTTTGATGTCTGTTATTTGGCCTGTATAAGCTGGTCAAACACATGCTTGGTTACTGTTTTCTTCTCATTCCCCTTAGAAATTGATTCAGTTAAAGGTTAAATACTTTTTCTTTGAAAATGTTTTAATTAAAAAGTAAATTTGTTAAGGAAGGCATAAGTTATATAGCCTTCAACTAAAAGTTAATCATAAATAATATTCTTTATAAATTATTTTATTAACCCAACATTATCAAATTCATACATTATACATGTGTCATCCTTGCCCTGGCTTTTTGTTATATGTATCACAGTGATGGATGATATTACAGTGTCAGGGAGAGTACCTATTACTCTCTGTACATCTAAGCTCTCTAAGCACCTTCTGAGCTGATCTTAAAATACTGATCGCATGCGATTACATTTCTTGCAAATCCTTCCCCTAATCGGGATCACATTAGCCTTTCGAAACCTAAGCTGATGAATAACTTCCTAGGAAATGAGTTTACCCAGTGTCATTTGTCACTGTTCTCTTTAGCTATAGTTGCTGGACCAATTAAGGTCATGGCATAACGTGGAACTCACACAAAATAACTGATCCTTGATCAGTATCAATAGATTATTATTACAGATCTATGGCCTGTATTAATGTACCAAATGGTATTCATCTCTGATACTGAGGACAATAGATAAATAGTTTTAGAAGGAATGCAAAGTATACTACAGATGACCTAAAATCAAAATACTGTCAGATTTCTCTGCTGCTCTGTTATTCTCCCTTTTTTCTTTTCTCATCTGAGTGATCTTATCTGCAGACTGAAATAAAACTTACTTTCTCAATAACACATATTCTCTCTCTCTCTTCCAAGCATACCTTTCTGTCTGTTAAAATCCAAACCACCACTTACCTGTCTTAAATTCAATTCAAGCCCAAATGATTCTGTTAAATGTCCCCTAATATCCATTGGGTTATCATTTTGATTGTAGGTCAGATCATATTTTAAACATGACCTAGGATTTCTACTTATGTCTTCAGCAAATTCAACAGATGCTTTCTTCTTACAAATACTAACAATTTTTTCTCCTCATCAGAATGCCAGAAATGCTTAGGCTCACATGAGACCATCACTCAGTTTTTGTATTAAGCTTTTTCTCAGTGTTGATATATGCAATCATACTTATCTCATCCATTTGGTTATCTTATTCTAAGAGCCTTTCCAGGATTTGTTAGCAGAACTACCTTCCCTCTCTTTCTCCCCAAAAGACCCTCCTTTGCTCCATACCAACCAAAACCTTGATAATGGTTACTCTGCTAGTGCAACAATAACTGCATGTCATGCTGATACCTTCTCACTGTTTTCTTGCTTGTCTGTAGACATCTACTGAGAAATACTAAGAGGAAAGGATACTGTTGAGTACTCATAAGTGTTCCCTTAGGAAATTTTAGATTTTGATACTTGTACACTCTGAAAAATTCTGTTTTAAAGTAGAGGCCACTATTTTGGGATATTGTGACAAAATTTTGTGATGGAGAAGACAATTTAATTTTAACAGTGTGGTTTATCTCTTACTAAAGGTAGTTCAGCTACTCTAAGGTGTTTATGAAAGCACAATACTTTCTCATGGCAGTGATACTCTACCATACCGCTAGTGGCATATAACTGCTTCAGTTTTCTGTCATAGATAGACGCACTGTAAATGAACAGCAGAGCCTCTGGATTACATGGGGGACATAACTCCTTTCTTTTTTACTCTTTTTTAACCACTGAGAAAGAATAAAAAAAATAAAATTGATGAAGAACAGGCAGTAGTGTCTGTGATTTCTCTATTTCAAAATAGAGGTTTATATCTCAACAACTACACCTGCCAAATACAAGCTGAATTGTGTCGCCCTATTTTCAATTAACTCCATTCTATTATAGAACAATTTGTTCTCCTTCATTGTCACGTAAAGAGAGCACCTTGACTCAATGTGATGATTTTAACTGTAAAAAGTAGAATAGAGTTTAGTGACATAAGTCATTTCCTGTGAACAATTTTCACTAAAGTCTTAATCTTACTTCTTAAGAACTGGTTGTTGTTCTTGCAGGTTCACTTTTAAAGTTATGAATAAAGCAATTGCATGGGAAGACTATGAACCTTGCATATAGATTATGGATTTTAATATTTTTAATGTAACAAGTTTTAATATATTTAATGTTACAAGAGTAACAAAGGTTGTAGGAATTCTTTTGTAACAGCCTATTTGCAATTTTAATACAATTTCTACTAATTATTTTCTACAAAATCATTAAACAAAAGACAATGAGAAATTCACATGAGTACTGCATAAGTAACCCTTTTTTTTCTGGGAGGTCAGGCTTGAATCATATGCTGTTTAATTCAGGATTTCTTTGGCATAATTGACAGTTGTAGCCAATTGTATGTTACTGACAAATGCTCACTGGGAAGTGTCCACCTGAAACTTCTTTCTAATCTGTAAACTGAACAGAGTTTGCAATTATGCATAGATCAGAAATGAACTGATGTGCTCATCATCTACTCCAAAATTACTTTCTGTATGCACTCTGTCCTTTTGTCTCTAGTCACCTCTTCTCTAAATGAGACAGAAAGTAAGACAACCCCTTAGGATAATTAGCTAAATTTCAGTCATGTTCCTATGTGGTCCCAGAAAGAAAAGAAATAGATTTGGCAAGGTTAAAATAACATATTATTACAAACACTCCAATACTAAATCAGCAACCTCAATTACCAGACAACACATGATCATAGGCAGATAGTTAAAAAAACAAACAAACAAACAAACAAACAACCTTATATATTATTCTGTACTTCCTTTTGGTGCTGTTCAGCTACTGCTGTGCTAAAAAGAGGCATTTCAGAAAAGTGAACTCTTACAGTGCTGTTTTGAGAGAACTCTGCTGGCAGCTGCTTGCAATGAAGAATCTGAGCGCAAAGCAAGATTTTGAATTTCTAATTTGTTCTCATTCATAAAAAAAAACCTAATAAATTCTTCCCAAATTATTTGAAATGTTTAAGTAATTTTTAATTTTCTATCTTTCCTGAAGAATGATTTTTGTAAGGAATTATTAGGGATCATGTACACGAAAATTAATGAATGACACATAAAACCAAGACAATAGTCCACATGCATCCCTAGCAATCCCTAGCAATCAAGATATATACTGGTCAGGAAAAGATCATTTTTAAATAAAACCATAGAAACTATGCAAGACATAATTACCTAGAAGATGCATTGAATAATCAGGGTTTCCAACTAGCTACATAACAATAACAGTACTAGATCCATTTAGAGCAAAGTGTAATGTGATGCCTATGCTTCTGTAATTTTTTGCTAACATAAAATAAAGGTATTCATTAAATTAAGCTGGCAGAGCTCGTGCAGTCCAGTTTGTAAAGTAAAATGACATTACTCATACAGTGATTTTTGAGATCTTTTTAATTCCCCTTCTTTACTCATAGTCTCTAGCTATGTTCCTTGAAAAAACAAACAAACAAACAAATCAAATCCAACAAAAGATATAGGGTTTTTTTACATGTGGACATCTGTATTTATATCAACAGTAAATTACTGCTATTTAAAAGTAAATTAACTTGCCTGGTATTCTGAACCAACAAACTTTTGTTCCACATGACAACACGTAATTTTTTTTACATTGCCTACTTATCTTCCTGCATTATTCTAAGCTCAACCTCTCTTTGGCTTCAAATTTCTAGCATGTCTAATGACGGGGTTTTTTTCACATGTATCACTGATTGGTTTCACTTCTGCTACAGTTTGCAGCAGGCAAGGCTACAGAAATAAGTGACCCTAAAATATTGTTTCAACAGTTTTAGTACTCATTGACTAGGATGTATTTTGATAGTTTACAATAAGTTCTGGGCTGGACTCTGTGATTTTTAAAAATTATTTCATACAAAATACGTATTTCCTCCTAATTAATTTTCCAGTTTTCCAAAACCCAAAAAATCATCCCTGAGAAAATGAGAGATGATCTCTGTAAACAGTTTTCATAGATGTGAAATATTTGTAGACTACAGATTGTTCTAAGATACTATAGAAGGAGAAGATGATCTAATAGCTTTCTAGGGGACTTTAAGTTTTCAAACATCAATACAGTCAATCAAAACAAAATTTACAAAATGTCAAAAAACGCTTCTTCTACTGCTTTAATTCCAGTATTAGCTATATCATCTATAGAATACATCGGAACATAATAAACTTTATTTTAGAATAAACCAAAATCATATTTAAATTTACTGGAACACTTTGACATCCTACAGAAGTCCTTATTATATAGAATACTTTTCTAAATTTAAATCTTTTTGGAGTTTGTTGTGATGAAAGCAGTAGCTGAATTTTTTTTTAATTTGGTAATGGGTCAACTTTTAGGCTGTTGTAAAATATCAAAGACATTTCTGCTAACTACATTACCTAATTGGTTGTACAGCCTGGTCTCTTTTACTTTCTTTTTTTTCAAAGGTAGTTTTATACAACAGAGAATTTAGTAGGGCTGTTTGGTTGTCACTATTGGAGGCAAGTTTGATTTTCTAAGGTTTGTTTGAAATATGAAATTGGGTTAAAAACCATGGAGTGCTTCATCATGTAGTTGTACCAGCTAAGTTAGTTCTGCTGTGCTTCTTAGCTTGTAGGACATGAAAGTTACTCTGTTGTGTCCTGTGGTCTCTTAATCTCATTTTAACAGTTTACGAATGAATTTATTTTCTCACATGAGAAGAAATATAATCACAAGTGGTTATTTAATTTATGATAGTCATGTATTTGAAACTGATACAAATTTAATCTAAAAATCTCATCTGCCTTATGTTCTTTCTTTTATGGCTATAACTATGACAGTAACCAATATTGAAGCCCATTTTAAATTCCTGAAGCAAACCACCATTCCTTCTGCTGACTCCTTTTGAAATAAACAATACATTTCTGATGTCATATTAAGATGCTATCACTTCAACTATAGTGATTTTTTTTTTTATGGAGAACAGATTCATAGGAGTTTTGTCTATATAAAGCTACCTATCTTAAGGAAAGAGTATAAAATTGTTTTCACATAGACAATAAGAAAGATAGGCAGAGAAGTGAAATCTTAGTCATTGGGAAACAGTAACATAATTGAGATACAGAAACATTAATGTTTTTCTGTTAATAAAGAATAAACAAATAATTTGATTAACTTTTTGGGGAGTCACAACAATTAGTGTGAGAAACAGCCTCTTGTGGACCATTTTGTGAAAGAACCAGCACCTGGGAAATAGCTGCACAAGATTTCACCCAGTTTGAACCAGATTTGTATTAATTGAAGTAGCACATTTATTAATAGAACAGATTGACTATTTTCTCTTTGATTAAGGACCCTTGGTTTAAGTGATACTGTTAACTTTTCCCTGACAGTAAGAAAAATTCCTGATCTCTAAATAAGAAAAAAAGCAGACCAGTAAAAAGTGGATATCTTTTCTACCTCCAACCCAGATTGGTAGAACATGCTATTATTAGATCAACAGATTTCATTTACAGCCAAATTTTCCCTTGTATGAACTCACTCTGCTGATTTCAGTGGGAGCTCAACATGCAGATCCACAGGCAAAATTTGACTTTTTAAGTATTGGTAATCTCTGATCTTGGTTTCTGATAACCTGCTGAGAGAACTGGCTAATACATGTATAAAGACTTGTCTGTCGTTTTATGCCTCTGAGGTTCAGAATTGAGGTCAGACCAGAACATTTTTAAAAGATTGATCTTTATCGGTTTATCAGAAATAAGAATGGGATGTGAGCATTTAGAAGGAGAATTAAACATTAATGTCTAAGTACCTAAGTGGCATGGTTATTGCAGGGACTCTAGCATTTAACATAGTTTTTTGTTTATTTTAAGCTTGCAATATAAAAACAGGACATAAAGAGACTAGTCTGATGACATTCCCTGACATGACATTAAATAAAAGATGCTCTTTAACTCTTGTGATGCTGTTCAAAAGTCTTCTTTCTCTAATAAATGTGAAATGTATATATTTATCCAAGGAAAAAAGAATAAAATGTGAATAGCACTTTTTATTTTACCATGGGATCACTTTATTCAGGTTTTCCTAAGTGAGTGGGGCCCAGAGACGTGCATGGGTAAGAGGAGAAAAATTATATCCAAGGACTATTTATAATAGAAATCTGATCTGCTATATGTAGTCTGCTATTGAAACATGTCTATGTAAAGCAAAAGGACATACCAGAAGTGAATATATAACCAAAGACATATATGTTAAGCAAGACAAGAAAGGAGGGGAAAGGAGAGCTAGAAATTAATTTTAATGTCTGCTTTCTGCAAGTATGCAATTTTTTTCCATGAAGAGAAATCTGCCAGTATTATGCTTTTAATTAAATCTTTTCTTAAAACACTGACTGTCCTTCCTATTCCTGGGAATGTATTTTGTTGTTGTAACTATGAAGTGTGCAGATTCTGTAATGATAATATTACTATGACATGGGCAAATCAATGAGCAAAATAAAATCAATTTATCAAGCTCACATACTGGTACCCAGTAATTACTTAGAGACTGCTTGAAGTAGGGAGTGCAATGAATGTTAGATTGCCTGGGATGTTTATCAGTGACCCTTTGCACTATACTTTTCTCATTTTAATCTTTATATATTTAAATCCTGATAGAGTTTTATTTCATTTTTTTATCCAAGGTTAACCCATAATAAAACCTTATAATTGCTGCTTAGCAATGTTATAGTGCTTCTCATGTTCTAGGTAGTATAAGTTAATCTTCTAAGCTTCTGTGTGAGGCTGCAGTAGAAGTAGCATTATCCCCAATTTACAAATAGGGCAATTGAATCAGTGACACTAATTTATCCAGGCAGCAATGCCACTCAAATTATTTTTATTCTTTTTACCTTTTAACTGCAAATTGTTTTATTTTAGTTGGGTTCAAATCTAGACGATTAAGAATGACACTCTTCATTGGTTTCAGCATAAGCCACAGCTACTCATTTGCCAGAGCTGCAGCCTGCTTGGCAGCCTGCTACCCAGAAGGGTTTCAGCCTGAATGGCTGGGAAGGTGGGCACTGCTCCTGGGAGTTTCCCTGCCTGTGTCTGGTGCAGCTAGACCTGTTTCATTGTTTATGTTTTATTTAACTGTCTCCTTTTCATCATTTTATTTTAGTATTCCTTATTCCTAAATTAGCTGAAGGAGTAAATTGTTGTTGCTTATGTTCTGCTAAAATCTACTGTTAGAACTGAAATCCCTTCTCTGGCGTTGTTGCAGTATGTTTTTGTTAGACGTAAGAAATCTAGGAAGTTCCACCTCAAGATTTTGACTTAGGGTATCACCCACACCCACTCCCCGCACGTCATACAGTGGTGGTGAAAAGGTAAAGACAGGAATTAAAATATTAATTTAAGAATTGGAAAACATAGCTTTCAGAAAAGCAATTGAACAGTGCATCTTACCTGTGTTATTCTGGAGGTTAGAGACTGGGTGGACTGTAACAATTCCTTTTAGCCTTAAGCTCTAACCTTTTTACCCTTGCTAAAGGTAGTGATTATCAATTTTATGAGGCTAAACATCATGAAATATCTACGTGGTAAATTTAAAGATGTTGGCATACTGTAAGTAAACACGATCTTCTATGTTGGGGAGAGGAGAAAATAAATCACAGAATCATAGAATGGTTAGAGTTGGAAAGGACCTTCAAGATCACTGAGTTACAACCCCCCTGCCATGGGCAGGGACACCTCACACTAGACCAGGTTGCTCAAAGCCCCATCCATCCTGGCCTTGAACACGTCCAGATATGGGGCCTCCACAACTTCTCTGGGCAACCTGGTCCAGTGCCTCACCACGCTGAGTAAAAAAGATGTGTTTTAAAATCAAAATAAAGATCTGTATGTGCTTTTTGTTAAAAAAGATAGGAGTAGCTTTTGAAGCTTCTTGTCTGAATTGTTTTAATGTTTAATCTGTGTCTTAGTAGTGTCTAAGCTAGGCTTTTGTAAAGCCATGCAAGGAATCCATGTTTTCCTCCTGTGGCATAGAGCCTGCCTGCTGATGTCTGGAAGCTTGAGATATTTTGTAGTATCATGATACAGTTGTTGCAATCTTTCTGGTTTAAACTGCTTTCTTTTTTTGTCAGTGAAATACTACATTTGCCTTTAAAATACCATGCTGCCCTACAACACAATAGGAATTTATTTTGTAGTAACTATTTTCTGAGGGCAAGGAGAAACTCCTGTGAGTCTCTATAACATGAAAGAGCTTTTGGCAAGAAACATGGGTTATTCGGCTTTTAATGTTTGTATGTATCTAATATATATTGTTCACCAGTTAACTAATAGAGATAGATAATATGTTATTACTGGCTTAAAAACAGGTTTCACTGAGGCTCTGTGACCTGAGTACATATATCTTTTAAAGGGCTTTTAGCTTTAATGATGCTGAATGAAACCGTCCTAAAGGAAAAATTTCCTTTGTAAAAATTCTATTATATCTTCTGTTCTTCAGGTAATGTGTGTTAGACTTTCAGATTACACTTTGAAATGTTTCAAGTTACTTACAGTTCCTAGGCACTTCATGCCTTGATTGCCAGATTGTCTTCTTGGTTGCAAAGTAACTGAATAACTAACTTGGATTATGTAGAAAAATTGATGCAGAACTCTTTGTGAGCACTTCAGCAGCGATGGGCTTTACCATGTCATGGTATAGTTGTTCTAGCAGAGTGAATTACAGGCTAAATTTGCTCATTTATGTTTCCCCTCCATTCATGTTTCTTCCTCCATGGAGGAGAACGCAATTTCGTAATAAATGGCAAGGCAGTATCATAGACTGTATCTGTCAGAGATCATAAAAATGCATATTTGCTGTTGATTTTAAAAAAAATAAATCAAGAATTCATACTAACAAAGTGATATGTGTTTCAGGAAATGTGCATCTATTTATTAGTGTGCTTTTGTTTATTACATTAGATATCCTAATAATTAAATAATCTTTTTCTACGTGCAACAGTGCTGCAAATCATAACTTTTCCCATGGAAAGTTCAGAAAAGAAGAAGATTAATACCTGACGTTAGTTCGTTTTTCATTTGTTCTATCCAAATTTTAATATCTTTATAATTAAGGAAGTACTGAGTTAGTCTTCCAAATTGTAGGAAATAACTTTTGAAAAAATTAATGTTTTATCAGATTCAGAAATACAGAATTCAGACTGGGGTAGGACTTAAAAGGCATTTGGTTTTCTTTCTCCCCAATGTCTTCTATTTGAGCTATTTTTATCCCAGAGGAGGATTTATATTCCACTCTAGTGTAGTCTTGCTTGGTCATTTCTGAGTTTATAAAAATATATAGGATGGAAAATCAAATCAGCTAAAATCCATTTTGTTTCAACACTGACTGTCCCCAGGAGCACTAGAATCAAATAAAAATACAGTGTGAGTTTAAAAGGAAGCTAAGTGTAGCATATTGAGCCTAGCACCTGACAATCCCAGGCTTCACTGAAATTTGAATCAGACTACACTAAAACCATCAGAGAAGAAACAGACTCATTTTGAATGAAAAAGATGGAGACTGTTAAATTGTCCTGGGTAGAATGTGTCAGTTTTGTTCCACCTTGTATGGTGGAACTTTTCTCTTATGGAAGTGAAAAATGTCTTTAGTGCATAACTGCAATGATTTTCACAAATAGATGTATAAAAATGTGTAGAATCTCTTATTCATTTAATCACTAAGAAAAGTAAGAAATTTGTGGTTTAGCCTTCAGTTTTCATAGATGCCTAAGCCTGCATGCTATTGAAATGTTTGTTTGGAAGTACAGAACATTTCATTTCTAAATATAGCTGCTACAATGTTTAGCCCCATTTAATGTCTAAGTATGGACTGCCTAAATAGTAAATAGTATTGCTGGAAAGCCAAAGATGACTTGTCGTGATTTTCAAACTATTACTAATTTTATTTGGGTTTTAGGGTTTTTTTTCCACGCCTTTTAAAGGATAATAAGCAATATTTCAAATTCTTTGGTTTGTGGCTCATAAAAAAAGAACATCAGTGAGAAAGGATACTATGTACTGAAGTCTTGCATATACTATCTTTGGGAGAAACTGGCTTTGGGGTCAGTTTTGACTTCCCTTTTTGTGCTCAAAGCAAATGTGTCTAGCATTCAAATCAAAGCTGGTGTTTCTAGAGTTGCCGGTTCTTAAAATCTGAGAAGAAAAAGTAGGACTAAAACCAAATTTCCTTTACTGTCTTAGAAAGGTTTTCTGGGCCTGTTTCATCCATAACCAAAAAATAGAGAGAATCATTTTCAAAAGCTTGTGTTGAACATTTAAGGTATTTGGTGTATTGGTAAAATGAATTTTGCCTTCTTTAACTTTGCTTTCAACAAGAGAAGGGTATTACTGTATGGCTGCTGACATTCGTGGTCCCTCCTTCCATGAGCATGGGAAATGTTAATGAGTCTTGATCTTTTCTAATGCGTTCAGGATAAGGACAATATAGTTGGAAAGCAATATTACACTGTAGTTGTCATGCAATTGTTATACATGGACTTACAGAGATTTTTCTAAACTCATAAATGTAAGCCCAAGTGTTAAGGCTACATGAGGGACAAAAGTAGCAAAAAATTAATATGCTCCCAAGCTATTTTTCATAACAGAAATATTTTGGATAAGTAGAAGCCAATAAGAATAGTGACTGTATTTGAAATCATAATTGAAAAGCTCCATTTCTTTTTTTAATTTTAGAATTGAACAATTGTGTAACAACTGCAAATAAGTAATTATTAGATGGTATCTGTTTATTTAATATAATTTTTAAGACAAATACACCTAAACACAGTCTCAGTACTACTGAGATGTACATAAGAATATATGGATGTGCTGTTATTTTCCTTTTATTACTGTGGTGAATGCTAGGAATAATAATTTCTTGATGTCAATACAGCTACATAACTGATGTTTGTTCTGACAAGGTTGTCTGTTCTGGACTACATCTAAACATATATGGTAGGTGTTGGGATCAGTAGGAATAAACACAGTAAGAGAAAAAGGAATTGAGATGACCCACTGACATTTTACAGTAGCAAGCAACAAATAAAAGCCATCCTTTATTTTACTTTAGGTTTTTTCTTTGAATAAGGGACAGTACAGTTCTGAGAATATAATTCCTCTTCAGTGTGTATTTTCCAAGTGTCATAGTGTGATTTAGTCACACTATTCCATTAACTCCAGTGGGCCAGAAATTACAGGCATTTGATTTAATTTTGGTTGGATGCCTGAATATCATGTTTTACTTGTTAGTGAGCTGTCGCACATGTGGTTGGGGAGGAGAGAGACTGCAAAATGGAAAATATGCATTGTAAAGTCAATGTGAATTTTCATTTATGAATTTTGTGATGGAAGTTTCCTGAAGCTAGCAACATATATAATATCTCTGTCGTTATTGAAATAAGCTTGCTTACTATTTATTTACTTTTCTACTCAAACAACTCATGAATTGCGTTTCAGATTTCATGAGATGAATTTATGGATCGTAAAAAAAAAAAAAAAGCCCTTTTCACAGCATGGACAAAACCCATTTGCCTTTGGTGAATATTTAAATATTTAAACCTAGGCTTTTTCTATTTTATCTCTTCTGAATATTGAGCAGCCTTCCAAAGAAGTTCTTAATACTCTTCTGTATGTTAGGGATCACAAAATAAAAGAAAGAAAAGTTAAAAAAACACTGGTTTGGAATGTGAAATGTGGCAGGAAGGAAATCTTAAAAATATCCTAATCATATTTTAAAAACCATGGAATTTTCATTATTAGAGTTTGTATTCTGGAAATAAGTGAGGGCTATGTGGTCATTTTGACTACTTTGGAACAGGATACTCAAAGCACAACCAAGTTTAATGAAAAATATGCAGAAAAAGACCTGCAAGTAATCTGGGGGGTCTTAGCCTGAATATTCTAAAATATGTAAGAAATCAATCTGCAATTACAGACACTAGTCTAAAATCCTTTTTGATTTGAAGTTCCAGACCTAAATAGAAAATACCTAGTGTTGCACTGAGCAGTGCAAGTTTAAAACATTGCTATCATAATAGGGATCATTATTAACTAAAGGTCAGCATCTCTGCAGGGATAATAATAAACCAAAAATCCAATACAGCAATGTTCAGTTTTCAGAAAAGAAGATACCCAAGAATGAGGAAGCCTGCTGAAAAGGAAACAAAAAAGCATAGTGTGTGAAGAAAGCACAGAGACACTAACACTGGAAACTGAAAACAAATCCATACCATCAAAATGGACTCTTTCAGGACCATCAGAAAGATGGAGTGGCTGAAGAAAAATATAGAGAAAGCCATTTGAAGCAAGACTAGATAAACTAAAATTCACACAACCCAGATGACTGATCAACTATTCTAATGGAAGTATAAACAGCTATAACTATTAATAGTATTTTCTTCTTTAAATTTAGTTTTTTATGAGGAACAGAAGGGAACAAATGTCATGATAGTTTTTAGGAATGATTGATCGCTATCTCTCATGAGCTAAGAATTAAGGTAGGTCTCAAGTGATAGGTTTAAAAAAAAAGCAAAAATGTGGTGGTTCTTCAACCTAATATTGAGCTTACCATAGCATATTTTTGGATCGTAAAAGCCTGTGTTAGTTCAAAAATTGAGTAGATAATTTCATGGAAGACTAATCCTTCAAAATCTGATTGACTCAGAAATACAACTTCTGGCTCCAAAATCTCTGAGACCCAAATTGCTGAGCTAGAAGAGTACAGCAAGGAGCAGGGAAGCTGATGCTTTCCCTTACTTTCTTCCCTAAGCAATTGTATTGGCTACTATCACACAAGTAACTGGGCGAGATGAGCTTTTCTTTACAGCCACTGTATGTTCTAGACTTTTAGTATTTGGCATGTTAGGGTGTCTTCTAGAGTTCTTGCCAATTTTCCACAGCATTTTAAAGTATTTTCTAACAGTACTGTACAGATCATTTAAAATCCAATCTACCACCTACAGTATCACATAACATTGAAATTCTTTCTTGCATAAGGACCGTTATAATGATGATAATTTGGGGCCGTTTCTCCTATTGCTGTTCACACTGAGAAGTCATTCACACCCTGAGCAATTTAATTGGTTCAAATAGGTCTCCTTATGGTAATGGTACACTATGCACCATGTGTGTTTGTTTTTAAATTACCAGCAATATAGTCCTCTAAATTTTTCTGATATAAACCTGTGATATGTATAGTAATTTTTATACAGAAGGAAAAATAGAAAAATGAATCAGTCATAATTTACAAACTGATGATTAAAAATATAAATATTTCTGTAAAACATTTAATCATACTGATGGAAATTACAATCCAGCAGAAATTCTAAATTTCTACTTCCACAGATGACAAGTACTCTAGAAGACATAGAAATTGTTATTGAATTGAATCACATTGAATTTCACTTACTCTAAAGCAAAAACTCATGTATGTTGAGTGATAGATTGGTTGTCTGTGCTAAACTTTATTATAGTCATTAACTATAGTCACTTGTAGCCTTACAGTCACTAACTTTTTTAAGCATACAGTGTCATGTGCCAAATCTTTCTGTGGATATTTTATTTTCTTCTGTCTACAGTTCTTAATTGTAAAGTTACTGCCATTAATTCAATGGCTGGGCATTTACTAGCATTCTTTTGTTGTTGTTGCTTCTTATGTTTTGATTTGCCTAAAAATAAAAATGGTAGCAAAAATTCAGGCTTAGTAATAACAGAATACAGAATTTAAAGATGTGGAAAAGTTGTTGTATTTCATACTTTGGAAAATTAGCATAAAAAAAATCAGTATCCTTGCAGCAGAAAAATAATTAATTAAGACATCAATTGATGAGGGGGCAGATAAGTTTTATTTTTTACTTCTATATATATTTCTATGATTTGATTTCTTTTCTTGTGACTTGTTTCTGTGCCTTAGCCTTTCTTCTCTGTAAAATTACCTTGTCAAAAAAGATGTTGACTAATTATGAAGCACCTTTTATTTCACCATAACATTTCACTGTATGATTGTGTGATTTACCTAACCATTTATGTCAATCTTCAAGTGAGACTACTTGTTTCAACTCAACATTGCAGATGCAAATAATTGGTCTGAAGTCAGCCAGATACTTAAGTATATGTTTAAAAATAAGTGCTTTATAAGCTTAAGCCTGTGTGCTTTGCCTAAGCAATGAAGTTTTCAATCAGAGCCTGATCCTATTGCCATAAAAATTAATAGAAAATTAATTTGTTTTAATGCAGGAACTGCATTAAAGTGCATTGTAGTATGGGGACTGATCTTTGCATCTATTGATCTGCATTTATTCTATCAGTGGTTTTTTTCATTTTATGTAGATATATGTATTATTTATAAAATTGAAATATATAAAAATATATATTTTTATATATATACACAATATGGGCATTGGTAACAGTAGCTGAGAGGTGTTCTGTCATCTTGGAAACCAACCAACACTGGAGGAACATACTTGACCATCCTAAATACAAGCCACAGAGTCACAGCTGAGGACCTTGGGCCACTGAAACTAACGGCTCATAATAAAAAGCAGTAAAATAATTATTTGCAAGTGAAGTATTCACAGAATGGTATATACATCTCTTCAGCTTTTGAGGTCTTCACCTTAAAAGAACAAATGTCTATTTTTAAAGCATGTTGTTTTTTCTCTGAATTGAGTTACTAACTTAAATGATCCGTGTAAGCACATGTATAAGTCTGTGAGATAAAACCAAATATGTCGTCTCTTTTCCTTTTCTTTGCATCACAGACCTTGCTCTGCACTACACTGTAAATTAGCGTTCTCTTGAGTAGTGTCAGTTTTATTCCAGTTGTATAGAAGTGGTGAAATGGAGAAATCATGTGTTATATCATGAACTTGATGTATGTCTCTTCTCTCACATCATGGCACTTTCATAGATCTCAGCACTTTCCTTTACAAAATGCACATCTCTTGTGATTGTGTATTCTACAGATTTATCGTTAGAGTCATTCACCGTATATGAGTGCCACTTAAGTCAGTCTAACTCCTTATGTTGTAGGGTAATTTAACATAATTAGGAGAAGTCAAGTCTGGTTTTGAAAAACATTTGAAGAATAATTTTTCTACAATATTTAGCTTTAGAGCAGTTCATGGCATTGTAATGTCTACAAATGTCTTCATATTATTTACTCCTAAGGTTCACTGAGGTATTGGATGGGCTTTTTTTTGACCTTTTTTGTGTCCCACGTTGATAAAATGATTATTAGGCAGTAATTTAAAGTTACTTGATAATTTAAAATGAGATGCAGACCACATGTGGTCTGTATTAAAAATATTTAGAGAAAGGAACTGGAAAGCAAAATTAATATAGCAAATAAATTATCCTGCCTTTGTATGCAGACATCATATGGCAATAAAATGTGCTCCTGAAAATGACGGAATTTTTCCCGTAGAAGTGGTTCATTGTTATATTTTGACATATTTTATCATATTAAAGATTGATTCATATATGTCTCCTTAGAAAAGACAGTTGTGGAACAATGGAAGATCTGCACAGAGAGTCCTCTCTTTGAGAGAGTCACGGTGGCCTGAATTTATCCGATTTTACTTAGATGCATAATGGAAGCATCATCAGCAGCTTGTTGCTTATAAAATCAAGAAACTTGTAATTAGCAGCTTCTGGTTTTCACATATATTACTGAAATGTGTAGCTACTCTGCTCTTATGCATAGTTTTAAAAGCTACTTTACAGATACATTCTTTATTTTTTAATGAAATAGGAGTCATGTAGGCCAGTTTGGGATTCATAGCAAAAAAAAATAATTTTTTTTTACTTTTCATTACTAACCTTTTGTTTGAAATACACAAGATACTCAGGGTAAGATCATGGCCTTAGTGAGGTCTATAATAGTTTTATCATTGCTAGTTTTATCATCTCTTTTTCATTTGTTATATTTGGGAACAGCAGTCTTCCTCTGTTTTCATGTGTTAAACAAGTATACATTCCAGTGGGTGTGCTGGTTACAGAATTGGCTTAACTGGTCAAAAATTGCAAGGAAGGCTCCAACTTTATATCACCTCCTGAAATGCTGGGCCTTACCCTTAAAACCTAAAGTCCATATGAACTTATACAAAAAGGCTGTTAACTCTATCATGACCAGTACACTCCTTCCTTTCAGCTTGACACGGAATACTTTTACATTACTAATCAGCTGCTAACAGAGACAATGTTTTTTTAAGTTAGTGCTTATCTTTATTCATCTTTAATTCACACAGGTTTATCGAGCAGAAATTGTACCCCTTAAAGAAAAGGTGCATCAGGTCAATGAGCTCGCTCACCAGTTCACTCCCTCGGATATTCAACTCTCCCAGTACAGTCTCAGCTGTGTGGAAGACCTCAACACAAGGTGGAAGGTGCTACAGGTACATTTCCTATTACTTTTTTCTTCATGATGCATTTAAGAAAATATTTTTTATTTCTATGTGCTTGTTTTTCCCTTGTGGAAAAGCACCAAAGCTGTAGTAAGGAATGAAAGAGGAAGCAGGTTTTCGGTAATGGTATCTCTATGAGAAAACACTGTATTTTCATGTTTTTGAATACTTTATCAAGTAGAAATCAAGTAACCCGGTTTTTCATACCCAGTTAAAGTTCTGAGACACTTAAAATACTTAATAGTTTATTTACCTTTCAATATTAATATCTAGCAGTTCTTGCTGCCAAATATGTCACATAATAATTTCTTTCAGCTGGCATATCCATGTTTTACAGATATTTTATAGTGTATATGGAAGATTCACATAAGACAGTTTACTTCTGCTGCTTCAGTCCTTTTACTACTTTCAGGAGCAGCAGTTTTAAATAAATTCCTCATAGGCAGATTAATGATTCTGTGCAGTGGAACCTTTAAAGTCACACCTGTAGAATCAATTATAAAATTACAAAGCATTATATGCACTCAGGTAATTGGCAGGATTTGGTACTACAAGTAAAGCTGTTCAGAGAGGGATTTTATAAATTATGTTCTAATGCAGGAAAAATATTGAGATATTTTACAAGGGCATGTAGTGATAGGGCGAGGGATAATGCCTTCGAACTGGAAGAGGGTAGATTTAGATTAAATATTAGGAAGAAATTCTTCACTGTCAGGGTGGTGAGACACTGAAACAGGTTGCCCCGGGAAGTTGTGGATGCCCCATCCCTGGAGGTGTTCCAGGCCAGGCTGGATGGGGCTTTGAGCAATTTGGTCTAGCAGGAGTGTCCCTGCCACTGCTAGGGGGGTTAGAACTTGATGATCTTTAAGGTCCTTTCCAATTCTAACCACTCTATGATTCTATATTACGAAATTAAAGTGAACATTGACTAATGGTTGAATCACCATCCTTGGAGTTATTTAAAAGATAGGTGGACATGCTGCTTAGGGACATGGTTTCATGGTGGTTTTGGCAGTTAGGTTAATGGTTGGACTCAGTCTTAAAGGTCCCCTACAACTTAGACTATTTTATGATTCTATAAGTTATACATATTGAAAATTTACAAATTCTTTGGATTTTTTCTTTGCCTATAAATGTCACATAAATTTTAGATTATTTTGTGTTACATAGTGATAAAGACTTAGAATATATAGTTTTTCCAACACGCACTGTATCTTACCTTAGAATTTTAGGAACAGGGTGCATGAGAGTGTATATGTAAGCATGCATGCAATAGTATATGATGACGTAGGTGTCACAGAATGGAAATAATATTATGATTAAATGAAGGTGAATGCAATTAAATTAACTTTGTTGATTACTGTATTTTACTCACTATTTTATTTTTCACTCCATCATGGCTTCACATTTTGAAATTGTGTCATTGTAGTTACCTCAATATATTGCAAAAATGTACAATTATGGAGGTTAATAAAGAGTTTTGCCTTCATTGTAAATCCCAGACATTAGCAATGGACAAAAATGAACCAATTCCCTCTTGTCCTACATACAGATAAAAGACCATGGTGCTGCCAATTCTTATAATCAATAAGAGGTTATTGCTTCTTTTTCAAAAGAAGTCTCACAGCTCTTTGTCACCTCATTTATCACAGTTCATGCAGATATTAACAGGAATTATTTTTTTTCTTTTTCCTATATCAGCAGTTTGTGGTGTGAGTCCTAGGTCTTTGTTCATTCATACCTTTTTCCCATATCATCTGGATAGAGTTCAGGTAATATTATTATTATTAAGGCATATCAACAGGAATCTGGAAGAGAAAATGAATATTCCTGAAATGTTTATCCCACATATAAGAGAAATCACAACTTTTCCATTTAAAACAGCAACAACAAACACCAAACAAACAAAACATCCAGTGGCTAATTTAGTTAACAAATTCAGTATGATTCATTGAAAAATACCTTATTTCACTAACAAACTAGTTAATTAAGTTACAGTGGTTTGCTGAAATGCTTCATAATTTCAGCAAGAAAGAAGAGAAAGCAGGAAGATTTCTCAGAGTGTAAGCATCCATGGTATGAAAAAGTTAAACAAATCTGAGAGAAATATCAAGACAAATGTTTTGTTGTTAACATTCATGAAAAAGCGTTAGACCAAATACCAACTTGACATTGGACACCATTTAAAAATATATAGGGCAAAACACATGTTCACACACATTTCAAAGATAATATGCTCTATTTCCACAGAGTACAAGAAGCATTGTGAGCAATTTGCTTTTCATTGTAAATTATTGTCTCGATTTATCAAATCCAGAGTATTTGGAAAACCAAGTGTTTTGTCTTCTGTGAAGATAGATGCTTCGAGACAGTATGCCAGAGTGAGATGTTAGAGCTGATAGAACAGATAGTTAATTGGAATATTATGGTTTACTGTATTTTTTCATATTTACGTAAATATCATCTGAAAGACATGGAGAGCGAGGTGAAAACACTCTAGTAGATTTTTAAACACATCCTGAAGGGAAAAGACATAAGTAACTTTGAGGAAGTATCATGTACAAAAGGCCAAGATGTGACCACTGGGAAAAAGAATACATCTGTTCCTATAATACAAGTATTTTATTTAAAAGTGAGCAGAGTTTGGGGTATATTGAGAGGAGAAGCTCATTTTCATTACAATAGAGTAGAATAGTTGAGTTGGAAGGGACGTACAATGATCATCTAGTCCAACTCTTCTACATAGGAAGTCTGCCAGACATTGACTGAGTGGCACTTTTTAGACTACTATGTACTGTTCTCTGTTAGGGTTAGCCTTAATTATGGAAGACGATCACTCCAGCTAGGTGTGATACTATTTGTAGAAAACTGAAATTTTGTCCATGCAATAGAAAAAGCAAAAATACAAATAATTTCTTTTTCATGCAAATCCATTCTACTTCCAAGATAAGTTCCTGTTGTCTGTTTCAGTTTTTCAGTTTGACTGCTAGGCTTTTTTTTCATTCTTTCTTTTTTTTTTTTTTCACCTAATTGCCTTTCTTGTACTAATGTCACATAAAATATCTCCTTAATACTTTAGTCCTTTCATAATTATTTCTGTTGATTTCAGCCTTCTTTTTATTTTCATGTGACTTTTTTTATACTACCCATATTTTTTCTTTAGCTTCTATTAATTTCTTTTTTCAAAAAGTATTGCTTTTGGTGTTCCTATTTTTCTCTGCCTTTTCCCATCTTACTTCCCTTATTTCTGTGATTTTTTCTTTTTGTTGTTCTTCCTTTTTTTCTCCAGCTATAATGCTTCTTAGTTTACTTGTTATTTTTTAACCCTCAAAGGTTAGATATCTCTCTCTCTCCCCCTCCCTTCGTCATCTTCCCAATGAGAAAATATTTCTTCTCCATGTATCCCATTTCCTAGAAAATATCGCTCCAGGAAAATCATAAAATGGAGGCTTTTATGCTATCACTTGTCAGAAATATACCCACTCTTGATTATGTGTGGGAAAAGTACATAAGGCCATATGGTTTATCAGATCTGAAATAATATTGAATTCTAGTGTTACGCGAAAGTTGCACGGCATTGTGTAGAGGATGAAATGATTTCTTGTTTGTTAATTTGTTAACACTGGGACTTTCATAAGATCGGAGTAGGAAATGTATCATTTTAAGCCAAATCTTACAGAGATTTAATATTATATTCATTTCAGAAACATAAGATTAAGACCAACCATATTCAGTCATTTGCAGTATTTCATTTGCAGTGTTTGTACAATGGGATTAGTAATGCAACAGTGAATAGTAATTTTTTTGTGTTCAGTTTTGGTCAGTATACACAGAGTATTACTAGAAGGAAAATGAATGGAAAGGACTCAAGCAGTTACAGACAACCAGTTCCAGTTCTGAAATGTTGTATGAAGGTGTATTTTATTAATGAAAGATAATGCACTCATCTCAATCACTGAGAACTGTATCATGATTTGTGGAGTTTAAGCAATGTGAAAATAAATAGCTTCATGCCTTTAACAGAATAATTTTGAGAAGAATATGCTGTTTATTTTTCCATGTTTCTTAAACATGAAAGGAGATGAAATCTCTCCAGGGAACTATTTGTTATGAATTTCACAAGGACCTCTCATGTTCAGATCCTGTGTGCTTCAAACAGTATGTGTAATGAGATCATCCTGGGGGAAAATATGTCTTGCAAACTCTTGCTTACTTCCACTCGACATTTGAGGAACCAGGGAGACCAGGGAGTTATATCCACTTCACTTTGGTCAAAGATCCGGTTGGTGTAATGCTAGTCAAAAGGCAAAGCCCCTGACATGTAAAAGAATTTCTAAGTATTCCTTAGGGAACGTAGCCTTCAGTTATCAAGAAAGATTTTTTTTTTGGTTTAAATCAAATTGTGTCTACTTTTATTTAGAATCATACCCCTAATGAAATGAAAAATATAGTAAGAACTGTCTTTCATCCCCAAAATGTCTCTTTTAAGAGTTTTCTCGTGGTATTTGTAGTCCAGTGTTTTTAGTTTAGCAAGCTGTAATGAACTGCAGTCATTTATGAATGGGTGTCTCTGCCCGTAATAGTGGGTCCAGCCTGTCTAGTTTCTAAAACAGCCCATACCCTACATAAATATATATATATACACACATTTACTATCTATCTATCTATCTATCTATCTATCTATCTATCTATCTATCTATCTATTTATATACACACACACATTAAGATTGATGATCTTAAAGGAATTTTCCAGCCTCAGTGATCCTTTGATTCTATTATTACTACATATAAAGTGTGACTGTAAAAAAGAATTAGGCCTAATTTCAGAATCATTCCTAACTCCACAGCTCATCTTGTACCAGTAGCAAAGAATCTCCAGCACGTGGGGATCTGCTGAATGATGTGGTGCCTCTTGTTGAAGGGTCACCTTTAGCCACAATATTATTCTGTTCCTTCAAACAACACCCTCTGCTTGCAGGAGCTGCTGAAGAAACAGAAGTTTTTTAATACCACTGCAAGCAGTTATCTACAGTTGTATCATAGTTTTATTTGTATTCTGCTGAGGACAGGCTCTTTACTGAGCTGTATAATGCACGCTATTGTAATAAGCATCACTGCAATGAATTATTTCAAAAACCAGGTGTTTCATAAATATTAACCAATTCTTTCAATCAGTGGTGAGAGACATGAATGAATCTTTGTTTGCAATCATCTGTGTTTGCAGAAGAAATAACATCAAGAATATAAAAATCCAAAGGAAAATCCCTTCTTTCCTGAAATCAATGTAATATTGTGACTATGCATCAGACTCTTGCTGGATTCCTTTGCTGGACTTGTAAAAGTCCCCCCAAATATTAATGATAGGTGTTTTCAAATATTTATTCAGTTCTAGTGAATCTCTCAAAAGTGGAGTCATGGGAATTCTGGGCAGCGGTCCTCAGTTCACACCTCACTTTTGATAGGGGATGTGCACCAGGGCAAATAAGTTGCATCAAAATGTAAGCTGAAATCAGCACTTATCTATTATAATAGCTTTTATATTTGGGGCTTTTTTTGGATTTTATTTAACCTTGTCTCCTACGTGCCTTCTGCAAGAAAATAATTCTCAGGAAAAAAGTGAAATACCAACAAAAATACACACATAAAAGAAATGTTTTTCAGGTCTCTCACAGCTGAAATGAAACACGTTTACCAGATGCTCAGGTCTTTTTTTTATTTCTACATACATAGCATCGTAATGGTTTCAGGAAGTCTACTTCAGGTCTAAAGATTTGAGTATGATTAAAGGTATCATTTTTTCTAAAGAAAAAGAAGAATGTCTTCTGGTTCTTTACAGTTCAGTTGTCCAGTCATTACTGCATAGGAATCTCACACAGGAAAGCTGTAGTCATATAATTAAACAAGAAATCTGCCTTAGCTTTTTATATATCTACACTAGAAGAAAAAATATTTATTCCAAATTAAACAGTGAGTCTAACCTGGGGATATGTTAAAACCTGATAGATGATGCAATGGTACGAGAAAGATGTTTATTTGTCTGTATGAGCCAAAGAATGTCCTGTATATAAGACTGTGTTGTATAAAAGGCAGTTAGATTTCAATATTGGAGCATTATTACCTTTCTATTACCTTAGCACTTTGTCTTTCCATTGTGTCATATAATTCATTTTAATAATTAATTTGTTTCTGTTTGTTTGCCTTTCCTCTTTTTTAAACTATTTTTTGACTTTTCATCTGTAAGAGACTGACAAAAACGAGAGATAACTTTTCTAATTATATGGAGCCAAAATTCTAGCTCATCTATAATTATATTAATTAGGGCATTACTAAAATCATAGTTCTTTTCAACCTTGAAATTTGAAATTAGTTTTATAGTTGCAGATTTCATCTTCCCAGCAGAGGGGGATTTTGATCCTTTTTGGAAGCTGAGTTTTCCCATCAGACTCTTTAGTTAAACGTTGTTTTGTATATTCCATGAGAACTGGAACTTCTGCCAAAACCACAGTTGTCATGGCTCTTTAATGGTCTCTTATTTATTTAATTGGCTATGCCAATTGGCTTCAGAAGCCATGTTCCCATGTATTTTTCTTCATTTCTGTTAGCTTTAGTCTCAGTTTTGCTCAATGTTTGTCTGCAAAAATATGCGTATAGATTCATTTTACAGTCATTCTTTAGAGATCCTATTTATTTATTTCTGTAAGCTAGTGGAGGAAGGCCAGCTATCTGGATTGTGATTCAATTGTTCTAATAAAGTGTGTGTCAAAAATTGGAAAGATTCCTTCCTAAATTAGGAGAACATCTTCATTGTTCTTTGTGTTTGGCACGTTTAGGGCAGTCAGTGAAAGAAAGTGTGTATGTAAGTATAAACAGACATGGTTATCATCAACAGCCATGCCAGCAGGAAAACTAATAAAGCTATGTTGAAGTTATGATGTTCTGCATGATGAATTTCAGTTTGTTGAAACAGTAAATGTTTTAGCCAGTTTTTTGTTATAGAAGATACATTCATTTTAGAGTTTTGCTTTCCTTTTATGAATTCCTTTTCTTTGAAATTTTGTCTTTCATGAAGAATTGTTTTGAAGAATCATGCAGAAGAACAGCAATTTACACTATTTTATATTCTCATTTAAATATGCATATATAGATTGCTTTTGATGTATTTTTTTTCTCATGTATGTGTATGGGTATATGGGATTATAAAACACATGAATTATCTTGTTTCTAAGTACAAAGAAAAGCAAATGCAAGAAATGCAAAATCAAATGCAAGATAGTATATTAGACATGCAACTTAAATGTAGCACTCTTGTACAATTTTTGCATATACAATATATTTTGTAAAACCTCACATTTATCTGGTTGATGGATAAATGATATGAAGAGAATAGCAATATTAGTTGATATATGTTAGTCTCGTTTCCTTATAAAATAAGACTTGCGCAATTTACTTCCACCTGTCAGCAGTTATACATTACGTTTAGCAGCACACATCTATATGAGTCACACCAGACTATATTTAGGCTACTAGGGAAAATTGAGGTTATGATACTGTTGAAAATGTATTCTCTGGAAACCAACATCCACTAGTTCTGTTGCTTTTTAGTCAAGCAGTTCTACCTAAATCATGCAGTTTCTACTCTTACTTACTAGCCACCATTGAAACTGTGCTGAAGACGAAATTACTCATATCGTTAATATTCATGATCCATAATACCTAAACATTTTAAAAACATTAATTGAAATTATTTCTGTAAAAGCCGCTTTGACATGGAAAGTATTAGTTACATTTGGAGAAGTATAGCTCTGAGTTTCAGTCCTACAAAGCTGTGTGGACCATGGGAGCTGGGAGATTTTACCTTGGATGCTAAAAATGAAAAGATAGCTTCTTTTTTTTTTCTTGTCCAAATTGAGAGAATATGGCTTGATTTTTTTCAACACCTTTTTAGGTGTGTGACCTGATTCTAATCAGCTATGTTTAGGCTGTTCATTATGAAAATTAGGTTGTTTTTTTTTTTTTAAAGTAAGAACATGTGAGGGTGAAAAGCTAGGAAGTGCACAAAGTTAGCAGCAGTCAGAATAGTGAAAGCAAACAAGGACAAACCAAAAATGAATCTTGAAATTATAAGTTATTCTCCAATCCTGACTTCCACATCACGGGTCTCCTTTCTTGCCAAAATGTTATCAGCTGTCAGAGCTCATAATTCATGGGTTAGATATTTAAAATCCGACAGAATAGGACAGCATTGCGTAGGGTCGGGTAGGGCAGGATACATTGTCAGATATCTGCTGACACCAGAAAGATGATGAGTCTTAGCAATTTCTGGTTCTGCTCCATACCCTGGAGGCGATATACTCTGCTGACACAGATTGTCTGTCCATTCATCCCCGCTTGGTTTGAAGTGAGGTTAAAGCAGATGTACAAATTTTGCTTTGAATGTAGAACACGTTTGTTGCAGATAAAGCATTCACAGAATTTAAGAGCTGTCCTATAAAGGCTCTCTCTAATGTGATTTTCAGAGGCTTGTAACTCAATGAAACCTTAATGAATATCCCTGGAAGCACTGTAAAACCTCTTAAATTCCATGTCCTGGTGCCAAAGTCTTGTTGAAGGTTTTCAAATAGAGTGAATGTAAAACCAGCAAAAACATTCCTGTTTCTCCCTGTTTTTGCTAATCCCTTTTTCTGAAATGTTGTAATTTCTTTAGAAGAAACTTCATTTGAAGGGATAAAAAAGCCTAAGGTGGAGAAATAATATGCAAATTTCCAGTGCAAAAGGTTTATGTAAGCTATTTTTTTTTCCTTTGTTAAGTCATTTTGTGTCTTTCTGACATATCAATTACATATTATATCACTACAGATATTTTTATGTCAGGCTGTCTGTTTTCAGGTTATAGAAAGTTTTTACAATCTTTAGGCTATACAGTACTGTGTACTATATTATCTTATTTTTTTTGCTTCAGTAAGATTTCAACATAAGTGAGATATATTGTGTTAACAACAGTGTTTAGAATACTATAATTGTCAGTAGCATTAAGTTGGGACAGTTGCAAACTGTTGCAAAACTGTCCTCTGTGGATAAGTATGCGTGTCATTCTCATAATGAAATGCTCTCTAAAATTGCCATTGTAGTTTTCATCTCTCCTTGAGTAAAGCTGAATGTTGTGTCCTTCTATAGAAAATTCTGGGCAGTCTGCAAGTCACATAATAGTATGTTAACTGTATAGGAGGGCACTGTATAATTAAAATGGCTCAGCTCTAGTATGTGTTGTGTGTGCAAATGTTTTTATAAAATGCTTCCTAATGTGGATCCACCTGGGATAACTCAGGCAAAAGGAGTTATTTCAAGATGCTCATTTCTCCCTGTGGCTTGTCTAAGATCTTCAATCCTTCTGCTTGCTGGTACTTTATAAAACACTGATACTGCAATAGCCTTTAGAAATGCTGTTCTTAGTTGCAGAAGAAAAATAGTTTAACTGTAAGTTCTTGACCCAGAGCTTACAATTTCAGTTTTTATTCATATTAATTATATCTTTTGTACTTGGAGAATCATAACAACACCCAAATCTTATGTTATGGAAATGAATTCTTTAGGGTACACCATTTTGTTTCAGAAGACTCAAGTGTGTAGATTTAAGACTCAATTAGTCTTTCTCTTCCTTTTCTTAGGTGTTCAAAGTTGGTTCTCTGCCATAGCTCAGTTTGTTTTGAAACAAAATTAATGGCAAGACTAATTAACATTATTTAAAAAAATAAGCCTATGTTTATCGATAGTATATTCATTGTGCTGGACTTTTTCACTCTGATTTCTTATATTGATCTCAAGTGTTTTCTCCCAATACCCTCATTCATGACTCTCTTTCATCTATAAAAACAATGAGTTCTGTCCTACTTATCTGACACAGAGCTGATAACATAGCACACTTTCAGCAGAGTAGTGGAGTTTTTTTTGGTAGTCGGAAGAAACAGAAGAATGTTTCTTCCATAAAATAGCTTTGTGTTTCTTTTATATCCCAGCATTCCAGTTCCTTATCTCAAACCATCACATTTCAAATCCTGAATTGACTTTGTCTGTACTTTTGCCAGCCAACAAGCTAAGATAACTGAATTTGGTTTGCACATCAGTTGTTGTAGCTGTCTGCAATATATCCCTGAATGTGTCTAGGTTTACCTTTAAAGAGAAAGGGTTTACATTTTTCTCATACGGGCTTCATAAATTTATTCAACTGTGAATGACGTGAAATACTATCAAACCAGTATGGTCTGTTGCAGACATCATGCAGGCTCCCTCTTAAAAAGTCAAGATCTAATCCTTTTTCTTCACAAGTGAGTAGGAGGTCAATTCACAGCAAATAAAGTTTCTGAAAGACAGAGACAAATCTAATTTTATGATCACCACTTTTCCCTCACAGTGCTGCACTCCCCCATCGTTATACTGTGCTCAGTAATTCCCACAGCTACTGGGACAAGCCTGTGATGTTTAACAGTGCCAGGTCATGCTGATTATATTAGCTTTGCCAATGACATTCTACATGATTTTTCAAATTATTTTAACCACCTGTGAATGAATTTACATGGGTTTAGATGATAAGTATCCACTTATGGATCAAAAAGGAACATTATGAAACTTATTTAAGTTAGAATGAAATTGTGTGAAGCCCTAGTAACCTTTTAATTTTACTATAGTTCTGATAGTTTACATAGTCTAGGGGTCTGTCCCATTCCCTAGAAAAGGGGGTCAGAAAAACTCTATTTCATGTAAATATGCTTTTCTAAGTATTTATTGTTATACATGCCAAAGCCTCTGATTCACAACTAATAGTATATTTGTGATGGGAGCTGCACTGCAGTATGCCTTTGGACACAAACTATGATCTTATATTATTCAGCATGTTTATTGGAAGTATATTTATATTTAAGGAAATTATGGATGTTGTAAAATCTGCTAGCCCATGAACCTACAAATCACATGTTCTTTAATATAACACTTAAATGCTATTCTATAGCATTCTAGTATTCAGTGGTAACATTGCTCTCTGAAGTAAGAGGTACAAGGCAGACTTTAGACGGTTGTGTTTTTTAGAATTTAAGCTATCATGGGCCGTTGGCTTTGTCTGCTCTGCCATCTCTCACAACTGTACTTTTATCCCCATTGAGCTTGCATGTCTCAGACATCCTTGTATGGCCCAAGAGCAACATTTTTGCTTTTTTGTGTCAGAAGAAAAACCCTTTATTTTACAGTTTATCAAAGAACATCCTAGGAAAGATGTAAAAGCTGAAAGAATAAAAAGCCTGATTTGCAGTTTTAGAAAGCTAATCAATTCTTAAACCTTTAAATAGGAAATATCATTTGTTCCTGATCCTTCTAGCTCTTTGGATGGGTAGTCCAGAAAAGACGCATTCACAGTTGCACGTAAAGTAGATTTCATGAGCTCTTTGGTTATATTATTATTTGATCAGTATATTCACAGCAGTGTTACTGCTTAGAGATACTGTATTTCACTGTCTTTCTCATATTCAGACAGGCTATAGCTTGCCAGATATTTTTTTTTTTTTTTTGTTCTGAATGAGCACATAACTAACAGATGTTTGGTTTTGGCTCCATGTCTACATTCTTTGAAAGCTGGAGAATTAAATTGCTGACATTCAGACAACACTAATTCACATATCCAGGGAGCCTAATTTGCCATCCCTGAGATTCTGATTCCTGGTGTTCATGGGTTTAAAAACCATTTCAGTGACACAATATAAGAATAGGCTGGGGAGTTTCAATACTATGCTCCTGCTAAACATAATCACATTTTATAAACATCTGCGTCATTACTGATGTGATTCATCTCTAAGCTGTATACAGCTGTGTTTCCAGTTTCAATTAACAGTCTCTTAATTGCATATCCATCTCATGTTACTAATTTAGTTAATTTATTCATAATTAAGAGTATTCTATTTTCTACGAAGGTTTGTTGAGCTTACTATGCTATAAAGAATAAGAAAAAAACTAAGGCTGAAGGATTTTGATTCTTACAACAGTCACATCATAACAATAATGTCATTCAAGCACCTGGAGAGGAAGAAAAGATTTAAGGGATACTTTTTTCTTTTCTCACTGTGGAATAAGAAACCTTTGGAAGGGTTTTTCTTTGTGGCTAAAAGCAAATGACAGTATCAATATGCCCTGTTCTTGTCATTTTTGTCCTTCTCCCTTTTATCCAAAATCTAATGAGTTTTATAGTTTAGATGGATAGAATTAATATGTAAGAAGAAATGATAATGCTAAAAAGGGTGTTAGAAGAACAGAGGTATGTAGAATACATGAATCATGCCTTTTGGCTCACTAACATTTATATTTTAGAGTACATTGTATTTAAAAGGACCTGTGTAATTAGGAACTTTGAGATAACTTAAAAACTAAGCCCGAGACATAGTCAGGTGGAAGATAATAACTGTCTTAGTAATATTCTTTATCAAAAGAAGTATATCTTTTAAAAAATATCTCTTGTATATCAATACAATAATATTGCATGCAAAATGGTTTAGAAATCATAGAAACAAACCTTCTTACAGTTATCCACAATCTAATCATGTTCTTCACCTACTATTTAGCAGGATTGCTTGCAACTGTTCAGTACTTTGTAAATACACAGATACTTGTCTTCTCCATTGTCTTTACAACCCCTGCTGGGATATTAATTCTAGGAGGTGTCTGCAGTATTAAGAAGTTGTATGTAGAAATGGTCCTCTTTTTGAAAAAAAATAAAGGGAAAAAAAAAGAAAAAACTCATCTTTTTCTGACTTCCTTTAGCATGACAATTATTTTGATACTTGCATGTCATCAGTGAGCAGAACGTTAAAAGTTCAGCATCCCTTTCCTGGAAAAAAAATGAGGGAGAAATACAGTCTTCCCTCTTTAAAAACAAATATATTTGTTATTAGCTTGAGATAAGTATTGTTTCCTGAGTGACTATAACTCTACTATAATTTGAAGTGAACATAGGAATCTGTAAGTTGTACAGAAAATATTGAAATAGACTGATCAATATGCCTCAAACAGAGATGCAGGTTTTTAATGACAGCTGCTGAATCTCTTCTACCTGAAAATCACAGTTGTCTGCTGCTTTTCCCTTTAATCTTCTCCTTCCTCCAGTCTCCTTGATGTTCTTTTTAGTTTCTCTCATTGCTCTTTTTCTCCTTGAAGCTTCCTTTCCTCTTCATATAAGCTTCTCCTCGTGTGTCATACATCTACAATCATACCACTACTTAAAAAAAAAAAAAAATCGAAAGAAAATCATTAAAGAAACAGAGAACACAACCAGAAAATTTATAATCTAATATGAGAAGAAAAGAAAGGGGTAGAGAGAGGGAAACTGGAATATAAGGTGCAGATGAGGCAGGGTTTTAGTCATGGCAGTTTTATGAATCAGAAGCTTTTCTTTTCCCAAGGAATCTGAAGATTAGAGTTAGTGTAAAACACAGCCATGCTCTAGTCAGACTTCTAAAGCTCTTCAAAGCAGACAGTCTCATAATTTTCTTTTCTTTTACTTGTCAAATATTAATGCCAGAATGTAATCTTGTGAAGATAATAAAAGTTTGAACCATTTCAACCTTTTAGCTGCATACTGTGTGTATTTAGCAAATAGAATGACAGTAGCAGTGCTAACCTTGCTGTACGAATTTCAGGCTGCCCCACCTTTTTTGATTAAAATGGTGATTAGGGTTAAAGGAGATTACAGCAATTTGCCAAGGTCCTGTTTCACTGCAAGCTCAAGGTAAGAGAGGGTGATTCAAGTGCCTGCAGAAAGATGGATTATCACAGGCTGATCAATCTTCAAGCTTCTATGGATTTTTACTACCTTTGTTATATGTGTACATTCTCCAAATTTTACTATGCAAGAAAGGAAATGCATTCATTTTCTGTACACAAGAAAAAAAATTAATAATTTTCTCTCTCCAAAGAGAGATGGGTCTTCAAAAGGGAGCGCACAGTCCTTTTAAATTGTATCATATTATTAGCATACTGCAGAGGTTTGTTGTTTTTTTCTTTTTCTTTTTTCTTACTTTACATAAAACGATAGGTCAATTTTATCTTGTATACTTCAGGTGGTAGGTTTAAACCTTATGGAAGTCTATATGCCTGTAAACCTATGTGAATTTGTGTTTTAAAGAAAGTCAGGCATGATTTCCTTGTTCTCTAGAGAAAATCCTGAGCCACAAGTTAGAATGAAATGTAATATCCAGATCTGGAATCATCTCCCTGTTTAAATTAAGCTTTTCAGAATAAGGTTTTGGGTATAGATTGTTAAGAAAATCAGGTTTCAGTTCTAAAATCTCGATTTCATTACATTGGACATGGGACTCCCATCCATGTTTTTCCCAGAAGAGGACTTTTTGCATGCAGTATTAGGAAAAATTTGGTTGATTTTTATTTTCTGCATACTTTTACTGACAGAGATGAAAATAAATATCTCTCATGAAAATAATGACACATTTTTGTGTGTTTCAGTTTTTTATCTTTAACCTCAGAGGACAATTTCACTTTTAGTGTACTCTCAGAACTCCTGTGGGATCTAGAAGAGAAGATATGCCCATTTAGTGGTAATCTCGATAGCATACAAGTACAGTATAGCTGTGCTTACAGTTGCTGCTGCTGAGTAATCTATTGAAATGACCAGCTCCAAATTTCAGTTCCAAGTGCCCCATTGGTTTAGTCATTATTTGTTCTACTACAGCATATGTCTGTTTTAATAGTCAAAAGAGTGTCTTTTGCAATAAATATTAATCTTGAACTGTACTTCAGTTAATATTCCTTGGTTTTTCCCCTCACAAAGACTAACTCTTCAAAGACTTCTCTCTGATCAAAGACTGATATTAAGTAATGCAATAACAGACCTCCCAGCTATCTGGACATATTTTTTCACTGGATCAGCCAATACCTAAAATGTTTATGTGAAATGCTTACTTTTTATGTAAAATGAGTGTGGTGATCTTGAGTTGTTCTCATGCGGGAAATAGATCTGTGTTTAACTGACCACTGAAACAGCCCAGCACCTGGGCCTGACCAAGAAAGAAATCAATCAGTAAAAGATCGAGAAAGGGACAGGGATCATTTAGGCCACTAGAAAATCAGGGGGATTGTACTTAGGAAAAAACAATTTGATCCCTTGATAGGATGCCCACCTCTGCTCCTGAGAGTAAGTGCAAGTTCTGCGCGCTTTACCCATGCTGGTCTCATTGAGCTCGAGGGAAGGCACATATAAAGTGAGCAGGATTTATCTCCCTGGTTCCTGGTCGTGTCAATCCGTTATCCTTCACTTGCAGAAAATCTTCAAAGGTTCTTGGCCTGTGCAGATTTGAAACCCTAGATTTGTTTCTCAGGTTTTTGTGTGTGCTGTCCTCCCACTCCAGGGATTGTATAAATCCAATTAAAGCTGCAGCCTACTTCAGCCGGTTTTGGGTTTGGTTGTGGGATTCTTTATTCCCAATATTCAGATGCATAGGTGAACTTCTAGAATTTTAATTATATCTGTATCAGATGAGCTGCAGAAAAGTAAAAGGGGTTTGGGTGAGATTTAATTTTAGATAGCAGCTTAATTAACTGCATTTGTAAAAACTAGTGCAACTTTAATTAAATGTCTCTACATTAATTTAGTTATTTAATTGAAAATTTATTGGGATAGTCCTTACAATTTAAAACTCTTCCTCTTTGAGGATCTTAAATAACAGATCATAATACTAATTAAAAAAAAAAAAACCAAAAAAAAAAAACCAAAAACAAACCTAGCTTTTGCTAGATTTCTACCAGCTTTTTTCAAGTAGCAGAAAGGGTTTTGTTTCTTCTAAATATTTATTCTGGTTTATGGATTTTGGATTTGGATTTCCAGGATTGGACATCTGAAAACTCAACCTTTAAATGATGATTGAAGAAGTATTTTCCTCTTCTCGTATGTGTTGGTTTGTTTTTATCCCACATCAACTTTTGTTCCCTTTTCAATATCATATCGATGCTGGCTTGTACTACATACAACAAAACCACCACTCACAAGACTTTCCAGGGCACACTCAGGTGTGCTGAGGCTAGTTGCAATGCACAAGGAAAGCTGAGTTCTGGGTCTGCAAGGTGCTGTGCGGTGAGAGGTCTGAGAAGCAGAGGAGGAAGGCTGGTGAGGAAAGCAAGGGTCCGAGACACTTGAAACCTTTCATAGTCTTTCATAGGAGCACACACATTTCCAGTACAGCCTGTAGCTTCTCTCCGGTTCCACACTCTGCTTTGAGATATGCAGAGACACAAAGAGAGGCCAGGGTGCTAGTGATCATTAGAGCAGGGTGTGCAGCTATTTAAATGAAACCCTATATTGTGCATCCACCTTCTCTCATGACCTGACAACATGAGAAAAGCTTAAACATTCCTTTTCACAGTTGGGCTGCATCTACTTGAAGTAGAAATATATAATATATATGTTATACTAAACATTATTTATAAATTACAATTAATTCCAACACCTTCCATTTGTGAACCCATACCAATGATCACAGTCCTCCAGTGACAGCACTCATAATTTCCCGTAGTATATGCTTTCCTCTAATTGAAATTATTTCCACTGCCCTACATTTCCCTTATGATGGAAAAGTGATTTTCATTGATACTTTGCCAAAGAGACTGTTCATAATAATTTTCTTTTCCTTCCCAACACCTATTGCATGCATCAGTTGCATAAATGGTAATTTGAAGCCTTTTTAGCACAGCTGGATATTTTTCATTGATTCTTTTCATCTGAGCCTCATTCATTAGAGTTCCTTCATCTTTTTGACTGCAGTGTACTTTATCTACAGAATGCTGGGATCTGTACAACAAAATAGAACAAAATGTACAAGGACTTCAAGTCCTTCCAGTGTCATATCTGTCAGGTTATAAATTTGAGACAGAGCAAACAACCCCATTAGCTTGCCTTCCTTGAGGTACCTATTTATCTTCATTTATTCCGTACTGACAAAGAAACTATGATAAGTTGCACTTGATTGTTCCAGTCCTCCTTGTGATTTGCATTACTACTACCATTCCAAATGTTCTTTAAGCTATATACTTATAAAAATATAGGGTGGCATTTAGAATAGTCAGGTTTGTTTTTCAGGACACAGATGCATAGTATTGTCTCTGTCCCATAACTTCATCCTTTCCACTAACTATAAGAATATATAACTATATGAATATATAGAATTTTACTTCTCTCCTGTTCCTTGTTTTAGGAAAAATCAACTTTACGATCACAACCAACACTACTTTTTCAAGAATTCTGTAATTAAATGTTTTGTAAAAACTGAAGCTGTTATTAGGAGAGAACAACAAAGCAGCTGTGTGTTTTAAATTATTATAAATTTTGAAGAGTAAAGACTTTTGGAATTATCTAAGTGAAACTACAATCAGCTTTTTTTTTAAATAAAGTTGCTTTCTGTTTCATTTTTTCCCAAGATTTTAATTTTATGGCCCAGGAAATGTAACCACATTTTCTGCTCAGCTTTGCCACTAAAAATACAAAAGTGGTGAGTTTTTAGTGTTCATAATATATAAGTGAAATAAAGTAATTGCTGTTTAGGTGAGTAAAAAAATGAGCTTTCTTGAAAGTGTTGGAGTGAAATTTAACTATTAGTCAAACTTTCAGTTATATCTTTTTCCAAACATCAGAAGACTAATTTAGTAGACATCAACAAGGACACTTACTTCTAAGCTGATCTACATAGCAGATCTATTTGTTATTTGGGGAGCATTACCTGATTTCCTTCACCTAATTAACCTGTGGTAATACTTGACTAAATGATGGATTTGGGATGAATGGTAAATAGCCTTTCAGAATTTTTTTCATTTGCTGTCATTGAAATTCTTTACTTGTGGTACAGCACGTTGTTTGAAGTGAAGTCTGATTGCTATGTATTCTTAAATTGTTCAGCGAAATAAACAGTAATAGTGTAATTTTCAATGAAGGTATAATGTAATAGGTAAAACAACAAATTGAGTAGGATATTAAGTTTATGAACTCACGAGCCATTTTTCTCAATTGTAGGAGCTGCTTCTAAATGAACCAAAATAACTTGCTCAAAGGAAAGTCTGAAATAATGAACAACATCATTATGCTCTCAACCTACTCCCCCAAGTTATGAGATGGGTGGTACTGCTGCTAGGACGGTTGCTGTAGCTTCAGTGTCTCTGATAGCTGATGTAATGTCTGCAGACTGTTAGAGCCGTAAAATTACAAATCCAGAAAGTGATGTCGATTGTGCTGCTTCTTAAAATCATATGCACTTATTTCAAAGGTTATTTGCTCCAGCAAAGAGTTCATATTTAAATACTTTGTATTGCCCAATTGTTATAGAACATGTTTAGATAGCAATGACAATAGTGTCTTCTACAGTTATATTCTGAGGGACTACATTTCTTCTATACCTTTATACCAAGTGTGTTTAGTTTATGTTATTTCGTAGTCACTCATTATGAATTATTGTAATAAAGTCTATCTTTCAGCTCTTTTGGAAGTGTTTTACTTAGTGGCTCCCATGTTCAGGTACATTTCAGCCATGCCACCTGTTCTTGAGCACAAAGGGAGTTGCCCAAGTCTGAACATTTGTTAAGCATCAGTGTTAAGATACAGTTGAACTTCAGAAAGGTCAGGATTCGCAAGAGACATCAAATCTGCAGCTTATTCTATAGCTTTGAAGCACTGCTGAAGTCAAAGAACTTTGTTTTTTTACCAAATATGAAGCAGATGTTCTATTACAATTAATTTTAACAGGGACAACCTATGGATGTGATCTATTTGGACTTCTGTAAGGCCTTTGACACAGTCCCTCATAACATCCTGCTTGCTAAATTGGAGGGATATGGATTTGATGGGTAGACTGTTCAGTGAATAAGGAATTGGCTGGATGGTCGCATCCAGAGGGTTGTACTCAATGGCTTGAAGTCCAGATGGAGAGCAGTGACAAGTGGCATCCCTCAGGGGTCCGTGCTGGGACCGATACCATTTAACATTTTTATTAAGGACATAGACAGAGGGATTGAGAGCATCACCAGGAAGTTTGCAGAAGACACCAAACTGTGTTGTGTTGTCGATACACCTGAGGGACAGGATGTCATTCAGAAGAACCTGGACAGTCTGGAGAGGTGGACCCAGGTGAACCTCATGAGGTTCAACAAAAGCAAGTGCAGGGTTCTGCACCTGGGCCAGAAAAATCCTTGGTATCAATACAGACTAGGGGATGAGGTATTAGAAAGTGGCCCTGAGGAAAGGGACTTGGGGGTGCTGGTGGATGAGAAGCTGGACATGAGCAGGCAGGGTGCCCTTGCAGCCCAGAAGGCCAATCACATCCTGGGCTGCATCAAAAGAAGTGTTGCCAGCAGGTCAGAGACGTGATTCTGCCACTTTGCTCTGGTGAGACCTTACCTGGTGTACTGTGTGCAGGTCTGGAGCCCTCAATATAGGAAGGACATGGACCTGATGGAACAGGTCCAGAGGAGGCCCACTAAAATGATCAAGGGGTTGGAGCACCTCTGCTCTGAGGACAGGCTGAGGGAGCTGGGGTTGTTCAGCCTGGAGAAGAGGATGCTCCGGGGAGACCTAATAGTGGCCTTCCAGTACCTGAGGGGGAGAGTCTGTTTACAAAGGCCTGCAGTGACAGGATGAGGGGCAATGGCTTTAAGTTGGAAAAGGGCAGATTTAGATTGGATATTAGGAAAAAGTTCTTTCCAATGAGAGTGGTGGAGCACTGGAAGAGGTTGCCGAGGGAGGTGGTCGAGGCCCCTTCCCTGGAGACATTCAAGGTGAGGCTCGACAAGGCCCTGGGCAACCTGGTCTAGTTGAGGGTGTCCCTGCTGGCTGCGGGGGGCTTGGACTAGATGACCTTTGGAGGTCCCTTCCAGCCTGGACCATTCTATGATTGTATGATTCTATGTGTATTTTGCTTTGCCTTTAAAATAATCAGCAAAATTCAAATATGATTTCTTAGTAATGTGCCTCATTCTGTTTTACAAAAGGTGGTCTGATCAGGAAGATTTGTTTTCTCTGTGCTTACTGTTACTCCATTCAATCTTGTTAACTCTCACGGTTTAATAATAAGCATTTAACTGAATATTTATTCCCTTTTTCTTTACTGCTAAGATCATAGTCTGGCAAACAGCCAGAACTAATAAGATCTTATGATGAGAAGAGTGTTGGTATCCTAAGAGTAAGTTCACAGTGTATGAAATACAATTTTTAGAATGTGGTTTTCACTGCTTCTAATATTTTCCAGTTAATATATCCTGGTAACACACGGAAACCTATAAATGGATCATTCAGTCTGTGTTTATAGATATAAACAGTAGAATTCTTAAAGATTAAGCCCATTTAGAATATAGATACTATAGCTAATATGAATCTAGTAGGGAAGACACATTAGCTGCCAGTATAGCAGTTGGTGAATGGCTTTCCAATTAATAAGAAAATCCCTATTCTGTTGTTAAACAATTTAAAGTGCTCCTAACAGTGACAGAAAACTGGCAGGCAAAATGGTTTTGCTGATGCAACAGAACAATATTTGACCAAGTCCAAGGCTTCATTTTAAAACAAAAAAAAGGGGCTATGTCAAAATTATGTCCTTTGACAGCTTAACTTAACTTAGAAGACACTCCCCACATTTCCAGTTTATTGATTCTGTCTTGAACAGTAATGCAGCCACAAATGAATGATTATAATTCTTGGGATATACCTCACTTCTGTAGCTTTAGAGGATGTAGTCATGACTACGTACTATAAAAGTGGACAGAGAACAATGCTGCTGAACCTGTACTAGATCAAAGACAGGAGGAAATGTTGATCCTGGGGTAAATTAGTTCTTTGGAAGTGAATTTGCTTGTGACTCCTTAACTCAGTGTATTAAAGCTTGTGCAGCTGGATGTGAAAAGCAAGCACACACACACGACTGCTTTAAACATGTAATATTTCATTACTTTTCAGAAGGCCTTCAGAGGTCATGAGGCAGCTCAGATTTTTGCTAGTTAGAAAATGGCTTCACAAGAATGATTTGGAGCTTACTGGTAGTCTTATTGAAGCAAACACAGCTAAAGTTTAATTTTTCTCTGCCTCACCAATGTTCTGTACTTTTTAGGTATTATTCTAAGATATTATTTAGATATATTCTATTAAGCAGACCATATATTTTATGAAGCTTTCTAACCATAGTCAGAATAATTTAAGTTCTGGGATAATTTTGGTAAGAAGTAAGTTGTTGTATACATATATAATACATAAACATATGTTTATGCACACGTATCAAAACAGATTTTCTGACAACATGAGAAACAAAAATATGCTTGAGAGCTGAAAAGCAAGTATATAATCTTTTCTTGTATATAGATGGATGGCTGGGAAAAAACTGTCAAATTATTTTAAATCCAACAAGTGCCTTTGTATAGACTTTAAAGGTTTTACTATTTTCAGTGGAAAGTATTTCAGATTTCTACCAAAAAAAAAAAATATCTCAAGTTGCTGTGATTTCTATTTCTAAGCAGCACAGAAACCGGGCAATTGTTCCGTAGTATAAATCTGGTTGGTAGGTGCTGAAGTTAAAATATTGAATCCTGTGGACTTCATGAAGCAGAAACACAAGACATTCTTGTTAAGCCACAATTGGAGTTCTCATGTTTGCTCTGGTTGCAAACGGAACATCCTATTATCCAAAACAAAGTGAACTGGAGTGGGCAGAAAAGTAAATATTTTGAAGAAGAGTCACCAGTAATTTGCTGTCATAACACAGATTCTAGTAATATTTTTTTCAGTTTTATTGGTTTAGTCCAAACTTTAAAGAACATGGCGGAGAAACGGGCTTGTTATGAGGCAGTGAAGGCAGTGCATTTTTGAAAGCTGGAGGTTATAGGGATGACTTCTAGGGAAGGAATAAAGGAGGAAAGCATGGAAGTCAGGACAAGAAAAAAAAGAACACCTTAAGTCTGAGGAATAACTTTAAAAAGGCAGAATGTGATATTATGAAGCAAATGACAAGAGCCCAGGCAGTATCTAATAGGAAATTGGTGGTGGTGAGCCTATAAAGCTGCTTTTTTCCCTTACTAAATTCTGCACCGTTCAGATACATGACCCTGCCAGTTGTTCTCTCATATGATGAATATTAACAGTACAAGATCTGTATTCCTGGTTTCTCAGCTGTTGTTGTTTCCCCCTTTTTTCTCCCTGATTGTCATGATTGTTTTCCCTTGTACAAGACAAATGCTAAAAATAAGGCAGTGTAATGGTATGGGCAGCTGAATTAGAAACACACTAATAGAATGGATGCCCTTAGGGAAATGCCTCTACAAGGACATATGTTTCAAAATCAGATGCAACTCCAGTTCCATTGCGGATATTTTTTTATAAAATAAATGGAGGCTTGGAAATTTTGCTTATGTGGGTTTCCTATCAATTTTTTCAGTCTTGCTGCACCTTGTTCAGTTCACTGACTCTTCTATTTGTTTTCAAACAGTAGTTTGAAAAGTTCACTTTGGGATTTGCAGCTCTCTTACAGCCTCATGTCTGCCACTGCTGGCAACCCAAAAGGATAAAAATTACCCAGTCAAAAGCAATTACAGATTAGAGCGGAATCTGGCTTCTGAAGCCAGAAAGCAGTTACGGACATATAACTGTAGGCCAGCATTGCTATTCCAGCAGTATGTAATCAAAGCACTTGTTTGTTCAGAGGAATCTTAATGCATGGTGGAGTTATTGACTGAATAGACTGTCTAAATAATGGCTTCTGTCTTAGATTTGGTTGGCTAAGAGTTTTGGTTTTTTCCTGAGACTGTGGGGGAAGACTGTGGAGGTTGTGAAAAGGCCTACCAGGGTAGAAAAGACAAAACAGAATAGGATCTGCAGAAAGCAGAGAGAGTGAGTTCTAATGAAAGAAAGAGAAGGGTAAAGGAAAAACCTTCCTACAGAGAGGTTTTGCTTTCTTTTAACAGAGAAATTTAAAAAGACATAAAAAATTAAAGTATGTAACTAAGTGATAGTAAAAGGCAAACAAAACAAGTAAAATCATAAGTGGGGTTGGACTAAAAAAATGTCAGTCATATACTCATGTGTTTATTACAACAGAAACACAGTTTTGTCTACGTAGACAAAAAATAAGGATTGTCATTATTGATTCAAAATGACAAAGAAAAGCTAACATGCTAGGACAGAAAGGTTTCAGAGTTAGACTCTACCTCCACAATTTTATTCCTTGCAATTTTCATTAAGCTAAAAAAGTGTATGAACACAAAGAAACCCCCAGAATTTTATATCTGCCATTTGTAAACTTCTGCTTGTAAGTTAATGATTTCTAAATAGTTACACAAGACTCAGTGCTGCATGAAATTCCTTTGTATGTCTGGTTCAAATGTATAAACTCATTGCAGCAAAGAGTATATTGAACAAACATGACTTAATTTGCTTTTCACAGATGATCTGATTATTTTTATTTGATATAAATTGTCAAAAAACTTACATAAACTTATTTCTGCCTTCAAATTTCTTTGGAAATCTTAGCCATCCTGATATATTAATCCTGTTTGTCACTTGGAGAATGGGATTGCTCACCTAATTTAAATAGCATCCATTTGATTTTGTGATTACATGATCCTACAAAAACCTTACATAATGGACAAGTGAGCATTTCTTTTATTATACACTCGTGCTGTTGGTTTGGGTTGTTGGGGTTTTTTTCACTTTCTGTAATCCCGGAGAATAAAATGCAATCTCAGAAGTACTAATAAAATTTTATATAAAAATATTGCACCTGATCTTATACCATTAAAACAAATAACAGCTTTGTTATCACTTTTACTGAAACATAATCGAGTCTACCCTTTATTTCTTAAACAGTACATAGTTTCAAGATGCTCTTTCACTGATTTTTGAAAGCATTTTATAGATATAATGAGGAATTTTCATAGAGATCACTGTTAACTTTTATGATTTATAAGAATGGGTTTACTTGGTTTTGTCTTGTGGAATCTTTTCATGAGCAAGTCCTGCATAATTAAATCTTTCATAAACAGATTTTTTTTCAAGAGAATGCTCATTTATTTCCTTTATTTGCCTAACTCGAAGGCCACATGTCAACTTGTCACTGTGATAACAATAACATGTAAGTTAGACATTCAGAAAGGGTTCCTGACTTAGTAAATTGAAGTTTTGTAATTGTTAATTAAACTGCCTGTCGGTGTATTATACGGTGCTACCGTGCAGATACTGCAAATTCAGGTTTTGAGGCTGGCTTTGGACTGTGCTGGAAATCTTGTCTTTGATTCTCTCCTACTATTGCTCCTTGTTTCAAAAACAAGTTGCACTGCACTTCCTTTCAGTGGTGCTTCACCTCAGGATCTCCATGTCTTAGTTCTCCAAAATAACATCTATTTTCCCTAATTTCCCTATTCTCTGCTCTTAGAAACAAATGAGTAATGAGGCATGTCTAAACAGAAATAAACTATTTACTTGTGAAAAAAAGTAGTAAGAAGTCTGTGAAATGCAATAGTCAGTGCAGGCCAGTTACAATTTTCCTAGAAACACAAAATATCACAGCTTTAATTCTACCGCCTCCTGCAGGGCTGCAGCTTGAAGCTTTGTTCCACTGAGAAGGAAGAACCCTTCCTTTGCTCATGCGAGGATCTGAACCTGTGAAGTGGATAGATCTTGGGATTGAACAAAGCCATTTTAGAAGGTTTTTGTTTCATCTCAGGCCTTTACAGACTGACAGTGGTAAATAGGGTATTCAGCTTGGCAAAGAGACGGCTAATAACAACAAATGTAAAAAGACAGCTGTATGTAATGTTACTGGAATTAACTGAGTAAAAATTGCACCTACCAAGTATACTATATGATGATGCTTTTGTTTGGTCACACATGAAGTGATGGTTTTCTTGAATGCATTCAATCCTTCATGCCAGTGTAGCTTCTGTCCTTCACTATATACCATCCTTCATTCCCTGTAAATATGTGTTATAATACTATTTTTTTTTTTAAAAATATAAACACCTCTTCTCAGATTTTACTGTTGAAATAAGAGAATGTATCTTCCAATTTAAATTAGAAAGAGTTTTGTATCAGTGCTGTTTAGCGGTATAGGCTATATAAAACTTAGATTTTGCTTTCATGTCACTTGAATTTAACTCACAGTTTAGAGAGCAGAAATATCTAGGCTTTGCCAGATGCAGGATGCAGACAGTTCCTTTCACAAGTCACATTCACACTATTATAGGAGCTTTGCCATTATCTTCAATCAATCCTATCAGCAATTGTTTCAATTTGAACTATTATTTCCCTAGAGTAATTTTACTATCTCTCAGTGTGCTATATGCATGTCTTCCCCAGGGAGAAAAAGAAGCCTTTTGCAAAATCAGGAGCTGTAGTTGTGTACAAAGAAGTGTCAGATGACAGAGAGCACTAAGCACTTATCGTATGGATGCTCCAAACCTTGAGCAGCTGCTGCAATATAGAACATTCTGCAGAAGTCATTGAGACTTAGAGACCATCCCCAAAAGGTTCATCGGATGGGAACAAAAAATAAAAGTTTCCACCCAGTCAGTAATCTCAGGAAATGAAGTTTTTCTTTTCCTGTTGTGTCAGCACTTGATTGAGAAAGTAGTTTTAACATGTCTTGAAACAGACTATTACATTCTTGAGATTGCCAGTGTTAAGAATAAGGATAAAACAAGCAAATGACATGAACAGATCACACTGTATTGAAACTGTCTCTACTGACATCATCTTACTGGTTTCCACTCTTCAGCTAAATAGGAAACAAAATAGGTGGTCTGTTTTGGGAAAGTTTTGGGACTAAGGATTATTTAGAGTGAATAGCTGTATTGGTGATACTCCTCTCAGTTGGTCATATTTATATATATCTTTAGATGATTATTCTAAAATGTCTGTATTAGTATGAGGAGAATTGCCTCAGGAGATACTTATTTCTCGTCAATTCTGATCAAGAAAGATTGATTTAGCTGTCTCAGTTTAGGACTCCTGAGTTAGGACAGATAAATCTCACGCAGTCTCCCCTGTATACTTTTTGGCTTAGTATTACATACATAGCAACATACTTACTGTAGGTAATTCTTCAGCTCTTATTTATAAACATTATGAGATAAGATTGAGATTTTTACTACAGATATATGAAAAATGTATTTTCACTGCATTTGGGGTAGTGACATGGGTTTTGAAGTGTGACTTGAAATGACAGAATGAAGATGATACTCAACAAAATAAATTAAGGAGACAAGAAAATGAAAACAGTGAAAAAGACAGGACTGAAAATTGAAGTCTTTTGTATACAGATGGAATGATAATCCCAGAGGAGTTGGAGAGCAATACGAGTGGAAGGAAGTTGAAAAGGAAGTTGAAGATGGTCAAAGAAAGACAGGTCCAGGCTATAAGCTTCTTACTTTCGGTGATGAGCAGTTATTCCCAAAACTAATTCTAGTGGTGGCACTGGAGATTCACAAATCTGGGGGAAAGAAGCAATAAAACTGAAATGATAAAAGATCAATGAAAGTGAGAGAATGTAACTAGAACTATAAAAAAATAATCGTCACTGGTGATGCTCAACTGATACAGGAAATTGCAGGCATATGTTCTGGGGAAGCTATAAAATAAAACATTTCTTGCATGACATTCTACTTACAGTTCCCTAAATCACCAAAGATACATTCCTCTTGGTACAAAAGCTGTGACCTTTCAGAAAAAAAATGTCATTTTCAGTGCAACACGATTTTATTTTTTTTAAGTTTAATGGCAGAAAAAAAAATGAGAAAGAGCGAAAAAGAAAAGTAAAAAAAAATAACATTTTGTTAAAAGATGGTAGAGCTTTACCTTAGGGATGGATTATGAAACATTAATAAGAGCATTTTCAAATAAAGTACAAAAATAAGAATGGATTTTAAATTATTTAGAAATATTTTTAAACAAAACAGAAAGGAGTCAGTTCTCTTTCAAAAATGTAAAAGTTATAATTAAGAGAAAGCAAAAGAAATAAAAAAGGCCACAGCAAAGTGTCGCTTTTTATGACTTTACAGTTGTGAATCAAGGAGACCTAACTATGGTAAACCTGGTGTTACTTTCCATGCGCTCCCCAAAAAAGGGAAAGACATTGCCTAAAAGAAAAACATCTGTCAAACAACCATGTTAGGGTACGAACATTAGATGCTTAGAGCCTAAAAATACTAATGTTTAAGCAACAACAGTGTCATAATTAATATTTCAGCCTTTTCCTATTGCAAAATGTTTAAGCATATATTTAGATTGAGGATAAGAAAATAATCAGACAACAGAAGCTCTGTAGGAAAAATGCAGCGGAAGGGTGGGGACAATGTCAATGTAGCCCTGTAAAACTTTTTTCTACCTCTGAGATGCTTGTACATTGTTTTAAGAACCATCACAAGAGTCTAAGTGTGTTCAAATGTCATGTACGTGAAATCTAAATTTACCAGGATTTTTCTTAAGTAATGAGAGATGTTAATGCCCTTGAGACAGGTTTTTCAGATCAATGTCCTGTACTACCCTGCTGCACTTTCCTGTAAGCATTTGAATGAGAAAAGGTAATCTCCAGTACACCTTCCATAAAGATTTCTCACTGGAGCTGATCTTTTCTATTGCTTCCCTTCCCAGTTCAGATGCTTTCACTCATGCAAACCAGTAACTTTTTCTATGAATAGTATCAATGAAATCCATAAGACTTCCTGGGGATCATGATGCTACTCAGTACAAATCTGACTGAAGAAATAAGAATGCACCCCTTGAAATTCCCTTGATGTAGAGCTTGGAAAGAAAAAAGTATCATTTGTGTAGTCACAGAAAGGACAGACTCGAGTTATTTTACATTTGTTATTTTGAAACAGTGTATTTTTTAATATGTCATATATTTTAAAGTCATATTTTTTAATATGACTTTTTCTTCTTTTTTTAAGTTACTGAATTCATCTTCAGTTTAAGATGGTTGGGGAATTATCTGTATGTAGAATTGATGAGACTATCTAGGGATTAAGAGGGAAAGAGAGAGGAAAAGGGCGGAACTGAGCTTCTACCAAATCACCTGTGTTTCCATTGTCTTCAGTGGAGGAGACCATCATCATTTTAGATTTGCATAAAATATGAGAGATGCTTAAGAGTGTAATATGCTAATGTCATTTTACAGTTCTGGAAACATTATGAAATTTATGTGTGAAATAGCACATATTGAGGAAGATAATTCTGCCTCTCTACTCTGCTCTCATGAGACCCCCACCTGGAGTACTGTGTCCAGCTTTGAAGATCTCAGCGCAAGAAGGACATGGACCTATTGGAACGAGCCCAGTGGAGGGCACAAAGATGATGACAGGGCTGGAGCACCTCTCCTATGAAGACAGGTTGAGAGAATAGGGTTATTCAGCCTGGAAAAGAGAAGGCTCTCCAGGAGAGACCTTATAGTGGCCTTCCAATACCTAACGGGGGCCTACAGAAGAGATGGGGAGGGAGGGACTCTATGAGGGAGTGTAGCAATTGGACAAGGCATAAAGGTTTTAAACTGAAAGAGGGTAGATATAGATTAAATATTAGGAAGAAATTCTTCAGTATGAGGTTGGTGAGGCACCAGAACAGGTTGCCCAGAGAAGTTGTGGATGCCTCATCCCTGGAGGTGTTCCAGGCCAGGCTGGATGGGGCTTTGAGCAAAGTGGTGTAGTGGGAAGTGTCCCTGCCTATGGCAGGGGGGTTGGAACTCAATGGTCTTTAAGGTCCCTTCCAACTCTAACCACTCTGCGATTCTAAGATTTGAAAAATAGTTTTCTCCTAATTTCCCCTATTTCCCAACAGAATGATTGAAGAACATATATCTTCCTGATATTTAACATAAATAACCTGGAAAGCACATGGCAGGATATTTTTCTTATAAATAATGCTTATCGTAGTTTATAATTCGGAACCTTCCAAATACCCTGTGTTTTTAACACAGTTAAAGCAGATCTAATACCACTGATACATCAGAAATTTATATATTCATAATAGGAAAAGAGAGGACTAACTATAATTTCAGATTTATCATTGTTCTGTGATTTCCTAGGACTTCTGTTCCTCAGTTTTAACTGCAATTGCTCCCTCAACCCTTCGTTGTAGGTCGCCATCATTCTTGGTAATTTCTCCAGGCTCACTCCAATTGATCCATATGTCTATTGGTTACTGTGGCTAGAGATGATCACGGCATACCAGCTAAAAGAGTAATCCTGAAGGATAGATGAGATTTTTATTAAAAAAAAAGAAGAATTTTATGTGGAAACATTTCAAAGCATATAGTGTGCAGGTGCCTTGATCTCAAAAGTAAGATTTGATCTCAAAAAGAATATATGCCATGCTGAGCTCCATACTAGACAGTTTTACTTACTACAGAACACATTCTGTCCCTAGTTGCAGGCACCCAGTTCCCACTGACTTTGAAAATGTCAAACTGCATCAAAGTTACATTCATTATAAGATCAATAACTTTCCAGAGGTTCATGCTAGCATATATATTTTTGTTTCTCTTTTCCGCAGCTTACAATACAGAACTAAAAGTACATATAGTTTCAGGTTTATGCTGAAGGCAGAACAGAAATTACTGAATCTATATATCTGCACAGTCAGAGCTCTAAGGATTATCTTTTGTGGGACTGTACAGAAGATTCATAAAGAAGAGCTTTAAACTCAGAATGATGGGGCAGAAAAAGGAGCCAATTGAGAACTTACAGGTGAAGATTAAAGAGCAGATCAGTGTGGGAGACATTGTAGTGGGTGTCTGCTCTAGGCCACCTGACCAGGAAGAACAATTAGTTGAGGCTTTTACAGACAGCTAGAAGTAGCATCATGTTCACAGACCCCCATGGGGGACCAGCCTGATTGTCTCCTGGAGGGACAACACAGTAGGTCATAAGCAATGCAGTACATTCCTGGATAGCATTGATGAAAGCTTTCTGACACAACTGATATAGACAGATGCTCTGGTGGACCTCATACTCACAAACAAGGAAGAGCTCACTAGGGAGGTGAAGTTTGAAGGAAGTCTTGGCTGCAGTGACCATGAGTCCACAAGCCTGGACTTCAGGAGAGCAGACTTTGCCCTCTTCAGGCATCTGCCTGGAAGAATCCTGTGGGATAAGGTCCTAAAAGGAAGAGATGTCTAAGAAAATTGGTACTCAAGGTCACCTTCTGCAAGCTCAAAACTTGTCTATCCTGAAGAGCAGGCAAGAAATCCAGGAGACCCATATAGATTAACAAGGAGATCCTGGCAAATTTCAAACACAAAAAAGGACTATTCAGAAAATGGAATCATGGACAGGGAACTTGGAAAGACTATATGGAGGCACTGTCCAAGAATACAGAGATGTGGTTAGGCTACATCCCACTTGTAGTGTAATCTAGTGAGGGATGTCAATGGGTATTTATGTATTTGAAGATAGTGTAAATTGTTGCATGGAAAACATTTTTGGTGCAGTGCTGTTTTGTGAAAAAATAGTTGCTAATGATCACCATTTGTAAAATGTACAGGAACATATAGCAATCTGAAAGCCAATTGCCCTGCAGAAACCCCACCAGCATGTGTGATGGAGTTTGCAGCAGCAATGGAGATGTCAAATGCTAGTCCTCTCTGACAGAACAAAATAAGTAATGTTTTCTAAGAGAATGTTTTCCTGAAGATGTTTGTTCTTAAGATTTCACAGGGTTTTCAAGTGTTTTATTCCCTTTCAATTTGAATGTTTTTGTTATTTAAACCATAAGACCTAACTTTCTTTCCTTAGGCATAGAGATATGCCAAAGCCTGAAGTTCACTGCTTTAGGATTATAAAACAAAAGCCTAAGAAGCAATGACTGGTTATTCACAGTAGACATATTAAGTCAAGGAGATTGTTCTTTTATTTACTGTTTTCTAAATTTGTATGCCAAGGGCTTTAAGATGTTTCCTGAATTTTTATTACATTTTACTCTCTTGTTTCACCTGAAGAGTAAGAAAACCAGTCAAGCTACAATACATGTATCCAACTAGATTTTAAGATTCCTTTTTTCCTACTGAAAGGAGAATTGCATGAAGTCACTCAAATTTCAATCTGCTGAAGTACAAAGTCCTATCATGACCCAGAAATCTTGGCGTTTGAATTTAATCTTTGTAACAGCTGTAAATGCCTGTGAGTAATACTATGTTTTTCTATTTTTTTCTTTCACGTGGAAAATAAGCACACATCACATTAATTTTTACACTCTAAAAATATTTCAGATTACAGAATTTTTCACAAGGAAATTAATTGTTCTTTCCAGTGCTTTCAGCTCAGTAAATATCAAGACTTTAACCTGAAGTTCAGCAGCTGAGAACAATGACTATCAATTGCCTTTTCCCCAGCTGTTCCTCGTTAACAGCACAAAGTGTTCTTATTTAAATCCATCCTTATCTCCTAATATAAAAGGAATAGTGAGTGGCTGAATTTAGTAGCTATTGGAAGTACAGTAGATGAGATCTTCCTGTTTATTGATTTGTAAAGAACAGCCTTGTAGTGCTTTGGTAGCTCTGAGTCAGTGAGAGAAAAGAAAGAAGCTTTTCAGCCCTTGGGAGGAGAATTGCTGAGCAACATTAAAGAGAGTCTTGTAGAAGCCAGTTTCCTTTGATATACAGTCAAGTTGGATGTGACTGGAGTCAAGGTCAGGAGGTTGTGGAAATGCTATGAATGTGGTGGGGGAATTAAAGGATTGTTATTTTTAATAAGTATTGTATGTAGGCATGCTTATCAATACAGAGAACTGCCCATCTCTTTTCATGAGAACAGTCTTTGGTGAAGAAAATTTTGAAAACGAAGATTGTGTATCGTTTTGCTGCTGCACTAAATATAGCTGCTTAGATGAGTCTTCTATTCTTTTCCTTCTGTTCTCGCCACTTTTCATCAGAATCCCAGTCATATTTAGCCATTCAACAATTGTCTTACCTCTTTATACTTTGCTTTTGGTTTTAACTAGTGATCTCATTTCTACTTTCTCATGTTAATAAGTAGCAAAAAATCCTACTCGCACACCTTCATATAATTTGTCTGTATTTGGGGCAGCATAATTATGTATTTAGTGTCTATATATTATGCTGTTTGTGCCTTTAGATGCCCTTGCAGAAAGGATGTTCTTCTGACTTCAGAAGAGTTTGTGCTGTTGCTGTGTTTGAAATTAATAATTTCAAGAAGTTAAGCTCAAATGTATAACTGCACTGAGTGGGATAGATGGTATTTAACTGACCTTCTCCCCTCTTCTCTCAATGATCTTAATGACTCTTCTATGAATGATCTTAAAATAAAAAGTGAAGTACTGTGACAAAATAGAGCTTAACGAGACCCATTACCTCTCCCTTGTTTGAAGTTGTGTTCTTGGTGTATTGAAAGACATTCTAATATTTCCCCATATTTGGTATATTTTATTCAGAAGTAAGAATGCTCAGCAAGAAATCTGGTGAAGAAGAGTTTCATTTTCTTTTAAAGAAAAACTAAACATTTTTCTTTACACTTTCTGTTGGGATCCTAGCATTTGGTTAGCATGTCAGTAAACCTAGCAGTGATAAATCAGGAAGAGGGAGAATTGAAAATATTTTTTTTCATTATAGTATTAATAATCCTCTATCAAAATAGCACATGACATTATTTAGTCTTTTCCAAGACAGCACAATTTGGCTTACAAATAGGGGTAGTAGAAGCTACTCTTTGTTTCTATGAGCATCAAAGACAAAAAGGTCTTTTTTTTTCACCTAGAAGGAATAAAATTTGACTTACAAATTGTAGAGATGTAACAAAGTGTAAATAAATTAACCAGGTAAACCTTGAGAGATATAACATACAAAGATATGTGATATACAATTGTATAGACTTCTTATCTGCTAGTTTCATGTTTTCAGCTACATTGACTTTGAGATAATGTTGTCACAGGTGTCACATTCAGAGTTGTTTTGGGTGGGGCTTTTTGTTTAGTTTCTTGGTTGTTTGGTGTGGTTTTTTATGAAGTGAATGCAAACAAATAACCATCAACAGAATGGATTTTGACTTGTTCTGCACAGTGCTTCTTCTGAAGCATATATCTTCTTAGCCTTTTAGGAGAAAATAGACAGTTATTTTCAATTCTGGCAATTTGATCATGCTGCAAGAGGCTAAGGGATGCTAATTTAGCCTCTGTTTCTGTAATAACCTAATTTCTTACCTTGACTATTAAATATTCCGAGACAGATGTAAATATTATAAATGTGATTGTAGATTAAAAATTGGAACAAGAAGAAAACTATTAAATATTTTTTACAGAAAATAGTCTTTTTAAGTGAGATAATGTTTTCAAGCAGGTAGAGATGAGTGTATAATGCATCTCTTTAGCTGTTTCACTAGCATGGCAGCAGCTGAACTAAACTGTGCTATAGTACAGTGAAGGTGGTTTTGTTCCGGTGTCATTTAGGAAGAACTGGCCAGGAAAGCCAAATGCAGCTGCATGCTAGATCTCTTTAAGAAGTGCTGCAGGAGACATTATTTGAATATATCAAGAAGGGAGATGCAGGAATAGTGTTTAATAGATAACTAACATTTTTAGTATTTTTGTATGCTTTGTTCCTCATTTTTATAAAAGGGTGTCCAAACAGAGGACTATGACAGAAGTGAATTGCCTTATAATTCAAGTGTGATTCTTGAACTAGAGTTTCAAACTCACAGAATTCCCTTTCTGAATTGCCTCAATGCTAGCAAGGGTTGGAGGTATTCTCATACTCACCTCTAACATTCCCTGTTCGCCGGATGTTTTATCACTACACTTCCTCACTAGCTTCACTGGCCATTTGTCTGTGACCATTTAAGATTCACAAATAAGACTCTTTGGATTACTTTCCTTGCAAAGTTTTTTGAATGTGAAATCTCTACAGTGTGCAGGCTTCCAACCAGCCACCTTCACTCTCACAGCATTGGAGCCGCTCATTTTGCAGACCGCATTTTAGCCTAGTTGTCAGAGATCATATGTCTGGGAAGGAAGGACCCCAGAAGTAGTTTTTGTTACTGAATTTCTTAAGTTGAACATCAAAGCTATGGGGAAGACTGGGGCAAAATTAAAACACAGTGCTAGACCTCAGCTGAGGTCACTCATTCTTTGCAGGTACAACTTTAACAACAAATTGAGGTGAGCCTACATCTTCCACTATGCCTTTCTGAATAGTTCAGCAACTCCAGCACACTTTAAAAGCTGGTGTTAGGTACTTTTTGAGAACATGGAAGATACTGAGAATCAAATAATTTAATTTTCCTGTTTGATCTAGGCCTGTTTTGCAACGTGGACAAAAAGGCAAAAAAAAAAAAAACACCTGTTTTAGATACAATAAAGATGTTCTCCATTAAAATGGAGCAAAATGGGAAAAAAAAAAAATTAGTGGTAGACTCAAGTTCATGAAATCATTTTATGATTTCAGTGAAGCTGTTGTCACAAGTGTTTCCAAGGTTGATCTCCAACATTAAGTATGTAAAAACTCTTCCTAACAACTACATAACAGCTTTGCTTTTGTTATTGTTATAATTTGTTTTTCTGAACCTGATTATATAGTCAGTACACATGGCTGCATTCAAATGATGGGAAAATAAGCTTGTTTCATCAAATGTTTTCAAAGTCTTTAAAGGAGAGGAACTTTAAATAACTTTTTTTTTTTTCACTCATTTGTTTAGCAGAAGCTGTTTATGTTCTGTGACAATATAACTTAAAATGACTTCCCTCGACCTACTGGCTGTGCTCTTTCCTGTGTATCTCAGGATCCCATTGGCCCTCTCGGAAACAAGGGCACATTACTGGCACATGGAAATTGTGCTATACGCTAGGACTCCCCACCTTTTCCTCAGTAGTGCTTCCCAGAAGATCCATCCCTAACCTGTATTGGTACCTGGGGTTCTTCCTCCCTGCGTGCAGGACTCTACATTTGTCCTTGTTGAACTTCATTAGGTTCTTATCTGTCCAGCCTGTTCAGGTTGCGCTGGATGGCGGCACAGCCCTCTGGAGTGTCAGCCAGCCTTCCTAATTTGCTGTCATCAGCAAACTTGCTGAGGATACACTCTGTCCTCTCGCCCAGGTCACTTGTGAATATGTTGAACAGGACTGGGTCAAGTATTGACCCCTGAGGGACACCACTGGTCACAAGCCTCCAACTTGACCCTGCTCCATTAATTAGAACCCTCTGAGTCCTATCACACAACCAGGACTCAACCCACCTCACTGCCCCCTCATCTAGCCCACACTTCCTTAATTTTCTAATGAGGATGTTATGGGAGACAGTGTCAAAAG
>JAOTQQ010000001.1:120831059-120847804 GCA_026546715.1 Gallinago undulata
TCCCCAGGACAGAGGTGAGACTAATTGGCCTGTAGTTCCCTGGGTCCTCCTTCTTCCCCTTTTTGTGGACTGGTGTGCTATTTGCCTTCCTCCAGTCCTCAGGCACCTCTCCTGTTCTCCAAGATATCTCAAAAATGATAGAGTGGCTCAGCAATAACATCTGCCTGTTCTCTCAGCACTTGACTGAGAAAAACTATTGAAAAAAGCTCTTCTTCTTATCTTTAACTGTTGTTGCTAAGTTAAGTTCTCCTTGGACTTTTTGCCCTTCTAATTTTTCCATGGCATACCTTTGCTACACCTTGATATTGTTCGTAAGTAGCTGACCCGCTTTTCCAGAGACTGTAGACCTTCGTTTTCTCCCTGAGTTTCCTGCACTATTGTGGCTCTTTCATTTGTTTTGATTGAAAGAAGATAAATGTAAAATAATGGATTAAATAAATAATGGAAATGCATGTCTCTTCAAGCATGCATCCACAGTGAAGAAAAGCAACAGTTTAAGTACCCACATTACAGGAAACCCTGATCGATTTTTTTTCTTTGTCAGAATCAGTTATAAAAAGATTTTGGTTAGTTAAAACAGAATTCTCCTATCATGATTCAGATGAAGTAATAACTGACATCTTAGAAATCCAGCTATTGATTTTTTTAGTAACATGACTCATGGAGAAATACTGTAGAGAGTTTTACCGAGGAGAAACCCAAATCCAATCCATAGTCCCATCTTGCATGTTATGTACTGGTAACAGTGTCTGAAAATTATTACTTTTTGAATGTTAGTCTGTCTAAGCTAATACTAGTAGGAATAGGCTACTGAAGTCAGAAGACATAATTTTTCCTTTGACTATTGAGACGTGGTATGTGTGTAGGGGGTGGTATTTGTAAAACTTCATTAACTATATATGTTTTCTTCCATTTGAAGTTAGGAAAATGAATGCTTGAATCAGGTTGAAAATTTTTACTGTTTTCTTCACACACAGCTCGGGTTTTTCATAACATCATTTTGTTCTAAGGGAACCTGCACTTGGTTTAGAGCATAGCATACAAAAATACACGTGCTTATAAGAGTAACCTATTTCACTTGACTTGGAAGAAAACAAGACAAAATTTAAAATTTGAGAATTACCTATGGCTTGTTTTTGAAAATCAATTAAAAAAAAATTACGTGCCATTGAGAATTTTCTTTAACAATCGCAAATCAATTATGCAGACTTAAGAGGATAGATTCTCCTTCTCCAGGGTGTAAACCACAAAGCCAAATATGACTGATTTTATTGCATCAGACACACCTTTCTGTAACTTTAAGTAATCATTGTTCAGGTGGGGTTTTTTCATTTGTTCAAAATAAGCCCAGTTATTGTGGGTTCAAATTCTGTTATTTTAACATGTACATCTTAGTCTTGGTAAAATTTATAGAGACTGATTGCAATAATCTTCCTTGCTCTACCATCAACAGTGAGTTCATCTTTTGGCACCTATAAGGTAGTATGCCAATACATCATTGTTATTTCCTGACAGCCAAAGAGAATAACGTTTTGTGTTCTCAGGTGATATTTTCTGGAGAATACTCAAGATTTCCAATTGTTTTGTTAATCTCTCTATTGACAAAATCTACCTCTAGACTGAGGTATTTTCTGGCTCGCATCCAAGGCTGTTCAGTTTGAGAGTTTACTCTGAAGCATATTAGGTATTTCGTTTTGCAGCATGACTAAAAATTTTAGTTTAATAATTTTGTGCTGCTCAAAGTTCACTTGGATCTTTTTAAGTGATTGAAATTCTCAGTTTTAGCACACTTAAAGAAGTTGTATGGGCTGTGAGCTGGCAGTCGTATATATCAAAGTGTTCCCATCCTCTATTCTGAAGACAAGCTGGCTGTTGTCATTCTCCTACATGAAACACTTCTGCCCATTGCCTATTTGTAGATTCTCTTTAGAGAATCTGCATGCCAGAAAGTGGTTTTTCCATCCTAGTGGACTTATAGAAAAGTAAGTTCTAATATAAAGGAGGAACCTTATGTTTCTTTTTTAACCAATAATGTCCTAATGACAAAATAGGTGTGTTATGAGGTTTATTTTAAGAGGATTCAAAAGAGTAGATATAATCCCATTGACTTTTTTCCAGGTGTTGTTTTGGTGGATTTTTTTTTTAATTTGCATGTGTTTGTTTTATATAAGTTTAAGATTATTTTCCTAGGCTTCATTGTTGAAAGCCATTGAAAATAATATCACATAAGTCTATGCTTCTATACTTCAGTTAATGATCTGATGACCAGAAGTAGGCCTATCATTGTTTTTTATGCACTTACAGGCTTCTCTAGCTTATATCTGTGCTGTGAATTAGTTGTGAACTCAAGCCAAAAGCCAATCCCTAGTATGAAGCATTGCTTAACAGAACATCTGTCCATGCAATTCACTCCAGGCTTAAATTGTCTTTTACCCAGATGCCTTCTACTCATGTTTTCAGAAGTTATCCAGAGTTCAGCCTCTTCCTAGGCTTAGTTTTGTCTAGCAAAGCAATCAGCAAGATAAAGTAGAAAAAGCACTGGTCATAGGACTGAGCCAGAACGTGCCTGCCATAAACCTCCCAATATAAATGTTGCTCTGTGAACAATTCTGGATTCAAGAAAGCAGTAGAAATAAGAGCAGAGGCTGCATGATGATGTGTTAGTAGCTGAGTTATGTAGGGAAGTACTGGTCAACAGGGACTAACAAAAAAATCATAGTGATCATGTCTTGGTATAGGAAGCCAGAGGAGCAAAGGTGGCATAGAAATGGAGGGAGTTGAAGGAAAAGCATCTGAAAAATAGCTTGAGGAAAGAAAGGAAAGAGGGGCTTCTTTGTCATAGTGTCACTTTTGAAGCTGTAAGCAATTGCATCCTGTTTTTAAATTTCTATTGTGTTTAGTGAAACAAGATTTTGGGGGCTATCAGTTATTTTACTTAATGCATTTCTAAAATATTCTGTCCTTTATTTTCAAACATTCTTCCTAATTGTCTTCTTAGGCCTAACTTAATGATAGCATCCTTTTAGCATATAGGCTATAAAGATGCTGGTAGACAATGGAATTCATACACAGTGGAATCTTAGAGCAACCACCCCCTCTTGGCTGCTTGCTTGATACTTTACTGGGATTTTCAAGGGTAAAGATAAAAGCAATCTTACAACTAGCATCTGTGCTTTCATGCAGTACACCAACCACACAAAACATTAGGAACAACGTATTCTTCAAAGGACTCTTCGAGGAAAGGGTCGAGGGGGTAGAACTGAACTGATTGAAAGAACAGAGAAACGTTTATGCCAGATGCAGTTTGGTTACCCTCATTTGAACACTCGGATAAAATATGGTGATCATGTCCATGTTAAAAGAGATTACTTTTCACATGCTGATTTGTAATCGTACATTCTCAAAAAGCACTTTTGAGGTAGTTCTGTAAAAGTATTGACAGGGAGGAAGGTTCTGACTTCAATATTGGCAAGCAACAGTTGTATTCTGTTCAGGTACATAAAGTCAGGCAAATTTACTATACCCTTATTTATGAGCCTTTTCATTTTCAAATTTTTCTAGCATCAGCTAAAGTTGTGGGGAAAAAACCCACCAAAAACAAACCTGTTTTGACCTCCTTTCTTTTAGACAAGACACGTTAAATCTCACTTAAGCCCAGAGGGTTAATGATTGGTGCAGCAGCCTGCTTAATTTTAAACAGAATGTTCTCTAATGAAAAGAGTATCTGACTATAATTGCTACTTGTTAATTGTTTAGAAGAGAGTAATTTTTTTTTCTTCTCTCCTAACAGGTGGCCATTGAGGAACGGATCAGGCAACTGCACGAAGCCCACAGGGATTTTGGCCCCACTTCCCAGCATTTTCTTACTAGTGAGTAATTTACCATTTTTCTTACTCAGCTGCACACACAGTTAATTGATATTTTTGTAGCTATGTGCCAATTATTGTTGCTATGAGTTTCTGTTTTAGACTGTTTTATAATGGTTTTCATTTTTTTCATTACTGGGAGCAGAAGACTGTTAAATGAGTTAATGTAGTCCAGGGTAAAAGGAAAATATCTGCCAGTATTAAGTCTGTTTGTTCATACATATGTTAATGCAAGGCTGGTCTTCATTGTTTGACAGTTCCCTTTTAGGTCTATCAAATTAAAATTATATTAAAAATTGTAAGACTGGCTGATGTTTGTAAGTGAGAGAGAATTTTTAAAAAAATAAATTCGATTTAGTTTATCTGTTCAAAGAAATATTTAGCTCTAAAACGGGGCAAAATAAGACCTGTAAGAAAAATATTTTGCAGGATTTGCTTGCATAGCAGAGAAGTGAGAGGATCAAAACCATAGTAAGAAAGTTGGGAGAAGGTTGGCAGTTAAGTGAACTTTTTACAACTCTGCATAAAACATAATTGTGGTAATATTCCCACTCCACCTCCACGCGCAGTCTTTTATCAAGGATGTTTTGAAGTACACTGAAAGACAACTTGAAACACCTTCAAAGCTCTGAGGCGGTGACTAAAGTGAAGCTTCTTAAAGGCCATGTCTTTTCTATTGTACTTCAATTAAGGAAAGTAAACAGTAAAACTTTATTTAAGAGATTATATCAGCAGAACAGAACACAGTCACAGGATAATGGTCTCCTGCATGCAGAGGGACAAGCTATCCAGACATCAGTAATAGATGTTATTATTATTGCACAGCTACATTGACAGTGGGGTAGAGGACAAACTTTTCTTTAGATGATACTGCATTGTAGTTTTAATTAGTTAACCATTTTTCCACTGAAAATCTCAGTGGAAAACTAAAAATTCTCAGCGGGATGAACTGCAAATTGAAAACCAGAGTTGATGTTGTGCCATATAAGCACAATGCAGGCTCACAGTGATTAAGCCCTGCATCTTATTTTATCAAATTATGACCTTGTGAAGAAATAAACCCTATTTTTGTAATTTCTACTTCTTTTTCAAAATCTTTTAATTAACTCTTAATCACTGGAAACAATTTATCAGCTCGATATATGTAACTGCAAATCAGACTTCTAAAAAATTGAACCTGTGGAATTATGAGTATATGACATGAATGCAGTATGTAAGGAAATGTCTGTTTTTCTTATGACACACAGTGTATTCCTGATGAAATACTTAATTAACCCTTAAAATTTATTAAGCCTATATTGCAATCTGGAAAAGACTAGAGTGACCTGAACCACGCTATCACACTGAACAGCACGTCATTGTTCTGTGTCAGTGCTGAGTGCAGCCAGACAATTTGTGTAACACTTACATCTAGACCCATTCTGCATTATTACTGATAATCTAGATCAATCTGAAAGTTGCTCAGTTTCATAATAGTCACCTCTTTTAGCCCACCCACCATTAGTGAGACACTGAGGCATTAGGTTATTTTTCTGTGTACTAACCAGAGCCAGCCATTCTTTACATTTCTCACTGTTCGAGGATCACTTTTGGAAAAGGAACCAGATGAAATCGTGTTGACTTTGGAAATAGCCAAATCACTAAAGAAAAATAGACATGTGAAATTGTTTGTTTTATCTGTCTCTCTTTCTTAGATGTGTGTGCAAATACGTATTCTTACATGTGCACGCAAAATTTAGGTATTTGAAGCTCTGAAAATATCCACAGAATCCTTCCCAAATATAAGTGTTCAGTCACTGAAAACCACCAGTCAGGCCCTTCTTTCATAAGCATTAAGTTCCTCAGTACCATGTGCTGTTACTACACCTGGGGGAAAATGCTGTGCTTTTACATGCTCTTCATGTGCTCCTCTGCCCCATCTATCGGAGGGGTAGCGCTGCAGGAAAGAGCGTCAGAATCTATGCCATCTAGCACTAGTCTTCTTTCTTTATCTGTACTTTTAGGAATGAACAAGTCAAACGTAAAGGTTGCCAAACGTAAAGGTCAAATGAAGGTGAATTTAATGGCTTGTAAATGATCTTTCAGTGCATGGAAAACAGAGAGAGTCCAAGTTGGATCAGTCATTTGTGGCAACAACTGTGAAAAGATGAATCATGGTAATTCTGCTCTCTGGTTTTATTATACAAGCTCAGCACACAAAGTGTTGTTATCTAAGGAGCTGAGATACACATAAGATCAATGCAAGCTGTAGTAAATAAGGAAAATAAGCTATTTATTGGTCATTTCATACCTAATTTATGTGCTAGTAATAATAGTTCTTCGTCTCAAACTCAGCATCAACCTTCCCTCTAGCACACATACTTGCTAACCCTAAGGTGCAATGATGAGTGATGATCTTGAACTCCCAACTATGTTTACATACTTCTATAAAAAAATTGTCCTTTTTGTATTGATAAACCTTTACATAGTTCTGCAAAAAGAATGGTACTGTAGTCAGGTTCATCTTAAATCATGAATTACATTTCTCTCCTACCTGGAAGAAAAACATATGAGCTGCTAATCTGCGGTAATGTTTTTATGTGTTCGTTATTATCCTATATATAGAAATTACAGTGTCATCTATCTATTTCTGCTTGGTTGGGACTGAAGCTGCATAGGACTGTTGAAAATCTAGCACAAGAGTAATGGGGGAGGGATGCAGGAACCTCAAGTTTGTCTTGCCCTGTGCAGGCAAGGAATCATGTCATAGTCCCTGTCTCTAAGCATTTGCAGCCTGTTCTGAGAACTATTCTTATGGCTGTTTCTGAAAGAGATGGAAAGTAAAGTGTGAGCTAGAGAGATAAGGAGTGAAATAGAAAAGGGAAAAAAAAAGTCTACTCCCTTGTAACATTTTTAATTTAGGGACATTTTTTCTCCGTTGTCATTTCATTCAGTTCAACCTTCTCTTTCCACTCTTCCTTCTTCTAAATGACCAGGTGACAGTGTTTATCTATGCTGTGGCACAGGATAATTCAGAGGTCTCTTGGTTGTGAGTTAAAAAAGTAATGATGAAAGAGCTAGGACACTTGTGTCTCTATACCAAGGCTTTGGGCTGCCCTCAAGTATAAAGTGCTCTCATGAAAACTGCCCCTTACCTTTCTGCTAGCACACAAAATTGCCTCTCTCCAGGACTCCTACATTATTATTTTTTGCTGGGCTCCCTAACCTCAGCCCTTGGTCTTTTGATTAGTCCTTCATGTTTCCCCAGCTCATTTCACTCTGCCAGTCTCCATAAAGTCATGACTCCTCCTCAGATTATTCCTTGCCAAGGACAGAGACTCCCAGCATTTACAGCAATAGTTGTTAAGGTATAGCTGATAAATGTATTATGTGTGCAAGACATCTTGGGTTTGAAGGTTTTACTGTTTAATTAGAATGATCTAAATCAGGCTATAGGAAAAAATAGCAAAAGAATATCTCCTTTCTGTTCAAGACAAACTGGTAAATATCTAGCAAAGTAATCTAAAATATCTGTGATCCTTTCATAGTTGATGGTGCTTAGTTTGGAAACTATATGCAGTAACTGAAGTGTCAAAAAGAATACCTGCAAATTTCAAACATAATGCCAGCTCCAGACTTTTCAGTGACTCCTCTGGAATAATTTTACTTTTTGACTTCTCCTTTATTTTTATTTGTGATCCTGCCTTCTACAAAGAATGAGATTCATTGCCTCTCGTTGGAGGACTCACCTATATTTGTCATAACAGATACTACTTTTTTTCTGAGATGCAATAAACGAGAGGTAGGATTGATGGGAGACTGTTTTTAATATCATTTGCTGTGCTAGCCACCCTCCCATCAATTCCTATTTGTAATGTGATAGCTCATTCACTTTCATTACTTGTGATCACTGAAAAATAGAAGGTATTACATCTTTTAAAAGCATAAGCATACCTTGTAATTTACTGTCCAGCTCCAGTATGAGTCATCTGTTAGTATGCATAGCATGTCGATGAAGCAACTGCATGAAATAATGCTCAAATATAACAGGCAATTACTTACGAGTATGACTGGGAGATCCCAGGAGCTCCTTGTGATTCCCAAGCTCAGACAACATGGACTTCTGTCAAGGTGAAGAACCTGGAAATATGAGTATCAGAAAAAACACTTAGGTTTGCAAGTCTAAGAGGCTGATTTACATCTAGCCAACATTTTGTGACTTCTATTTCCCAAACTACAAGCTTCTGCTACCTGGATATATCAATACCAGACTTTTAAATCTGCGTGCCTAAATATGTGATAGGAACTATATTTTAACTGGAAAAGCCTAACTATGCCTTTAAGTTTTGGTCTTCCAAACAGGAACAGCGCTGACTTCAACATGAAATCAGGCAGCCCTAGCAGCTTCCATTCAGAAATAGAAAAGTTGCATACTCTGGAGCCAACAGTCAGTTTTGAGAGCTAGTGATCAGAGTGTATCTGCTGCATTTCATGTCAGACAATTCTTGCTGAACAATAATAAAAAATATGATCACAGGAGTGGGCTATGTAACCTAGGTAACTCCTTCTCTGGATAAGCTCAGTTTAAGGGTTCAGATGTGGTTCATTTCTGGGCCTTTGTGATTTCCTTCAGTTATCTAGACCACTTTCCTGAGAAACTGGAGATGGGTCTGAATTCCTTCAAGCTGAGACAGAAGTCAAATACTCACGTCTCCCACATTCAGGGTGAGCACTTCGATTATTATGCAAAGCAAAAATTAGTGAATCTCTTTCTTGCACAGGAAAATGTCTTTAAAAGGGCAAATCTTGCTAATTAAGACATCTGCCTCTAAAAATGACAGGGCTCTAGGCCCCTCAAAACACTTTAGCCATCCACCTGACAGATTATTTTCCAGTGCTAACATCTATATCTTTTTTTCTTATTTCTCACTGCGTACATTATACTGTCACCCAGATAGCACTTCTGACATGCACACATTGATGAACAATTCCGTTCATCCATGTCTTTTGGATATATGATTTAATATCTCTCTTTCTTGTTCTGTTGGTTTTTATTTGTCCTCAATATAAAAATACCTCACAGTATTTATTTTCAAGCAGAGGCTTTGGGGGGCAAGTAGTCAGGACAATTACTGTCTTATTTTTTTGATAGCAGCCTAATTAATGTCTATATATTATCCTTGGTTGATAGGCAATCTTATATTCTGCATTGCTAAATAATTTACAAGTAATCAAATGATATTTTTTTTACTCTTAGTGAATGTCTTATCTGCTACTACGTTTACTATGAATTACTGTATTGCCATGACATAATTTTCCCCTTCCACATTTTATAATCGTTTTGAAGGAACATTGCATCTGTGAAACCTAAATGAAAACTACTTTGTTTTTTTTACACTGCCAAATTTAAGTCTGATGTGTTTAACCATATGTCCATGTTGTCACAAATGGATGTCGTGTTCAGTTCAGGGTTATTTCTTCGTCTTCAAAGTCCAGGACTGTGGTACAACAAGGATATTTTATATACACGTATTAGTATTTTTCTGTAATGTTTTGCAATGTGAGACATAGAATATTTATAAAATATTTTTTTTCTATTTATGTAACTCCATTTGCATAAAAATCACCACCAATTTCATTAGGTCATTTTATGACCTCATTTGATGAGCCAGTTTCAGAGGTTTTATTTTTAAGATGAGTGTGACAAGTTAACAATATGAAATACCTGTTACTTGGGATATGTGGATCAGTACAGAGTATGTCACTTTGCTATATTTCATGTAGTATTTATTTGTTAAACAAGTAGATGCTTGTATTTTTGCCATTTTACAGTAGTGTGACATTTAAGAAAATGAACATTAGATGGATTTAATATTTGGCATTACAAGTGGAACTTGGAAACTTCTGGAAACACTGTTCATAATTAAAGGTATACATTATTTAGTTAGTATCATATTATGTTTACCCTAGGCTGCAGGTAAAGAAATCTTGAGTTTGTCATAAAATTCCACCAGGAAATGCAGAATGGAAAGGTCTCTTTTATAACTCTTGTAAAATGACCATCATTGTAATTGGCCCTAATCATGTGCTGAACTTTTTCATGACTTTCAGATTGATTAGAAGTGTTCTGAAAATGGTATATTCAGTAAATGTCTGTATGTGTGCTACAGCCACAGACAGTACTGGTGGGTATCAGGGAAACAGTGAGTGTTTGCTTGGATTTAAGAACAGCAGAATCCCAGCTGAGAAGGAGCTCTCTCTCTCTCTGAAATGCCCAGGAATCCTTCCACATGTGCAGCACCAAGAGCTAGAGCTTGGAACAAAATAGACCCCATACTGTGTAGTCCTTATGAAAGACAGGTTTTAGATGATGTTTCTGCCTTGTAATTTCTAAATTGTGTAGTCGATATATTCTGACATCAGTTTCTCTGCTATGTGGTACAACATTAGACCTGAGTGCTACACAATGTGATCTGACTGTTCTTTGGTCTCATCTAGTACAGTAATAAATGCATATAATTTAGAAATCAATTCTCTATAAATCTGGGAGGGGAGGAATCATATTTTACAGATGTACACTGACATTTGTTGCAAAGGATCTCAAAGAACTCATAGATTATGCAAACACTTCTATTGTGCCACAGTCACACAGGCATACGTATTGGAGATGGCATCCTGCCACCATCGGTCATGAACTGACTATGGAGGGGAAACATCGCTTTAGCATATTCTTTCAGGAAGTGAAGTACAAGCTCTTTATGGTCTGTGGAGAGCAATATTTTCTCACTTATATTGGTCTCATCTGAAAATAGTTGGAATAGGACTCAATGTGTCTTCTTTGAAAGGTTATGGTACCTTAGGCAGATGTGAACTTCTGACTCTTGGGCAATCAAGAGTACTTTCAAGATGCAAAGACTGTCTCACTATTTCATTATCCCTGCCTGCCTTTGTCTGAAGTCACCAACTCCGTAACTGCTGCAGTAAAAATAATTGGTATGAAAACAGAAATTAAAATTAAACAAATAATAAATAAAAAGACTAAATAAATAAAATTAATAAATAAAAAAAATCCTAGCTCTGTTTGCATGAAGATACTAATGATGAGACTGTTAGGTAGGACAATATAAGTCATGCAGGTATAGTCCCCAGGCTGGATCAGTGAATTATTAAATAGCATTATTAAAATGTTAACTAAATTAAGTACCTTGCTGAATTACAGTTACTATGGCCACCAAACAGGTAGTGCAGGTCTTGATTGTGAACATATGAATAAGCTTAGCTTTGACAATCATGATGCTGAAATGCATATATTATAAAAATAATAAATTTATAAGAAAAAATAATTGAGAAAAATATTGAGAAGAAGTATTTAACAGTGTATGGGTACTAGGTGGTGCTACTTTAGTTTCTGTCCTAAAACTATTTCCCAGTACTTTAAACCCTAGAGACAAATAAGGGTCAAAGGATTTCTTTGTATTTAGAACTGAAAATGTACGCTCATGCCATTATATAGTGAATAGAATTGTGTGCTGTGTAAATAAGAGAGTAACTGAGAGTAGCTCTCTCTGAGAGTAACTTTTAAATGTGGACATACTAAATTTGCTCTTTGAATAGCTGGAGGAGAAATAGTTTACTGTTAGTAAACATACATATATTTTTCATTATGTTTGTAGTGCTAAAGTGAAATATTTATCAGATTATTTTTTAATATCAACACAGATAAAATTATACTATCATCCTATTTAATATTTCATTCAGATCCCTGCATAGATTAAAACACTACTGAAGTTCAGAGAGCCAGCATGCTACCATTTCATTATATATTCTGAAAACAAATAAGGATGTAGGTTTACTGTCAAGAACCATGTTCACTTATGTTGAATAGGCAAAGCAAGTCTCAGATGTTACACACCAGAAGAAAGAAATAAAATTCCCAAATTAGGTAACCATTAAAATGTATATCAATGCAAATAAAGTATAGGGAAATCTAAATTCACTCTTCAAATGCCTCATATATTGTTGTAGTATTTAATTTCAGTCAACAGTATTGCAGGTAACTGGTGTATGGTAATTGGTTCTTACGCTGTGCAAGCTAGAACAATAAAACACTTTTGAACTGCATTTAGCAAGCAGGAGAATGTCTGCTTTGTGAGTACTGTAGCACACAAGGATACTAGAGTGTCATATAAAAAAGTCTTTGCCAGCAAGAGTTTTGGACGGAGTACTAAAGTGGTGTTAACCAGGAATTAAATATATATGTACATTACCTGCGCTAGCTTTGTAATGGATAGTAAACCTGTACTGGTAACCAGAGATAAGAAACAGCTGTTCTCAGCTTCTGGGCCTCTGCCAAAAATGAAATTATTATTCTCCTAGCATAGCTGTAAAAGGTACTATGTATTTTGTCAACTCAAATTTATGCAAGGTTAGAATCATCCAGGAAACCAAAAGTGTATTATAGACAGCTTCACAGCAATCTCTTGAAGGAACACTAAATCCAATTATGCAGAACATCACAGAATTGTTTGTTATTCCTAAAGCACTTAGTTCTTGTGGAAGCAAAGTATTTGTTCCCTCTTATAATGTATCAAGAACACTATCGTATGTAAGATTCTGCAGTAATAAGTTAGGACTGCAAATCGCTTACTCAGATTAATTCAGAAGCAACAGAAGAAATACACCTTCCAAACAATATGCAGCAATCTATTCTGTCCTTAAGGCATTGAATTAAAAACAAATGTTAAAGTGGAGGAATTGCAGTTTGGTGATATTCCCATTGGGAATATTAATTTTTATTAGGGAGAGAAATATGTAAAAAGGTCAATTTTTAGTTAATACTGAAGGACATTTTATTTTCAAAAATTATAATTTAGTATAATCCTATTCAAATTAGTCCTCAGATAATACCAAGTCTCATGGGTAAGAAACCTTATGATTCACTGAGTAGGAATTTTGAAAGTATTTGATGGACCATATATTAACACACAGGTTAGTATTACTGAATAAAAACATACAAAGAAATCACCAACTAATTGATAGCATAAAATGAAATTTTGATCTATGTCAAACTCCTGGGCTTTCATTTTCTAGCCCCTTCTAGACAATAGATCATTTGGATCAGTCACCAAAATTACATTCACAGCAGTTTATCTTCTCACCAGTAAAAAGAATAATTAAGCATTGTGGTTAAGAGTTTTGTATGAACCTAAATAGGGTTAAAAGTAGGAATGCTCCCTTATTTTAAGGTAGTTAACATCAAAACATTAAATCATATTCCATTTTTATGCTTTTTTTTTTTATTCCTACGAACTATGTAACAAGTTGTATCTTTACGTCGTTTGAGGCTACAGCAGGACAGAGAAGCTGTATGCATCTTACAGCTGCAGCTCGTGCTAGTGGAAAGAGCAGCTTAATGACAGCCACACAGTCTATAAACATTGAAATTGCTGTCCCAAGAAGCCCTACTTGATCGTATATAAATTATGTGTATAATCAAGTATTTGTATTTGGAAATGCACACAGTTCTGTGCTCTTGTATGTGTGGGTCATGATACAGTGCAGTGTGCTATTTTTCCATGAGATGTTACACTGTAATTAAAATTCTGTGTTTCATGCACACTTTGAGTTACCAGTTTTCATGGCTCGTACCTTTGAAATTTAATTTAACCTTTCTTTTTTAAAGAATGCAAAACTGTGTAAGTGTAAGCAATACACTCAGCTTAGTTACAGATAGTTGGGGGCTGAAGATAATAGCAGGACCTACAGAGATGCTGTGGTAGGCTTCTCATAACTCCTTGGCCACCAGCAATCTAAAACAAGATTATCACATTCATATTTCTTCCAAACGTATTCCTTCCTATCCCTAGCTTCTTAACATCATCTAAAATGTATGTGAAACCTGTTGCCCCGGTCCCCAGCCTGGGCCCTGTCCCTGGTTGCTTTTCCTTCTCCTTATCAGACCATCTAGAATGGCTCCAGCTTCCTCCACTATAGATGATTTACCTCCCCTCTGTGGAGTCCTTATCCTCCTTCACAATTCGTGTGCATATGACCACCAAAATAGCAAGGCTTCCCTCTACAGCCATTTTTATAAGCTTATATCATTGCTTTCTTCCAACTCCTCTTGTCCTCACTCCAGCACGTGGGAAGAGAGGGGTAGTATATTTTATGCTGCAGACTGGCTCCCGTGAGTCTGGTCAACAATTCTGGGAGAAATTAAGTGAATGTATATATTGGTCCTTTTTATTTGTATGGATTGGGATTCGTTGACTTTGTTAAAATACCTGCAGCTTGGTAATGGTGTTTTTAAAGTATCTATTTTGAATGAGGGAGGGAAAGAAAATACTCTGAGCCAAGTGAGCAAACAGCTAATTACGCTAACAATTATTTTCCTTTGTGAACAGCAGGGGTCCCTAAAAGGAAGGGTTACACTGGCTGAGGCAAACAGGCTCTGTTTTTGTTGTTTTGGTTTTTTTTTATTCCAAACTAGATCACTTTGCATATAAAAAGATCACTATATTTAAATTGAAAATTCTTGGTCTTACTGCTTTTGACAGATAAAAACCCCTTAATAATAAAACTAGCTTTCTGATTATGTCCCATACAATAATATATCTCTGCCTTTAATAAAATGTTGAATAAAATTTTTTTACAATTGTTTTGCCTACATGAGTTTATATAATAGTTTCTTACAAGACATTTTAATTACCTTGTAAGTTGATGTTGATATTTAACACTGTGATAACCACAAGTGAGTAATGTAATTTTCTCTCATGATCACCTTGTCATTTTCTCCATTATTCGCTGTTATTGAAACACAATTAGTAACGTGGAGAAATAAAAATTAAATTGTTTTCCATTTAGAGAATAAACAAAGTATTCAGATGGTATCGAAGTGTAACTCCATTCAACATAAAATGTAAGCAAGTGTGTAATTCTGTTCCTGGAAGGATGGAAAGCACTGACCATGAAAGGAAAGAAAATGAAGAAAAGCCAGTCAGACACATTAGCAGGTGGAACCCTATAAAAGAACACACCAGAAAGATAGGTTGCTTGCTCTGCTTCGTATCTGTTCTGTAAGATTACAAGCCAAGGAAAGGTTTGGTGAGCTTTTTTTTGTATTTATCTTTGCAGCTAAATGAGTTCAGTTTCTCTCAGATTAGGACAGAAATTTCAGAACAGCAGGTTAATCCATCCTGTCTTCATGGACAACTGAGCAAACAGACCTGTATCAGCGTGGCCAAGTGTAAAATTGTAATTCTAGAGATTAACGTTGTCTTTCTTGTTTGCTTTGAACTTGACCTCCATGTTTCTCTTCTAGGTATGTTTGTATGTATAAACGTATGTGTGCAGTTATTTATTTATTTGTTTGTTTGTTGTTAACAGCTTCTGTCCAAGGCCCCTGGGAGAGGGCAATCTCACCAAACAAAGTGCCATATTATATCAAGTGAGTATAAATAGTAATTCATTCTAGCTATTTATGTTTGTAATTTACAATAATATTTAGTAATTTTCTTAGATTATGGTGAACAGCTCCTATGGTTTCTAAATGGGAAGAACAAAAAGGAATGAAGTGTGTAATAAATTTCACAGAAGTATGCTAATTATTTAAAAACACGGTAGGATGCACTGATTTGTAAGTTGCTTGGTTTTATGCTACTGTAAATCACCAGCAAATTAAGTAAAGTTTTGGGGTATCTGGATATTTGAATTTGGGCTATTACCCACTGAAGAGTATGTATGACAGGTTATGAGAAAACAAAAAAATATTCCAATTTGCAGTTGTGAAAGTGTTATACCACTTTTTTTTAACCTAGCAATGTGTGTACTTTATACAAAAAAAATTCCTTTAGGGAGAGTACTTGGTAAAGTTTGTCGCTGAGGAATGACAAGGGACAAATTATTCCATATGGACTATTTCTTTAGAGTTTATTTCCCAAATTAAGCTAGTTTTCTTTAAAAGATGTATATGTGTAACAACTGAGAGAAAAACTTAAAGAATCCACAATTTGGAAACACTTTCTTCTAGTTTGGTGCCCTAAGCAGAAACATGACACAGCAAATAATAGAAGAAGTTTTAATACATTTTTTCTTCTCTCTTTAGTTCTTTAATATCTGCAACATGTGTCTTGAACCTATTTATACATAACTTCTGAAGGAAACAGGTGATGCAATGCCTACAATAAAGACTGTAGTGCAAGTGACTGAAACATGGGTGTCATTTAATAGGCATATTCACATGGTTCCGCCTTATATTCCCAGTAATATTCCCAGTAAACTTTGGAAACTCAACTAGTGGCACTGAAGCTATCTTGGCTGCCAACGGCACTTGCAGTAGCACTTCAGTTGCAACTTTCACAACAATATGAACTGCTACAACAGCTTCAGAACAAGCATTTGAGCGTTACACGTGAAGTAAACTAAGTCTGTAGTGCAACACAGTGGGACAGTTATACCTGGTTTAAGTTGGTTTACTGTTGCATTAAATTTGTAAAACTTTTCTGTTATAATTTTTTGGCTATGAATAATGACACAGTCACAAGGAAGCTGTGAACCTCTATCAGGGAGGAGGGGAGAGAGAAATCTATGGGGAACAAATGCTGGAAAACAAGTTAAGACTCTGGTGCTCCAGAGCCAGTTTTATGGCACTACTGTGACAGAAAAGATCCTCCTTTTCTGTTTTCGTTGGTATGGCCACAACAACCCCAGGCAGTGCTACAGGCTTGGAGAAGAATGGCTGGAGAGCTGCCTGGCAGAAAGGGACCTGGGGGTGTTGGTCAACTGTCAGCTCACATGAGCTGACATGAGCTCAACATGAGCAGTATGCCCAGGTGGCCAAGAAGGCCAACAGCATCCTGGCCTGTATCAGGAACAGTGTGGTGAGTAGGACCCAAGAGGTGA
>JAOTQQ010000001.1:120848136-121016505 GCA_026546715.1 Gallinago undulata
GGTATTCAAGAGACGAGTTGACATAGTGCTTGGGGATATGGATTAGTAGTGGATTGGTGTTGGTTTTGAGTGTGGTGTGGGGTGTGTGGGGTGTTTTTTTTTTGTTGTTCATTTGTGGGGTTTTTGTGATTTTTTTTGTGTGTGTGTTTTTTTTACCAGCCATCGGTAACTGTTGATTCTTTGTGCTAAAATGGTCAGTGGTCAGAAAAACTTGCTAGTTTTTCGTGTCAACTTTCCATTTCCTCTTCTATTCTAAGCCATTTACAAATTCAAAGGAATAGATTCATTTTATTTTGTTCACTTTAGAAAATATCTTAATAGCCATAAAGAGAGCAGTAGCAGTACTAGTTTAATTAAAGTTTAAATTCAACCACATATTTTATAAAAAACTTTCTGTCCTTGAGGTGTAAAACAATCTGATCAAGTTTTAATGAGTCTTGGTGAGCTGTTACATCTGTTCCCTTCTCTAGCTGTTCTCAGTCATTTTTCTTTGCATTCATTCCCATTGCTCCGATTTCATATTTACACACGACTAAATTGCCTATTTTCTTACCATTTTGACTTTTAAACTTAGAATATTCTTTCTTTATTCTTTGAACTACTACTTTCTTTTCAATTGTTAATTCTCTAAAAGGCCTTCCATGAAGACTGAGATATAGAGATATAGAGACTCAGATACAGATAGCGTTCTCTTCGTGTTTACATAATTTTCTTTCTGTCATCTACTTAGAATATTGATGCTAGCCTCTTTTGTTAACCAAATTTGCTACACGTTTTATTTGTTTTCATTTTATCTGTTTTTCCCTTGATGCTTAACTGTTTTATCTCATCATTTTCACATTTGCAATGGCACAGCATTTGATAAATCCATAAATCAGGTGGTACTTAGTGCTAAATCTTCAACAGCAATGTTTACTTACTGCTAGGTGTCTTCAAGCCTTGTGATTTTCCTGGTTAAAATTTCATTTTTATACAGGTTGATTAACCTGTAGCAACTAGTTGCCTCTAAAGGTATTGCTTCAATAATTTCTTGTTGAAGTCATTCATGCCTGTTTAGGGTGGTTTTTTTCCAAATTCTATTGGTGTAGGCAACATTGCCATGGAAAATATAATTATCAACAATTTACAACCTGTGTCAGCTATCAGCCATTCTCTGCCCTTTTGTAGTTTCTTTGCCTATTGTCAGCCTCATGAAAATTGCAATCTAATGGCCTTGCACCAGCTGCTGCATTCTGGTGGGTTTCCTTCCACATTTTTATGTGCTTCCCTCCTTATGGAGATGAGAAGCTGGGCCAGCAGTTCAGCCTCACCTCTCTCTTCCCCAGTGAACTGAGAAATCAAATTTCTGTGTTCCAGGACAGCAGAAGTATCTCGGCTTCCCAAGCAGCAAGTGGATGTTGTTGCCTGGGTACTGAGCACTGCCCCAGCACGCAAGGTGCTACTGGGTAAAAAAAACCCTCTCCCTTTTGCCTCTGAACTAAAACAAGTAAAATTGCTTGAAAACACATTTTATCTGACCTTTTGCTTTTTGATCTTTTTTCTTCTTCTATATATTCCATGTGTCTAGCACAGGATTTAAAGGTTTTATTAGGTTAAAAAAGGAGGGGAACATAAAAAAAAAAAACCAAAACAACAAGCTTTCAGTTTAATCAGTCCTTTTCTTTGAAGGCCTTGATCCTACTCTTGCTGGAGTGCAACCTGGAAAATGGGAAGGCAGAAACAGGCACAGGCATGTCTGTACTCTTTAATAATGTTTTAGGTATTCATTAAAATTTCTAAATTTAAGTTTTTAAGGGACAAAACAGGCAATTACTGTACATCAGAAATATGAAAAGCAAATGGAAAAAATGCACAGCACAAAGACTGCTGAATACATATCAAAAGATTTAAAAAAAAGTCTCAAATTCTAAAAAAGGCAGATAATGAAGGTCGGAAGGCTGGAGATTTTAACATCGTAATTCAGGTTAGATCACATCTTAGCAGAGCTCACCCCTTGATGAAAGGGATCTCACATGTACATGCATATACATGCACATTCTTATCTTCCAATCAAACAGGTAGAGGAGTTGCCCCAAAGCAGTGATAGATAGCAAAATCAAATATCTACTTTGAATTTTGCAACACCAGAAGAAGCATTTGGTCATGCTGCACAACCTAATTCCTCCTCGGTGTCTGTCCTCCCAGGGCACGAGCGGACATTGAGCAGCTATACTCTGAATCCTGTGTGCATCTCTCTTGTGTAGGGCTTATCCTGTGCTCAGCAACCCTGTCCAGTACACAGTGCTGGGAGATCTCTGTTGCCTCGAGTAAGGAAGAGGAGTTGGACTGAAGTCTATAACACACTTTTTCTCTTAAAAAAAAAAAAGCTCAGTAGTCCTGCCATCATGATTTCCTGCGTTGAAATTTAGTAGTGGTGAGTTCTACATTTGCACTAATCTTTGACATTATTCTTCCTCTGACTTGCCTGTTAATAGTGTCTGTCTTCTTACCCTCTTGCTGTGCCCATTCTTTTGAAGGATTAAAAATGCTTCTGCAAAAATACAGTAGTCTTTCATCTCAGTACTTCCCACAAAGGAAGCCTTCCAAGTTGTTTCCCAGCCAAGCTTATTTTCTTATAGAGATTATAGCAGTTCACTGAACTTTGTCCTGCTGAGGACAAAGCTGGATTCTCAGGAGCACAGATTTGACTCCTTGAGAAGATCCATATGAGCCTATCCATATAAATTAGCTTAACTCCGAGGACCATGCATCTCCACTTTCTTACTCTCTTCCATGTTGTAGTTTTCTATGAGAGTATTTAACTTCCATTAAATGTATCAGCTTGTGACATGCATTTTTGTTAGTTTTAGATTCTGCTGTCGTTCCATACCTTACAGCAGATATCTACTGGGTCAATTTCTATAAACATACTTCTTTGTTGTCTTAACTTTTAATCTCCCTTTTAATTGTTGTTTAGCCATGCAGAATTTCAACACACAGAAAAGCTAAGAGCCCTGAGTTTTCATTGTAAAAGCAAACAGATTAAAGTCATGATTCTTATTTTTTTACTTTTGTTCAACTTAGCGACAGGATAACTGAATCTATCTGAATTAAATTCTCCTAAGATAAAATAAAGCAAAGAGTTGCTGTTCTGGTAAAATCACTTGGGTTAATTGTTTCTTCTGCAGAGTATAGATAAGTACTAGACGCAAAGCAAGTAGGAATTATATGTCAGATGGGACAGAGAGAGACATGGAGAGCCATAAATAATGCATGATTATGTGTATGTAGTGAGTGTTGCTGTGAGCAAGCTACGAAAACTGTGTGTATGGCTGACAGTTAACCTATCTACCAAGTACCAAGAAGGTATTATTTTGGTTTCTTAAAAGCACAGCTATTATGATCTTTTCCTGTCTCTCAGTTCTGAACTCTCTGTACCAAAATTGAAGCTACGGTGAAGGAAAGAAAAACAATAATACTTTGCAGTCTGCTTTTGTGGGATGTAAATTACCTTACTGTCTAGCATAAAAAACCTAAATTAAATATATGATATTTGTCCAAGTGCTGAGTTTTTCTTTATCACTTGTATGGCTGTGAAGCCTTGGTTCTAAAACTTGTCACAAAAATTCAAATTTGGAATGTAAATAAATGACAAATCTTGAGCCTTTAACTACTTCTAAAATGAAAGCAAAGGTTACAAACAGATGTGTTCCCACTGACTGAGCAAGAGCAGTGTAGGAAGATACCATGGGTCTGCTCTTCGTTACCATCTGTCAGCAGAGAGTTACTGTCCTTACATGCAAAGCAACTGAAAAGGATTTAATTTGTTTTGAAATTAATTTTAAGTACTCAGCAGCAATTTTATCATATCCTAGCTGGTGCAGAGACTGGAGGCAGGGCTATAGCTTCACATTAGGGCAGTAACTGATGGAAACCATGTGCTTTTCCACCATAACGTGTATCACAGTGCCTGCGTGGAGGGCAGAGAGCATCTGCCCCAGGTACAAACACAACGTTTAAAGAACTTGGTCCTCTTTATATGACAGTGCTCATATTTAAGCCGATAGTACATTTCTTAAGCTTTGTCATCAAACATGCAATATAAATTTTCACAAAGGATGTATAGTGTTCAGCATTGCAGGGAGGTTAAATAGTGCAGAGTTAATATTCATGTAGGTTAAATCTTAAAACGTAGGTAATGTTGTTTGCTCGGTTTAGCAATGAGCTGGGCAAAAGAAGTTTAGATGGAATCTACCTTTCCTATTTTCCTAATTAAAAGGAACACATCAACATTTTAAATCCATTAAATCGAGCTACTCATTGTTTTCCAGCTCTGGGGCTAGGAGAGTAATAAATGAGCTATTTTTATAGGCAGTAATGAGAAAAGTAAACTTTTGATACTGTACAAGGAGTTCATATCTTTATGGAGTAATAGAATATAATTACATAACTTTAAATATTTTATTTTTATTGTAAGCTGAATGTGATTTTTGCTTGATTTTTACTTTTTATTTCATTTCTATTTGCACCATTTTACTTCAGTTGTTAAATGTAGCTTGAATGTTACAGATCATCAAGGATAAAAAATAAACATAGTCAATATCATTTTTTACAAAGTTGAATACATATATACAATATGGTCCTATTTTATAGAGTATATGCCAGATCTTCCATAAAAAACTGGATTTTAGAGCTGCTCTTCATAGCTAAAATTTATTGCCATATACTTTAGACCTATATTTTAAACATTGCTTAATGAGCAGGATTCAAAAATAGGAATTATGTTTGATTTCCACTGGAATGCTTTGAACTTGAAAAGATTAGACACATTAAGGGAAAAAATAGAAAGATTTGCCTGTCAGACTTTTCTTTTTTAAAGATCAATTACATACTTAATTTAGATGACAAAGAGAAGACAGCTTCTGACAACTGTCCAATGAAATCTTCAATGAAATAGGGAACGATATCTCAGATTTTTTACATACTCTTGTTATACCAAGAAGTCTCATAATTCCTTTGTTTCCTCCAAAGACTGACAGCTCCTCCGAAATAGCACTTGCCACATCCATTGTCTGCGTTGCCCTTGGTTCAGTGTCTTTGCTGACATTGGTATCCAGGGCAATGCAAGTCAAGAGAAGACTGAGAACTAAATAATTGGACATATCAGCTGGGCTGCTTCTGTTTCTCTAAGTGGCCTGTCTGTCAGGGCAAGGTCAGATTTTTTTCCCAGACTGACTTTTTTTTTTTTTCAAAATGAACTCACTGAACCTCCTGAATCTCTCTTGCATTTGTTCTTTCTCTGACCTCCTAAGACGCCAGTCCTCCTACAGACTGCAATAAGTTCATACTTTTCAGGATATTCTCTACCTGTCTTGGCAAACTTCTTGTCCTGAGCAATTTGTTTAGTCTTTAGTAAGTGAATCATGACTATGGATTATTTGACCCATTCTTCTCTTTATTGAGTCCTTTTCAATATTGTCCAATAATAGCTGCAATCAGTTCTGTGTTGCACATCAGTTCTGGGATATCCTTATCTTTAGACCTTCATTCCTAAGAAAAAAAAATGTGTATATATTATGCTTAGGGGGGTATATTTTATACTTACAGATTCTAAGGGAAACATAAAATGAATTAACCGAGAACTGTAAAAATGTCAGTAAGATTGCATTTAGACAAGTAAAGAATCCAACCAATAGGTTAGGAATGATCAAATCATCTATATTCATTTTGGTTACTTCTCATTTTCTGATTTAAAAGTTGAACTTAATGAGATAAATTACAATTTTAAATATGATATATAGACTTGGCAGCCTCTTGAATGCTACATATTTGCTTTGAATTTCAAGTATTCATCAGATAATTTTTTAAATTAAGAAATATATGGTTAGATAATTTAAGAAAAACAAACCATTAAAAAAAAATGCATCACAACATCTCTGAGTGAATTGCTTTTCTTACGTGTAGTTTTTGACTCCATAGCAATTGATGTCAGAAAATGAGATTATGGTAAAAAACAACAGAGAATCGTTATCAAGTAGTACTCTTTATATAACCAGTCTAGCCCAGACACCAAACAGTGTCTGCAGCTTGCTGAGTAGACTATTGAGTAGAGGTCAAACTTTGCTACATAATGCCTACTCATTCTGTGTGTCTAAATCCTCCCTCCTCTTTTCCAGCAGGGCCAAAATTTGTGTAAATGCTGTATGTAAGCATAAGGTTGAGGGTTGGAGGGTTCACAAACCCCCTCAATAATGCAGCAATCAATTACTAAGAATACAGGTTGCTGTAAGTACGTGTGAAGGTGTTGGTGTGAGTCTTATTCTTCACTTCTATACGTCATACTTTATGATGTGAATTTACCATTATGTTAATGGAATTGTGTCACAAATTAATGTGGGAGGATTAACATATGACTTTTCATGTAATAGAGAAAAGTTGAAAAAAAAATATAAATATCTAAACCCTGGATAATTGTCTCATTCAGGTATTTAGTATTTATCTAGACATCTGCTAGAAAACTTTCCATTCTTTTAACATTTTGGTAGAAAAAAGGGCTTTATATACCTAGCTAGTAAATACCCCAGATTGCCTTTTGAATTTCAATATGTACCTTTCTTCTGTTTTTCATTTTCAAACTGCATTTTCTGTTCACTATTGCAGAGCTAATATAGGAGTAGAGGGGCAAAGATGCATTTTTTAGTGCTTCATTTTTAACAAAGTTAACTCAATTTTTTCACTTAAAAGTGGTATTATTGGAGAAAATGCTGTAAAACTTAACGCTTGAGGGTTATAACACCCTGCATGAAGCATACTAAGAAAAATTATTGGAGAGAGATGTTAGGCATGCAGATAAAATTTAAAGGGGTAGCTAGGAAACTATTGTGTTGACTTGAGAACAGACGGCTTCATAGGAGCATCTCAACTGTAACACCAACATGAAACACCATATTAAGATTTCCATCGCAGCCCAAAGAATTTCTAGTTGAGACAAGGGTGTAATACTTTGCTCTGCAAAATTAGGAGACACCTTTGCAGCAGGAAATATCCCATAAACATCTCAAGGAGACGGGAGTTAGAGTGTATGGTTATACAAATTTATTGGGTTTGTTCTTCCAGTATTTTAGCTGTTGTGACCTGAAAATGGGGAATAAATAAATATGAGGAAGACAAATAAAAAGGTATTAAATCTCAATTGAATAAAAATACTGAAATACTAAATAAGTTTTGTTTCCAAGCAGTATTTTCCAGTATCTTCCATCTGCCATCCTGGGAGTTCTATTAGCAAGCAGAGACATTTTAGCATTGTAAAGAATGTGACAAAATGCTAATGGATTCTACTGCATAGTGAAAGACAGAAAAGCTGCACCTTCATTAGAAAATGAGAAGCTGCATGTGTCCTCCCAGATCAGTGATTTTTATCTACTATTTCATCTTCAATTTAACTCAGCTTAATTGCATTTAACTTTAGGACTTCATCAATGGCAATGCTGTTGGCTGACCTCAGCTACACATCTTTTAGAAAACACAGAAAAAGTTAAAGCAATTGCAAATGTTACTAGATACTAGCAACAGCAGCAGCAGTAGTAAACAGATTATAGCCATAGAGAAGACTGTAAATGTCCCTAAGGAAATCTGTGTATAATTTAGTTTCAGATATAACCATGGAGATAATAGCAATATGAAGTAAACTCATAAGCAATTCTTCCCTCAACTAAAACTTCACAAGAAAGTTTAAAAATGCAAATTTGATGGGATTCTTAAGGTTAAAATAATTTAATATATACATGTATATGCATTCTATTACTCTTGGGACTACCTCTGCCTAAATAGTTAAGGAATGATTTGAAAAGTGTTTAAAGCAAAATTCCTATCAGTGAGGGGATTTTAAACGTGTTTGTTGAGAATCCCAAGAATCTATAAATCGTGTACTGACTTTGGTAAATGTGATTAAACAGCTAAATACAGAAAAGTTCTGAAGTAAACAACCCTACATTTATGGTAGGTTTTCTTACATCATGGTTACAGTTTTGTATGTCATTAATTTGCATTTCATTTAGTTTTGTGTTAAATAAATCCTCTACATCCATTTTATCACCAGCTCCAGTCATACTGCAGTTGCCAGTTTTACTGAGCAAATTTCATTAGTATCTGAGAAGTTCTAATGTGAAATATTATTCTGTATTTTTATCAGCTTTTAGCTATACGAGTGATGTTCAATTATTTTTACTTCTGTGTTTTGCTGAATCTTGACTATAAAAACATAGTTATTGAATATTAAAAGTTGCCATCATGACACAATATTGATATTCAATGTGTCGTTTCTAAGACAATGCTAGTTCAAGTTCATTAAAAAAACATTTTTAAATTAAGCATTTTCAAATATAAAACTAAACTCTGCAGCTGAACTACCATTCAGAGATATTCACCAACCCAAACCTATAGGGGTTTGGATATTTTTTTAAATCTAAACCTCACAATGATAGTTTCAGTAGGTATAGAGAGCTTGCATTTATCATTTAAAATTACTGTATGTTTTATGAAAAGAAACATCGTGATTTTCATAATTGCCTTTGATATGAAGCACAAAAGAAAAGCTGGCTCTAAGTGACAGCCATATTCACTACTTTCAGAGATGACTGAAAAGCACATTAGACAGCTCTGAATTTTGTTGTTTCTATATGATATCTTTAGGTATTCCTAAACTAAACTTACACCAACTACCCATCTAAATGGTCTTCAATTTCAATGTCTTTGGGTTTGTTTGTTTTTTTGTGAACACTATTTAGAAATTGCACCAAAAAAAAAAGAGGAGGACTATTCAGGCAATAACAGGCCGTGTGGTCTGTCCATGACAAAGGAAAGCATATCTGTCAAGCTGATGCTGTACTCATGTGCAGCAGTAACAACTCAAAGCAAAGGGCTTGTCACAGTGAGGGAAATAGAATTTAAAGGCATTCTTTGTTTGAAGGAGAAAATTTTATTTGAAACAAGTTTCCTTTGAGGTCATAGTAAGTTTCTTGATGAATTACAGATAATATATTTCTAAACAAGACATTGGAAGAATGACACTTAGAACATCAAATAGCTGGATGTTAGGGAACAAGCCTATTTGCTTAACTTCTGCAGTCCCTTAGACATCAGAAACCTATCAAAATGACTTGTTTAAGACTTTTGATTTCCAGTGATGTATTTTCTTTGAAGCTTATCTGCTAATGCTTTCCTTGCATGGGAGTCTTTTCATTCAGGACTGTCCTTGACAAAACAAAACAAATCTCTCCACTAACGCTGTTCAATATCCAGAACGTTGCCCTCCTTTTCCTGGAATTCATGTCTGTTTCCAGTTCATGTTTTTTTCCTGCTCGGTCTCTTCTAGCTTCTGTACCCTTTTCTCACTAAAAAAAAGCTCTTAATAAGGTCATTAACAATTTCCTGTCCTCCAACTCCAAGAATCACATTCTTCTAGGTCATTCCACCACTTTCAACAAGCCCTCTGCCCGCTGTCCTTTCCTGTCTTCTCTTGGCTTGTTGTCAGGCTTTACCTTGTAATAATTTATTACTCACTTTTTCTGCATCTTCCCCTCACCTTCTAATGCTCCCTTTGCAGACCTGGTCCTCCCATTGGCAACACTCTGCCTCTAGCCCATCACCCTCTTTACCCTACTTTCTCTTAGTACTGCTTTTTGTCTTCAGTCCCTAGGCATATCCCAATAGCGACCACAGCACCTCTCCTTTCAGAGTTTTGTGTCATTTACTTGGGCTGATCACTTCTAAATGCAAGTTGTTAATTACAGATTTCTTCCCTGTTTTCTTTATAGTACTCCCCGTAAGTCTCAAGCTCAAAAAGACCAAAATAGATGTTTTCTTTCAAACCTCTATGTTTCTTTGTTGACATTTTCCACTGCTTTACACAATGTTTTGCTGCCTCCATTAGCTATCCTTTCAGTCTCCTACATGCAGTAATACATTTTTTCTGCTCTGATCAATGCTTACAAATACTTAAAGGAAGGGTGTCAGGAGGACGGGGCTGGTCTTTACTCCGTGGTGCCCAGTGACAGAACAAGAGGAAATGGGCACAAATTTGATTATAAGAAGTTCCACCTAAAGATGAGGAGGAACTTCTTTACTGTGAGCGTGGTAGAGCACTGGAACAGGCTGCCCAGAGAGGTGGTAGAGTCTCCTTCTCTGGAGACATTCAAAACCCGCCTGGACAAGTGCCTGTGCAATGTGCTCTAGGTAGACCCACTCCTTTCCAACCCCATATGATTCTATGATTCTTTCTAATTTCTGCTTAAAATTTTCATCTTCTGTGAGATTTTTACTTAGTATTCAGTCACTCTGATTATCAGTAATCTAATTAAGCCTCAGCCATTATTTTCTCATTAAAATATGCTGTGTTCACTGTATTACCAATACTTATAAAATGAATTATAACAGCCCAGAGTACTTTGTTACGTGAATGACAAAATATGTGAGAACTTAGAAATTGTTTGTGGCCCTGTTGGTCTCTCCATCACCTAACTTCAGAGCACATTTTCTTGCTTGGGTACGTACCACTGTATTAGTTTTACTGTGCCTCTGCACAAAAGGCAGATGCTTTTCACATTCTACCTGTTTGTGTGGATTAAAAAAGAATTTTAACAAACAGCAAAAGTACTCCATTCTTATCCAGGTGTCTGACCTGTCTTGCAGAAGACTGAGGTGATCTAGGTCCTGCAGAAGTTCCCATGCCAGCAGGATCCATTAACTTAAGCTCCCTTGAATTCTTTATCCATCAGTGCTGGCAGGGGCTGACATTGCCAGAAATACCACTTTCTTGTATAGGGAGCCTGGAGATTGAACAATAAGAAGCTAATTGTCTTGGTAATGAGGTTTCGTAGCAATTTTCTGGGAGATGGTTATCTGAAATTCTCTATTTCAGATAAATACCATTAGTTCCATAAATTTTAAACCTTTATAGCTTTACAATGTTGGGAAGTTACAGAACTTGAGTTTACAGTGTCAGTTTGTTAATACACATCAGCTATGTATTTGTTAAATACTATTTGCTTCTGGCTACCTCCGAATTCTAACTAGTTGCTAAAGCTTTTTTCTGCTGAGAGAAAGAGTGTCTCTGTCTCTTCTTCTGAGATAATATAACATTGGGCAAGGTACTACAGAAATATGAATTAATCCTGTGCCCATTGACTCTCAATAGTGATATGCTGCCTCAAGGCTGTCCATGCAGCTAGGTATAGCTGCATTCAGCAGTAGCACATAAGCACATCAGTATTATAATATTATAAAAATTATTTTATAAAAATTATAATCAGATGTTGATATTTGCATTTTGAACACAGAGCCCTTTGAACACCCCTTTGATATGAGTAGTGGGTGGTGACAAAAGGTCTTTGATGAGAACACTATTCAGTGGTCATCTAGTGACTCCTGCATATGCCAAGCAGCAAGAGGGAAGCAAGTTATGAGTAAATTCATCTCTAGCAGAAGAATATACACTTAAAAGCAGACTTGGTAGACAGAACTATTCACAGTCAAACCTCTATTTTTTGCTGTATTTCTCTTTTGTACAATACAATGAAATTCCAGCCATCTTGAGCACAGAGCTGTTTGCAAGTACAGTAGCTTTTAGAGTAACAAACAAGTCAAGGGCAAAATTGACCAGGCCATTTTAAACCACCGCTAAAGCACACCAATAGACTAAAGAGTGGGTTTCATACTAATGCTGCTGGAAGAAAGTTTGCCTACTCATTAAACCATAGCCTATCATGAATAAGAATTTAGAAAAATGTTTTAGCAGCTATCCCTCCTCACACTAGTCATATTTCCAGTGATCTCCCACTGAAACAGAGATGTAACATAAAGACAAATCAAGTCCTTCACCAGCTCAGCTCTTCACAAGAGAAGGCAAGTTTCCTTTCTTTTAGCACAGCATGCAATACAATGGATCTCAACTCTAAATTAGGTTCTCTAAGCATTTCTACAATGGAGATATTTAATAATAACAATTAGTCTGAATAATGCACTCTCGGCAGCTGCCTGTGATGCTTTTCATTGCAATATGCTTTCCTCGTTGCAGTCAGTACTACTGAAGAGCCTTTAGCAACATAACACCTACTTTATATGCTCAGATATTTCTCCAAAATTAGAAATGGTAGTTGCAACTTTTTCACCTTCTCATGAGAAATGTATGCTTATGATTTGCAAGGGCCTGACTCATTACAAAAGAGATTATGGCTACCATCTATGCTGTTTTTTCTGAACATCATCTACTTGGCCCAGAACTTGGCAATTAACGAGTCACAGCAGTACTCCTCCAACCCCAACTAGAATCATATCCTAGCACCCACTCAATTTCTTGTCCTGAACTTGTGTTTTTAAATTCTTCAAAAAAAGTAAACTCTGTTTTCCAGATCTTAACTGCTTTTCTGAGCAGGGAGTTCTTTTTCTCAACAGCATTGGCACTTGCATTTCCCCATTACTGGAATCAGTGCTCACTTAACATGGCTCAATCAAAATTCTAAGCTCTGCTGTACCTTTTACTATACTGTCAGCCTTGGAAGCGTCTTTATTCTACCTTGGTATTTAAAGGGGAGCCTGCTTTCAACTCCAAGTCAAGCTGTGGTAGTATTATTCTAAGGCTTCCTTTGGAAAAAAAAAATTAGAACAAAATCCTCATCAGTGGTAATTAATTTTGACAGTGGGGGCTTTGTAGCAATTCACAAACCTGTACTTTGTGCATCAGCATTCCTTATTATTCTAATTAAAGTGGAACATTGTGCCCTCGCCAGTCATTAATGGGTTTTCATTTTGTAAATGACATTTGCAAAAGTTAAAACGGGCAGTTCATATGAAGTCCACAGGCAAGAGCGTTAAAATTAGCATCACCATAGCAACAGTCTTCCATCATTAGTATTCAGGGCAACAGCAAATGTTTTGTTGTGCTTTTGTTTCCAAAAAAAGATTTTTCTTTACTTGTCATTCATAAATAGAAAAGGATCAAACCGATATATTTCAGGTAAAATTATTATATTCATTTGGCTGTCACCATTCTAGAATTTCCTAGGTTTTTGAGGTATTTATTTTTCAGGACAGAAGCTGAATTTCACGATCTCTACAGCTGTGTATGTCTAACCTCCTGAGCAACATTTATTCATTGCCAGCCTGCTGCTCCACAGTACCATTTTATATGAAGTCTGTCACTTCTACTCAAGAATTTGTATGAAGTAATGAATTCCTTTGGGAATCTGTAAAAGATGCATGCACAGTGAAACGGGGTCAATCCCCCATTAAGCGGAGTGTACATCTGCTCAATGCTGCGTTTGGTGTTTAAATGATCCTATTTTTATACTATTGTGTTTTTTCCCCTCTTGGGAATTGAAATGTAAGTGCATACATCAGTTCTGGTGAAACAATATTCAAATATTACATTGTCTTGCACAGTTTAGAATTGGGGAGAGAAGAAAAAGGTGCTCCCCCTAAGGGAAACCAAGGTAGATTATGAGTGTACTCCAATGTGCTTTATTGGAAGAGGTGACGTTGGCTACTTTTTTTCTGAAAGTTTAAAGACAACATGATAGCTTGGGAGTATGTTGCAGCAATACTTTGCAGTTCAAGAAACAGTTTAGCACCACATCTCCTAGATGCACCCTGAGGCATGCAGTTTGCATATGTCTTGTTCAAGCAAAAAGATGCAACTAATACAGGAGAAGCAATAGTTATCCTCTAGAAACAAATATTTTGTGTGCAGACAGAGAGGGGTTAAGAAAAGAGAAGCAAGGGAAAGATATTAAGGAAAGTGGATGATGAGCAGAGTGAGGTCAGTAGAAGGACTACTGTTTTAATTTGATGTATCCAGGCTTGTCAGTAATGAGCCCAGATCAGAAGTAACTAAATGTTCTCTAGCATTATGTCTCTGGATTTTAATTTGGCACAGGAAGGTTCCTTCTTTCCTGTTCGTCTTTTTAAAATACTTCATTTCGCAGATTTTTGCAGAGAAGAGCCTTTAATGTGTAAACACATTAGTGTCTTGCAAAAACTAGGGTATAATCCATTCCATGAAAAAATATTCCTGTATTTTAATAAATGGGACATATTTTCATACATGATTGCCTTGCTAGTACCTGCCCTTGTATCATTGATTAATTTTTCAGCTAGTAAGATCTGCAGAATTGGAAAACCTTTAAAAATGGTAAATACATATATACCTGAGGAAAATCACACTCAGGATAACTAAAAACTTATCCATAGCAGATTGATCAATATTTGGCAGTTGGCACTTAGAGAGCTTTAACACAGAAGATGACTGCCATAACTCTGAGGTTCTGAAACATCTATATGTATGTTTCTTATTTTCACTTATTTTCTTTCTTTTTTTTTACAGAAGCACCTTTTTGCTACATCACATTAATTTTTCCCCTGTACTGTTTCACTCTACTTTTTTCCTAGTTTGCTGCTTGTCAGGTGCTTTCTGGGAGGTTCAGCATGCTAAAGCAGTTTGTTTTCTCTGTTTTAGACCTCCATCCAATACTGTAGTGAAGATACTTACTGAACTGTAATATTTTGCAGAATTTTGACATTTCATCTTCTTAGATAAATTCAGTGGTGCAGTGGAGCATTGTAAAAACTAAATAATTTTCACTGTATCCAGAATTCTGTCTTCATTTACCTGAAAGATTTCATGACCCTAGCGTTCTGTCTAAGCAAGCTGCTTTGTAACTCTGAGTAGTGAGTTTAGTACCAGTTTCTTGCAATGTTGAATTGTATAATCATTAAGCAACCTACATTTTTTTAAATCAACTTTGGAGATCTTTTTAAATTATTACCTCTTTACAAGCATTGAATTATAACATTATTAGAAAGATTTATCTAAATTGCAGGGGGATTATAGCCTTGTTTATTTTAATAATGACAAGGAGAGAGGCCATTTCTAGGAAGAATCAGTGACAGTTTACTATTTTCCATTCCAGACTCCATTTCATAGAATCATAGAATGGCTTGGGTGGGAAGGGACCTTAAAGATCATCTAGTTCCAACCCCCCAGCCGCGGGCAGGGACATTTATTCAGGGACAGGCCCTTGTGGCAAATGAGAGGAAACTACCAGTTTCTTAGTTATCCAAAGTGGGTAAACGCTGTGTTTCCCAGAATATATGTATGTATACTTTCTACTTAAGCCTTGAAAAAGCTACTGAAGCTGTTGGTCATTAAAGATGTTTCAGCATTCAGTCTAGAAATACAGAAGGAGAAGCACATCTGCGAGTCTGGATTTCAGATACTCTATACTAGTTGCAGACTTCCCATCTAAAGAGTGAACTCTGGAAGCAGAAGTAAGCAAACAAAATATCCTCAACATTTTGTTTCATATCTTAATCTTCTTCAAAATCATACTCAGCTTCAACCTATAGAAACCCTGGAGAGTGGAAATAAGTTGTTTGCAGCTGTTTCCCTGAGTGTAGCAGATTATATATTTTGTAGCTGTGAATGTCAATGATTACAGGAATAAAAAACAAAACAAAACAAAAAAAAAAAGAGTTAGAACTACTAAACCTAAACCACATTTTTATTTCTCCATCTATAAACTTTTAGTGCAAGCAATATGGAATAAAGGCATCTTGAAATTTTACTTCAGTGTTTAGAAGGAAATTTCTTCCAGATTTCTGCCAGTTAGAGCATTTTAACCACTCTGACCTGGTTGTTGAAAAGCATATATTTTTTCTCTATTCTTCCGTTTAATTTAAGTATCACCTGAAAATCAGAGGTTAAAAACCTGATTCCTAAGGGTCTCTTACTGATGAACTCACCACCATTTCTAAATAATGGTCTGAACTTCAGACTTCTGAACTGAGCTGTTTTGACAAAAACCACCACCAGAAACATAAATGAAAACCACCAAGAGTAAACCACTGGCCATAGGTGCACTTACCTTATTTATTCTTTTAATTACTGCCTGTTAAAGGACGTGCTTATCCTTTTAGGACGGCTGTGACATTACCAAACAATTTAAAACACTTAGCAGTCTGTTCATTTGCAGGTGGTGTTCTACATCTTCATATTTGATCAGTTTTCTCCTGCACATTCCTTATTCATCTGCTTTTCCACTATTTTAATTGTCCTTTGGCACAAAAGCAATGAAAACCTTACTAATGTGGTCCTTACATGTTAGTACTTGCTTTCATATGCTTTTATTTCCTTTCCTCTTTCCGTCTGAGGGAAGAATAAATATTTATTTGCACTCTAACCATCTTGAAATGAGTAGAAGAACCTGTAGAGGACTCCAAGTTATGGTGGGGGCAGTTTAGGCTCCCATCAGACTTACTGTCAGAAGTTTAGAAATCAAATTTTAGTTCTGTGCTGAAAGCAGCTTGGTTTAAGCTCACATGGTTTAAGAGAGATGCTCATTGATTTCAGCAAAGTTACTTCTTATTTTTTAACAGTGTAAAAGAGACCAGAATCTGGCTTTCAATGTTTCCTCTCATGTATCATGTTTTTTTCACATCAGTGCCCAAAGTATTGTGGAACAAATATTTGCTGCTGGCAAAACACGTATCTGTATCTGTACAGTTTTCTCTTGAGAAAACCGAGCACAAAACCCTCAGCGTTGCTTTGCTCTGGGGCATTTGTTCACTACTCTAGAAATAAGGAGTGGAAAAGAGTCTGTCAGTGTGAATTCTTTATCAAACTCACTTGTGTAGGTATGCCCACATCACGTGTTCTCACAATAGTCCTCCTCAGTTTGGATCAAGTCAATCAATGGGACTGTGTTCTCTGGGACTCATTTCTCCTGTGTTTGTCCCTTCACTGATTTTAGTCAATGGCATTTATTTATAATACCCAGACACTTCTCAAACAATTCTGCTTCCAGTGCAAGAGGTTTTTTTAAAGTACTTATCAACTTTTTCCCCCAGTTTTATAAACTGAAATTAAATTTAAATTTAAATAGATCTTTCTGACTCTTACTCTCTCTTCCATTTTCTTTTTTGTTGTGTGTAAGTTTATCTCCTACAAATATTCTTTTAAAGTCCTGAGGGCCCATTGTTGCTCTGACATCTGCAGACTCAAATTCTGCTCATCTGTTTTGCCAGTCCTGCAGCAAGTTTCAAGGACATAGACGAAGATCATTGCTGCCTTGCCTTGTCCTGTTTTATGTTACAGATTTTCAGCTTTCCTCAATTCTTTAGTAGATTGTCCTAATAATTGTTAGACATTTACACCCACACATTCTTCGTAAGTCACAGCTTTCCTCTTCTTTGTGGAGAAATTAGGCAAGAGACAAAAACCAAAAAAAAAAAAAAAAATCTAGAAAAACACTTCCTGCCCTGTTCTCCATATTTTTTAGTTTTCCTGGATAATTTCCTTGTCATGACCATAATTTCTGAGCTCAGCTGGTTGCAAGGCTCTCTAAAATCACAGCTCAACTATATTCTAATTTTATACTCTTCAGGTCTTTTTGTCACTGTCTCAAAGAAGTATACGATGCGCATCAAGTAAGAGTGTTTACCTGCAACTTTTCATTTGTTTCAGAACCCTTCCTGAATTATACAGAAATTCCTCTTTGTATTTACTAAGAAAGTAACATGCTGGTGAATAATGAGTAAATCTCTTCAGCAAAATAAGTATAATTTTAGTTTTTTTAGTGTAAGCTGTTCGTAAATTTAATATGGACTGACAACCTTTAACACAGCTTCACCTAATAGATTTCCATTGCAAGTGAGACCAAACAGGTGGCAACCCCCAATCAGTGCCTTGTTATCACTGAGAAGCTTTGATCTACCTAATGTATAATAAATAAGATTCTGCATTTTAATCATCTTGCTGCTTTCATATCACTTGTGTTGCAAAGTCTTATTTTATTTCCAAAAACTCATCCTGACTTTGTTGATTTTTTTTTTTCATTAGATTGGTTTTGATCATTTATTTATTTCAACATACCTACCAGTAGACAGATGATATGCCAGCTGGAAGTTATTATACTGTATAACCACCACTTCCCTGTCCACCTTTGTCCTATTCCTATGCTTGCAAAAAGATTTAGCTGTTCTTAACTTCTTTTTAACTTTACAGTGTGTAAAGTGTATATGACTGACCAGATGATCCTTTTAGGTTAAGATATTAGATGATGGAAAATACAGTTAAGCTTAAAGTTCCCCTTGTTTCTGCAGGTACTCCTTATTCTAAAGCTGCATTATGCCTTTATACTCCTGTAAAGATGAAAAATTTATTTTACCAATGAAATAAACTTGAACAGTTCCTTAAAAACAGCAATCTCCACTCTGCTCATATATATACAACAATCTAAGGTTGGTGCTATAGTATTTTCAGTAATTTAATATTCCTATTACTATGCAAATTCCCTGTACTTACTTGTGGTCAGTCTGATTTTTTCAAGGCAGGGAGGATCAAACTAAACCCTGTCTATAAAAAAGCCAGTATTGAAACCATTAATATTTACACACTATATAAGAATAATACATAGAATAGTGCTGCTTATGATTAGGTATTTTTTTCAGACAACATGCTTTATCTTGTATTCACTGAAATCCAGTACTAAATTTCTCACCAAATTATGTAATGTTAAACTTAGCACTTTATTAAATGTTGAGTCAGAAAACTATAGAATAGACAGTTAAATTGTTCTGTAAATGCTATTTTAAATGATTCTCGTAATTGCAAATTATGCAAAAAAAAGTAGAGAAAAATATAATTCCAGCGTAATGACCTAAATTAAGAAAATAAGAACTGCCTTTTTCACTAGTGGAGTTGGTGGCTGGAATATAATAAACTATGCCCATCTAGGAACAAGCAAACCCCTGAAATTAAAAATCCATCAAATTGTTTTAAGAGAGGGGATGAGATAGTCTGCCAATGTGAGAACAACCTGTACTCATGAAGTAATGCTGCCAAAATTTTGTTTGGAAGTAGAACTCAGCTCAGTATGTAGTATGCGATGCACTAAAAGAGTTAGAGCAGAGTCATTGCACACTATGCTTTTGCCATTTACAAACTTGGCAAGATGCTGTAGGGTATGTGAATGAAGAAAAGTCCAAGAGAGCAGCTCAGCATTCTTCTAAGTCCTAGCCTTTTCCAGTTTCTTACAGAAATTGCGACCTAAATCATTCCTTTGTAGATAATGAAACTTTAAGAAAAAAATGCCATGAGAGGCCAGCTGCTCTGCTGGTGTGTCCTTCTTCAATTAGTTAACTCTGTTGAAAATTGTGCCAGCGTACGAAGTTTTTGAATAGGTATAATAGTTGTTTCTCCTTAGAAAATCTGACTGCTGCAAACTTTGGAAATTGCATATAAAGCATGTGGCACACTTTAAAAGAAGTCATGATATGGCTGCTGTTTATTGGTAGTGACTTGGTTTTGTCAAATCAGATGCTTTCTGGATAGAAAATCCACTATCTTAAAATAATTATTTTGATAACTAGCTAATATCTTTGGTAGGCTTATCAAGAAAGTTTGAGGACCTAGCACAGCAAAGCACACATGACTATGTTTTATTGAATAGCATTTAAATCACGGGGGTTTGAGTTGATCTAGAGTTCTCCTGGTTCCCCCAGTGTAGGGAGATGTTTTCTGTGTTTGATGTGATGGATTTATTCTGCAGGGACAGGCCCAACTAGTTTCAAAAAGATACTCTGGTTGTTACAGTAGCTGGACTGCAACAACTCCCACATTAGGTCAGGCAATCTGAAATAAAAATAAATAATTAAAAAAAGAAAAGTTTGAGGTTTGTTTTTTTTTCAAAATTTACACATGTGTATATGTAAATAAAATCACACCTTAGGTCCACAGGAGCACTAAATGGGAAGTGCAGTACCACAGCCAGTCTGCTTTAGTGCATTCCAGTTCTCAGCAGGATGAACAAGAGTCACTGTGAAATTTGGCTCAAGAGATGGTTATTATTCTCAGGGCAGACACAGATAGCGGTGTAGATGTAAGATAATGTGCCACTAGAAAGTCTGAATAACCAAAATATTGTCACATTTGGATAATTGATCTCTCTTGGCTATTCCATAGACTAAATAATTTGATTAACAGGCAGTACAGATGTAGTCCCACTGGTCTTATTTGTTTTCTCAAAATTGCTGGCAAGTTTCATTTACGATATTGACATAGAAAACAGTCATTTCATCTCTGATCCAACAGTATGCACTCTCATCACCATATCATCATTTTCTTTGCAATCCTTTTTAAAACTTTAAAATAAATGCTAGCTTCAGTGCAGTATAATATTTACTATGAAAATTATCATAAGAATAATGACAATATGGCATAAAGTAAAAAAAAAAAATTATATTTATTTGGGGGGGGAATGGAGGACTTTTAATGCTGATATTTTCCTCACAAACAAGAAACAAGTTTCTTTTCTTTGATTCCCAAGTTATAATTCTTAGTATGAAGCCAAATGAATACTCAATATGGAAAGCTGCTAAAAATAAAACTTTCTGAAGGTTTTAGTTCACTATTAAATACACTGATTTGATAAAACCAGTGGATTAGGTAGGGTCTAATCCTTCACTCCCTTCTTGGGCTCTATTTGGAAAAATTCTCAGTCTGTCCGTTTCTGCAAATCTTTGCAAATTTATTTTTATCCTTAATAAATTATTTGCTCTGTTAATTACCCTAAAAACAGAACAAATTGAGGGACATGGGTGGAAGGATAATAATTTGAGAAATAATGACTGCAAATTTTTAAGAATGAGAACTAAGAGCAACAGTAGAAACAAAACTAAGGAACAGTAACAAGAGGTTCATTTCCAAATATTGATAAAAAGTATAATGTCTGTAAGGAAAAATAAGTTTCATTACTAAAGTACAAAAGGATTTAGGCACCGCATATCTTAACCCAGTTTTTATTTTAAAAGTGAGGTTGAACTTATTTTTTTTATTATTTTTCCCTTGGCTCATGCGTATTATTGTAAAGATGTTAACTGAAGTGGTGCTAATTGTTTGCAAAATGGCATTTGGTTCTAAAGCTGGCAACCTTACAAGCCAGAGCTGTTGATAGTAATTGAAGGAAAATATTTAACCTCAAGAGAAGAATGATAATTTAAAACACCACCATATTTTCTTAATATGGCAGACTGATTTTGTTATTTTGGGATCAAGGTTGAATGCAATGTTTTCTAAGACAGGAGGTGTGAGTTTAGGTGATCCTTCTTTCTAAGTTTAAGGACACTTCTACATAGTAGGCAACATATTATCTATATCTATTAAATTTATGACAGCATAAATTTCCTACTATTATATTTAATATATGGTTTGGATCCTGTGCACGCTGTGCATTTGTAATGTACTGTGTGGATACAGAGAAAACTTGGTTGAATTTAATACTTTTTTTTTTTCTTGAGAGGAAGGTGACAAAAACTGTGTGATGTTTCTTATGACTGATAATATGGAATTAGGTATTTTGAACTTCTAAAATTATCTTACATTCTGTGTCATGTGGTGAGGGAGATGATAAAGATGGGTAACTCTACTTAGTCCATAAGAATAAGAATTTCCTCTTTAAGTCTGAACTATTTTAGAAAAGCTGAAGATGTTGATATGGTAGACATGAAGGTTGACATTTCTGATAATGTGTTCAAGGGAGTTAGATGCAGCAGCAGAGGTCTGAGAACATTATATGGCCCATAACCGAGGTTTAAATCCTTAATATTTTAGGGCTGTGTGGATTGCACTTTTGAAAGCAATTTCTTAAAGATGAAGAAAAAGATTTGGAACTTTTTTGATAAGGTCAATGTGGAAAAAAGTTTTTCACAGTGAGTTCGGCTATGTTGCTAGAAAGGGAATCTTTATTTTGCAGGTTTATTCTTTCATTATCAAAGAGATTCCATTTTCTGTTTAATAACAGAGATCAGAGAACTGAATGAAGGTACGCCAGTAGAATTGCAAGCTATTGGAAGCCTTGTTGAGATGTACCGTGAGAAGTTTGGCCCAAGTCAAACATACAAAATACTGAAAGTACACCTAGACATTGAGTTCTCTTCAATGTATTCCTGTTATTAGGCTTAGTTAAACATAAAGTTTAAACTGTGCAATATAGTTTAGCAACATTTATTTTTCCTATCAGCTAACATTTAAAGGATTCTTACCTGAATTAATTGCCAGCTCCAGAGACAGAAGGACCTACACAAAGATACCTAAATGCAACAGCCGGGAGGACTGCTATATTAGGAAGATCCATATTATAGTTAAGTAAATAGAAAGAGCAGAAGCTGTCTGGAATTATGTGAAGCATGGGCCAAAGTGTAAATGCTTGAACTTGCCACAGGAGACTTGATAGAAATCCTTTTCTTCCACTTAGCTAAGAATTTTTTTTCTTACATCAAAATTCTTTTATATCCCACTTTACTGAAGTATTTAAGTGCTAACATACATTTAGATTCAATTTGGATAAAATCATATCCATGCCCTTGAACATGGCACCATGGTAGTTGATACAGATTCCTCTGTCTCTGGGAGCACTAGTTAATGAAGGTATCTGTATGTCTACATTTGTTTTGAATGACAGTATATATAAACACTAATTTTCACTCTTTGGCATGGACAAGATGAGACTATTGCCACTTGCCATTAAAGGACACTGCCAGAGCTGCATGAATAATTGCCTTGTTTTGCAGTCAAGTTAAAGTACAGTTTTTCATAGAATATTGTTTTGAAATGAAAGAAAAAAATTTGATTTCAGAAATGTCAGATGAGAAACTTTTCCTTTCCAGAATTTATTTTCTTGCTGTTACCAAGTCTGACCTCAGTTTGGGAATAGTTGCACAACCCTAAACATGAAGCTGCATTTCTATGTAAATAAACCACGAGAAATGTCACCTGGATCAGAAGGAGGAGCTACCTGGATGGAATTACTGGTGAGGCTAGTTAGGTGTAGCTGCTATCTCCTCCCATGAACTTCTCCAGGCTGGTTCCTTTCCCGGGTGCAGTGCTGCACTTCCTTCTGATTTCTGATTCCCCACATTTAGGAAGAGAGAGCAAAGCAATCATGCTATGCAGGAAGACTAAGACTTGCTTGCGTTACACCAGGGTATTGGGAGAAGCTAAAGACTCTCCAGTTTTGAAAGTAAATCAGTGCAAGTTTGATTTACCAGGGAGGGAGAACCATTCCTTTCTTGCATCAGGGCTCTGTGTGGCCGAATCTAGGGAAAAGGTTAGGAGTAGATCTCAAACTTGCCATATTTGCTTAGGTCAACAACCTCGACATATTTGGGAAGATCATGAAGAAGCCTAGTGTCTACATAAAAATGGGCAGGGCCTCTTGTTATTACAATTATATATTATAATGTTATGGATAGTATATTATAATCATTGAGGAAACAATATGGTAGTTTTGACAAGTTCAAAGTGTGTTTTAAAGCAACAAAAAGTACAAGTTCCGTGAGAACACAGCAAAGCATCCATTGCTCAAATACAGACACCAAAAATGAGTGCATTTATTCAAAGGTGTAAAGTTCGCCTACCTTGTGGTCTGACTGGTAACTTGCCTGTGTATAGCTGTCATAAAATACAACATATTTCATTATCCCCTTCTTCTAAGTGCACCCTTAGCATTTCAACATCCCAGTATGTAATCTCCTAGCATGATCTAAGTAGCTTTTTTTCCTAAATGAATATTTTCTCTTCTAGATAATATTTACACAGGGACATTTGGGAAAAATGTCCTCAATGAAAGAAAAACATTTCTGTTTGTATGATATTAGTCATAAAAAAAAAAAGAAAAAGATTTGATCATGTCAAAAATACATATTTGATGGAATGCAGTCAAAAAGTAAATTAGTAAAAAATGCAGGTATGCTTCTCCTTTAACATCTGTGGAAGACTTTGGCAGAGAGGGCTGCTTGTTGGTATCCAGGATCCAGGAGGTACCATCAGACTTTCTTGGCCCTGGGCTCTGAGTAGGACTGCAAGATACAGTGTTTCTTGCTATTGACGTCTACACGTTGATAAGAAACATTAGAGAAGTTAATGATTTGGGAAGCCAGCTTTTATGTTTCCAAGGCATAATTTTATGCATGGTAAGAAAGATTTTGAGGTGAAAAGAGTCAGTGAGCAATAGAGCAATAGAATCAGAATGGTTTGGGTTGGAACGGACCTTAGAGATCATCTAGCTCCAACCCCCCTGCCATGGGCAGGGACACCTCCCACTAGAGCAGGTTGCTCAAAGCCCCATCCAATCTGGCTTTGAATACTTTCACGGTTTATGAAATCTTGCTTATTTTAATACCTCAGGAGGCAAAACAGTAATTTATTTCTAACTGGGCATGTAAAGAAAAGAAATGGAGTCTGCCTTCATTGTTTTATTTAATTCATCCTTATTAATCTTTATTTTTTCTCAACCTTACTCCCAGAAATTATAACTATTCATTTTGCCAATACAGATTCCTCAAACCGAGAATCTACTATGGTATAATTATTATTTTTCAAGTCTTAGTTGTATATTGTAAAGATCAGCAAGCAGTTTTGCTTGGCATAAGTTTTCTGCTGGTAAATTTTAAGTCTTTTTTATAGGTGGGGTTTTTTGTTAGTGTTCCAAAAGTCTTACTTCAGAGAGATTTTTTAATGCTTTTAGTTACCTAGCATTTTGCTTCTTGATCTTCCTGTTCTTGAGACTATTCACATTCTAGTTGATTTCCATCCTAGAAGAATAGGGGTTGTTCCTTTCTAAAATTTCTTTATTTCTTGTGGTTTGGAAGGGAGAAAAGAGTTTTTGGTATTTCCAGGTGCATACCCGAAGAGCTTATAACTCTGGTGGAACCTTCATGTGCCATCCACTGCATCCGGTGATGCATGTAATCTTACATATTCTCAGTCTTGTTCTGGTCCTCTTTTCAGGGTCATACACCTGGCAGTACACTGAACACGCACTCTGCTGCTGCAGGGAATCTACATTGGCACTGCCAGCTGAGAAAATAGATGTAGCCTCTCCAAATCAGCCATTCCAAGATTTCAACAGGGTGAAATTCATACACATATCTAATACATCCAAAAAGACAGGCACCTTCTCATTCGTCTTTTATCAACAGCATGCAATGCACTGTGACATAAGGTACACACAGCCTGCTCCCAAGGCTCTGTGATACTCATCTTGTAGGGTGACTAAGATTTCGCTTTTAATCAGGTGACTTTACGATAGTAAAAGCAGGTACAGCCTGAAGGAAGGTGGAGGTTGTGCTGTTGAGCGTTCAGCAGGAACAGACATACTCACGTTACACGTGCTGTGTACCAATACTTTCCATACAGTGCATTAAATTGCTGCAAGCTCTGGCTCTGTAATATTTACTGCAGAATTAGTTTTATTTTAAAAAAAAAAAAAAAAAAGAAGAAGAAAATAATGATTCTTCTTCCTACTCTGTCTATTCCAAGAGCATCTCAATGAAACATGTCAGGCAAATTCTTGTGAGCTCCACTTGCTGGTTACACGACTGCCATACAGCGTGGAGAACAACTCCTGTGTAAGAAGCATCACTTGCTAATCTCCCTTCATACAGGACACAGATTGGGTTTGCCTCCGGATGGAAAGTGGTATGCTCCTTCTCTGACTCTCCCATGTTGTAAATAACTGATTGTAAGTATACAGAGCTATGAATGTTTTAGTAGATCTTTAACTTACAGTGCAATGTTGGGGAAAATAAATGCAGAATTTCAAAACTATTCTCTTTATTGCATTTATAGTATTTTAATGCTCAAACCTCCCCCAGAAAAGCCCAAACCCCTATTCTCTTGGCTCTTCTGAGAGAGCTATCAACAAATACTGAAAAAATCCTGGAGGTGTCAGCTCTCGGAGCGTATTTTAGACAGATGATCCAGGAAAGTGTCATAATGCCATCCCAAGTGATTCTTAGTACTTATTTATACCAATGAAAAGAAAATAGACTCAAACAGCATAACAGATTAGCCAGCCTGACACAGGGCACCACAATGTCTTCTTATATGCAAGGCAAGCATTGCTAATCCACTACCCAGGTAACAGAAATAAGAAAGCCACGCTTACAGGGAGGACTACATGCTTCACAGAACTATGGAAGACAGACTAAGTTAGTAGGAAAATGTTGAATCTCCACTTTGTATGACACTAAACCAAAGAAATGTCTCTTTAGTTTTCTAACTCATAAAGTGCTAACTTACAAGCAAAAAAAAACAAATTTTGTGTTTAACTGCTGCCCTACTAAGCAGTTTTAGGCAAGGCCCTACCCATTTCTGCATTTGGATTTTCATCTGTCTGTAACATGGAGTAGTGATACTGATCTCTTTTGTGAAACCTATGAAGATTTATATTCAAACAATATTACTTAAGAATCAGCTATTTTATCTTCATATTATCATTTTTAATGTGTGTTTGTCTGTGGCTCTTTCCCCATATAAATGGGACAAAATTCTGAGAAGTACATCTTAAAATTGAAAAATCAGGTTTCTCAAATACACAGACACCAAGAAGCATTTGGACACCAAGCAATGCAGTCAGACTACCTGAAACAGTCCACTTCATCTTTTTTTTTTTTTTTTTCCTGAAAAAGTTTTGGAGTAATAAGCCAGGGGGCTGTGATTTCTCTTTAAGCACCTGATGTTGTTACATGTTGAAGAGACAGATACTTTGATTAGATACAGTCCAGGACAAACCTACGGGATAAAAGAAATAAACAGTCTTCTCCTTCTGATTAAGGTCTCTGTGTACATGCACAAATTGACTGAATAGCCCTTGAATAAGAAAAGCACTGCAGGGAATTAAAACTCTGTGATGCTGTTTTATTTTTTATAGGGAGAAGACTGTCTTTTATCACATAAATGGCTTAAAATTAAGTATGTCATAAAGATTGGCTTCAGTTACAAATGCCAAAGACATTAACCATTTACACTGCAAACAAAATATATTTTTGTAATAAATTATGGGTAGATTAAAAATAATTTGGAATAAGACTGGTATTATTTGTGTACATTATACAGCAAAAGTATAATTTTATAGTCAGTCAAAACAACCAAAAGCTTTTTTGAATTTGGAGACAACAATCAGAACTACATTAAATAGATTTTTTTAAAATAAAATCAAATTATAAAGTCAATAGGCCTTAATCCCTTAATTCTTCAGCATTCTTGTTTTCCCCTGGACATTCTTGAGTGGGTAATAGTTTGATTTGGGAGATCAAAGGGTTAATTTGCTTTTCAATTGAGGAATGACTCAGAGCTCCCCTTCATTGTTTAAAGAAAAAAAAAAAAAAAGCTGTGTGTGGGTGTAAGGTAGGGAAAAAAAGCCAAGAAAATGGATTCACTAATTGGGGTTTTCACCTGCTGTGAGTCTAATTGAATACAATGCTTTAATTGTAACTCAAGGAGAAAGAAGATTATGCAAAGTATGAGAAATTCAGACTGGTTTTAAAATTCTTATTACTTGGCAGTATTGTATGGGAAAGAAGACCAACGTGATAATAGCAGCATCAAGCTTCTGTTAAGGCAGACCAGGAAACTCCAGTTAACAGTAAAAATTGAAGGAATGTGTATCGGGGGTATCAGTACTAGATACTTCTTGAAGGAAAACAAACCATTTTTGGTGTGAAATAGCAGGCTTCTGGCTATGCTGGGTTCCTTTGTATGACATGGGGCAGCTGCTCTCTCCTTGTAATAGACCATGAGGTTCCTCCCTAGCAATATGCTAAACATCTTATTTTAAAGATTTAGAGAGAGCTGTCTCACTTCTTAAAACTTAGCTGAAGATGGGAAAAGATGAGGTTGTTGATGTAACATGGTTAGACAGCCTTCAGCCTGTTCATTCACCTCAGAACTAACCTATCTGATACGGCAATTGATCTAATACCCGGTCCATGGAGTTTTAATAAGCTTTAATGTAGCGATTTATGTTTGCACAAAAATGAATTCTCTTTTCTTTGCATTTTGGAGTAGTGTTGTAGACCACAATGGAAAACTTTTAAAACAAATTAAATTGCCTAGAAGCTATGAGAATTTAACATGTGATTTCATTAGGTTTTATATTTGCATTTGAGGAGCTGAGAGGTTCAACCTTGAGCATCTTACATTTTTAACAGTTCTAGGAAAAAACACGAGGGCTTTCCTTGAACTACTTGTTGAGCTTTTCCTAGAATCAGTTAAGCCAGCTACCAGAAGCCTTAAGGGATACTAGCACTTAAGATAAAAAACACCGAGTTCAGTGCTGACCAACACCTTGAGGAATAGGAGAGCAGTCTGTGGGATATACCTGTGGTATGGAAACAACAGGTGAGATGAATTTTCCATGGTTTTAGGCCTGCATCTTGCCAGTGTAAAAATAGGCACTTACTTTGAGCATTTGAAAGGTACCTTTTTGGGTGGCTTTCCCAAGAAAGCACAGTCCATAAGGCTTGAAAAAGCATTGAGTTGCTTGAAGGACTGGGTTCTCTGCACGGCGTTATCTTAATGAATAAAGGATGTAGATGTAAAAGTTGCCTGAGAGCAGGCTGGCTGCACTGATTTGGAATGCTTCTGACACTAAAAGGAGATTGTTAGCTTTTATTTGCGTACTGAATATTAAGTAGGAATTGATACAAAGAAACGTTGCGACAGTTACTCAGCATGGCCAGAACTGTTTCTTCTGCTCTGAAAATTCTGAGGGAGAAGCTTGTCCTTCCCAGCAAGGCCAAGGCAGGCCCTTAGAAATGAAATTACCCGATTTCACTCACAAATAAACCACTCGGCATTTTAAGGGCTGGAATTAACAGCTGCCAAGTGAAACCCCCACCTTCGGGCCCATTTCAAATCCGTCCCAGCTTCGGTGCATATTTTAATTAAGTTTTCTTCCCCGGAGCCTGCTGAAGGCGAATGGCTTTGCCAGCCCTCCGAACGTGCCCGGGGGAGCCCAAAGAGCTCAGCACCGCCGCGCCCCGCACCGCCCCCCCAAAAAAAAAACCAAGAAAAAAAAAAAACAACAGAAGAACCCAAAAAGTCGAGGTAAGCCCCAAGGGCTTCCTCAAGCCACCACCCGAAGACATGCCCAGGTGAGGGTAGGGGAGGGGGCGAGGTGCCCTCACACGCCCCGGCCCGAGGTGATGGGTAGGGATCAGGCATACTGGAGGGAACAGGGGATGGAAGGGATCCGGGATAGGAGGTGGGGGGAATAAGGGCGGGGGATGTTCTTCGGGGCGCTCCCTGCCGAGCCAGCACCGCCGCCGGGCGGGGGCGGGGCGGGGGAGCACCGCCCCTTCCCTCCGTCCCTCCCTCCCTCCTTCCCTCCCTCTTTCCCTGCCGTCGGGGCGGCCGCAGCGGCGCTGGGCGGCCGTGTTGGTTCTGTTTCCACGGCGCCGCCGAGCAGCAGCAGCAGCAGCCGCCGCCATGAGGGAGCAGCTGAAGGGGTGAGGGGGCTGCGGGGGGCGGCAGGTGCCGGCGGGATGGGGTGGCGATGAGGGGGCGGGAAGAGGGTGCTCCTCCGGTGTGTCCCGCCGCCCGGCGAAGGTGGGGAGCGGCGTTGCTGAGCCCCGTGTGATGGACCGCGGAGGGTGGGGAGCGGCCGTGCCTTTCGTTTATTGCGCTAAAAAGACCAGCCGGCTGCCCCCGTTCCCTCTGGGAACTTGGAAGGGCGTGTTAAACCCGCGCCTTTCCCCTTCTCCCGCTGCCTGTGTCTGGTGGTGGGAACACGTAGGAGATGGCGACGCGAGGTCGCAGACACGCGTGGGTGTACCTGTGCAGGCGTGGGCTTGGCAGGGTGAGAGAAGCCGTGGAGTCGTGGCCGTGCCAGAGGTGCGGGGTGCTCCCGGGAGGCGCCCAAAAGGACGGGAGTTGGCTCCTACCGTTGTTCCTCGGGTTTTAAGGGCGAGCCCGGTGCCGTAACACGTTACCTGTGTTAGCACGTAGTGTGTGCTGTAACTTGGTTCAGGCGTGAACTTTTGAATAGAATTCCTCAAAACAGCCGTGCTTAGAGGTTGCATTGCTTTTCCCGGCGATTTCATGCTTCGAACTAATCTTTCAAGTTAATAGGCAGAAGAAGCTGTGAGGGGATTCCCTCAGGGCTGCTGCGTCGTAAGTGCTGTATTTCTTGTTGTTATATGGTACGTTATGTTGCCTTTTAATAGCTATTGTAAAACATCGTGCAGCCTGGGACACCTCCAGTGTCCCTAGTCCTCATCTTAAGCTGAAGTTGGGCTGAGAAGTGATTTTTGCAGGCATCTGTGTACAGAGCTGAGGAGGCGAGAAACACGGTTCTGTGTAGGATCTTTGACCTTTTAGCACTGAGGAATTGTTTGAGGCCATCACTGTTTGAGACTGGATTTGACAAGACCCTGCAGTGAAATTGCGTTGGCAGCAGTGGAGAGGATAGGCTTTGAAAAGCAAATAGAGCAGTGGAGAGTAACAGCTGGGGGGGCTGGCTCACCAAGCCCTCGCCACTGAGCAGGAATCTTTGCCCATGACAGAGTGTACAAAATAAATGTTTAACGTGGAGGGGAGAAAAAAAAAGAGTTACTATTCAGTACTTGGCAGTTGATATTTGCCCTTCTCCTACTATTCGTTTCCAGTATCAGCACGAAACTTTAATGTGTATCGGTGCCTGCCTTCAGCAGTCTTGATAAATCTCAAAAGCCAGTAAAACATGGTAAAGTAAAATTCCTCCTGAAAAGACACTGATCCTTGGCTTAAACAGAAATAATCTCTGCACAGATCAGTAGTCTCTAGCTTTACAGATGGAAACAGTAGTCCTTTGTAAAGCACAAAGCAGTGCCACCTTTTACATTGCTAATACTTTCCATGGCAGCAACTTGTTTTATCTAAGGAATTAATGAAACACCGTAAAAAGACAACTATAAAATCTTCCTCACAATCACTGTCATGTACTGTTGATAACGTTTTTCTTTTAAATGAGCAGTTGTGTCTATTCATACAAACAATTTCAATTACATCTAGGTTAGTTTAGTAAAATCCAAACAACTCCATCACATTTATTTTGGCTTTTTGACAACAGTCATAAGGTGATTGCAATAAACTTTTATTCATCTTAAAGCCAAACGGTGAGAGCTATTGTAAATTGTGTTGTTTGAAAATGGATCCGTCCAGTGCTTTGTAAAATACTAGTTCAATTTTGGCTTTTTCATAAGTGTATGTAGTTATTTGTTTATTGCTATGTGATAGAATTTCTTATTCTATGCACATGTAGTTGATGTTGCATTTTCTAGTGAAAGGTGACGGGAGAAGCACAGCAGAACTGGCTCTGGTATCACCAGTGAAGAGGGATCTAAGAATTTTAAAAGGACCCTGTAGATGCAACTTAAAATTCTAGACTCTGGAGCCAAGCAGTGAATACACATGAGACTGAATCCTAGATTTTGGAAAAAAATAAAATAAAAGGGAGGAGTGCAATCAAAAACAGTTAAAAGGTTTGCAGATGTTTCAATGTGGTTTAAGCAGGAATGTTTTTGGGGGGGAGGGCGGAATTTGCAGGAATTTGGGTGAGGGGGAGCATTGCTCTCTACTCCTCCTGCTGCTGGTGTTGCTCAGAAGTAATATAAAAGGAAGGAAGATAAAATAACTGTATTTTGTCCAAACTGGTCAAGTCATAACAAGGGAACTGTAATTCAGCCAGTGTGTCAGTTAGGATATCATCTCTTGATTTCAGGTTTTCAATCCTGTGTGTTATTGGCTCTGCTGACAGCGATGAGAGACAAATCTCTCTGCTGTTGGCAGGAACAGAGGAGTTCACACAGGCATAGTGTGACAGAATTCCCCACATAAAAATTATCCTTGCTAATATAATATAATCATCCTTTAATGAAGTGGTCCTGTAGTTCCCAAGGGATGTATTAAGTGAAGACTGTGCTTTCATCCCACTGAATTATCAGAGTAGTTAGCGTGCCAGTCACACCAGCACCTAGATGTCACCATTATCCATTGCTGCTCTTCTCCTTTCCAGGCTTGGCTTTAATTTCCTTTCCACCTTTGCAGCTTAAGTCAGATGAGAGAGAGGAAAAATACACCATGTGAGCCCGCTTGTATTTTTATTTGTTGCAAAGTGTCCACAATTTAAAAGCTAGCGGTCAATTTAGTTGACCTAGATGTAGAGCCAAATTGCAGAATGTATCCTCTGAGCGTGTGCGATATTGAAAGCTACTGGCTCTGTGCATTTTGATGTTGGTGGTTTGTTGGACAAGCGTCTTGGGTACTTATTTCTGCGCAAATTCTCGCCCTGCTTTAGGTGCTGCTAGCCAAGAGGACTTGTGCTATGCTTTTCATGTCTTCCTGACTCACAAGCTGTAAAGGGCCTTGTTCACCGGAGTTTGAAACTCTGGCAAACGCTTTGCTGCAGATCTATTAAGGATGCTACAGCATTCCCAAGTGTGGTTGAGGCTGCCTGAAACTGCTGAGCTGGCATTTCACTTCAGACGGTGTTCACAATAAGGGCATACGCGCAAATCCTCCCCCACCGCTTCAACACCAAAGCTCACAATTAAATGGCCTTTGAAAATGGCAAAGAGGCTTATGAAGAATAGCCTCGATGGAATCTAACCTTTCCTGGAGCTGCCCTTGTGTGCAGAATTGTTGATAACTTCCTGAGCTGAAAACGTTCAGTTGAGAGGCAAATGCCTTTTAGCTGGAGTGGAATAGCTGCAGCCTCCTTGTGTTCCGCATGTAAAGTACCAACAAAATCTGCCCTGGCTCAGTACGGGTGCTCAACCTCTACAGAAACCACAGGGACCGGGGTTCAGTTCCTGTTAAACCCATTGCTTTTTCCCTCAAGAGCCGCAGAGATGGATGGACAAACACTGGGTCTCGTACAGGGTGGGAGGCTGAGTGAGCTCTGCTGAGCTGCCGCTGGTGGCCACACCAGCCTGGCACCCTGCCCCGCGAGTTAGGGTCTCTCCTGACTTGAGTTCTGTAGCCTAAAGGGGGGGGTATTTCCTCTTAAGTTGCAACTAAGTGTATAAATAAAACAAAATGAGGGGATAGAGGGGAAATGTACCTGCCCTGTATATTCAGTCAGGGTCACTTGCAGATGAAGTGAATAAAAGCATTCCTTGTAAAATGTGCATCTCCAAGTGAATTAATCTCATGCCATGAAAGGAAATCACGCCAGGTAGTGGTTTGAGGTTACTGGTATTAAAAATATCTAAAAGCAGTTGGAGTCCAATGTTTCTTTGGAAATGGAAATTTTATTTACAAGATCTTAGGAAAATCAGCTATGGATTTTCAGGATGATTAGTAAATGCCACAACCTTAAACCATACGCACTAAATCCACTGATATATGGTTGGGCCTTGCCATAAAAAAAAATAATCAATAAATTACTCATCCATTTAATGCTGATTAGTGATCAACCATAATAGTTTTCCACATTTAAGATGATCCTTTTGTTCTTCTAACACAGGCATGGGATTCCACAATCCTATATAGATACACCTTTGCCAGGTATCTTATCTGGCTTTTAAATATTTTAATGGAGAATCAGTGCTTTTGAAGGCTACTGGGTTAATGGCTGTGGAGTCTGAAGTGTCTGCTTTATCCATAGAGCAACCTATGGCTGCCAAACTAATTTCACAGAGGAAAATTAGGCAGATTATTTTCAGACGTTTCTCATAACTGTGTGCATATTTTCTTTTTCTCATTTTTACTACATGACTTGGCATGGTAGAGTTGCTATTTGAACATCCCCACTTCTGGGTCTACCTGCCCATGGGGAAGCAAGCCAGGTTCATGCCTGGGAACTATCGATCTGGGACTCACGTTGGGTGCGAACAAACTGTGTTCCCACGTCTGTGGGTTTAAATGTTTATTTGGGTCTGCAGCCTGTTCACCTAAATTGTGACATTTGTGGCTGTGGGGTGGTTCTGCGATGAGTATGCTCCTTTTCTCTTTTCCTTTGGGCTGCTTTTGTATAAGCAGAGCCTCCTGGTAACCAAGTTTTTTGGGACTCAATATGTAAAGGAGATCGTTTCTGGTTTACTTCCAAGATGCACTTTAGATCTGGGTATGGTAAAAGATGCTGATGCTACATTCTCTCTGCAGAACCTGCCCATACCAAATGTGGTAGGAAATTCAGGAGCTTGGGTGCAGGTGGCTGAGATCCGCAGGTTTTCACTTGAAGCTACCCACTTTCTGCATTTCAAAAACCAGCTCAGGCTCAGATTTTTTTTTTAATGTGATTGCAACCACCTCCCTTTGCACGACTCATTTTTTTTTTACCAGAGCAAAGAACAAGACTGCCTTTGCTCATCTAGTGTCCTCCTCCCTCTTTCACTGCCTTCAGCCACCGCAGGAATTAGGAAGGGGAGGGGATGCCGAGGTTGATGAGACAGGGCTTGCTTAAAAGCCTGTGCTCAACTAGGGCAGTGCCATAGCAGCATTTTTTCCTTATGCTTAGTGCTTGTGATCCCTTTCATTCTTCCTTGCAGTTACAGAGCAAAAATCTGGAAATGTATATAGTAAGCTACTGAATATATAGAGGTTACTAGGCCAGTGAAGTATTCATATGGATCAAATAAATAGCCTGTATTTTAAGATCAAAATTAAATCATACTGAGAGAATGTGTCACGATTTTCTTTTTTCCTTGAGTAGGGATGGTGTTAAAGTGACTCATTGAAAATGTTACCCCTTTTTAGCCTATAAAGGTGTACTTGGGAACATCACTGCCTCAAAAAGAAAACTCAAGGACAGTTTGTTCTCTAAAACAACCTCGCTGTATCAGTCTTCCAGCGCACAGTTGGGTTTACAGGTGTGTTGAGCCCGCTGGCTGGGCTGTGGTTTAGTCTCTTGGAGCTGGAAGGTGTGTGCTCCAGGAGCTCCACAGTGCTGTGGAGCAGGTCCTGCCCTCTTGCGTATTTTCTCCCAAATGATGTGTGTGTGTTGGAACTAGGGTGTCTTCTTTTTAAGTACAGAAATTGCAGATGTGATTGCTAGGAACTGTGCGCTACATATGCTTTCCATAATTTTTTTTTTTTTTTATGAATACTCATGGTCCCCTTTAATGTGTTCTGTATAAACAGTTTATTGGCTCCAGGATAGATAAGGCGAAAATTTTTTTTTCAAGTTTTCTACATTAACGGAAACATGATCACATTAGCTGATCAAGCTGTCATGAAAAAAAAATCATAAAATGTGTAACCTTAGGGAGACGCGAGTTGCTACTACACCCGCTAACACTTCATTTCGTTGGCTTTCTCACGCTGTGTGTCTTTTGGCAACATGTTGTGTTGCAAAGCTGAAGACTGCCTAGCCTCATTGCAGAGACTGTCCAATTTACATTCAAGTCATACTGCAGCATTTCATAACCCCGCTTCAGCTTTTCCCTGGCTTCCCAACAGCTCCGCTGCCTGACACTGCCCAGGGACCTCCAGGGCAAGGGAAAGGGCCTGGGAGTCCTGGGGAAGAAAAAAAGCAGCAATAGTCTTCGCTGAAAGAGAACGGCAATGGGGGGGATATTGTTCAGCCTAGAGAAGAGGAGGCTGAGGGGAGACCTTATTGTTCTCTACAACTACCTGAAAGGAGGTTGTAGAGAGGCGGGGGTCGGTCTCTTCTCCCGCGTCACAGGTGAGAGGACTAGAGGGAACGGCCTCAAGTTGTGCCAGGGGAGGTTCAGATTGGATATTAGGAAGATTTTTTACATTGAAAGGGTTATTGAGCATTGGAATGGGCTGCCCAGGGAAGTGGTTGAGGCACCATCCCTGGAGGTGTTCAAAAGACGTGTTGACATGGTGCTGGGGGACATTGGTTTAGTGATGGATTTTTTTGTCAAAGTTAGGTTGATGGTTGGACTAGATGATCTTGAAGGCCCCTTCCAACCTAGATGATTCTACGATGCACTGGGCTGGAAAGGGATGCGAGCTGGTGGTGGGTCAGTGGGCTGTTGCATGTGGGTTTTAGTGCAGGTGTTTGGACTGAAAGGAAGGATGGCAGCAGCTGCGTGGGGTAGCTCTTACCTACCGCCTGGGAAAGAGTGGGAAGAGTACATAGGGGAAAGCAGGTCAAAACCACCATGTATCTGTATCTGGTCAAAATTTCCACAAACATTCAAGTACTAAACCCTTTTGAACATCTCGCCTCTAGTTTGGAGGAACCGGAGAGCAATCTGTACAACACAGCGAGTTCATAAGAGTTGATTGGTATGCTTGCAAATTCCCCAAAACGTCATGGCATATCTGGATACTTGCTGTCTTTTTTAATATTAGTGCTGCTTATAATTTTGTTTCTTGAGCCCATGCCTAAATTAAGTGCTCTGAGTTAATGACTCATGTTGAAAGAAGACGTGCCTGCCACTGCTGAGACCCCCTGCCAGAGCAGCTCGGGCTGCGGGCGGTGGTCTGGCACCGTGCTCTGATGTGCAACCTGGACCACTCGCTGTGCGACAGAGAGAGCAATTTGCCTTTACTAACTTTCATGTTTTGTATTGTAGCCATGAGACGCAAACCACCTGCTGGGATCATCCCAAGATGACTGAGCTTTACCAGTCTTTAGGTAAGATGCCTCTACCAGTTGTTTGTTTGGGTTTTTTTGGTTTTTTTTCACCCCAATCAATGAATTTTCAAGGCAAGGATTTCCAGAAGTAGCAAAACCCAAAATGAAGTGGAAGCGAGAGGCAGTGCTTTTATTGAGATTTCTTCAAACATGCAGTGGAAGAAATACTATTTCAGTTAGCGCATTTAGAATGTGCGCTGGGTTTATGAAGTAATCTGAGTGCATTGTTGCAAACTCTTGCTGAAAGACTGGGACAGAAATGATTAAAAAAAAAAAAATCCTGACTCTTTTCACTGTCTAATCTACTTTACAAAAGGCAGATGAAAAAATCAAACCAAGCTGCTGTTAATGTTGACTTTTGGATGGTAGGAAGCCAATTGGAGCAATTTGCCAAACTGCGTTACCACTGCTTTATTTTTAAAGCACTTTCAATACTTGGAAGGCATGGCAGCTGTCATGATGTCATTTTGAATACCCAAATTGCATGCTTATTATGACTTCAGATGTGCCTCTCTGGTGGAGGGTGGTGTTTTTTTTTTATTTTGTAGCAGCTTTGGATTTTATTAACAGAAGCACATCTATAAGATAAAATAGGTTAATCCATGCTCTAGTATAGGCTGCTTGGCAGACCATTTAATAGCTTACTCTTTGCTTTTAATGGTTCTGTTAATAAATAATAGTGGGCATAATAAAAATTAAGCTATTTCTCTGAAAGAAATATCAGTGAATATGCTGCATTCATAAAGGAGGTTATGTCTGTACAGCACATGCACATAAACCAGCTTTAAACAAGCCAGCTTGAGCACTGGGGCAGTCAAATCTAGCATTCAGTGCAGGCTTATTTACCATGGTGAAAAATAGCTTAAATTATCTCCTGCTAAACTCTAGTTTAGCTGCTGAAAACAGTCTAATTATGCCAGCATAATCCATTTCGAGCTAACTCAGGTATCTAACAGTGTTCTGCAGTTAAAGGCATACCGAAAATATTTTAGAAAAGTGATATGATAAAATGGAATGAGACAGCATGAAGATTTTTTTCCATATAGTATTGGCGCTATAGCAGCAATTTGTTTAAAAAATTAGCCAGAATACAGCTCTGTATGTCAAAAAGGGATATAAGATGTCTAAGTTCAGGCTAACCAAATGCAAAAGCAGACAAGTATTGACTTGCCATTTAATTATAATGTATTGCCCTGTTTGTCTCCTTTATATTTTTACTCTTGAAGTGAGCGGTTTAAAAGATTCAGGACAAATAGTAATTGCATATGCAGATATCCCTTTAATACAGGCTTTAATGAGCCTGTTAAATGAGCTCCACTATGACCCCACAGCCACCTTTGATCTGGAGATTGCATGATATTTCTGATACTATTGTTGGTCAGACCAAAAGTCCTGTTGCAACTGCTTTTCTTTTGGTATTTCCCTGTTCTAGCTAGAGCACTCCTGAGTATCAAGAAGTGAAAGGGTAGCTATATAGAAGGGAGAAAATTGTGTCCTGATGGGTTCAGGTCAATGTTTCGAAAGATGTGTGACTGCTGAAGTCGGTTTGCATTTACTTTCACTGAGTTTTATCACTATAAATATCACCCCAATGTCAAGAGTTTAAGATAACCGTATTTCTCACTACATAAAGAAGGAACACGTTTAGGCAGATTTTGTTTCTTTTTCTTATAAAATCCTGCTGGTTTCGTTTTCAGGAGCAAGGAATGTCCAAAAGGCCAGTCCTCTTTCTGGCTAGTTTTATTTTTGGGGGGTTGAGACCAGATGCTTGTTAATATGGGAGGGATGCTGATTTTAGCAAAGGATGCATAATGTGTATTTTTATTAGTAAACAAAGATGTTGATATATGTGTACAAAACAGATTAGACAAGGTGATTCCTTGTGCACTGCTACATGGGGTGAAGCTTTGATAAAAGTGCTACTGCATAAGCTACCTTTTTTTTTATTTTATTTTTGAACTGTGTGTATTCATCATTGCCTAACTCTCATACAAATTGCATAATACAAGCATAACCCGTTTAGTCTTGAACAGAGTCCTTGATGTATTTTCAGTGCTTTGCTTTGCCTCAGGTCAAAACGGTAATAATGGGATGTTTGAAGTCTTTTCAGACTGTTCAGTAATATTTTATCTGAGAAGATATTAGTAAAGTTGATTTTGTATTGCATACTCATTAGATCTTATTATTTTTATCCCACATTAGGATCCAAATTTTGCTTCTCATTCATATGAAGAAGCTAGTAAAGAGCTTAGAGTATATGCATTTTAAATATCTGGTAGAAAACATGAATTCTGCAATCCAAGTAAATGTGAAAAATGAGACCAAGCACATTAGTGCTGTCAAGAGTTTTCATTTCCATTTTCCAACTCCTACACCTAGCCTCTAGGGAGTAATTGTGCTATGTGATGTAGCTCTCTATACATGCTACATGCCAGTATATCATAATTTTCTAGGGGATCCTTATGGCTAATTTAAATTCTTACAAATTACTGAAAGCTTAATCTCTTTTTTAAGTGAATGAGGGAAGATGCAACCTGGCACAACATGAAGTTCCTCATCTGCCTGTGTCTTTAAGACGCAAGAGACTCTCTGTAAGAAAAAGGAGTCATAATAGTGTTATTGTTCACATACCTACGAATTGCTGCATTACATTTTTGCTACAATAGATGAACTTCAAATTTCAAACTTATTTCCTCAGCTTTCTGTCTTTAGAGGTTTGGGTATTTATAGAAATGAAGCTAAATTGCTTGGGAGCATTATTTGGTACTAAGAAAAGAAGGTAGGAACTTGCTGTGTGCATTTTTTTACCTGATCAGATTGTCAGTCTGGAAAGTCCTGTATCCTTTCTTCCAGAGGGACTGCATCAGAGAAAGCAGAAAGAACCCATAGGAAGAAATTATAAAATAAGCTGCCCATGAAGGAAATAATATAAAATTCTTTTTGATCTCATTTGCTGAAACATGGCTGTTTGTAAAGATACTAGTGATAACTATAATATTTGATTTGAAATTTAGTGCGTGTATAAAAAAATTTCTAATGGGCTGTTCTTTTAACAGAAGCTTTTCCTTTTCAGATATTTAAAGGATTGTTCTCAACTCCTCTTTCTTATTTAAATAACATAGTATTTCATCCATTTTTATGAAGCATCTACTGCTGATTTAAGTTGGGCAATTTTCACCCTTCACTTAAAGTTACAGCTACTTAAAGTCACATAATAAGCCATCAATATTAAATGCCTTAACTGTTGTTTAATGGTGAAGTCAAAGTGGCAACAGGTGGTTGCAACAATGACCTTAAGTGTATCTAGTAGATGTTGGTGTGGATTAATTAAGAAGAAATTATATACATTAAGAACACAAAAATAAATGCTGGAATAGGAAACGTAATAAAAGTCAATGATAGTGTGTCTCAGAGGTTCAGAGACTGACAGACATCCCCTGGTTTGTATTTACACCGTTATGAACCACTCCCATTTTCTTCTAACTTCTCTCTGTAAATCTTCAAAGTACCAAGAACCACTCCAACTGCTTTTCTTTCCAAAAGCAGTTCCCCTGCAGCAGATCTGCTTTTTTATATCGTTCTTTTACAGCCCCCTTACAATTTTTCTCATCCTTCATGACGGCTCCAGGGCATCACTAAAATGAGTTTACATTACTGCATTGTCCTGAAGAGTTCAAGGACCTTTGGGTGGGGGGAGAGATGGGAAGACCAGGAATCAAAGCAGTCTAAGATTGCTTAATTTTTTTTTTTTTTTTCAGATTGTCTTATGAGAGTGAACACTTAATTGCAGGCGTTTTAACTCAGAATGCTAGTATTTTGCCTTTAAGCTGGAGGTGCATCTAACCTTTGCAGTGATGGCCCAGGAGGATGTGGGCTGCTTACTGTTAGTGTCGCCCTCTTCCAGCCTTCCCGTGTAACGTCAGCACGAGTCTCCTTGAGGTGCATTAATGTCACTGTGAACAGTAATTGCAGTAGCAGGATGCAATCAGAAGCGTTGACATCTTTAAAGCGTGTGCATCTGTTTCTCTCTCCTGATTCACCAAGGCACGACAAGAGGGTGAAAACCACCCCCACCCTCGGAGACTGCAGTATGCTAGTGACAGCTTTCCATTTAATTTGGAGGGATGGGGGGGTGAGGGGAGGGTGGGGAGTTCTCTGTGGAGTACGTGGAAGAAATGTTGGAGTTGCTTAACCCAAGGTAGGAGAATGCTGGAAGGTACATCTCAGCCTCCACTGGGGCTTTCAGCCGGAGATGCCATTTTGGTCTTGTGGCTGGCTGCTCTTGTGCTGCAATGTGAGCTTCCAACTCCAAATGACCAAGATGGATAAACTTTATCCTTTTTGGTTTGTGTATTTTGATTTGTCCTTCTGAAATGCTGTCCAAGGAGGCTAAACTGCCCCTGTTTGCCATAATAGTTTTTATTAAAAACTGCTAAAAAATGTATTTAGTATGAGGTTTTATTGAATTCAACTAAATGTTTTCCACAGTTGTACTAGTAAAGACATGTGCCTATTGGACACATCAGTTGTTTGATTTCTACCGAAATCTGGTGTAATGATACCTATGGTCTTTCTTTAAATATTGCTTATTCACGGATGTCTTTTTCAAGCTAGCTACAATCTGAGTAATAAAACTTCAGAAAATAGGATTGATTGGATTCTGTCAACCTTGGACAGTAGTCAGACCTAGAGTAGGTCATCTTTCTAACACTGTCTGATTGCATCTTGTGTAGGCATACACCTAACAGACCGTAAGCGTAACTGTGGCAGAGAAGTAGAAGTTAGATGGTAGAAGTTAACGTTGCGCCCCTTGGAAATGAAACCATAGGCATATTAGTAGTGAAGAAGGGTATTGAAGAGAAAGCAGTGTTCTGTTATGGAATAGCTGACCAGTATGAGAACATTTTCCTCAAGAAAGTTTGCAAATGGGTATTTTCGTTAGTATTTTTGAAGTTGGTTTTTTGGTATTTACTTATTTTAGATTTTTCCATTATGACCACTTCTCATCTAACGCACATGAAGGGTTTCTGACCTTTGTGACTGCCAGCCCTCCCAACCCCATAATGGGATATAACCCAGATGTACAGCATATCCTTTCTTACACTTTTGGATTTGCAGGCTGAAAAAAAGCCATTACACACTAAAACTAAGTTCCCAAAGGTCATTTCAATTGGTTATCGGGATGTTGGTATATGCTGTGGTTTTCAACCACTTGGTCCAGGTGCAATCACTAGCATTTTGGTGCCCTGCTGTGTACCTCCCACTCACTAATTTGTGGAGACAGAGACACTATCAGCTTTTTTACTCAGTGGGACAGGACTGGTACAGCATGCTGTATTGTTTCATGGAGAGTGGTTAAGCCGTATGTGTATAATAACATTGTTTACTGTTATTTATTCTCAAAGCAATGTAGATAATAACATTAATTATTGTTATAGTAAAAGAGTCAATAGCTGAGACTTAACTGATAGTAAGCAGTGTTACTTGATTAATTTCTCTCCTTTGTGTATTTGTCTCATTTGCATTTTTAAATTGCAATTCCTAAAGAGGCGATATATGTCACTGTAGGGCATCATTAAAAGATTTATATACGGGATTTGGGCAGCAGGAAGAAACCCTGTGTTCTTATCAGCCGGTCAGGGAATTGCAACTGTATTGAATCGATGTGAGATGAAGCTTTGTGAGAAGTCAAGAGTGCTGTTAATGTCTGGTGAAACATGAAAGCTTAGTGGCGGTAGTGAAATTATGGTCCGTTCAGGACTGTACAGAACACAGTTTTTAACCTCTGCTAGGTAGGCATTGTCAGAGACAACAGGGACATGAAATTAGAAAAATAGTGTGTATTTCTGAGCAGCTATATGAGCATGTTACAAGCTATGTTAAGTAAGACTTTCAAGTTTTGAGGTATCACTTTTTTTTCCCCATGCAAATAAGTGAGAGTGAAAATAACAAAAAACAAACCTCAGAGCTCTGTAAATCCTATCAGATGAGGATTTAACCCAATCACATCTAATTTCTTTCAAAGAATTTAGTTGTTAACTTTCCAAATTTTACTCTTGAGCTAGTTACCACTTGAAGCCTGTAAACTGCAGTTTGATTCTGTCCAGACAGTGAGACAATTACTGTCCATAAAATCAAGTGAAATGGCTGTTTTCTCCTCATTAATTAAAAAGCAATAATAATAATAATATTCACAATAATATAAACAAGTAATGCTCTTTAAAGTAAAAAAAAAAAAAGTTGGTTTACAAACAGAAAGCCCTTCCTTCAGATTACGCTGTGTGAGAGACAAATTACATGAACAGCCTTTGACAGGAGGTAGTGTGGTCCATCCCAGAGCTTTAAAACCCTCAGTGAGATTAGTCAGTTATAGAGGACAGTATGTTATTAGGTAAAATATCCCAGTTATTCAGCGCTATCAGCAGCTGGGGCAATTATAGAGTGCTTACTCTAGACCCGCGATGGAAAGCAGTTCAGTTACAACACCTCACTTGAAACCTGTTGTCTGTGTTATAGATGTGACTACTTACTTAAAAATAAAACCAAATATCCCTCCATGCTGGATGCTATACCTCTTGTTAAATATGTTCTTTTTAAAAAATTATTGTTTTTTAATTTTATTATTGCTTTTAGTTGCTTACCAACTTATTTGTTGCAGTAAGACTTAGGAATATGCGGATCTCTATTTCCTCTTGAAATAATGCTCATATCCCAATGTAAAATCTGGAATTTAGCATGGGAGGATTGAAAAAAAAAATAATTTACAACATTAGGTGCTTCACATTTTGTGATACAAATTACTGACCAATTCACAGGTGAGTGAATTTTTTTAACTTGGTTGTCCACTGTCAAAAGGATCTGTACAGCTGTTCCTACAATACTATAGAAATACCACATTGGAAAACATGTTAATGAGAGGCTGTCTTAGCTCTTTTGAGAAAGAACACAGTTCTTCTGTTTTGTGATTTCTCTCAATATGCAGAATTATGCAGAAAAGGTTAGGATTTAATTATCTGCTCATCTTTCCATAATATTTCTGATTTGAGTTCTTCCTATGAGCAGGCTGGAGTCCTGTTTGTTAAAGCTGCTTGTGTAATAAAACCACTAGTTCTTGTTCAGTGTTATTCATATTGATATGAATGAACATACAAGAACATATGAATATGTTGTAGGCACATGATGGATGCAGAGGAGATCACTTTTCTAGAAAACCTTCTTCCTACCGCATTGTTTGCTATGGAGCAAAGGGAGGCGCTTGTCATGTCTGTAATTAAAAGAAGAAAGCAGTGAAAGGAAATTTCCTAATTTCTGAGAGCAGCTGATGCTTTAGCACTTTGAACTTTTTTCGTGACAACAGTGGGAGGGCTACCGGAGAAGCTTAGGAAGATCATGGAGAGATCTTACTGCTATGTTGGTGGGAATTGTTAATTGCTGCGAAGGTACCCACTGTAAGCACCTGCCCCATCTTATGGGTCTCTTGTAATACCATCTGAGATCTTCTGCCCTAGAAAAATTTCTATCTTCTTAAACAGAGCAGTTATTCGTGGCTGAGTGTTGGGAGAACCATGATTTCTATTTGCTCTGGGATGTCACCAAATAATCCTGTGTGATCTTTTCCTCAGTCTTTTTCTTTCCAGGGACCAGGTGAACTCTTCCACTACATTGTTGTTTCAGACCATAAACAAATTGTGTTCTTGAGCATTTACACTTCTTGATCAAAGCTTGAAAGTTACCTTCTGAATGAGGGCTGAGAGTATCATTAAACAATCTGCAAAAGTCTTATATACTCCAAAGGCTTTTCAGCCCTCTGACCACCTCATTTGGATGGTGAGATGTTGAATAATTTCTAGGAATAGGAGGAAAGGGCTGGAGAAGATCTTGCATGGTATTATGAGCTCTCTGACATCCTCAGAGGTGATAAAAGCTTTGGAGTCAAGGCTTAGTGGGCCCTTCCTCTTTTAGTGGCTGTTTGGAAGTGGAGAAAATATCAGGGTTTTTTGCTCAGGACGGGGCGAAAAAAAAAATACAAAACCCCACAGGGAAGGAGGAACTAGTGGTGTTTCCATACGTTTCTATAGGAAGGTAGCTGCTGCTTTTGCCTCCTCAGGACATTCCTGGCAGCAGCAGCTGGCTTGTGACCAGGCAGTGCTGTCTGCTGCCTCGCTCAAAGCTTCCTCCTTTTACATTTCATGGTGATGTTACCTCCAGCACTCCCGAGCCCAGTGACCGAGTCTCATGCCCTGACAATCTTGTGTTCTACGGCTCATTTAAATAGAGTCATATACCAGCAAGGGAAATAATTTGAACCCAATTAGGAGAGGCCTGAGCTCCCCTCATTGCTCCACAGAACAACATGTTCTTTTGCAGCAGTAGCTCCAGGGGAGGAAAGATGCCACCGGCAGTTTCATGGGAGTAGGTTGGGGGGGGGGAGCTAAATCATTAAGATCCGGCAACCACAAATGACTGTCACCACCTGGTAAGGGAGCCATCCATCAGGAGCATGGAGTTGGTGGCATAATGAAGACAAGAGGTGAACAGTTGACACGGGGAGAATAACCAGGCACAGGCTAATACTGATAACAGCAGCAAAGGTGGGAAGCAGAGGCATGGGATGGCTGCTTGTGGCCTCAGCACAAAGAGCCAAAAGCAGAAATTGCTGCTACTTTCCCAAAACCTGAGGTGAGGGCTCCAAAATTCGCTTGTTGATCATTTAGAGCAGGTGCTTCTTGGCAGCAATGTCATTTTCCAGAATACAAGCACAGATTTCCAACAAGATTACAAAATGTAACTGAAGTTGCAGAGTGTTTGTGAGAGACTGCTTTACTAATTTCCCTTCAAGACAAATTAAGTCACTTCATTTAAATTTCTCACTGTATTCCACACCACATTAAGGCTTGTGGACTTGTCAGGGTGATTGTGAGAGAACAATGCACAGGAGAGCTGCCCATTAAGAAGGTGTATGGAACTATGAAAAGAAAAAGAATTTATATACAAAGCTGAAACTTTCCATTGTGCTGTAAGATTTCTTTTTTAGAAACGTTCCACAGCTTTTAATAAGGTGTACAGAACTACTGAATTATCAAACCTCAAATTAGTCTTTCAGAACAGCTTAATTAAAATTAATAGATTTGAGACTATATTCCCTCTGCTACCTATACCTGTACAGCATTGTAAACGATACTGGGATAGTTGTACCCAAGCTACCACATTGCAAACAGCTTTATAGCACCTCAGCACCTATGCCAGCAAGGAACTGTTTTGTATTTGCCCTTTTTTTCATCATACTATTTCTCTAAGGGTCTGCCAGGCTTAGAGGCAGCTGGTTGGGCTAAATGAACCTTCATTCTAAGCCAATATATTTTTTTATGTTATTTTTGTAGTTCCATTGTAGTTTAGACTTTCCAAATGCTTTCCCATCATTAACTCCTTAGGCCCCTCTGGGTTTCATGAGTCAATTAAATGCATTCTGCAGTGTTGCCAGGTGCTGAAACTGGCTGGCACAAGTAGTCCATTTCTGTGCTAGAAAACCCTTAAATTGCAAGATGCCAACTGATCTACTGGGGGAGGTCCCTAGACGGGCTCAAATGCCCAGTAGTGTCTGTGCCCAGGAGTTAGTTGGGTAGGTGACAGGGCCATGAGTATGCCAGCATCAGTCTGTTTTTTCAGTGGTGGAGGTGACAGCACTTTGGCACACGAGCATCCCTGTCCCACTCCCCGCCACTCCCCAGTTCCCTGTGCAGCCGCTCCCTGGCAGGAGCTGGCAGTGCCACTTGGGAAACGGCATCCATTCATTGACTTGCCCCCAAACCAGCAACCTTGATGGCTTACCTGGGGTTGATGGAGGCACCAGCTTGAAGCTGCACACAGTTAGCTGGGGAATCTGTTGACCTACTCGTATAAACAAAAGCTCTTTGCCGAATTTGCGCATGCACTTCTGCATCCTGGGTCTGATTCTAAATACTGCAAGCAGTTGTGTATCTGCACCGTAGTCTTGGTATGCCAGGTCTTGTTGTAAATTACGAGTTAGCCAATGTACTGGTACCGATGGCGGGAATTCAGGCACAGTAGTTTCAACCTCAGTTTTAAGTGAATTTTATCTTCGTTCTTACAAATGGGGTTTGGCCAAGGCCACACGCAGCAAAGCCAGGGACAATATTAGAATAAGTGCATCTTCCTTGTTCTGGTTTCATGGAAGAGAACGATGCGAATGAAGTTTCCTGGCCAGATTTGGTCCAAGACAACCTGTCCTTGCTTCTCAGTTTTGTGTAGCGTTCGCTTCCTAGACTACAGACTAGTTGCTGTGCCTTGCTGTGGAGAGAGTCAGAATTTAGTGTTGAATAATGTGCAAGTAGCTGGTATTGAGCCTCCTGAGGGCTGAGAGGCTTCTAGAAGTTCTGGTGTGGTGTGAGCGGTTTGATGGGTGGCCCACGTTGTCCCTGCAGTGTCCAGGGAGATTTTTTGCAAGCTGTGGTTAAACTATCCAGAGGGTGCTTGTGCCAATGTCCTTATTTTGTTAACTGTGCAAGAAGGCTCCAGCACCACACCGTGTGTTCCGTGCTGGCTCCCGTTCCCCGCTGTGCTGCCCCAGCCCACCAGCTCCCCACTGGTTTGGAGGTGGGAACCTGGGAACTCACCTGGCTGGGTGAGCTGGCTTTTCACCAAGAAGGCTCTGCATCTCAGGGCTTGGATCTGCTTTGGGTGGAAAGTACAAATGTTTCATTGTTTGTTTTTTTTCTGAAGTTTTTTCCCCTCAGTAGCCAAGAGTTGCCTGCGTTTCCCTGGGCAGAGCTCTTCTCCCGGGGCTGCCTGCACGCAGCCTGGCTGGTGCGTCGGGCAGACAAGGGAGAGTTTCAGGTTCTTATCTCTCTCGCAGCGCCTTTGGTGTGAAAGGCTGTGGTGTTTTCAAACAACGCTGCTGCAGTCACTGATGTTGTCCTTTCAAGTGCTCTTAGGTTCAGTGCCTTTGAAGGAAAGGAAGTAACACTTCAGGACTTAGTCGTTTTTCTTTTGGATGATTGCTTGTCAAGGTTTGAGGGCTTTTGCTCAGTGAAGTAGAGTTTCTAACGTACTTTTTTTGTTTTCCCTCTGTTCTTTTAACCAACGAGTAGAATCTAGTTCAGCTCAACAATGTCTTTGTGAGTCTGCTTATTTCTAAGGTGTAAAGCTAATCTTTTATTTTAATATTCCCCCCCCCCCCCTACAGCTGACCTGAACAACGTCAGGTTCTCGGCGTACAGGACTGCCATGAAACTCCGCAGGCTGCAGAAAGCCCTCTGCTGTAAGTATGTGCCTCTGCCTCGCCTGCTGCCGGGAGGGCTTTATTACCAATGCACAGGTTTATTCACAACTTTCAGAAGCAGAAAAACACCCCCCACGCCTACCCCCAGATCTGCCTCTCACTTGGAGGGTCTTCTGCTGTCACCAGTTCCAGTTTGCATGTTCCTTACAAAACCAAAGTGCTAGCTGGTCTGCAGATCTGTCCCTTGCAAGACAGAGCAGTGGATCAGACACAAAACTGACATCTCCTACATATTTCTTATCTTCATACTCCTTAGCTGGGTATTTTCACTGTGCTTGTTACCAGAGCTACATCTTGCATCAGGCACACCTTTACATCTCAATGCCAAAGGAACAAGATTGGAGTGTATTTGGAATGGTGAGAGTTTGGGTGAAGTAATCACTCCAGCGCTGGAGTTGTTAATGGCTTATTAAGTTGAAGCTTGAACTCTGAGGGGCTGTTGCCTTTAAATGAGGTCATCACAGTAAACATTTAGCTTCATTTTTCCCCAGCTTTTGGTTATGTTCAGAAGTCTCTCATCAGCCATACATTTGTGATGTGCGTGTTCTAACATTTTTATTCTCTCAACTGGTGCATGGTATTCTACTTGTCACAAGAGTGATGTTTCCTTTTCAGTTTATTGTAACCTTATAGCTAAATAATTTGCTTGTAGTTTTCTTGGTCGGCCAATCAGTTGCCAAAGCAAGCAGTTTATTAGGTGGTACAGTTGGGAGGTTATTAAAATACTTTAGCATTCACGATTTAACATTTCATTACTGGGTTAAGTTTCTGACACAGTTGCAAATGTCTCAACTGTTGATTTACCCTGGGTTTGGATTTGTGCTCACATGCTTCCTGGAACTGTGTCAAACCTTGATATTTTTGAGCATATTTACTTTTAGGCTTATAAGCATGGGTGAATTCCACTAGTTAACAGATTTAATTTCTGAATGTATGAAAAAACAGAACAGGAAAAAAAAAACAGTAAATGAAAATTCTTGTAATGTAATTAAAGGTTTCAACATTAATGCAGTGAGAATGAATTTTGATGATCAGAAATACAAACTTCTTTCCATGGTACAGCACTCCTGCCATACTCATCTTGGAAAGGTAGTGTAAAAAAATCAGAGTGATAGGGAGTGAAAGGTATCCACAATCAAGGCAGCACTGACATAGGGAAATAAAATATTTGGAATTACAAGTTCCTCTAGCTGGCAATAAGTGTAACTTGCAACAGGTTTTTATGGCTGAAAGTGCAAAACCTTGTATCCTTTTTTTATCTGTATTACCCTGATGCCTACCACTAAATGTTTCTAGACTCATCTTGGACTTTACAGTGGGGAATTGTAGTTATGTGCTGAAGTCAGTTCATGTCTCAAGGTTACACTTAGGTAGATTTTCTGAGAATGGATGTTTTCAGAGACATGCAGTGGCACTTAGAGTGATTACTTTAGCGCATTCTTCATACTTGTATCTAAGGAAAAGTATTTAAGGAATTTGGTTAGCAGTCTTTGTTCTTACAAATATTTTTGCTTGGAGACACCATCTTTTTATTTGTGTATTCAGTGATTTCAGCGTCACTTGTGAAGTCAGTTTAATTAGATTTTTTCCAAAAAATCCCAACTCATTAGAAAATTATTTTTCTGCGGTTTGGCACTAGTAGAAATAGAGCACATTCCTGGGTTTCAGTGCTTCTACACATAGCCAAAAATCCCTAAATTCCACCTGCTGTGCGTTCTGTTTTCAGCTCGCTCTTGTTATTTCAGTGTTAAAATTTCATGAGTTTATATATATATATATATGTATATGCATGTATATATGCCTGTATATATATAAAATTTTCTGCAAACTTTATAAAAAACAGGGTAGTGACGTCTACTGAGGAACACTTTAAAAGATGTGTGCACAACTGAAGGCCTGCAGAAGTGGAGGTACAGCCTATGCCTCAGTGGCAAGAATAGAAATGCTTTTCAAAATGAACTATTCTTAGACTTACTTCTTTTCAGTTTGCAAACCAGCCAAGTGAACACTAAGGTGCTAGGACATTAAACCTAAGGAAGTCTACGGAAAATTATAATCCTTAACAAATAAATGTTTGTGTATTGTGTTACCTTAAAAATATCTAGTGTGTGGCTCTATTGTCCCAGCCTTCAAAATTATTGTGGGCATGACAGGTGTAACTATTGCACTGTTTTTTATTAAATGTATGGTTTCCTTTGATAATCACATCAAATCATGTTGACTTTCTTGGTTTGCTACTTTTGAAAGGTCTGATCTTTAAGTGCAAACACATCTGAACATTGTGATGTCATTGAAAACAGATGTATTCACACACTTTTCTTGGAGATGCAGCGAAAGGAAGTATTCAGGAACTTCTGTTAGGATGCTTTTTTCCTTTAATTTTATACAGGCTAGATTAATTTTATTTTTTTTTTAATGTATCAGCCAACAGCAGCAGGTTACAGAGGATGATGTTGCATTCTGGGAACACCATTTATACATTTTATCACTAGCCATATGTAGACTTTTTTTCCAAGTTCAGTATGTGACCTTCACAGCAGACTTTCTCCTGCCTGTCACTTTAGTTCTCCAGCGGCTTAGTTGTTCCAGGTCATCTTCTATACTTTTTCTGCAGTCTGGCTACAGTTTGGTGTCTAGTTACAAACACCCTAACATTTTTTCTCTTGCTGTAGAGGCCAGAGAAATACTTAAGATGACTTAAATTTCAAAATAAGCTAGAAGCTACTGCTCAAACAGATTTTGGATTCAGTTTTGGAATTTTAAAGAGGAAAGAACAAAGGAGTGTCACACACACAAAAACTACAAAGTTTAAAGTGGTATGATTAATTCAATTAAAGCTTTGCTGAATACCTATGAATATAAAACTCTTCAATACATATGACTGTTGGGGCTTGTCTTTTGAAAGTCTGTCATTCATGGAACCTCCACATTTGCTTTCAGGAATGAAATACGCAATTCTTGGTTCTGAGAGAGGGTCCCCCCTTCCTTCTCCCCTTCTTCATCTTGGTGGGAAAAGTGCAGGAGGAGCTTAATGTGGCAAAGGCCAGACACACTCTTTTTCCCATAAAGAGAAGTTCCCTGAAGCAGAGTGGGAGTGCGAGCACTTTTTGCTTGTTATGAGATGAACATGTGTTATTAACTTCAAGATAGAACGTGAGGTTGATGAAGAGTGGGGTGAAAGCCTTTTCAGAAGTTGCTGCTTATTAGTGGGAAAAGCTTTCACAAAGTGGAGTGACCCATGTTTAGCAGTAGCTGCATGTATAATTAAGCTGCCACTCAGATGCCTAAGGGGTTCATTTAATTACCGTTGATTCATAGTCTCAAAGGAACTGAGAGTTCAGCCTGAAGCTCAGAGTTAAAGGTGTTGTGAAGGCAGTGCTCTCTTTCCAATTTGACTAAAAAATTATTGGAAGAAAAGCTTCTTTCTGAGACTCTTAGGAAAGGGTTTGATATATCCTTGCTTTAGCAGGATATAACACTGACCTTAGAATAGCTGTATTTTATATGCTAGTAGGTTAAACGTGATATTCAAAAATATTTTCTTTTAATAAATATCTGTATGCTAATGAGAAAAAAAAATTCAGTAAAACCCTGCACAAAGTCACCGTTGTAAAGGTTAATTTCTTGTTATAATAATGGAGATAGCATTCCAAGCTTTCCTTACTCACTCTAACACTGAGTGAGTGAGGCCCACAGGATGAAATTTTCGAAGTGCTTAAGGGATTTAGTAGCAGAAGTCCCTATTGATTTCCAATGAAATTTATACTCCTGAAATTCTTTTGGCAATTTATGAAATCCCAGCGTACTGTCCATGCAGCTTTACCAAGCAGCCCTGCGTGCAGCTAAAGTATTTTTCTGTTCCACTAGGACATCAAAAGGTCAGCTTCATCCTTGATAAAATAGAATACTCAAGTGAGAATTTGGCAAATGTGTCCTTAAGCTGGATGAAGTTCTTAAAAAAAATTCCTGCACGGGGTTCTGCATTTAGCCTCTGTACATTTTCTTTGATATTACTGAGCTGTGTCCTTACCAGGACTCAATAAAACACATTTTTGTTCCAATCAGAGAAAAAATGGTCTCGCAGTTGGGTAAGTTCATTTCCCAATTTTGTGATGGATTTCCTGGATAAGTTTGGATAGTTCACTTTGGGCCAAATTCTACTCCCTGAAGCCATGCTGAATGGTGCTGCACTTTGAGACTGCTCATGGCATGAGCAGGACTAAAAGCGTCTGGGCTTTAATATCCCCATTGCTCACACGCTGGAAATTCAATGCAAGGAATTACTAAAGAGTTTTCATGTGGCAGCAGGGAGATCTGCATCAATAGTCTCATTCTTCTGATTTATTTTTTTCTTATTAATGTTTTACTTTGTAAACCAACATCCCGTAACTCTGATTTGTTTTCCCCCAAAGCATGATGCTGCTGTTGATGTTAATATGTGTGTGTGGCCTACTTGGGTCGCAACAACTCTATGCAATGCTACAGGCTTGGGTGAAAACCTGCCTGGTGGAAAAGAAGTTGGAGTGTTGGTCAACAGCTGGCTGAATACGAGCCAAGCAGTGAGCCCAGGTGTCCAAGAAGGCCAATGACTTGTATCAGGAATAGAGAAGTGGTTGTCCCCCTGTACTCAGCACTGGTGAGGCTCCAGTTTGAGTACTGTGTCCAGTTTTGGGCCCTTCACAACAAGAAAGACATCCAGGTGCTGGAGTGTGTCCAAAGGGTGACAAAGCTGATGAAGGGTCTAGAGCACAAATCTTATGAGGAGCAGCTGAGGGAACTGGGATTGTTTAGCCTGGAGAAAAGGAGGTCGAGGGGACACGTTATTGCTCTCTACAACTCCCTGAAAGGAGGGTGTCACGAGATGGGGGTTGGTCTCTTCTCCCAAATGACAGGCAATAGGACAAGAGGAAGTGGCTATTAGGAAAAATTTCTCCAATGAAAGAGTTATCAAGCACTGGAATAGGCTGCCCAGGGAAATGGTTGTGACACCGTCCCTGAAGGTATTTAAAAGTCATGTAGATGTGGTGCTTAGGGATGTGCTTTAGTGTTGGATTTGGCAGTGTTAGGTTAACTGTTAGACTTGATCTTAAAGGTCCTTTCCAACTTAAATGATTCTACAAGTCTATGAAATAGGGCATTTAACATTTCTGGAACCTTCTTTTCCCTGTTCTCAGCAGAGGAAAAGTAACAGAGAGGTTAATCCCAGTTGAGTATTTCTTGTGAGTTTGGTTCACTTAAGATCACTTGACTTCTGTAAAAAATGGATAGCAGGTCTCAGGAAAGCTGATGACGTACTATATTTAGAGCATATTTGGTGAATGCAGTAGTTGAACAGTAGCCTACCTGTAGGAATACGAAATATGTAATTTTTACTTATATAATAATTTACATGTAATATTTCCATAGGATCCAATAGCATAATAGGTACTTTACAGCTAAAAATTAAACAGATTTCACAGAATCACAGAATCTTAGGTTTTTTCAGTTTTATGAACACTGCTCTCTAAGACCATGGCTGAATAAACAGGGCACCTGTAGGAGTCTTGAAACCAGTCCTGCCCTTGACTTTCAGAGGTCATAAAATGTCCTCTGGCCAGGCATGTAAGCCAAATAAATTGCTGTATTTATTTTTGGGATATGGGTAATACAACGACTGTTTCTCTTCAAAGTTTATTGTTTCTTTTTTATTATTATTTATTTCAACAGTGGATCTCCTGAGTCTGTCTGCTGCATGTGATGCCTTGGACCAGCACAACCTCAAACAAAACGACCAGCCAATGGATATTCTGCAGATTATTAACTGCTTGACCACCATTTATGATCGACTGGAACAAGAGCACAATAATCTGGTCAACGTTCCTCTCTGCGTGGACATGTGCCTCAACTGGCTGCTGAATGTCTACGACACGTATGTATGGGTGCTCTGAACATGGCTCGGGAGCTTCCTAACAGAACAAGGGGAAGGGGAAAGGGGTAACGAGCTGTCTGCCTCATTATAAAATGAATGGCTTGAAACTGGAAAAAACAGTAGTTAAAGCGGAATTTTAGTAAACCTAATGGTTTAATGGCCATGTTTAGCTGAATCAGTACAGCCCTTGGTTAGGCTTGAAATCCTAGCTGTATTAAACTAAGTAATAAGAGCACTGGAAACCATATTTTTTTAAACATATTTCTGTGTTCAGAGCAATTCTGAAACTGCATGTCCTTAGTAGGTTACGATTTTGCATGGCTTTTAAAATTTATTTAGATAAAGGAACTCAAGAGAATTATCAAGAAGCAACGGTATGAACACTATTGCATAAACTGGTGCCTGTGTCTGCACTTTCTCATGTTAAACCTTTTCAGAGCTGTCCATTTTCTGTAGCTTTCAATCTATAATTCTTGTTCAAATATGGAAGAGGTTCATCTCTAGTGTGCTTGCAATCCTTAAAATTCAGGAGATTTGAGGAATACTTCATCTAAAATTTAATTTTGAAATGTGTACCTATAAGTATAAATACAACAGAGTAAATTTACCTTAAGAATATTTATGAGTATTCCTATTCAGTGGGTTAATGATGTTGCTCATATTGCGTAGATAAATTCCAACACATGTTTGGAAGGTAATTTTAGAATAAGCCATTATTTTTGTATTTGATGAATTTAGTGAAGAAAAAAAAAAGTCAGTCTTTGTTTTTTTAAGGTTCTTATCAGCCACCTTCAACCAGACACATTCATTACTGTGCAGAATAAACATTTACATATAGAAATGGAAGGACATGGGTCAATTATTGTATTTCCATTGACATTTTGAACCATATTGAAGTGAATTGCCATAACATTGTTCTTCCATCTACCTGTTATCACAACACTGAAGCGTTGATGATCACCTACCAAAAAAATAAGTACAGATTTGTACAGAGTCTCTTCCTGCAGGATCACCTCCGATAAGCCAGTTGCTTATAACATCCTCTGCAACAGCTGCAATATCCTGTGAAGTGGATTACCCAGATTACATGATATTTTAATGTAGTCAACTGATTGTAGGGAATGAAGCTATATTAATCGAAGAGCCAGGTTTTATTTCTTTAATCTGCTTTAACTTCCACAGAACTCTGATCCACTTCTGAATTATCATCAACTATAAATAACACATAAATGAAGATACCTGGTTAGTGAAAAACAAAAAAAAAAAGATGTGGAATGGATGTTAATCCAGATGGGCCACGTTAATGGCAAAGAGGGAAGCAAAGGTGGTTCCACAGGCTGCTGCTAAGCTGGACCGTCCAGTTTTGATTTGCCGTGTCCAGTCTAGTTTTCTTTATGTTGCAGTGTGCTGAAAGTACAACATTAGAAATTATAATTGGTTGCCTCCAGGCAATTTCCTAGGTATGCTAGAGAACTGTGTATTGCAGGGCACAATGAAACAGACAAAGGTTTTATGGTGAGGAAAGCTCGTAGCTATTTTGCTGAAATTCAGGTTGGAATTACGCTGGTAAGAGAGGTGACCTTGGGGTTACATGTGTTTAGCTTTCATTGTAAACTTAATAGGCAAAGATCAACTGCAGTGCATAGCAGTACTGGAGACATTTAATTAAATGTACTGAATCTTTACTTTTCTTATAATTGAAAACTGTCATTTGTAAAGATACTAATCAAATTCACAGTCAATGACTGATCTAATTATGGGCACAGCTCTGCAAATCCAACACGTTTCAGATTTGTTTTAATTGATCAGTCACTCATGCTCATTTGCAGTAGCATGCTAAATTATTGGTTTGACTTGGGAGGAGAGGAGAGTGAACCGAACAACTCGTGATTTGTGCAAGTTTCAATTTAATATGCCTTGCAGGGAAATCATCATTCTACATTCTTCTCCTGTATAATTTGCATGAGCCTGGTATTCATCTGCAGGAGTTTCTCAGGGCACAGATGATAATTAATTGGGAAAAGATTTGAGGGAGAGGAGTAAGAGGAGCGGAATGTGGAAAGCATAGGTAAACAACAAATGCTTATCAGTGATGAAAAACGTAGGATTCTTGAGTAAAAGGTTCCAAATTCTACATCGGACTTCACCCGCCAGTTTCCGTCTGCACCTTTTACAGGGTTTGCAGGGGAGGTGTGAGGGTGGATGAGCAGCGCTGGCTCCTGCAGCGCCTTCCTAGCGTGGAAAAGGCAACACGCCTCTGCTGAGCAGCGCAGCCCGATGCGTTATATATTTTGGAAATGCTGTCAGTAATGAAAGTCTTGGGGGGAAGCCAGCAACTGGAAGTAAATTGAGCTAAACCAGATGACTGCGAGGAGATGGGAAGGTTTGTCATCGCGTCACCTGCAGCCCAGAGGAAGGTGTTCTTACCGCAGTCACGTTAAAAAGCAAAAGTACTAGTGTCCCAAGGCAGGAGTGAGCGTGACGGGGAGGGGTGTGGAGGTGCACCGGCCCCTCGGCACTGCACGGGACAAGTTTGAGCGCTGCGAGGAGCTCAGAAACCACTCTGTCTGCGCATTAATGGCACAACTCTGCAGCCTGCCTTCCTCCTCGGGATTTCTAGGCAAGCTTCATCATTTGCCTGAACGTCCTACAAGTGCCTCCGTTGCTGCGCGCTGCTGGCAGAGGCCGCTTCTTCATGCCTGGCTCCTCCTCAGACAAGTCAGGGCAGGGCTGATGGAGAGTAAGCAAAGACTTTCTAAAAATGACTGCTGCGTCGCTCTGGTGGTTTAACCCCAGCTAGCAGCGAGGTCCGCCCAGCCTTTTGCATTTCTAATTAAAGTGGAGTTAAAGTGTCTTTAGCAAAAGGGATGGTTTCCTTTTCTGTGAGGACCTCATCATCTCTGAGAACAACAGCAGTTCATAGAGAAGCCTTTTCATGTAAGGGTAGGGTAAGGACTCCTTACTCTCACTTCTGTCATAAAAAAGGTAATTTTTTTCTGAACGAGAGCATTTCTGGCTGAATCGATACAAGGGCACAATTCGATTCAGCTATGCCTGTGGAGCCACAACCATATCTTATATCTCATTTCTAGCTTATCTAATAACCAGCCAATGTTTGCTGTGCTACAGGGTTCTGTATTGCAGAGAACATCGTTCTAGTAAACAAATTATGACGTGACTGGATCATATCATCAGCCAATGTTTCTTTTTCATTAGGGGTCGAACGGGAAGGATCCGTGTCTTATCTTTCAAAACCGGTGTTGTGTCCCTTTGTAAAGCACACCTGGAAGATAAATATAGATGTAAGTCAATGTAATTATTTTGGTTTTAGTTTATGTTTATATTCTGTTTTCATTCTTCCTTGCAATGTGTGTTGCAAAGTGTGTTAATTTGCTCCACCTTGTACTTTTATTTGTTCAGTATGGTTTTAGATAGTTTAGTAGAGGTCTCCAAACTTTTTTGATCACGCACTGCAATTGGTAAATTTTTTTTAAGAATGAACCCCCAATAGATGTGTGTTTATTTATAAACTATATACATGTACTACTGTACTAATATACTAGGTACATTATAAAACTTAAACACAAACAAATTAAAAAGAGATAAAGATGAAGTAAACACCATTTAATTTCTGTATTTAAATTATTAACAGAAAAAAATTAGTTTCTTCCTACACCCCAGTGGATTGTCCTTTGGAGATCATTGGTTTAGCACACCTTCATACACAAAAATGCATGTCTACAAGGCATCTTGCATTACAGCATTTTAAAATATATTATTTTTTTAAAATGTTTTCCACAATGTGGTCAGGATCTTATTATGCATGTTTTGCTTAAATATAGTTGCTATCTTTAAATAAATATTAAAAGTAGGCAAATTTTGCATATTTTAATAGAGTGAATCCTGAAATACTTGAAAAAATTCCACTTGAAGTTTTAGTTTTATCTGACTAATGAATCAGTTCATTAGTGAGGCTAGGATCCAGAAAAGATCTAATGATAACAGTAGTTGTGAAGAGTAACTTTCAGTTAAATTAACTGGTATCCCTCATCCATGCATTTTTATTTATATATTTATTTTAAAGACCAACCTTTAGGGTTTGACCCAATACCATTCCAGTTCTCTACCGATTGTTATTATTCTGTTCTTCTACTAATGAAAGTTGAAGAACATTAAAGAGAAACCAGATGGTTCCAGTAACAGCATCTGTGCACAACTGTATAATTGGATCAGACTTTAGGGCAATCATTATGAATGTCACAGTTTAGATCTCTGGATGTTTCATGTGTTGTGAAAAAGTGTTCAGAAAGTCTTTAAAGAAAATTACTGAGTACCAATGTTATTCAAAATTATATTTCATTGAGCATTATCAAAGTTATAAAGGAAAATATTCATATTTTCTCCTGCAGTGTGTGTGCACAGTAACACATGACCCCCTTTTAAGGTTGTACAACACTTAATGTTTTAATGATGGGGAAATTGAAAGATGGATCATTTGTGGAAGAGGAAGGAATTGTCTGCCAGGTTGTGGTCTGGCTTTACCATTCATCCCAAAGTCATAGTGCAGTTTCTATTAGTATTGCTGCAAATATGTGATGAGTCGCACCCCTTAAATTTTTTTCGCTCATTTATGTGGCTTCTTCAGGCTTGCAGAGTTAATGGAAGGATTTATCTCCAGATTATTTATTATAAAACTAGACTTGGCAAGAGTGAAACTCATGTAATTAAAAAATAATCCTTTCTCTATCCTTTCCTTTATTCTTTTGGAAGAGAACAGGTGTTAAAGCAGTATTACAAAAGTTATCTTGAGCTGTGCTGAAGCACCTTTATAATTGTATCCCTGGTTTCAGGTGAAATATTTAAAGGGCTCCAAAAAAAGGGTATTATTTTATTCTAGCTGTCTCTCTTTTCTTTTTTTGGGGTGATTTATTTTTTTTTCCAACTCTCTGAATAGAAACGAGAATTTATTCAGGTCATGTATTTTCAACAGGAATATTACCAAATAAATATTTCAGTTAATGCTAACCTGATTTTTATTATTATTATGAAGTCTAAAACCTCCTCAATGTATGTGCAGTATAACTAATTCCCACCCATTTAAATTGAGCTTGTAAGGTATAGTAATTCTGTCCTGTAAGGATTCTTTCCTAGAATGATGCAGTAACAGAGCATGGCTTCAAGTGATATTTCACTTCAGAAATGAAAACTTAATATGATATTAACATTCCGGGTGGATGGCAGTTCTGTCATACTGTAATATTTTTCTTTCATTTTAGAAATACTCTTGAAATAAAAGATTATGATATATCAAAGTTAAGGAGCTCTTGTTTTTCAGTTCAACTCAACTGAAAAAGAAATTAATTCTCTGAGTTCTATGTTGATTGCAAGACTTATATGTTGTATGAGATTATTCTACTGTTAAACAATAATTTTAAAACATTTATGTTGCTGTGGCTCAAAGATCGTGCTGTTTAGTTATCTGTGTAAAAGAGTCACAGCTGCTATTATCAGTAATGCCACAGGTGCTGTGTTATAATGGCCTTCCTTCGCAAGGTACAAGCCAATAGTGCTATTAAAAAATATCACTAAACTGCTTATTTAATGGGGGGAAAAAAAAAAAAAAAACAAAACCAACCCAACAGTTTTTATGGGATGAGAAGCAGCCAAACTGAAGATGCGTTTGTGTCCATGTCCACCAAGGCTGTTGACTGCACTTGCTAGCCTTTGAAGCCATGCAAACTTCTGTGCTATTTGCCACATCCCGGTGCAGTGTTTGAGCACAGGTGTCCTTTCCCTTCCTCCAGACCTGTTCAAGCAAGTGGCCAGCTCTACCGGCTTCTGTGACCAGCGCCGGCTGGGGCTCCTGCTGCACGACTCCATCCAGATCCCTCGGCAGCTGGGGGAAGTGGCCTCCTTCGGGGGCAGCAATATCGAACCGAGCGTCAGAAGCTGCTTCCAGTTTGTAAGTTCATGTTTGTTTGCTCACTGTTATTTTTCTGATTTGTTATTACATGTTGAGGTAGCCTGTCCATTTTGAAGAGGACTGAAAACCTGGAAGAAGGATTAGGTGTTTCATGGTGGAGTTCACTGGTGTATTAAACTGTTCCTTTGATGAGATGTGTTAGTCCTCTTCTCCGGACCTGGGTCTTTTTAGTCTGGAGAAGAATGAGGGGGGATCTGATCAACGCCTATAAATACTTAAAGGGTAGGTGTCAAGAGGATGTAGCCAATCTTTCTTCAGTGGTGCCCAGTGATAGGACAAGAGGAAATGGGCACAGATTTGAATGTAGGAAGTCCCATCTAAACATGAGGAGGAACTTCTTTACTTTGAGGGTGACAGAGCACTGGAACAGGCTGCCTGGACACATTCCTGTGCAACCTTCTCTAGGTGACCTGCTTTGGTAGGGGGGTTGGACTAGATGATCTCCAGAGGTCCCTTCCAACCCTATATCATTCTGTGATTCTGTGAATTGACCCATTTCTCTGGCCTTGGTGGAAGATGCCCAGATTATGCTGTTATCCAGACAGCAAATAATTGTCATCAAGGCTTGTATTGCAACCGAACCCTGCAAAAAGTTTAAACCTTTGTTACAGCAGCTCCTGATTTTGCAATTTTCTGCTTCCAGCAGTAGATGACCATTTATTGCTGCATGTAAGTGAACAGCAATGGTTAATCTAAATTTTGGGCATATACCTACCAGTGATAGTCAGGTGCCCAGGGGAGCGGTAGGAAAGGAGTGACTGCCTGCAGTACTGTCTAGGGGCAAGGAGCGCTCGATGAGCTCCTTCCGCTGCCTGAATGGATAATATCAGGCTTTTTTAAAAAGTACTGAAAGAATTCCTGCCCTGTCTGTTGAGGAATACACAGCGAACTGGAGGCTCTTTTTCAAACTTGTAAATTATTTAATCTGGGAAGGAAGAGAGCTAAAGGAATTATTCATCCTTATCCTAACTACTAGCAGAATGCACAAGATGAAGACAGCTGCTTAATGAAAAGGTAGAGGAGGGGAGGTAATCTGTGGTCTGTGATTAACTCTCAATGCATCTTCTACATGACAATGGAAGAAAGGCTTTTTTCCCCATCCCCTAACTGTCCCTGGGGATTTTTTGTTTGGTTGGAGAGGGTGGGGAGGGGGGAGTTGTCTGCTCTTTTGCCTGCTGCTCAAGTTTCATTATGTAGTAGTTTCAGTTCTGTAGTAAGCAAAGCACAGCAAGTTTTTTCAATGAATATTTATGTTTGGAAATAGCATTCTTACACACAGTGACTATGAAAAGAATCTAATTCTAAAATCATCACAAACTTCATTTGTGATGGCACATATGTTTTCTGTACTTTTTAAACCTCGCCAGGTTAATTCTACAGGATTCACGTTTTCCCATTTCCATCATTCATGTTTTGACCTTTTGTAATTCTATTCTGTATTTGATGCCATCTCCAAATTATAGGGCTGTAGCCTAGGTGGATAATGCAAGCTGATAAACTACACATAGCAACTTTGATAGCTGGGTTAAACCCCTGCCCGTGGCTTTCAAGCTTGAGTTCCATGTTGGGCTTTCAAGTGAGACAGACACAAAATGATGCTGCAGCAAATCCATGGTCAAATGCTCATTTATGCAAATAACCTTCCTTGGAAATTAGGACTTGCTGGATCCTATTGTTTTTCCTGAGTGAATGGCAACAGCACAAAACCCCCCAACCATTTTCCAAAAAATAAAAAAAAAACAAACACCCCTCTTTTTTGACACATTCATGAATCAGAATATTGGAAAACTTGAGATTTCCTTCTCTTACCTGCACTGAAAAATAGGGGTTTTTTTCTCACCTTTTTCCCCCAGGTGAACCTCCTTTTAACTTGCAGAATGGAAGGCTGGTTTCTGACCTGGGTTGCAGAAGAACAGATGATCACCTAGGAGGACCAGAAAGGGGGAGGGAGGCTCAACTGAGGAGGGGAAATACAAAAATATGGAGGACAGAGTCCTAGGGAGAGGAGAAAAAATTCAAGCATAGGGAGAGCCCTGAGCTGGGGGAGGGAGATGGAAATAAAGAGTGGAATGATGGTAAGAACAGGATTAGGGAATAAGAGTGATGAAGGAAACAGAAGGGTGGGTAAGATGAGGCACGAAAGAAAGGAGCAGCCAGGAATGGGGAAGGGGAAAGAAATAAGACCTTACCAGGAGAAGGAGGGGAATACAGAAAGGTCCTTTTGGTGTAGGGTCATGGTGCATGGAGGACACAAGGATCCTTGGGCTGGGGGGCAGAGCAGAGGGGCTGGGGGGTGCAGGGAGCACAGAGTGGCCGGAGGAGCTGGATGGCTGAGGAGAGATTGCACAGGGTTCCCAGTGGCCTCCTTTGGCTGGAGTGAGATAATTCAATTTTTTTAAATAGTGTGGGGATTCATAGTTTACATTATTGTGTGGAAACTAAGTTAAGACTGTCTTTGTACGCCCACGGTGAGGAATGCTTTTTCTTTAGGGTTTTTTTCTTTCCTTTTTTTTTTTTTTTTTTTTCCTTTCTGGTGAGGATAAGCCAGCAATAAATTGCAGTCATGTCAGAGTCTGTAACAAATGCGTGCTTCAGAAGCGGCTCTCCTGGCCCTCTTAGGTGAGGTGCCCTGGCAACAGCCTTGTCTGTCCGCACAACAGCATGAAAAAAAAAAGGGGGGAAAAAAAAAAAGGGGGGGGGGATGTTTACTGTTCCCAGCCGATAACAGGGGAAAACTTTCGTTTTGAAGTGCAAGTCCTTGGGAGTGAGTGTTGGGGAGGGAGAGCTCCCCAGCCCCGCTGTTGGCAGCAGCCTGCCCGCTGGCCCATCCTGCCAGCCCTGCCTGCTCCCCAGCAGCGGGTCCCGTACCACAGGCTGCTGCTGCTGTTACTTTTCGATCCCCAGTACCGACTCTTGCTTTCCATAATTTACTTCATACACCCCCCCCAGGAGCGGGTCCACTTACTGCAGCCTGGTGCTGCTGCCGCCCTCTTACTTTCTGTCCCTCCCGGCACCGACTCTCGCTTCCCGTAGTGTTCTTCATATTTGGAAACGTGCTGATAGTAATTGTTGGGAGAAAAAGGATGTTACAGAACTCTTGCTGCCCAGTGCAGGGGGATGCACTTTCTGCTTTGAGATTTCAAAGAAAAAAAATGTTTTTAAGTGAGAGCGAAGAGCTTTAATGACCATTTGAAGACTATATGGTTCTGCCTGGGCTCAGACTGCATCAAAGCAATCGATAGATCCATGAAAATTTGAATGAATTCAGTAATACTGCAGTGTGAAAGCACTTTTCTTTTAGTTCTGTGATAGGTAACTTTTTTAAGTAAACAGGATAGGGAATTGTTATGGACTGAAGGACGCACGCTCTGTGTTTTAATCACAGTGGAAAATTATTAATATGCTTTCCTTGTTTACATAGAAATTCACATCACTGCTTTGGGTTAGTTACTGTGACATTGGGACGTTTCAAGAAATGTGATACGAAAACAGAATGCAACTTGGATTAAAATGAGTCTTGCTGTTTCTCAATAAAATTTTTGGTATTTGTTTCTCAGTTACAAACTGTTTTAAGTTTATAACTTTGCTTCTTCTGAGAGTATACTTGGAGTACTTGATATGCAAAAACAGTACAGATGAAGCTAAGAAGTAGTAAAATATGTACAGTTAAATCATATCTGTATTTTAACTTCTTGTTTAATTTCACTTTGACAGAGAAAAGTATTTTAATATTCTGTATTGTATAGTTTTAATTTCTAGGTTTGTACTTGATCAATGATCAGGCAAGATCAGCCAGTTTTTTACAGCCACTTCTCTTTGCCCAAATCCTGTATATTTACCCAGATAAATGAAAGGCTAAATAGGGGCCTGTTAGTCTTTTCAGGTAGAGTTTGGTATTTCAAATCCTGGTCCAGGACCCTGATACTGACTTTGGCCATAGATGCTGTGATATGAATTGCTTGGAGAGATGTTTTATGAGGAGTTGGTTTGGTTTATTTTTTTGGTTTTATTTTATTTTATTTATTTTATTTTATTTTTGGTTGTTTGGGTTTTTTTAACAGTTGGTAAACTGTAATGGTATTTCCTAATAACTATATATAATTATGGAGAGGTCTATATGAAAATGTGGTGTTACCGTTGAGGGACTCAGTCTCTTTTGAGACATCCAGGCAGCCCTTGTTTCTATTCATAGTTTATTTTTTCTGCTTTTGACTCTGACAGGGGAGAGTTGGCCTGAGGGGAACTAGCAAGTCTTTCCTCAAGCTGCTATGCTGTAAATGTCATAAAACAGCAATTTGGGTTTTATTTCAGCAGGATTTTGTTGAACCTGTGCCTGACTTTGGGAGGCTCTCTTGAAGAGTCCTACAAGGGAACTGCTTTAAAGAGCTATTTTAAAATGGTTTAGTGTATGGGGAGTAGGAAGATGGTGTTTTTCAAGTGTGGATGATATAAAACTGTGCACTAATTCACTTCTGGGTTCATGGGGTTTTATTGGATTACTTTTTACCACAACACTAAAAACATTGACTGGAGTAGTTGATGCAATCAAGTGTAATGCAAGGGGTCAAAATAATGATCTTAAGCCTTTGCCCCAAGGGTCAAGGCAGATTTAGGCAGTTTGAATCACTCAAAGTTACCTTTATAATAATCCTCTCTTTCTTGACCATGAAACAGTGATTGTCTCAGACACAATAAATTCTTGACTTTTGTTTTCTTACCAGCTAGCAATGGGTAGAACATAACTGTATGGGGGAAACCATTCAAGAGTGGAAGACAAGGTTGAGCAGGGTTTGCTCTTGACTCCTGGGAACCAGGGCTGCTGTTTGTGGATTAATCTGCATTTTTAAACTTCAACAAGTCACAAGAATCCCATTCCTCGTTTTGTCTTTTTGTCCAAAGTAATGCTTACTTAACATAAAGCTTTCCATCCTGGACGTAAACCACTATCAAATTAGCAATGTTAATTTATTTCCAATTAATTTCCTACACTGCAGCTAAACAGAATATAGCTCATTAAAAATGTTATCAGAAATTTGTGCTATGTTGTCTGACTGTGTGCAAAAACATATCACATTGTTCAGGTAACATCACAACTATATTAAGCATTTTTCATATTCTGGATAGATAAAGTTAATATAGCATAGAATATTTTTTAGACTACTAGCTGGAAGGGGGGAAAAACGCAGAAACATTCAACTCCTAAAGATTGCATAAAGATGCTAGCACCACCCAACTTCCTATTCCCCCCATTGTTTCTGCAAAATAAGTACTGAAAAACAGATGTCTGGAACGTAATGAATTTGAATGTCCCCCATAATAAGTTGTTACTTGTAAGCTCGAAAAGGCTTTATGAATTTTACTTTATGATTCACTGTTATTACCATAAAAATCGGGAGTTGCACAGAAATGTGTTCAAGAGAAGAATCATTAATATTCTTTCCAGCTTGATCTTGTTGGTTCAGATATGAACTGTATGAATTCAGACTTTTTCCCATATGTAAAATCTTCAGCTGCTGCCTTTACCGGATTTAGAGATTATTAAAAAAAATCGTAATAACAGCTCAGGGAACAGTTGAGAACTGTCTGTCCTATACTGTCTGACCCTGACCAGCTTTTCTCCACGTGGCTTTAAATCTTCATGTAATATAATTCGGAACCAGCTCGGATATATTTTAATGCACCTAATCTCTCTGAGCACAGGTTTTGTACAGGCAGCATGCAGAGCTCTGGCTAGGCAGCTATTGGGACTGCTGGCAATCGACAGTGACTGCAAAATTAAAATAGATCTTTGGATGTTACAGAAAGTCTTTCATCACCACAGCGTTTTCGCTGCAAATTTAAAGCAGCTACAAGTGGAGAGCGGCGCTTTGAGCAGCTCATTCTTATTCTGACTGCAGCTTGCACTGCAGCATTTCCGTACACTTCATGTTTTTCTATTAGAAATGGCATATTAAAGAGATCCTCTGAAAATTTTTTTTGAGGTTTAGAGGACCTCTGTCTAGAAAGTATAGGCTGCTAGGCAGGGTAATGGTTTGCTAGCGTAGTTCCTGGCTCGTACTGGCTTGCCAAGTGAGCCACAGAAAGCCTCTCCCCAGCCCCTTTACTGCTCTGGCTGCTAGCTGAAAAACAGACATATAGGTGATCATATTTTATAAGTATGCTTTTCTCTTAGGAGAGTTCTAGAATTAATTCTATTCAACTCACTGATGTCCTGCTGCAGAAGGCAGTATCCGCTCTTCTGAACAAATTCTGTTGCCGGTGTTGGCTGCACTTGATTGTACTTCTGATTTTTCTCTATTTTTTATTTGGGGAGCTTCCTAAATTCTGTAGCTACATGAAAAAAGCAGAGGAGTAAGATTTAATGCAGAAGTCTTCAGAAATATTTCAGTGTATGGTGGGAAAAAAGAAGTTTATTTCATATAAGACCTGTAATGAATATTAAATTGTGAGGGACTTTCTCTGAATAACTGTAAATATGTTGTGTTTTGGTGGTTTTACCCCAAATATCCAAAAAGGATGTATAAGACTGTACTAGAAATCCATATACATGGATCTTAAATGCAGCAGTAGGAGTCTTTAGATGATTTTGCAAACTAGCATCTCAAGAAGAATGACCTGACCATGAAATCTCTTTGTTTCTAATTAACCAAAGTATTGCAGCAGCATTTTAAGTCTGTTTTAATGCAGTGCATTATTTAGGAAATATTCGGGGGGAGGAGGTTTTTCCACATATTTCTTGTGGCTGGAGGTTCTGTCTAGGAGACTTTGCATTTTTCTCAGTCTTCAAGTATTGATCAGTTAATTTATTTGTCAAGATTATAAATAGTGTTAGCTTTATAAAAACTACAAAAAAACAAACAAAAAGAACCCCCAAAACCTCAGCCCATGCAACTAGTTGTTTTTCCCTATAATGCTCACTCCTTTTGATCAGTTGTGATATTTTTTTTCTCCAAATTCCTTGCTAGCCTTTTTAGTTCAGTCAGGTTTTAGTTAGCTCATACAGAACTCAGATTTCATGAGAAACTGGAAAAGTAACTGAGAGCAAGCATTAAAAAAATCAGCACTCAATCCCCTATTCATCTTGGTCCAGGTATATGATACATTAATGCTTATTATTTATTTAAATGCTTCAAATAGGTTTGGAACCACAAAGGAAGACAGTCTGCCTTGTGAAGTTTGAAATAGAAAAGACTGGCCCACAGAGGGCTGTATTTGAAACCCCAGAGAAAAAGGGAAGCAGATGATTTAAATATATTCAGCCCATAAATATGCTGATTCTGTTGGGTATCGTGGAAGGAAACGTCTCAAGGAATTTGAATTAGCATGCAGTGGTGGTTTAGAGAAATGGAGCGGGACAGTATCTGGCTTCATCACTTGCGGACCCATCCTCCTCTCTCCCGTCCTTCCCACCAGTGCCCTTCACTGTTTCCACCCGCTCCATCACCTTGCCTGCGGCACTGAAACCAGCTCAAGGTTCTCAGTTTTGGGCTGGCTCTGCGCCACCCTGCAGGACAAGGGGTAATGGTTTTAAATTGGAAGAGGGAAGATTTAGATTAGATATTAGGACAAAATTCTTTCCTGTGAGGGTGGTGAGACACTGGAGCAGGTTGCCCAGAGAAGCTGTGGATGCCCCATCCCTGGAGGTGTTCAAGGCCGGGCTGGATGGGGCTTTGAGCAACCTGGTCTGGTGGGAGGTGTCCCTGCCCATGGCAGGGGGGTTGGAACTTGATGATCCTTAAGGTCCCTTCCAATTCTAACCATTCTATGATTGACTCTGTCCCTTCACTGTTTTCCTTAAAATCCCTTTGCCTTTATTTGGCACTGTTCTCTGCCTGCCAGTATGGTGTGACCTCTGCCTGTTCGGATAGATTGCTGTCATCCCCCATTGCCTTGTGTTTCTTGTGTCTCTTTGCTGTTTCTTTTCCCATGCTGGAGGTGCTGCCGGGGAGGGGTGATATATCATTTCTTGGTGCGTGCACAGTGCCTGTCGCAGTGGGATTCAGCCGCGTGACTGAGCTGCCTCCAAGTTACCGTGGAAGAGATAGCTGGAATAATCGCAGTGGTTAGGATGTGATGGGAAGGCAGCAGAGGAATGGGACTGCTGGGAAGCATTCATAGGCTCTTGCTGCTGGCAAAGAGGTGAAAGCAGGAATATGGGTAGTGAAAGTAATGGAATATGAGGCTAAATCGATTGTATTCTGTGGGACAAAAGTGTATTGTGCTTGCAGGCAATGACAGGAAATTTAGAGATGGTATGGTGGGAAGAGAGATTTTGAGATATTTAAGGAGGCAGAGAGGTTACATGTTTGACAACAGGCTTAAGGAGGTATTTGAATGATTTCCTTCTGTGTGCATTTAGAAGAAAGGTTAGTTTCATAATGAAGGACGTTAAGAGGTAAGGAATTTTGATCACGAGACGTGCAATTTTTAGGTCTTGGATAGCACAAACTGGTTTTAAAATAGGTGAGAAGCAGTGCTATACAGGGTCAGATAGGAGACGGGAAACATGAGATCAAGCATTAAAGGTGATCTTGTAAGTTATAATTTTCTCTGACAGTACATGGTACTGCTGTCTATTGTAATAGGGAATGAGAGAGAGATTTGAAACTTTAATAACAATATTGTTCAGTTCCTGTCTTAAAGGCAAGATCCTAGAAGGTTTTTTTGTTGTTGTTTGGGGTTTTTTGGGGGTCTCTTGTGGTTTTCTTTGGGGTGTGTGCTGGGGTATTAATGACTGGATTGGGGGAAAAACTGGAATAGATTCAGGTAAAAGATAGAGTAGGCAAGAATCAAACTATCTGACGTGTTAATTAGCTGGTGGCAGGTATATTGCTTGTGCTCAGCCCCTGTCTTCCTACCCCTCTGTTTTGCAGGCCAACAACAAACCAGAGATCGAAGCAGCCCTCTTCCTGGACTGGATGAGGCTGGAACCACAGTCCATGGTGTGGCTGCCCGTCTTGCACAGGGTGGCTGCTGCTGAGACCGCCAAACACCAAGCAAAGTGTAACATCTGCAAGGAGTGTCCAATTATTGGATTCAGGTACAAGCTCGCTCCCTTTCCACATGTACTGCTGCTTGGTGGGTCAAGAGCTCGGCTTGTTTCCAGGCTAATCGTGTGCTTGATTTTATGCGTGTTGTTCAGGGGAAAAATAATGGTGGCAGGGCACAAAGGAGGGTTGACACCTAAACTGGGTGCAGTGATGTTAAAGAGAACAAAAATCATCTGTCACTTAAGATACAAATCCTCCTCTGTTCCCTGCTCTTGCCTTCCGTGGCTCAACCAAAGCACTGGTAGATAGCACTACTAGTACAATTTGCTTTACATTCAGTCTATCCTATACATGCAGTTACGTTTTCTGAATTGAATCCTAATGAATTGCTTTCTGTCACGGTATAAAGCAAGGAAGTGCCTTGGAAATTCTCAGATGTGTAAAGCTACGTGTGTGTTTCTCAGAGAAAGAATGTTGTTGGTGGAACATTAACCCGGAGTGGGGAAATGTTGCTGGTCTATTTAAACATATGGATCGACACCATGGTTACTATGGCAATGAATAAGTCACTGTTGTAAAATGGCTGTGTGTTGGTATGGCTGTTGAGAATCCACTTAACAGCTAAGTAAATACTCACTTTCAATTACGCCTAGACTTGTTTTATCACTTTGCATTGCAATAGCTGCTTTGTATGGTTTTTGTCCCTTTTACGAATGGTCTTCTTTTACCATAGGCATTTCTCCTTCTATGGTATCATGTTATTTCCAAAGACCTTTCTTTAATTTGGTTTCTAAAACCCAGATAGAGGACAGTAACAAACAGCACCACATCGAAAAGCCATCATTTTGCTCTAACCTGGGAGAGCGAGAATGTTGCTTTTATGCACGTAGTGGGGCAGTGCTTTCTATTATGCAATTTCACAGGCGGTGAATCTGAGTTTTTGCTCCAGTGAGGCTGTTCCTCTGACCATCTAAATTCTTCTCCTGATTTTATTCCCCTTGAATATCTTAACTGGGAAATTATAGATATTACTGAGGCAGAGTTAGGGATGGGATGTGAGTAGTTCAACAATCCACAAAGTCTAATTCTCAGATACAGTCTATGAACTAGTATGAGTTACTTACGTGGTTTTGTATAAACAGCCAAAGACAAGTAGGTGGAATTGAAAAACGCAGCACTTGGAAAATCAAAGGATGGCAAGTGAATGGATAGTCTGTAGTGAGCATAGAGAACTCGGGAAGTGAACACTGGAGCTCTGTGTTTGCCTCTAATTTTACTTGACTGATCTCATCTGTCTCTTAAATTTATATAACAAATCTATTATCATGATAGTAGAATCTGTTTGTCGCAGATTTTTTCTCTGGCTTTGCAAGTCATTGAAACCCTGTGTACACACTTGACAAAAAGACACTGTATAGGAAGGCTTTTAGAAAGCTAATACTGTGTGCCTCAGTACGTATAAAACAATGCTCTTTTGAGGTCATTGTGACTGTACTGCTTCGCGTATTTGGAACAAGACAACCCTTATGCCTCCGGCTCTTTCAAGCACTTGAGCATAGCAGATACAACAGTTAGCTGCCTCATAGAGCTGATGAGATTAAATAATGGCCTCAAAGTGCATTCGGAGTTTTGCATGGATGAAATGCCATACAGGAAAATGGTTTTGATAGAGGTGCTAGGAAGGACACAAACAAATTCCTCCCTTGTATGCAGCACTTAGTAGTTTACTGGAGTAACTTGTTGAGGAGGGCATTACTTATTTGAATTTTACTTCCTCGGGATGTTCTGTGTTAGGAATCATGATGAAGAGCAAAGGAACTGAAATTAGCATTACAGAAACAAAAAGTGTGGCAGCGTCTTTTGTATGTTAAGAGAGACTGACGGTGTAGAAATCCTCACTGTTGTCCACTGTTAAAAATTTTTTGAAGACGCAGATCTTTGATAAACATCTGATACGGCAATACCTGTCTCTCGGTGGCAGAGGAGCATTGCTTGGCATTACACATTGTGTGATGTCTCAGGGAAGAGAACTTACTGATGCAGAAAACTTGGCCAGTTGATATGAAACACTCACATACAATGCTCTGAAGCCGAAGATTTTTTTATTTTTTTTTTTGTTCTCTTTTAGGTACAGAAGTTTAAAGCACTTTAACTATGACATCTGCCAAAGTTGCTTCTTCTCTGGCCGTGTTGCAAAAGGTCATAAAATGCACTATCCCATGGTGGAATACTGCACACCAGTAAGTAGCTGTTTTACTGACCCTTACCTCTCCCTTCTTAAGTAGAAAGGAAAAACTTCATTTCCTATGTGCAAGGTAATGGAGCATTTGGGGGGCTTTTCTTTCCTCTCCTATAATTAAATCACCTTTTATATACTATACATGCTAGCAATTTCTGATCCTTAGTAAAGGATACTCCAATGGTTTGAAGTAAATTGAAGTTTATTGTTTGTACAATGCTGTGTCATAATGTATTATTGCTTGCTAAAGACTTGTTCTGTGTTCAGTGCCATAGTTCGCTTTATGAATCCCGCAGGAAGCCTGTGATTTGTGCGAATGCACATTTGTATCTTGGGTCACACAGTTTTCTCTATATCAGCTTGAGATTTTTCTTTCATTCCCCAGCAAGTTGCTGCTTCGCTTGTTTTCACCGCAATGCTATGATTGCATTTTTAAGTTCTTTACTATTTAGTGGTACCTTTGTATTATATGATTTCTTGATGATATAAAATACTAGGGAAGTTCTGAAGAGTAGCAAGTCAGATTTCATTTCTGAAGACTGGAAGCCGAGGTGTTCTGTGCAGCGCAATGCAGATGTGCTGCATTCATTGGTGGTGTGATGAGGGTCTTCACCTTTGTTTCGCAGCTCTCAAAAGGATCAGTTTTGCGTAAACATTTCTTTCACACCAGGCAGCTGGCAAAGGAAATTCCATATTACTCTCTCAGCATGTTCCTTTTTCTTTCTGGCCACTCATGACCAATGCAGAGGGGCATAAATTAGAGGAGCTTTCAAGTTGTCCTTCCATGATGCAGCACAATTGAGCTTTCAGCTGCCTTTGCTATTGTTTGTGGTGGTCTTGAAGCAGTGTGCTCTCTGGCTGTCATTTCCTGGTGTGAGGATGGTCCCTTGTTCTTTCATCTGCTGGTCAAATATAAATGGTGAAAATAAAACATCAAAATTATACAAGGGCTAGCTGCATAAAATTATGTGAGTGGTCTTTACAGCTTCATCCAAACAGAAAGCCATGGCCAAAATGAAGACTCAGCTTTTCTTAGAAATGTAGGAATGAGAGAGGAAAACTTATTTCCCTTACTAAAGCAAAACCCGGCATTTTTGTTAGTTATAATTTATGGATATTTATTTACATTCTCTATCAACTTTTACTGTAGCATTTAAATTATAGTATTTAATTGGCATCTCTGTAAGGGCAGCTACCATGCATTTGCTGGCTTTTTGTCAGTATTCTTTTTCAGCCTCGTCCCCCAGGGGCTGAGGTTACTGGAAAGGCCGATTTGCCCGAACTCCTGCACGAGTCAGAGGGAAGCACTGGCGCTGCCTGGGCAGGTCTGAACAGACATCTCCATCGCAGGCATTCCTTGAGCTAACTCTCATCATCTGAGTCAAAGGCAGAGCGTTAGAGAAGTTCCTTCCAGCTGCAGCGGAATAGCTCCTCGCCGAATCGGCCCTGGGTCTCGTTTTGCAGCTTGCCACTCGAATTCTTGCTAACAAGTGACACGGCAGGTTTGTGAGTGGTGCACAGAATGCACACACCAACATCTTGCTGCTATTTTCTTAACCCGTTCATGAGACGTGTTTTGAGAACAGAGAAAGGAAAAAAGATTGTGAGACAGCCCCCACCCTGCGGCATCTTACCGCAACGCAGGGTCCAGCATATTTCTGTTCTCCCTGAAAATACAGGTTACAGGCAAACACAGTGGTGAACAGAGAACTTGCAGCAGCATCCAGCTTGCTGGATCAGAATAAAGAGCCATTCATGGCCAGTACATGTTTTTGTGAATCCTGAACTCCAGCAGCCCATGCTAATGTGCCGTGCCTGGCTGCACCAGCAGCCAGCTGAATTAGGGGAGGATTAACTGGGGCTGGAATAAAAAAAAAAAAGTGTGAGACGCACAGCAAGCCCTGATCTTTTTTGTGTTGCTGCTATAAAAAAAATAAAAAATAAACCCACATACTGTGTGACTGAACAAGACATCCACTGAAGATATCATGTCTAGCATATAATTGTTTTCTAAAGGAATGAAAAGGGGTTTGCTGGTGCCAGAGAATTTTTTCCTCTTCCTCCAGACAAATCTCTCACCTTAAAATGCATTTTGGCAGACAGAAGACATGATGCCACCTTTGTTATATCTTTGGAATAGCTGGATGTGCACAATGAAGTGTTTTGATATTCTTATTCACCCTCCTTCTTACTTCCGGAAATTTTGGAGCACTGGAGTCTTTAATTCTGCTTAAGGGAGATTTGAGAACTCGTGCTAAATATCTGAGGGATGTGATAAATTTTCTTCTCCTGCAAAAGGTTGAGCTAGAGTAAGGGCAAGAGTAAGGCTGCTCCCTAATTTTCATTTAGACAGAAAAATTGCAGCTATTATTCCTGAAAGCAACACAGCTCAATTTGTTGTTCAAAGAGAGGTGACTTTTAAAGAGCTTTCAAATAAACCATAGAAGACAACTTCTAGACTGGGATTTAAGTGTAGGATTGCTTTTGTGTTTGGGTTTAATGAACAGTGACACACCAGCATATAAAACACCTTGTTAAAGTAAGCCTGTCAAGACCAAGATACCTTTCTATAGATAGTGCTTACAGTTAAGGCTGAGGTCTGGGGTAGGGGTTGGCAAGGCACTTTCTGAAACCCAACTGTGAAAAGTCAGACGGTGGTAAAGTTCTCCTTATGTCATAAAATAGTTTTGGTTTCAGAATAGTTTTGGAACATTCTCGGCCCAGCTGCCTCTGCAGCTTAAGAGAGCTGGGATGCTGCAACTGCGTTGTTTCTTCTTCGTAAACCAGTTCCACTGAGAATTTTGTTTTGGATGATTTTGCTCTGAAAATCATGTGGAATAAATCATAAAGTTTGGCTGAAAATAGCCTCAGTCTATCATCTTGTCCACATAATAATCACATTTTCTCTGCCTTTCTTGTGTTCCTTGAACATTTTTGAAATGGAAATTGAATCACATGAGAGGTACCTGGTCCTTCTAGTTGTCAGGGGAAGACATATTTTTTTCATGGAATTCTTGTGCTACCAGCTAGATCAGGATGTTTCTGTGCAAACACACCATTTTACTGTTTGGTTCTCATGCAGGAGGTTCAGGGGAGCAAGGAGGAGGAAGATCAAAGCAAAGAATGTTTTATTGTTAATCCTGCCTGAAAACAATCCAAATTGCAGTCAAATGCAATGGGAAGCGTTCACAACGTTGAAAATAAGCAAAGCAGGAATAAAAGGTTATAAATGATACAGGTGAACAAACTGAGCAGAAAGCTGATGCTGACCTGGTTCAGAGCTCTCCTAGCAGGTGTTGCAGATGGCAGTTGGCACAGGGAATTCCCTCCTGCTGGGGCATGTGAGGCCACCTCAGTAAATCCCCTTTCTGGAGTCCTCTGGGTGGTCTGGGTATGCTTAATCCCTCTGTTCCTTAAAATGTCTTTTCTTCTGGTGTATTGAGGAAGCGATACTTAAGATTCTTGAGAATTATCTCTGTTTCTTGAAAATGCAGATGCTGCTGTACTGGCTTGTAGGTTCTGCTGTGTCACTTCTCTGTCAATTTTGCTCACACCAAATTTTCCCACCAGACAGACTGACCATAATGAGAGTCAAATTCTTTCCAGCTTTACATGAAGCTTTTAGGTCTTGTCAGTACGGGGATAGTGCTTGTCCTTTCTGTTAAAACATTTCAGTCTTTCTGCACATTATTTTTCAGGGCATCCTTAATTTTTCTACCCAGACAATTGTTAAAAATACATGCATCTGTATTTCAGCAGCTCTGTGAAGTTTGGCTTGACTGATAGGTCCCGGCACCTCCTTCCTCTTTAAATAGAAGGCATCGAACTCATTAAAAAATGTCAGAAAGATTAACTTTTCCTTCATTTCTTCCCTTCAAATTAGATACACTGGAGAAGCAATATCGTTATGTGGGTCAGGAAGAACTTAATTTATTGTTGAAGAGCTGCATTTCAGGGTTGAGTGTCTCTGCAAGGTGCAGAGAAGGGAGTGCAGCCTGACTAAAGTAACTGAAGTCTTCCATTAGAATTCTTCAGAAAATTGCCTGACTCTTCTTAATCAGGCTCGCCAGAAGTTTTGCATCTTCCCAGCAGACCTCCTTTGAACTCTTCCTGGCTCGTTCTGGTCTTTAGGAAACCAATTCCACTTTACACTCATCTTCTGGGCTCTCCAGCAGCAAGGAAAGATGCCCACAGGCAAGGGAGCAGAAAACTTTGTGCAAATTGTTCTCTCCTCAGGATATTGATCTTAAATGCCTGCTAGCTTCAGATTAAACAGACACAGGAAGAAATAACTGATCTAAGAGCTTTCAGCAGCTCTCACCTGCTTCTTGTTTCTCTTTGATCAAAATATTAATGGCAGAGGAGACTGAGAAGGGAAACTGAAAAGCAAACACACTGAGAGCACAGTATGGACTGACAAGTCCATGAGGTGTGGATGATGAGCGTGTTGTAAGTCAGGATCCAGCCAGGATCCAGTGAAGCAGCTGGCTGGACGCACGGACCAGCTGTTTATCCTCCGTTACAGCCACTTCAGTGTTAAACTAAAAGCAGGCAGAGTCCCCCGAGCCAGGTGAGGAACTGACAAATTCTTATCAAATTATTGCTTGTCCTCTGGAGATCACCTGAGATGAGGCATGAGCCTGTCAGGGGGTTTTGGAGCTTCACTTTTTCCTCCTTCCTCCCCACTAGCAGTGTTACTGTGTAGTACATTGTAAGATGATGGTGATAAATAAAGAAAATTTGTGGTTCTGGAGATCAGGCTGTTGGCAGCATTGCTTGATGTGGCCAGAGCTCTTCCAAATGACCCAGCAAAAGAAGAGGCAACCGAAAAAACTGTAGTAACATCATGAAAGATTATTTCATTGTGATTTGTGGCTTTCAGACAACTTCAGGAGAAGACGTCCGTGACTTTGCCAAGGTACTAAAAAACAAATTTCGAACAAAAAGATATTTTGCAAAGCATCCGCGAATGGGCTACCTGCCTGTGCAAACTGTCTTGGAGGGAGACAACATGGAAACGTGAGTAGCTCTAAAGTGTCTAAGTAGCAATGCATTTGGTCTGCTCTTTGAGCTCCCCAGCTGGTGCCAACTCCCTTCACTTCCTAAATGCATAAAGTCTCTTTATTTTTTTTTTCATTTTTGTTAACCTTGGCTGGCAGGAAAACACAAGCTGGGGTTCCAATTGCCATTACTTTTATGTTTTCACCTGTCCTTATACAGGAACTTTGACTTCAGTTAGTAAAAGAAAAACACTTACCATCTCACTGAGATCCTTATAAACTTCAAAGTTTGATATGGCAATTTGGAGGCTAACGATCTCTTCATTAAATTTTTATTTTCTTCCAAATGGGTATCTTTCTGTGTTTTTATTTTTTTTAATTAGGCTACTGTGTTTGCAAGCTTCCCAGCCGGTTTCATCTTTTCTCACCCTATAAATTTAGTCTTATTAAATGACTTTGAAGTCTTTATGGAAAAAAAGGCAATAATGATGCACATGGAGAAATCAATGAGTAACCGAGTTCCCTTTGGGTTTTTTTACAAGTTTAATCAGTTGTTTAATGGCAATTGCACACAGCTTGTTCTCGCTCTCTCTCTTTCTCTTTCTCTTTCTCTTTCTCTCTCTTTTTTAATTTTAGATTTGATTTCTTTCTCACTTTTTGGTTGGTTGCTCTTCACAGTTATTCATGTTGGTCTGTTGGATTTCTGTTTTTTAGTTGTGATTTATTTTATTTAATTTTATTTTTTTAAACCTTTCTGTGATTATTTTGCTGCTAAGTTTCTTCTGCCTCTCTCTTCACCTCCTCATTTTTTGTCTTGCAGTCCTGTTACTCTGATCAACTTCTGGCCAGTAGATTCTGCGTGAGTACTTTTGCTGAAGTGTGCTGCTGCTGCTACTGCTGCTGCGTTCCCTCACTTTTTTTTGTTTGTTTCTTTATTTAGTTTTACATAAATTCATTTCCTTCTTTCTTTATGATTATTTTCTTTGGTGCACTCTCTGAAGGAGGGCTTTGATCCCAAATGAATAGAATGGGACAAATCCAGCAATTCCCAGCAATCGTGGATTATGCACTGTATACTCTTTCTGGAGTATGTATTTTCACCGAATTAACAGGGATTTTGGTGCAGTCCTACTAATGCTTATGAGAATTTGTCGTTTAAAAGCCTGTGTTGCTGAATAAGTGTCAATCCCTCTGAATGTATACTAAATGCTTTTTGAAAGAGATTAATTGGACATGATGGATTTAATTCAGTTTCAGGAATGGTGTTGCTTTGTAGATAAAGCTATAAATTGGTTTTACACACAACTGTGCACACCCACACACTCACGTGCTCCAATTAGTCCAAAGCTCACTGGATGTTTTATTACAACTTCTTAGATACATTAAAATTTATGAAGGCAGGTTGAAATGGGGAAATGTTTACTGTATTTTTTTCAGAGTTTAAAAAAGCAGGGGGTTTCAACTATGAATTGGAATTTCATTCTTGCACCATTCCTGCACACACATTGTCTTACTATTGTAGTGATACCCTCAGCATAAACTAAAGATATACTTATCAATGTGGCTTTTGCTACTACTAGTGTTACATGGATGATTTTAGAATAATGTTAAATAAGGATTATTTTTAATTCACATATTGATAACTACTGAGAAACTAATAAATATAATTTTATATATTTCTATATGGTGAAATGTATATGGCTTGCACCTTCATTGAATTTTTGGTAGAATAAAAAATAGTGAAATGTCTACATTTGAATATTGGTTTATATTTTTCATTTGAAGAACAAAAAAGTGGGAAGTCAAATGAAGTGCTCTTCCTCTAGGAAATTTAAGCAACCAAGAAATGCATATAATACTAAACCTCATGTTTGAGGATTCACCCGCAGAAAATGCTGAAAAGCTGGAGCCAGACTGAAATAGAGGGGCTTTAAACTTCAGGATGCATTTTTGTTTCTAACTGCATCTGGGGATGATTGCAGCATACTCTATACTCAACTGTGGATCTAGACTTACCCTTTAGGATAATTGAAATGTTAAAAGTAACATTTAAAGAAAGTTTGGAGAATGTGGAATGCCATTGCTTTGTCTGTCATAACATGAAATTAAGCTGCCATAACATGCTTAATTCTAGTTCACTTACAGCAATAACATCATGGTATGCCTACACCAATAGCTTCACACCAAAGGTTTAGTGTCATCTCCTACAGGGAGTTTAAATTGTATTTAATACCTAAGAAAACTTGAGAAATACTGAGAAGCAGGATCTGTATGGAGAGGTTGCACCTTTTATCAGCCCAATTCATGTATCTGCCTGAGCACAATCATTTTGTCTGGTCTGACAAGAAAACAGAAAATTAAGAAATTAATAGTGACTGGAAAGAATTGCTCTTCATTTCGTTCTGCTAACTTTGTTCCTTTCCTTAGTGTTAGACCATCAGGGCTACCACACACATTACTGAGCTAGCCAGGTTTAAAGCTGTTTCTCAGTTTCAGGGCTGATCCCAACTTCGGCAGTCAAACCTCTTATTCTGATTATCATAAAACTTTTCCATGTTTTCTAAGATCTTGCCTTTTTTGATGCTTTCATGCCAATTTGCTGGTAATCTTCAAAGTACTCCAGAAGAGCGTTAACATAGCAGCATTTAGCAATGCTAGTGCTATCCTGACATCAATACGTGGTATGATATCTGGACCTTTTTTTTTCTTAAAAGTTAGTGATTCTTCCTGCATATTATTGAGTATTTTGCAGGGATATTCTGCTTGCCAGGCATTAAAGGGGCAATTAATAATTTTTTTGTGAGAATTTATATCTTATTACCTGGTCTGTGGGCTGTCAGTGGCATAACTACAATTTACTTGATCGTACACTTTGAAGAAGCATCAACTGCAATGCTGAACAGCAATAAAAGTGTCCTTGTCCTGCCAGCCAGGTCTCTTGGGGTGCAGGGAATTGGAGGAGGTGGTATTGGCCACTTGATCACCACTTGACTTGGAATTCCCCAGACTGCTCCCGCAGACCCCAGTTGTGGAGCCCTTTGTAACAGGGATGGTTATCTTAGCTAAATATTGGCTATGTCTCTCAGTCTTCTTGCTGACTGCTCAGACTGGTTAGGTGGACTAGGTACGTGTGCTCAGAAAGGAAGAAGTGAGCTCTAGCACAGATGGTTATCTTAGAGTATGTCTACACATAACAGCCTGCACTGACTGCAGCACAGTCATTCTCAAGCTGGCAAAAGTGTACCTCTGAGCAGCTGAATTCAACATGAAGCTGCAGTGCTTCTCAACAGATTTGCTTTCATAAGCAAGCTTTTAAAAAGCTGTTTGAGGTAGATCTCCATTGTAGTATGTTCTAAAGTGGAGACACACCTAGAAATACAGCCTCATCCTCTGCCTGCAGTTGATGGAATGACAGAAGCAGCTCCAACATTACACTCCTAGTTCACTTCTGAAGGTGAAGCTTAGTTTCAAGGCAGCAAGTATGTGATTGTGCGGTCAGGATCATGTTTTGTCTTGCACTGCTGCCAAAAGGGACATAGGGACATAACTTCTCTTCATTGCCCAGCTGGTCCCAACCAGCTACATGTACTGTATTGCTACGTGCGCAGTGCCAGGGTAGGAGGAACTAGGAGAATGACCCAGCTCAAAACTAAAGCTACTTTCAACACAGATTTCCTAGTGTGTGTACAGTATTAGCAGCAACACTTGTGTATGCATTGAAACCAAGACCTCTTCTTTCATTGATAGTACCAGCTTGGACCAGCTTTCTACTGTATGTCAAACAAATTTAAAAAAGGGGATAGCATTAATTTATCAGAAAACCATTGTTACCTTGCTCCACAATCCACTGCTTTAGATAAATTGCATCCTTTCCTCCTCCCTTCCCTAGACTGTAGATGTTCTTACACAAAATAGGATATCAAGTTGCAGAGAAGCAATCACCCATCCACATGAATCGCTGCTGTACCAAGGAACTTTGTGAACTGAGTATTTATCCTCTGGTATGCTGCAGTAATGTTTGAACATGTGATGGGTTAAAGTGCAGTTTGAGGCCAAAGCTCATTTCAGACAAAATGAGATTTGTAATACTTGGCCTGTAATGTCTAAAAGAGAAAAACGGCTGTTCTGGGAAAAGAGACATTAATAATCATGCATTCTGTGTATCTGGCATAAAGCTGAATTCAGAAGGATCCTAATTTTCTAGAGTTCTTTGCTGGCTGATTAGAAAACTGGAAGGTGACCAATCTAGTATATTTACTGCAGGATTATCAAACTCCTAACATGGGAGCGTTACAAACCACAAGAATATTACAGTTTTGGTTTATAACCAGTAAATATAAAACTTACCTGCCTCTTGCAATGCAGTGCAATCCCTGTTGGGCAGACCCAGTCTGAGCCACAGTATCTAACAATTTAAAATCAGAGAAAGACTTTCCGCAGTCAGGAGTTCCAGGAGGAGAGTCATCAGACACAGAATAAAGAGAAATTGAAATTTAGCTAAAATACAAGCTAGCTGTACAATTTTGAAAGCTGTATCATTTTTTGTTACTCCAGCACCTCCTGAAACATGGAGACTGGCAAAATCCCACACGGCAGCAAAGAATGCTCTCTGAACTGTGTAGGAAACATAACTCAATGGTGACATTTTCCAGAATTGAGGCTGTAAGAAGCAATACTCTAATTCTTGAAAAAAAGTCCCATTAATTGTTTTCATTGACAAAAAAAAAGGTGAAGAGGACCTCGTACCATCTGATTTATCAAGCAGAGAACCCAAAAGAGTTGATGGTGTCCTCCTGTGCAACACACTGATACATGTTTCAGATTACAACTCTGGAAAGATGCTAGGCAAAATCATCAGTTTCTGCAGTGTGTTATTAAAGACTCATTTCAGAAATTTTATGTTTCTTGTATTTATTTCTAGTGATTCGTGGAGTAGTCCTTAAAGGCTCTTTTAAATGGGATGTGCTGGAAGCAGGCACTGGAGCAGGGCGGGAGGCAGAGGAGAGGTTCCCAGCAGGGCTTTCACAGCCGGTGCAGGGCTGCACGTGAAACAGAATTACCAATGAAGGAGGCAGGTGTGAAGGGAAAACCGGGGCGAAAGCTCATCCATAAATCCTTTGGAAAAGAGTTCTTCGGGAATTGGTGTGAAGAAGAGTCATTGCAGCAGCCGGATTGCAAAATGGTCAAAATCCCCAGTGTGGTCCCACAGAACATTGCACCGACGGCTTGAGGAGGCACACACACAGCGCCTGGAGTTATAATGTGCTGTTTTTCAAACATAGCGTAACATAAGGCATGGAGGTGTGAGAGTATAGGCAAGCTAAGTGTCTTTTTAATTTTAAAGGGGTATTGTTTGTGATTAATCAGTGTTTTCTGCCTTATAGGCCTGCCTCGTCCCCTCAGCTTTCACATGATGATACTCATTCACGCATTGAACATTATGCTAGCAGGTATGAGACCAGCTGGACATTAGGCAGATCTTTCTCTAAACAGTCATTTAAAAAAAAATTTAAAAAATCCCAAAAGCTAGCTGCTACCTGAGCGCTTCTTAAAAGAAACGTAGGGTTTGGGGTTTTGCTTTCCAGGCTCTGGGATACAGAACATTGCTCTTCGTTGCTGCTAACCAGCCTGTCAACTAACTTGCATGCCAGAGCATCTCTGTGGTCAGAAGCGGCTTTTATGTCCTGCGGGGTGTTTGTTAAACTGTGCACTCAGGTTACTAACTTTTTAATAGGATCTTGAGCCATAGGACAAAAGATAATGGTTTTAAACTAAAAGAAGGTAAATTCAGACTAGGTATGAAGAAGAAATGTTTTACAATGAGGGTGGTGAAGCGCTGGCACAGGTTGCCCAGAGAGGTAGAAGATTCCCCATCCCTGGAGACATTCGAGGTCAGGTTGTTTCGGACTCTGAGCATCCCGATGTAGTTGAAGATGTTCCTGCTTATTGCAGGGGGGGTGGACTAGATCATGTTTAAAGGTCCCTTCCAACTCAAACCATTTTGTGATTCCATGATTCTACATAGGGTTTCATTTTTAATATGGACCCTGGTGTAATTGTATAAATCAGAAGAGCAGAAACCTCCAAACTCTATGTGAAGCTCAAGTGTCATTTTAACATTAAGTAATTCACCTTGTGGAATGCTACAAACAGGATTTTTCCTTGATTTGGAGGATTAAAATAGTGGTATATCGCTGCCTTAGGTCACTTGCCTGCTTTCTTACTGCTCTTAAGAATCAAAAAGTGGGATAATTGCACAAAAATGAAAATGTTTTTCCACCAGGCGAGCAAATTTGCAAGGGTTGAGGTAATGAAAAATTGTTATTCCAACCTCCTCTTTCTCTCCCTCAAAATCATTTGATCAGGAGAGGTATTTCTGAATTATGCAGGATATTTAGGAGGGGTTGAGTGTTGAAAACCAATGAGAAATGACCAAGTGTCACAGTTCTGATGATGACATTGCCAGGTACAAAGCAATTTGTGTAATCCCCTGGCATCTTAAGGCCTTTCTTTTATTGTAGAGTTCATTAATCATGAGGAGTGGTATATAACCTCAGAGAAAAGGTTGAAAACTTAGATGTGAGTTTAGACAGGTCATTGCAACAAATAAACAATCCTTTGCGATAGCTTATTGAAAAACTTTTTGGTAATCAACAATGCGTGTAAATTAATTTGAATTTCAAGTTCATCAAAAACATCATGCTCTTTAATTCTTTCAGGAATGTTAGAGCAAATAAAGTTTCTGGAAAACACAATTGATTTTAATGACTTTTGTTTGTTTTTCCATAGGCTAGCAGAAATGGAGAACACCAATGGTTCGTATTTAAATGACAGTATTTCACCTAATGAGAGCATGTAAGTAGGCTGTTTTAATATTTTTGATGTGCTTTTTGTGAAGGTTAATAACTTGTAATGAAATTCTGTAGTACTGAGTTTTCATGTTGATGTACCGCATCTGGTTCAATTTAATGATGAACTCATGTTCTTTCATTTTGTATCACATTGTCTAGATTTATGGGTTATAGCTTTATACCAAATTTACGCAACAAATAATTGATACTTTCAAAATTAAAAGCAGTAATTTATTCAAAAAAATTACTGATTTATTCAGCAAATAGTTCCCATGTTACTTGGGAAAAAATGCTCATCATCTGATGTGTTTTAAGGACCAAGATAAAATGATAAACCTTCTATATGAACTGCAAGCTTAATCATGGTTAAGATGCTGTAAGCTAGAAAACACTGTTGTGAGAAAAGTGTCATTCAAAAAGTTTGTGGGTCTAAACAGAAATCTTTGGTCTACAAATACCTGAAATACATTGCAAGCCAGGAGTGACTCATCCTCACCGTGAAATATTAGTAGTAAAGTTGGACTGATCATTGACAAGCATTCGTTGTACTACTTTAAAGTCATAAGTAAAAGTTTTAATTTTCAAAAAGTAGTTCAATCTAATGTCACACCAAGGCCTTTTTGTGATTTTCTGACATGATAACATTTTTCTCCTCTGTCATGATTTTCTTGGTCTTGTTTATTCTCTGAATAAAAGGACATAGAACTAGAAAAATAACTGTGAGAAATGTTTCTGAAACAGGATAGAAGCACATACGGGATTGTTGCACTTGAAAATTTGGTCTTAGTTATTTAACTGTGTAGGAGAAGCCATAGCACGGATTCTGAATCAATCAAATATGAAAGAACTCAAATCCCAACTTTTCTAAAATTGATTGTGGGTTTGTTTTTTTTTTTTTTTTTTTCTGTTGTACATTACCATCCTTACCACAGTTTAAGGAGTGGAATTGAATTTTTGGAAAATTCAGACAGAATCTAACTTTTATTAAATTTGTAGTGTTCCTGTAAAGCACAGTACCCTAGTCAGTCTTCATTCAAAGACTGATTCCAAATTGTTAGTCTTTCATAAGGTTGGTCATGAGCCTATGAGATGTTCTTGGATAGTAATAAAGCTGTTTCTTTGTTTCAGAATAGTTTCTCCTTTGACTTGGTAAGATTGTTACCTACTAATTCCGAAAGAAAATGTCCTGTACAACCAAGTGCATTGGTTTAATGTATTGGTTCAAAAAGGAGAAAGTTAAAATGACACCTCAAAACTAATACATACGCAATGGCAGTATAGTTTCACACAGTTAATGAAAACTTTGTTTCCAAGTTTTATTTCAATTTTGTGTTGTTATGGATAGCAGTAATGCTATTGCATACGGAATTTCCTGTTGTTCCCACTGTAATATTTCAGTGTTCTTAGTCACAAAATCATACGTAAGCAATATCTTTTTTTGCTTTACTTTGGTCTTACTGTGCAATTTGTTCTTTGTTTAACTAAAAGTTGTATTAAGAGGATTCAGTTAATAAGTTAGCCACAGGCTCTCCGGTTTGTTACTCAGTTTGTACTATTAAAATGAGAATAAATCTGTACATTCTGAATTTTGGAAGAAATATGATCCAGGTACAAATTGCAGCAAAATCAAAGGTCACCATGAACTCGCAACTGTAATTCTTTCAGTTTTGTCATTCAGGGTATGCTTAAGTATTATTTGTAGACATTTTTACAGGTTTTGGATTAGCAGGCTTATACGTCCATTTAGAATGATAGATGGAGATGGGAAAGGAAGGAAATAAAGAGAAATTGTGTATATATACCACAGAACATTTTGATATGCAGTGTCATTGCAATTATGTATAGCAAGTATGTGCAGGCTCAAAATCACAGAGAAAGAGTATGTCTTGCAAAGTGACATTATGTTGCAATAGTCATGTCACTTTTTCATTGTTAATTCACTTAAGATGCATAAGGATATTTACAAATGCAAAGGAGTTTTTGTAGGGAGACACAGTTGAGGTGTTTCATTAAAAGTATAAATTTAGGAACTGACAAGCCCTTAAAATTTTGTTTAGAAAAAGGAAAGGATGCCTGTTGTGAAAAATTAATATTTCCCTTTTATGAACTAATGTTAATATGCTGTACATTGCTTTAGCTCTCCTGCAGTCTATAAAATGGCATCATTAACATTTTCAGGAACAAAATGAAAACAAGGAAAATTCTAATTTTTAAACAGTAACAGCTATTCAAAATGCCTGTTAAATTCTGGATTACGAACATAACAGAAAAAGAAAGACTGAATTATTTTGTTATAAGTAAGGGCTACCAGAAAAACAAGATTTCCATCAGCAGCATCATTTTTTTTCTGTCTTTGACTTGTGGTTTCAAGAGAAACCTTCTGTGGTTTCTCACAGTTTTTGCTGGTGTTAGCTGCGTAGCTCAGGGCCTGGATGGATCTCTTTAGCACCTAAAACACCCATGTAATTCTATAGGTGGTCGAGGTCTTCAGAACTGGATTTGCTTTTCTCTTCCGGAGATATTTCTGTTTCAAATGCCAAACAGCTGCGGGGGCCACAGAAATAGAGAAAGAGAACAAATGTACTAAATAGAATATATTTGTATTTCAACAGTGTGTATCAGTTGTAATTTCAAAAAAACGAACTCAGTGAAAAATAGCCTTTCATTAGATTAAGTCAGTATTTTTTTTATTTTACAATTTTACGGAGAAAAACAGATAAATAGAGGACACCTTTATTACATAAGGAGTGTTTGTAGGTGTAAAAATAAATGCCTTGCCTTTGCTTGGATGACCCTTCCACCACACACATCAGGCAGCAGTGGATGGCTTTTTTTCTCAAGCAGATTCCTAATTGAAGTTAGGCAAAAGAGGAAAGCTGAGGTTGTCAGGTACAGCAAAACTCAGCATTAAGTATCAGAGAGGAAGAGAGGTGCACTCTCCAGAGAAGGAAAATTATCAGAGACTAAGTGAAGCAGTTCAGCAGATTTTGCTTTAAGGTACATTGCTGTTCCTTACAAAGAGTTCAGCAAATCTCTTTGTAAGGAATGAAAGACTGGGAGTGAATCATCTCCTCGTATTCACTGTGAAGTTAAAAATGAGGAAGGGAACAGCCTGTTTTATCCTCCTCTGTTTTCCAGCGATGACGAACACTTGTTAATCCAGCACTACTGCCAAAGTCTGAACCAGGAGTCCCCCCTGAGCCAGCCCCGAAGCCCTGCCCAGATCCTGATTTCTCTGGAGAGCGAGGAAAGAGGGGAACTGGAGAGAATCCTCGCAGACTTGGAAGAGGAGAACAGGTGGGTTACGCCGCCAGCGGCCGCAGCCCTCGGGCAGGGGCTGCAGGGGAAGACGAAAGCTTTCTGTCTGTATGTGATGAAGCTGACATCCCACCGTCGTTAACTCATTCCCACTTCCAGTGCGGTGATGAGTCAGCGCTGGTTCTTGTACAAAACCTCCAAATTGGCAAGCTTCAAAGACATCTGTGGGTCATCTGATACTCACAGTGCCACCTGTGACCAGGTCTGCTGGCTGTGTTTCATCTTTCCTTCGGTTCTACCTTTTCCTTTATTTCCATGCTAGTAATGAGCTTCGTGCCAGCGTTACTTCAGTTTACTGTTACGAGAAGGAAGGAGATGCAGATTTCTGCACCCCTGGCTAGAAAAGGCAGCCAGAGGGTCTTGGAAAGTCAGGCTTGGCCGATAGGATACACGAGGTTTTGAAATTACCTCAATTCACGTGAAGTAAAGAATCTGTGAAATAATTCTTCTGTACAGTTAGATGCAATTCACTTTGATAGCATTTTTAGGGATAAAATGAGTTATAAAGTTGCATTTTCTTCAGACAAATGAGTTATTTCATGGTGGTTAAAACTTGGGTCCTCTTTTCTTTCTGCTTGTTTGGTGTTATTTGTTGCCATTTCTTTAGCCTCTCAGGATCAAATATAATTTACCACTTTTAATTTCAAGTTTAATTGAAGCTATCTTCATTAATCACAAAAAAAAAATCCCCAACAGGATTTTTGCAGCATTCCAACACTGCAGTCCTCTTTCTATGCTACTCTGGAGTCTTGGGCCATCAGCATAAAAACTGGTAGATCTTGACCCTGGCAGATTCGTAATTGCAACCATAAACTACCAAAATGAGACTGTAAAGATAGATATCATTTAGATCTACAAAAAAATTCCATTTTTATTTGCTTTCTGCTATCTTCAGCTTTTGTGGTAAAGTCTATTGGCATTTTCAAGCTCTTTTTTTCTTGCTTCTTTAAGAGCTAGGTACTTTTGTTTATACTGAAATTTTAACAGAATGATATTAACAGTCACAGAATCACCTAGGTTGGAAGGGACCTTTTAATGCAGTAATCATTTACCTTAGACATGCCAAGAAAATAATGCAAGAGTTGGCAGTGTCATATATCTTCTCTCCATGCATAAGTCTTCTTTGGATGGTACTAATCAATTATAGTGGTTCCATCACCCCACCGTCTCCATGAGACTGTGGTTGGGACTTCTTTACGAAGAGCAGAGCTTGGACTTGCAGAACAGCTCGAGTTAGTTTTGGCATGGAGAAACCTGAAATAAGCTATTCTGTCACCTAGAAGAGGAGAAAGATTTAAATCTGCCTTGTGCTTCCTTCTGGATGTGCAGCAGCTACTTCTCCACAGGTGAAGTCTGGTTTTCTGTATTAGTAATATGCTTTGAGTAGGAAGAGGAAAGAGGCTGTTCTCTATAAATACCAGGTCTTATTTTTCTATAGACTTATTTCTCTACATTTCCTGGGCCAGAAGCAACTAATTTAACTAAATTTGTTTCACGCACACTTTTTTTATTAAATGTGTCATTTTACTTTAAGAGTTACATTTTTAGTCTGCCATTATTTTCTCATGCCCTTGTGTTTCCAGTTGCTTTCCAGCCTCTCTGCATTCAGACTACACAGTCTTCAGGTCAGGTTAAGCTGAAGATCGAATTGCTAAAATCTAACTGCTTTCTCTGAGGAATTAGTATCAGAGGAAACACCTATAGATTATGTTTCTGCCTGCATGGAAAATGCTGGCACAATGTCTGACAGACATATAAATAATAATAAACTGGAGAGTGAGAAATCAAGAGAAAGGGTCAAGAACACATTTTTTTTTCAATAGGATTTGGGAGAATGTGGAGGATCAATGGGCATAAAGGATGAAGAAAGTGTTTCAGACAGGAAGCTGTAGTAAACAAAGCTCTTGCTCTCTAAGCGGCAGTGAGATTTTGTCTGAAACAAACCCCAGACTTCCTACTACATAGAGCATAAAGCCCAAGTACTTTCCAAAGTGGAGGAAAATCGGTATTTTGAATTAAGCCATCATATTTTGCATACAGGACTTCTGTAGTTAATAAACAATGTGTAACTAGTACAGTGCAGATAGTAAAATAACTTAGTTTTCAGAGGACGAGTGTTACATTTTTAAAGAGCACTAGGAAGGATGAAAAAAATCATAATGCTTTTCTGTCTGTATACAAAATAAGCTACCAACCAGAAAGTAGGATTACTTTTAAAACAGCCTCATTTTAGATTAGAAATGTGGTATATAAACCCTGGAGTTGGGCAGCTAAATAGCCTAAAAATTTATTTTCAGGGTTTCTGTCTTAAATTTTGCTATAAGCTTTATTTAATGTAACAACTACTAATGAGGAATAGCATGTTAAAAGATCTCTGACAGGAACTACACCTTAAAAATATCTGTTTTGAAGTTTGCCAAGCCTGGGTTAAACAAGAGCTGTAGACTGCAAGGTTGGTTATAGCCTGTTTTCTCATTTGTACTACTGGAGGCACAGTTAGGGACGGGATGGCACCACGAGCAACCTCACCTTTTGTGAATGCTTCAGGTTTCAGTGCATCAGGGACAAAAGAGGTCTGTTTCTATAGGACAGCATGGAGGTCACACTGCTGTGATTTCAAATTCATGACTTCTGTCCCTGCAAACCGCTATAAGTAACTTGTACTTAAAATGAGGCAGATGCTCAAAAACAAACGAGTTCTTGTTGTCCTGATAGCTTGTCACAGACAGATAACTGATTTTATGGAGGAAACGCTGATTCCTGTTTAGAAAAATCAGCAATTCAGACCGTGTCAGTCAGGAGCCATTCATATAGCTTACCTACCTTTAAAAACAGTCTTGTCCCTTTAGATTTCTATTTTCTAGACATTCTCCTCCTCTGAGTTTGTGCAAACATTTTTTGTCTGTTGCCAAAGGTAATCCACAGCCTGGGAAATTCCTTGTGAGAAGCCAGTTCCAGTGGGTGAACACGTATTTCTTCCCATGCTGATCCAAAAAATGCCCTCTGAGGAAATGTTGTTTATTGCCGCAGCAGGAAGACTCGGTGAATCTGTTGCTTGGAAATGAGCTGAATGTGATGCAAATCACATCTGGGCTGCCTGATCCTCAGCCCAGCCTTAAAGCACCTGAATTGTTTAATCTCCGTTGCAAATACCTGGGGTCTCCTTGCCGGTGTGAAGCTGGATGTGGTGCCTACGCCTGGGAAGGCAAGTGGCTGGGCAGGTAGCAGCGTTAGATAAAAAGTCCTCCTTTCCTGCCTTTCTTGACACCCCTTTTGTTGCGTACACTTCTGATGAGTTTTGACAATGAAGATTTAGCTCTCTCTACTGTATCTTGTATTATTTTACAGCTGGAGTTGGCACATGCAGTCACTTGTGAGCAGCTCTCGGGAAAGCTGCATCAAGTACCAGCAAGAAGCAATACTACGATATTCAAAACACTTCATTGTCGTTTCTCTTTTTCTTCCACTCTCCACAATTTCCTGCTTTTCAAAAAAAAAAAAAAAACCACCACAAAAAAACCTTCTCTTTTTTGCTTCATGTTTTGGCTTTTCTTCATCTGTTTTGAGCAGTTTATTGAATCCTGACCTCCATTTGCTTTTTAGCTGCAGTTTCTGGTCTCCACATATTTCCATCTTGACTTGTTACTTAAATGAAAAAGACTCTTTGAAATTGTAATTCTGAGGTTCTGCTTTTGGACAGTTTAAAAAGATCTGTTGCCTATTTTGAATTCTTCTGAAATGTATTATCCAACTTATAAACTAACCTAGCTGCGACACAGTTGTGACTGAGGCTTTTTTCAGTTCCAAGGACCTCTTGTTAGATATTCATTATTTATCTGCTAGCATTTTGAGACGTTGGTGCTTTTGTGGCTTGCAAATATGGCTTCCTTAAATATTTTATGACAAAAATTTGCCTGTTAAATAATTTATATTTTCTAAAATATGAGCATTTTAGAGAGTATTTGCAGTTGGTGAAAATGTTTCATTTGAATATTAGGCCTTTGGACTCATGCTCAGTTTTACATCACATGGAATATTATGATAAGACCATTTCTTATGTATTCAATAGACATATAGTAATCTTACTATGGAAGGCACTATTACTATATTGCAATATAAGAGAAAAACCCAATTATAAAATTATAAAATGATCCCAAAAAGCTTTTACATTTCCTTAAGGATGTACAGTACTAGCATTACACAGAAAGCATACAGTTTTGCAGTGACAGAGACTTGGGACTTTTTGCAAAGAATTAAAATACTTTCCTGCTATTTTAATGACTAAAGAAATGAGCGCTTCTTAATATTTTAGTCAAATTAAGATCACAGACATCCTTGTGTAAAAGGGAGAATTCGCTCGCCTTCTCTTGTTTTATACTGAAAACTGTTTTCAGTTTTACATTTTTCTTGCTGTATTATGACAAGAACTTAGTAAATGAGCTCTCCAGCCAGAGCAATTTTCCTTTCCTTTGCTTTCCTGACTTGCACTGGGAGCGCAGTGGGCTGTGTGCCGCTGGAGAAGCACTAATACCCCGAATTTCAAAGCTGCCCTGTTTCCATGCAGCTATGGTGTTCCTCCAGCCCTGAAGACTGATGAATGGCCTTCTCAAATAAGTTCCTTCTGTATAGCTGCCAATAGCGAGAAAGTGATGCATTTCTAAACATGCTGTGGCTCCTCTCAGTATTTATTTTGGCATTGAAGAAGGGGAGCTGGATCTCCTGAGTGTGAAACATCAGGAGTAAACACTGGCACTCTAGTGAGGGACCAGGGTAGGTGGTTCAGTTACCAGCTTTGTCCGTTTCTTCAGACCACTGATTTTCTGTAGGGAAATGAAAAATAACATGAATTCATAAATTCTCAGTTGCCTCTGAGAGGACTACTCAGCAAATGAGGTCCACTAGGATTTCCATCACCAGGCGATTAATGCTGCCAGTGATAGATGTGATTAATAACTCCTGAGCTCTTTACTACCCAGCTCTTTACAGTCGCATAAATCAAGGTTACATTGCATGCTTCCTCAGATATTTTTCTTCATGAATACCTCAAAGAGGTGCAAGCATATTAAATGGAATATATGGGGCTTTTCTTTGAATATTTCTCTTATTCAAGTAGGATATATTTTGCCAGTGATCAGGAAACGCTACAGCTGGCTTTGTTTGTGACAACCAGATGTAAAAGTCACCCAGCCTGAGCTATTGTGGAGGGAGGCTGGGTTTCCCAGTACCGTCCGTGCTTGCTCAGTTGCATTCACTTAGAGAGGATTGTGCTTTTATCTCCCCTTTCTCTTACGTCGCATTTTGTGCTGAAAACGTCGGAGAGCACCTTTCCTTGTGACACAGAGGCTTTACACTGAGGGCTGTGGGCAGTGCCTTGGATGCCTGGCTTGCAGCAGCAATCCTTTTTCACTGCACAGCTTAAAACTATTCCAGAGGTAGGAATAAGAGCCAATTGTTCTCTCCTCTAGGATGTTCTTACGGAAGGTTTTGAATTCTTTCTTTTTTTTTAATTTTCAGCTTTTTCCCCCCTATGTTAATGCAAATCTTATTCCCAGGCATTATGGTATTACTGCTCATCTGCACTCTGTGTCACTCTTATGGCTCTGAAAGCAGTTGCTGCGATACATCTCAGTTCTCTGGACTAAGGACTGTTTGGCTGGACAGGAAAGGTGCAGCTGGAAAACTCAGTGACACAGGTGTTCTGGGCAAACTCACTTGCATCCTTCAAAATGGCATTCCTTTGCTCCAACAATATTACTGTATTTAATTACAGAAGTCACAAATTCAGATGTATTTCTGCTTGGATAATGTGCAGTATCCTTTATCTTTATTTTTTTTCCTGTAGGCTTTCAGAAAGAGTTTTTAACTATTTTTTATCAGACATGAAGTCATTTTTATCTGAATTTCTCCCTGATCCTCAATCGAGTTTCAATACTGTGGTTACTGGAAGGACTTCTCTATATTGATAGTTGAAGTGATAATTGCAGATTTCTTTGTAGCAAGGTACCTGATTATGTTGCAAGTATGACCAAGTGCATTTATTTAGTTTCCCTTAGGGTGATATTTTATCTTTTCCTTTACAGCACTTCAAAACTTTTGAGTCTGCTGTTTGTAGAGTATTGCCTGTATCTTACATCTGGGAAATTCCTCATGGGGTAGCGATAACCACTATGTACAGACTTTGTGAAAAACAAGCTAATCATCAATCCTATATAAATTTTAGTCTGCAATAAGACTGTGTGTGATACCGTTGTCATGCTCATTCCTATTCCCTTTTGTATTTTTATTAATTATTCACCAGTTCCTTCAGCTACAAGTGTGAGAAGACATTAAGTCATGTGGAAGGCAACGCCCAGTATAGCCCTTCTTTCTATTTTACAGATAATTTTTATGGACTTGAAACTATATTTCATTAAAACAAAAGTATTTCTTTGAAAAAAACCTCATATTCTTCCCTCTTTGTGTGGGTTTTAGAGAAAGAAATCTTGAATTTTATAACAACCTGAAGTTAAGAGTGATCAACCCCTTTTTCAACCTTTTAAAACTTCTGCAGAGGAGGGATTGTGTAGGTAGGACATCCCTTAGGGATCAGGTCCTGGGAGGTGCCATGTGTTAGGACCTGTCCATCATCCAGTTGCTGAGGGGTGCAAGTACGGTTGAAGAACAGTTTGAAGAACAGCCTGTCTTTGTCCTTGGTGTTACTTTCTTATCCTTGTGAAATGATGCATACTGCTTTAGTTCTGGTCACAATAACGTACCTTTAGAAGCATTTCAGAGCTTAATAAAGTTTATTGGGAGGTTTCTGAGGTGCTATTAAGACTCCAGACCAAACTGTCAGTGTGTGTTGTAGTTTGCAGGCAGAACTGGCAAAAAGTGCCTGTTCTCACAACCTCAAATAAGAGAGAGCTGGAAAAAATAAAATCTGGGTCACTGCTTGTGATGAGTAAGCAGTTACCAGAGCGTTGAGCCATTTTCCCCCCCTCTGGGAAGCTGTAAAGGAACATCATAGCAACAAAATCCCAGTGCAGTTTATTAGGCCTCCGTTGCCTACAAAGTTTCTGTTACATGTTACTATTTTTGTGGTTTTGGACTGTGTTATCCCTAACAAGGTTTCAGTTTCTTACCTTCTGTGCTCTTCTTGCTTGATGGTTGTTTTTTTTTTCATGTGGACCACTATATATCATATTACTCTATGGAGCGTTTTACTGGAGTGAAACTGGAGTTTTACAGAAGAAAAGAACAAGATTAGCAGTGCCATAAAGTTACAGTAGACAGCAACACTCTAGACAGGGCAGTCCAAATGAAGATGGGGATTACAGCCCCAAAAGTTGACAGATTGCCTTGCTGATTTGTCTTTCCCTCATCTTAGGTTAGTAATTTTAGAGCTAGGCTGGAAATGCAGTTGCAAATATGAACAGAGGAGAGTGATGGGGCCTGACTGCCGACAGCGGAGTTGCCAATGAATTCTTGAGCTCTGTGTTTTGCTCTGACTTCTTCTGTGGCCACCTTTCTGCCTTGGCTTTCTCGTCCATAAAACAGACAGGCTGGCCAGGTGGCGTCCGCTTTGATTAGTGTTTGTAAAATGCTTTGATCACTCAACGTCCTCTTTTTAGCACTAATTACTCCTCGAGTTTATTCATGCGTGGAAGTGAACAGGCAGTCCGACTGCTGCTGGGAAGGATAAAGCGCAGGAAGCCGAGGGAGGGCTTGAACCCAGGACAGGCTGTACCCGGGCTTCGGGAGGTTGTCTGGAGCCCAGCCAGCCTTCTGCACCCTGGGAGGGAATTAATTGTGAATTCTGGTGATGCGGAGAACCTTTAGGCAATGCTCGTATCACAGGTCCCTGTACCATCAGTTCCCTGCAAATCTGGGAGGTGTGAGCCTACACGCATGGGGGTTCAGCAGAATGAAAGGCAGGTGGTGCAGGTGGACTTCTCCCCCAGCAGTTAGACACATCACATCCCACCAGAGGAGAAGAGACGAGGTGCCTTCTCCCTGCCCCACGCAGAGGGTGGCCTGCACCCTCTTCAGCACTCTTTTTGGCTTTGTAAAGCTTTACCTCCTTGTTGCTTCTCAACAGAAACTTGCAAGCAGAGTATGACCGTTTGAAGCAACAGCATGACCACAAAGGACTGTCTCCACTGCCATCCCCACCGGAGATGATGCCAGTTTCTCCGCAAAGCCCCCGGGATGCTGAGCTCATTGCAGAAGCCAAGCTGCTTCGCCAGCACAAGGGCCGCCTGGAGGCCAGGATGCAGATTCTGGAGGATCACAACAAACAGCTGGAGTCACAGCTGCACAGGCTGAGGCAGCTGCTGGAGCAGGTGAGTCCTCAGGCCTTTCTTCTAGATGTCTCTAGAGGAATCTTCCAAACAGGGTGTGAAGTGTTACCAGTGACAACAACAGACTGAGAAATTGCATCTGTAGAGGCTAGTCAGAGAAAAATATTAAATTGCTCTACAAGTTGTAGAGTGAAAAGGTGAAATCATGTTTTGTTGTTCTTCAGATGTCGTCTTTGTTTTATTGAGAATTCAAATCCGTTGTTTGCATGGATATATTTACTTAAAAGCAGACAGAAAACTGTGTGTATTCATGGAATAAATAAAAAATACAGAGATATAAAGATTTGTGCAACTGTACTGACCTATTAATAACAATATCTTCTTTTTTACTTCAATTTTCAGCCGCAAGCAGATGCCAAGGTGAATGGTACAACACTATCGTCTCCTTCTACCTCTTTGCAGAGGTCAGACAGCAGTCAGCCAATGCTTCTTCGTGTAGTTGGCAGCCAGACTTCAGAAACCATGGGTAAGATAACAAAGTTCAGATTGTCATAAAAAATATTTATAGTCCCATTTTCCAGCAAAAACAATTAAATCCTTAAAACCAGAAAATACCCTGCTCTCCAGTTCATATGAGAATGGACTAGACATTTGCAGTGGTCTTCAGTGTCAAGTGGCAGTTTACATCTTCATTATGGTTCAGGCTTTTGCTCTTGGTTATGAGGCGCACAGTGGCATGGATATTTTGACATTAAACACAAAGCTCAGCCAGGGCTTGACTCCTGAAAACAAATATCACTAAAACGTTTACTATTACATTCAAATTGACTTTCAGCTATTAAACATGACATGGCTGATTTAAATGTACATAGTATTAATTACGGCTAAGAGAATAAATCCCTATGATAACTGATGTGATCTTATTTTTAATATGCCATGGCTCAATCAGTAGAATTGAGCTGTCACTCATACGCAGTGCTTATTTAGTGTCTTTTCTAAATACCATATCATACTAGTTGTTGGGTAAGGTTAAGTAGTGATATTGTGTAGCTAGAAGGCTGGAATTACTATTTTTGTGCTTTTAGTAACTGCTCTGTAGCGTTTTCCTAATTTCCTATCTGTTATATATAACAAGTATTTATTACCAACTAGTAAGGATTTCCTGCTAGTAAAAAGCAATCAACCATTGTAGCATCTTTAAGAAAATGTGCTTAAATTACTTCAACAAGATAATATTTGAAGTCTGATGATAATATTCAGCTTCATTCACAGAAATTTATTTAGTGGATATTAGAGAGAGGCTTTGGGGGAGAGTGAGAGACTTAAGTGAGAGCTTTTCACTGCAGTTGGTGAGTCAATGGCAGTGAGAAATTCAATGGGAGGGGACATTCTGCTGTGTTAGAAGTGCTGTTGTGGTAGGAAATGCAGTGTCTTCAGGGGCTTTTTTTTCCATCCTGAGCGCAGGCAATAACATCAGCCTGTGCTGGTGTGAAACAAGATGGGTTCTGTATGCCCTGCAACAAAAAAGTGTGAAATAAATTGTACCTTCAGGAATGCTGAAGTTAAATCCTGGGGGTGAGAGTACAATCACAGGTAACAGCAATTTCTTTTGGATCTTTCTTTAATTGTGTTATTAGTGAGAAAATACTTTGCTACGTACGGCACACACAGAGTAGAGGAAACGTATTAGTGCAGTAATTCACTTCAGCTCTTGAAGAAATGTCATGAATTTCACCATATAAAATATGTTAATTAAAATACACAAGAAAAACTAGAAGGACAGTGGTTCCCAACCATCTTATAAAATGTCTTGTAATTTCATATTTTATGCTTTTAGTGGGACAAAATACAGTAATATACTTCTTTTCATTTGACTTGATATAAGATTATTCCCATTTAACTTTTGAAGCTGGAATTAAATAATTAATTAACACACATATAATTTTATAATCTGCTAAAACTTTTTTAAAGAAAATATTTAGACATGACTTGGGGTTTTTTGTTTGTTCGATTGAGTCAATATGTGAAGGACAGCGAGGTGTTGAAACACGATCAGTATGATTGTGTTGAGACTCAGCAAAGCAACACTGTTGGCAGCATGAAGCAGAGCTTATAAAAATAATTACTAACCGAGCTAACAAACAGCAACTAATTAAGTTTGTCAAGTCGCCTTTCACACCAGAAAGCTTTGCTTGCTAGTCTGAGAGTTTTCTGAAGCACGACTTAAAATATTCTTAAATTGTGAAGGGAACCAGAGCAGTGTTGTAAATAATGCTCCCATGCAGCACGCATGTGCCCAGTAATAAAGGAGTCATTTTTGAGAAAATACTAAGGATCTCTAAGTCTCTCAGGCAATGAGGTAATATAGGGGTAGCTTTTATATATTTTTCTTTTTGAAAGGAGACCTTAGGCTTTTTTTCTTTGAATGTAGACTCACTGCACTTGCCCGTCTCTCTGCTTTCTCAGGGAGAAATTACTGTTTTCCACCAGCAATGTTGTCCAACCATTTAGTAAAAACACTAACCCACTCAGATCTTAATTTACAAACAGAAGAGCTTATCCCTTGGTTTCCTGAAATATACCTCGGCAAGTGAAAAGGTTCTGCTTTTCTTCTAAGAGACTCCTACTGGGAAAGTCCTGATCTTTGGCCTTTCTCACCCAGTAATGTAGCAGCAGAGGAGTTCCTCCAAGGCATGTGAGCCAAGAGGCTGTTGCAGAATTTTAAATTTTTCAGGTACCGCCAGAATATTTGAGACGCAGCCAGCCCTCCAAACCTCTTGTAGAAACAGGAATGGTGAAGACTGTTTTGGATAAAGAGAGATAATTGAGATCTGAAGATATCTTTCCTTTCGTCGGGTTGCTTGGCTGATGTCTTATTTTGTCATTTACAAGGAAATGCTCAGAAAAAAAGCATCCAAAGGAGATAAAATAAAAATAATGCATTTAAAATAAAAGATATAGCAGTCTTGAGGGTCAACATAATTCAGTTTGTATTAGTGCTTACCAGGACATTTGGAAGTCAATACCTGTCCCAAATTCTTCTTGGCCAGGACAGCGGAACCACTGCCCTCTTCTTTCAACCTTGAGGGCCGGGTGGCTTTCTGCAGGTATGCTGATAAGGTCCTTGGCCGAAGTAGAAGCAGCAAGATCTCGCTCACTGTGTTTTCACCTTGCCATCCAGCAGAGGCTGGAAGGACATTAGTTCTGCTGAGGCACCTCTGTCAGAGCAGCACTTGATGCGAGAGCAACTCACCGTGTGAGTTGATTTGTGTGAACCCAGCACCAGTCAAAAGCTGAACAAACTGCAAGCAGCCTCAGCAGCTATTTTTAGACCATTAATGGAATAAAAGAAGCTGATATGAAGACCATCACTTATATGAATTAAGTGCTTCTTACAGACACTTTTCCTCACTTCTTGTGCTCTTGGTTGGTAATAACTCTGGTGAAACTCCTGGCCCTGAGGTGAGGCTGACACTAAGCCTAATAATAAGAAATATATGCAGTCCTGAAGTGTTCCTTTAGCATCTCTTTTAGCAGGCTTTCCACTAGCCTGGAGCACCTCAACCTTTAAAGAATGTAAATGCTAACAGAAAATCAGGTAGCTTTTTACTCGAGTTGAGTAATGTTAGAATAAAGGGTCATTACGTCATTTTCAAAATAAGGATGTACCTCTCACGGTTATTACAGTAGGCAAAATTGTTTGTGTTTTAATAGGGATAAAAGAAGTTTAGTAAAAAAGGAGAATCTCACTCAAAGTATATCCTTTAGGTGTGTTCATTTTTCAGATGCTTTATTTATAGTGGAGGCTAGGATGAACATACACTAAGTCAACATATGGATTTTAGTTATCTGAAACCATGACCAAAAAAAACCCAGTGCAAATAAAATCTATCGAATTTCCCATTAAGCTGCTGCCCTATAATCAGGTTATAGAAATTATTCAGTGGGAGAAATGTATTTCGCTTTATTAAACTGCTGCTAAGCCCTTTTACAGTACAACTGAATGTTCTTGGAGCGCCAATCTGATGCAATTAAACTGTCAGAAATATTAATACTGATGCAGATGAGAATCTGAGTTTCTACTGATTTACGCAGCTAGGCAAAGCAGCGCTAACACGAATCCAGCACTATTAGAAAGGTGCTCAATAGCAGCACTCACAACAGCAATTTCTTTTTCCATTAATAGAATAAGAGAAGCTGGAACAACGAGTGTCATTTATGGAACTAAATGTCCCTAGCAGACATTTTACCCCACTTCTTTTACCTGAGCAGATTATTTCTTGAATCCCTTTTTACTATTTAAAGCCAGTGTTGTTTAAAATTCATTGGTTAATTTCACTTAGATCCTTAAATAGAAAGAGAAGCTTAGTAGCCCGCAAAATTCACCGTTTTAACAATTTTCATTGTATGCTAAGCAGAAAATGTGTTTATGTGAACAGCCTTAGTTTTTGGAAGGCTGTGTGCAATAGCAAGCCGGTGGCGAATGGTTTTACAGTGGCTCTCACGCAGTGGTGTGGATTTGCTTTCCAGGCGAGGACGAGCTGCTCAGCCCTCCCCAGGACACAAGCACAGGTTTGGAGGAAGTGATGGAGCAGCTGAACAACTCCTTCCCCAGCTCCAGAGGTGAGTGCTGCTGCCCGAGGCAGCTGAGAGGGAAGAAGATAAAAGTGCTTTCTGTTCCTTGATGTATCCGGGGGGGGGGGTGGGGTGGGGTGGGGTGGGGTGGGGTGTGTGTTTTGGTTTCAGGTCCTTTGCCGCTCTTTGTTTTCATTTTAAGAATAGCTGTAGAGAAACCTGTCTTATTTGGAGTGGAGGAGCAGCCTGCTCCTCCTTTACCTTAAGCTACCTCCACAGGTGGCCCTTGCTAGATACGTGGATGAAACAATGTCTGTCTGAAACTCTTTTTTTCCTGAGCATTTTCTTCTCCCTCCTTTTGCCATGTTCCTTTCTTCACAGCTTCTCTCCTTTTCATTCAGTCCCCGTGCTGATTTCTTTTTAATACAAGTCTTAGCGCATTTTTCTTCTGTCCTTACCTTTCTCCAAGAAGAATCTGCTTCGAAATAATACTAAAATTCTGAGTCAAAAGTTCTCGACCTTGTAGCACTTGCGTCCAAAGTGATGGAGGGAAAACAAGCGGGCTGCTTGTTTGTGCAGCGTGGGCTGCACTTGTGTGTACAGCCAGGGCATCGCTTTCTGCGTTTCTGTTTTGCTCATTTCTGTTGTTTGCTAAAGATAAGCATTTGTATTACTGGGATTTATTTGTTTAGCTTTTTTTTTTTTTTTTTTTTTCATTTAAGAAGGCCTTTTCTGAGCCTAGAGAAAATACTCTGCTGCCAAGAAAATTGGCTTAGATTCCTGGCAGGATCTGGGAAATTTGGGATATTACCTGTTGCTATGAAAGAAGGCTCAAACATCAACCTCTTGGCAAAAGAAAGTCCCAGTGTCTATTCACAGCCTGTTAAATGGATTCCAGTAGGGGCATAGACTTGCACAGGTTTCACACATCATCCAGAAGTTCTTCCTTAGTAGATAAATGTTGTTAACTATCATGCTAAACTTTTAGTGGAGTCAAGTTTTCTCCATACTTTGAATTCAAAGCAAGCTCAGCTCTCACCAAGCATCATCTGTGGGCAGTGGAAAAGACAGTATAAACTGCTATAAATCAAAAGATGGAATTGTTTTAGAAAGATAGTATGAAAGAAAAGAAAATAAAATACAATATATTGTTAGCTACATTCATCTCCACCTCAACATTATATGAAAAAGTTGCATGTCCAGCCTCATTTTGCCGAGACATTAATTATCAGAGACAACAGATGAAAAATATTTCAAATGTTGTTAGGTAGATAAAAGTGGACTTATTTTTAAAATTGCTGTGTACACAAAGTTGCAACAGACAGTGCTTTCTTATCGGTGACCATCGTTTGTGCAAATATGTTTTAATTTAGGAGACCTTGCATAATCGTATGTGTCTGGATGTAGATACCCCACGTGTTAAAATATTCAGCAAATGTGGTATCTAATTTGTAATCATAGCTGCTGACATTGACAAACAGTGTTTCTCTTTAAAAACAAGCTTAGTTTTAAGTAAAATAGGAGCAATTTATGAAACAACAGTTAATGAGATATATGACATATAGTGGTTCATTTCCGGTGTATAAATAGGTAGAGATCAGTCCCTACTGACTGAGAACAGGAAAGGTCTTTCATTTTATTTTATTGGTGAAAAATACAAAGCTTCATGAATCAAACTGACAGAATATAAAGTGTAGTGAGGAAAAAAAAATATTTTTCATTGGTAACATCAGTTAATATTTTAATTCCATAAATTAAGCTGTAATTTCACATTTTCATTCTGATGATGCAAACTGTGGTCATTTAAATGCAGAGAAAGAACGTGTTCCCTTACTTTGTTTCTCCTTTCAGTAACTGTGTTAAAGGTGTAGCATGGGATCACCAGCATCCCTAAAAGAGATTGCGGTTTATGTGCTTTCCTGCCTGACAAGCAGCCACAGAGGCTACTGACCTCATCAGTTTTGCTGAGATCGCATGCAAACTTCAGTTATTGGAGTTTTCTTCTACTCCCATTTTAACCATTAAATCATATTCAACTGATACTCGCATAAACAAAGCTTACACCCACAGTTAATTTGCTGCAACCTCACGTAGACCCTGCAGGAAGGAAAAAATGAAGCAGGGTTGACTGGTCTCAACAAACCACTGAATCAGGGTTTTTTTTGCTGTTGAGAGGTGCAAATCTATGTGCCAGGTTTCCAATATATAATAAAAGATCGAAGTGTAATTGCGAAAGAGTGAAAGCAGTTTGGCAAAGCAGCCGGAGCAGAGGGCGTAGTGTAAACATTTAGATGTGGTACAAGTCATATTTTATTTCTTTACATTACAGGTCGCCTTGAACCTCAAACTATTTGTAGGTTTTCAGGAAACAGAACAATAAGCCCAAACAAGTGATAAGCACAGTTCTATAAAGAATACCTTTTATTGTATGTGAATTCTTATTAATTAAAATTTTAAAATTGTCAGATGTGAGAAACTCATGCAAGTCATCCCAGTTGGGTATTCAGAAGTGTGTTGTGATACTGGCACTTATGAAATATTATTTGAAAGGTGACTTCAAACTACTTGGTTAAAGCGACACCATGTGTGATGCATACTATCTTTAGAAATTAAAACTTGAAGGAAGATGGATTAAATGCCCAAGGTTGACTACTACTAGAAGTAGCTTTGTTTATTTCTATTCTAGTGCTGTAGAATGAGAAGTCTGCTATGATATTCATAGACCTTGCAATTCCAGAATTGCCACAGAGAACACGGGGCACTCACCAAAACCTGCCAAGACTGAAAGTGAGAATAACAAAATGAAATCCAGGAAGGGACAAACATCGATACAAATAACCTGACATTTCTATGTGGAATCAATTGAGGAAATCTGGGGATGTATGAAAATGCCTGGGAAGTTACTGGCAGGACATTAAATGTGGGCTTCCTTTGTGGCCTGTAACTATAAACAGGTTACATTTCAAGCTAAGTGTATGTCACAGCAAGTCACAAGATAGGGAGTAATACGCCTTTTGAATTAAGGACGTAATTCTGAGTATTGTGGTGCCACTAGATAACCACAGCTTGGAGGAGGGCAGAACAACATGACAAGAGAAAACTGGACTGAATATGAACCTTCAGGCTTTGGTTCATGAGAAGAGTTCAGAGATGAATGAATAAGTAGTGAAGAGAGAAAAGGACTGAATTTCTATGCTTGGGTACACAGATGCATAGTTGAACATCAGACAACAGAACAACAGAACAGTTGAACAGGATACAAATTAAAACCAAAATATTCTCCCTAAATATCATCAAAAGCATTTGAAAAGTAAGATTTGCTCAGGCTCGGAAATAGCTTTCTAAAACAAGTAGTAGCTCTTATTTTGGACTTCTGAAAAAAAGCAGTAAAATGTAGTAGTAATTAATTGTCACTCACCTGGAGATAGATTCATTTTGATTATGATGTTTTCCAAGCTTTTGCAGCATAGAGTTGTTTTTAAAAGGGCATCAAGGCTACATAGCATCATTGTGAATGTAATTTAGAGAAGCATGCATTAAACAAATCATGTCATAGACCTTCATAAGCAGATCTTAGATGCAATAACTTGTGTTACTATATACCTCTTATAGTTGTTTTGGGGGGTTTTGTTCCTTCAGTTTAACATTTTGACAGTTCCTGGCATTTCCTAGAGGAGCAAAGGATCTCCATGTTCCTTGCACAGTGGACTGTTGGTGCCGAAAGCTGTTTTATTTCTGGAGAGGGAAATTCTGTTGAATACCTGATGATTGGTGTCCTTAAGGAATTTTTCTTTCCTTTCAATCTACAAGGTTTCCCATCCATTCCTCTTTTACTTCGCTGCTCCCAGCAAATTCACAACTGCTGCAGCTGCTTCAAACAGCTGCTGTGCTAACTCAAAACAGATGTCAAAGCCAGAGGTCTGACATTTAGTGGAAATCTACCATTAAATACCACCTCAGTGGTTTATTTGACCCTGCTTGATAATGGGCCACAGAGGAAAACATTTTCACACTGTATTTGTGCCCAAGCTACTAAATCTCCGGGGAATTGGTTCACAGCTAGAAAGTAAGATTGGCAGGCCAGTATTTTTAAATCCAAATTCATCTCTCCTGCAGTACCGAGGGCAGACAAGTTGCACCGCTTCAGGTGGATGTCATGGTGGACCAGGCTGTCTTTTGGGATTACTGTTTTGTGGCAAAATGCTCCCTATGAATGAAGCTCACAGAGGAATTCAGAGGCAGAAGTTCTTGAGCTAATTGAAGATACTGAGAGAGCTTCCCAGGCTCTCGATGCAGAGTCCTTGTTGGTGGATAATGAGGAAATGGGAGCCAAGGAGTGGTTAGAAATGAGGCCAAGATGGCTTCATAGAGCTAAGAGGCCATGACATCACGTGAAAACATTTGGAGAGGGATCGATACTCATTATTTAACATAGTATTGCTTAATAAAGATGTTGTCTTGTGCAGTGAAATTATAAGATCCCACAGCAATAAATAAATGGCATTAAGAATAGCACCATCTTTTATGACTTTTGATTTATTTTTGTCTCATTCACTTAAAAACACGCTGAACACATTTTCTTCTTTCACTTTTGCATCGGCCAAGCCCTGTCATGAATTGCACTAATGTCCTAAGTGGAACTGGCAACTTTTAGCACTGCAAATAGTGCAATTTCTCTTCTTCTGACAGCAAAACATCTTACAACACAGGCCTTTCTTTTCCCGCTTTACTGAATCAGTGAACAACTACCCTGGAGTTATTATGCTGCAGGGTATTCTGGAAATACTCTTCCAGTTGAGCTGTCCTGGACTCTTCTGGACTGTATCTCCTTCTCTGTGCTGTGGTCCTAATTCCCACATCAGTGGGCCTAGATGACTGAGATCCCTTATCAATCCCTGTGGCCCAACAGTGCAGAAGTGGCTGAGCTTCTCTGCCTATTTCTGATGGGGTAGTGATGGGGAGGATTAGATCTTTTGTGACTTATAATGCTTACTCCTGGTGTAAACTGAGAAGATATTAATGAATTTAACAAAGCTTCCAGGAACTCTTTTTAAAGGGAAAAAAAAAAAGCTGCTTGCAGATCCAGATCTTTCCCCTCTGCAGCCTGTCCGTCTCCCGAGTTCAGTGAGAGGGACAGTGCAGTAGATGCTTATGCCCTCTGCTTTGAGCTGAATCTACACAGATGCATGAAATTTATATTAGTGCCTTTGCTTTCAGGTTTGATTTGATCACACTCTGTCTACCTTCATCTGTGATACAATGTCATGTAGATTTGCCCAAAAAAAAGACAGACTCTTCTATTTTGTAAGGGCAGGAAATCTTGATTTGAGAAGGAATAAGAGGTAATTAGGCACCCATGGATGGTGTATCAGTGTTTTGATGCATTATAGAATACAAATTTTCAAAACTGCGGCAATACAGACAATCTTCTTCCTCTGCAATTTATGCCAAACCATCCTGCTTGCCTGAAAACTTAGACATGCATTCATTCATATGCAAAGAAGAAAATAAAGTAAAATCCATTAAACCCTTTTTAATCTTCCTCCAAAAGAAATTAGCTGTTACTGTAGTAGTGCTACTCTTTGTTGCATTTAACAAATTCTAGGGCTGATTACTCACCAGCTGTTTTGTGTAGCGCAGAGCTATCCCAGATACCTTTAAATACATTCATTTTCAAGCAGAATCCATACTGTCTTGTGTAGGTATTTAAATTAAACACCGTGTAGCTGCAATTTTAGATGCTTGTGCCGACAGATAGTCGTTTCTTAAGACCTCCAAAGGATCCAGTATTTACATGTAGGCAGTTCTTTCTCTCCTTTGACTCAAGCAGAATTGTCTTCGGCTGGATCTCATTCATGCCCCAGGATTCTTGCACTTAGGTGGACCACCTACTCATCCAATCCTTGGGGCTCTTCCTCAGAAGAAGACAGAAGTATGCAATGGGCTTTGTGTCTTCATTTTCAAGGATTTTCTGTTACATGATTTATGTCAGTGAGAGGTTCTCATCTTCCCTCCTGGGAGGAACTTTTTTTTAGCATTCATTGCTCCTGATAAAAGCGCCATAGGAGGCTGCAAGCTCTGTAGATGCTCATGTAAGTCCTAGAGAGTGAGGCAGGCCTGCAGAGTAAAGCCCTGAGAACTGAAGCCGCAGCTCTCCCAGCCATCAGGCTCACCCTAGTAGCTCTGTGCCGCACCAGCACATGCAGCACAGACATAACCTGAGTCAGGGTTCCCCTGAACCAGAATAAAAACCTACGTGCAGAGCGTAGCTTCAGACCTGTTGCTGTCATTTCTAATGGCAAGTGTGCTACTGGGGACGGGGAGAGGGGAGAAAGGGAATAAAACTTCCTCGGTTTCTGTTGCTGTTCCGGAGTTTGTAGTTGAGCAGTGGCTCTGACCCGTGGTGGTCAGGGTTGCCGTTCACTTCCTCCACCCTCTCCTCCTCTCCTTTACCACCTCTGCTCAGCTTTGCTCTGTTGCTGACCCTTGTTCCGCTGCTTGTGAAATACCTGCAAAGCTATTTATTTCCTTCATTCCCTTCTCCTGCAGGCTGCCATACCCAGAAAAATACTCGATTTTTTTTTAGCAATTAGGTTACCGTTATGCTGACCAGTGTGTTCTCCTGTATGTATCTGTCCCTCTCCCCATTGTCCGATACGTCATTTACAATTACATCATTTACAACCGCTCTGGGGCAAAGATCATCCTCTTTCCTGAGCAGTGTCTCAGGGCTACAAGGTCTGGCCATCCTGGTGGGTGCAGTAGCCTACCTGTGACAGTGGGACAATGCTTCTGGAGGCAGCAAGCATCTTATTGTCAATGGCTGCATGATGGGAAGGGGGGCAGGGGAGTGTTTCAGCTGTTGATTGACACCTGGCTTTCTGTTTTTAAAAACAAGTATGCTGTGATAAGTGCTTGAAAAGAATCAGAATGATGACAGTATGGCTTCCCTGAAGGCTTGTCGGGAACATCTTCTCTTGGCAGTACAGCTTGAAAATGATGAGATACTTTCCCTTTTTTCCCCTTTCACTTGCAGTTTTTTTTCTCCCTTTCCTCCCTCTGACCCCTCTGTTTTGCAGATCAGCTTGTTGGAAACGTCTTCCAGAATATATTTACCTTGAATGTGAGCATGTTGTATTCCAGTATACAGCTCTAGCTGTAAAATATGCATGTGTTTGTACACATATGTGTATATATGAATATATACCTGTATATTTGTACGTAGGCCATAATAAAATGCAACATGTCTTGATGAATTAATTTGACATTGGGTAAACATGATTTTACCACTAATACTGACTAGTAGAAATATAAAAATTGAGGAAATTTGGATGCTCAGAAAATGATTTCAGATCTTCGGTGCCATCCTTGTCCTCAACTGGAAGGCCTGTACGTTGGTTTTAGTAGTTTTCTCAAGTTTTTTTACAACTTACAGAACTGTTCGTGAATAAATCATCTCAGAATAATCAGTGGATTTCAGTGTACTTTCAGTCTTTATTTAAAGCAGAAATGCGTTATTTTATATTAAATTCCTAAGTGGCAATTGAAGTGTCTTTTACCATATAAAATATATATTCATGTGTGGTTTTTTTTCCTCTCTGTTCTGATATTTCTTCCACTTCCTCTCTCTGTTCCTAAAGGAAGAAATGCCCCTGGAAAGCCAGTGAGAGAGGTTAGTGAGACGCAAGCTCACTGCCATGGCTTCTGTTTGTCACAGCTTGCTTTCTGTGCCCAGCATGGTGTGACAGCAGCACGGGTTTGCTTGGGTTTGGTGAAGGGCAGGGGGGGCGGAGGGGGTGGTGGTGGTTTTATTTTGCCGTGGGTTTTGTTTGATTTTGCTGAGTGCATTCCCCATGCGTGCTCTTAACAGCAGCGTACCTCTCAACTTTCAGTGGAGACAATGTCAGCTCAGGGATCTGCATTTTCTCACATCCTCCCAGAGGTGGAAACTGAGGAACGAGGAGGAGAAGATAATACATTGAAATTAAGCCTCTGGATGATAAATGTGGCCAGCAAATGTGCTGCAGTCACTGGCTTAAGTTCTGTTGCTCTGCATGTAAGCACAACAGGGAGACCCGTGTCTCTCGCTTTTCTGCTTGCATACTCACAATTATATTTACATATATGTGCCAATATACCAACCATCATCTCCAGTTATTAAATAGTGGAGTTTTTTTTTCTTTTTCTTTAGAACAGTGAGAGTTGAGAGGTATGAAAGATTCAGGTGTTTTAATTTCCTGATAGGCTACAACAGAGTGAAGGACACTACTAACATTCACCAGCTCCACAGTGTTGTGTTCAGCAGTGGGAATGGGCGATGGTTTTCACTGTGCACTTCGGACATGGTTGGTTTGATGCAAAATAGATTTTAGAATTTGTACGTCGCTGCTTGTTAACGGAGGAAAATGTTTTGTGCTGTGTTGTCATACCACCTTTGAAAGTATTTCCAGAGAGCCTTGATTTTTCCTCTCTGAAGCTGCTCTTTACTCGCCAGCTGGAGACAATGTTTGAAAGATGAATTCCTAGCGAAAATTACTATTAAAGATAAAATATTCAGAGACTACCCTGAGTGCAATTGCAAGTAGCTGTGAAATGGCCTTTCCCGAGCAGTTGGTGTTCAGTGTGGATGTGGCATGAATTAAAGGGTAACTGGTTCTGCAGACTTCTGCTGGTGCAGAGAAGAGGGCACTCCTGGAAACACAGGGCACTGGGGTTTTTAGCAGAGCTGTTGTGAACCCCCAGTCACTGCCAGGCTACCTTGGGAAAGCCAGGATTCGTTCAAGTGTGGTGTCTTGTAACAGAGTGGTTGTCAGCACTGGTTGTAGGAGCTGGAGCAGGTCCAGCCGCTTCGAGGAGTGAGATCCTCCCTGCAGGTTAAGTCTGTCCTCAAATGGCAGGTCCTCTCATGTGGGCCAAAAAAGGGTGCTTGGGATGTCATCAACAGACTGCACCAGTCAAGAAATTTTGTGGCAGTCATTTCATATTCAGCCCTGCATGCAGTCAGCCCACACGGTCTGAGAATTCTCCAGTTCAGCAAAACAGGTTGTTGATTTCCACTATCCTCATTCATATTGATGCATATTAGTCAGAAAAAGTTGCTGCTTCTGAGGGAATATTTGATACAATTAATAAGATTTTTTTAAAAAAATAGAAAAACAGGTATATCCTACCTGATCAGATTCCAGCAACTTAACCCTAAGAAATTTGACTTCTTCAGTGGAATCACTCACAGCTCTCCAGTTGTATTGGCGCTTGCTGGCAGTCCCACGGGGGGCTTGGTGGCTTGCAGAGATGAATATAAAACACAATTCTCCGCCTGCGTATGAAGCGTAGGAGCTAAGGTGCAGAACAGCCTTTGCTTTATGAGTGAATCCATTTGTGCCAAGGCAAATCATGCGATTTTAAACCCACCCAGACAGGTTTTGATCCCATTACGCACATTAGGCATTGTCTTCATGTGTAATCCCATGGATTTCATGGCATTACTTGATAGGAATAAGGGTATCGAAATCCAAGCCATCGACAGGAAGGATTTGTCTTTTGTCGGGGAAGGGTTAGAAATCTGTGCTGCTTAAAAAGACACTGCATTGTGTTGGGGCTTCTTAATTTACTTTCTGTCCACTCTTTGGAGTCAGAATTGTCCACATTTATTTCTCTGACAAGCTGTAGTGTAAGATTGATATTCACTTACTGTGCCCTCACCCAAGGGCCTTAATTCCAGCAGAGCCTCTAAAGCAAATTCAGCAGATGTGAAACGCATCAGTCTGTATGTGACCAGAAGTGATGTAGTTAAATGTGTGCAGAAATAGGTGTTTTCTGCTTTCAAAGCAAATGCACCTTAATATTCCCTCCGTTTTAGAAGTCTAAGTTAATACTGTCCATGTCCATTTTGAGCTTCATCACTGCATTTCAAAGTGTGTGCTAGTTTTTTTCTTACATGGTAGCATCTTTCAACCTTTCAGTGCCTCAAGCATGGAAAAAAAAACTTTTTCAGCTTTAATGTTTAAAGCAAAAAAGAAAAAGAAAGAAAGCCTTCTTTGGTGTCATTCCTTTAAAATATGAATAATAATGAAAATCTATGATTTATATTTTGCTAAGTCCTTTTAGGACAGTATTTTTCTCATTTGCTCCTTAATTAAAATGTCAGTGTCCTATGTTTCAGTCTTACAGAGGGCAAATAAGCAGTATTCAATAGAAGCAGCAGAGCTAAATAGAAACAGTCTGTGAATTTGAGCTCTTACTTAGGTAACAGGCATTATAGAAGAGGATGCACTCGTTGCACATACGGTTGTAGGAGATTATTGCATATGTTGTTCTCAACTATTCATGGTCTTGATTGACCTGGCTGTTACTCCATCTGCAAGAGGAGCAAAAAACCTGCTGGCAGTGCAGTGATGCCCAGCTGAGGGTTCGCCAGTTGAGTGGCTGGAGCACAGCTCTTGCCTGTTCTTCTGACCTGTCCTCCCTTCCTGTGACTGTCCCAGAGACTGCAGTCCCCAATCTGTTGCACTTCACAGTCCAGCTATTAACATAAACTGCAATCAGTAGTGGTTTGTGGTCAGGCTCATGTGGTAAAGCCGCAAACTTAGATGGCTTAGGAGGACACACATGATGTTCGGCTTTTCTGCAGAGGAAATTAAGACCTGTGCTGGAGAGGCAGCGTGGATGGTGTGGGGAAGAGGGAGTTGTATCTCCTCAGTAACCCTAACCTGCCTCTGTGCAGTTTTTGTGGAGCGAGATCGGATTCGAATCAGGGTGGTTTAAAAAATATGGCAGCAATTAACAGAGAAAAGGAAAAAACCCTAGCAGACACTCCTGTTATTGTTACACTTTAAAAAAATACTTAGGGATCCCTGAATGCTTAAGGTCTTCTTGGCTTGTGTTTTAGTTGCCCAAACAGCTTATTGATTTGTACCTACTGTGGCATACTTTTGAAAGACTTCTTTTCTATATTTTTTGATTGAAGTTATTCTTTTTAGACCTAGACTCTTTCTATAAAAACCAGATTGCCTTTGTTACCTTTACAGCTCTGTATCTGACAGAACAAAATAGTATTAACAAATACTGTGTTTTTTTCTGAAGATGCGGTTTAGTAGTTTGGTTTGCTTTAAATCCGTGGAAGGGTGATCACTCTTCCTGAGCTGGGATTAAGTGGTGGTGGAGTCCCTGACGAGCCCTGCAGTCCCACTGTTGTTTCTAGAAACAACAGATTTCAACAATTCTGAACAAGAGACCGTGATCCCACAGGCAGCAATGTCTCTCATGCCTGGCCACCCAGTCACAGCTCTCACCACCGCCCTGTCTCGTGTCCGTAGGTTACTGCAGGTGAGGAAGAAGAGTATTAAAAGCCTAGGGGGTCCTTGAAAGTAGTTTGCAGGGTCAGGATGTTTGGAGGGATGCTGCAGGTCACTCCAGTTGTACCAGGGTTATTCTGATAAAGCCTGGATAGCACATACTACAAATGTACCTGAGGATGTCAGAGTTTTGGGTAAGTAGAGCGAACCAGTGACAGTTACCTTTCTGTTTACCTAAGCATCTCCCATCTAAAATATGTTTTTGCTTTCATATGACTTCATCAAATTTTCACTTTCCATGGTGTAATTTGCTGGATTGATCGCAGCCTTCATGGTGCCAGTAAAGGAGATTATCCCTTACATCTAAAATAAATGTGGTTGCATACATTTACTTTAAAATAAACTATGTTTTGACCAAAACTTGGCAGGAATTTTTCATACTCTGTTATTTGATGTGCTGATGAGCAAATTACAAGTTTTTGTTTAGGGTGAATAGGATGCCTATCATTACTGATTTGTGGATGAAATTGCTGCTTGATGCCCCTGTTTCTCTGTGCGTTAGTGCAATTAGATAATGTCACCAGATTAGAACCAAGTATTTCTTTATATTGATACCTAGCAAACTGTGCCATGCACAGCACAGCTCACAATCGAACAGGCAGCTTGTTGAGTAATTATCATTTAGATATGGCATAGCTTTGTGCAGTGAATGCTGCGTTTAAAAATTTGAATGTAAAAGGTCATAATAGTTCTCTGGAAGAAAAAAAACTTCTCTGGATATTTCTCAGGTCATTTTTTCTATTCCATAAATGCTCATTAACAAACATCGCTCCAAGCTCCTATGTACTGTAGGAATGTCAGCTGTCCCATAATATTTAAACATTTGGAAGAGGGCAGCGAGTTTGATTTGCCCCACAGAGAAAGTTCATTCCTGTTGTTAGAGAAGACAGTTGTTTGAGAAGGGCCTCCCACTGTGTAGGTGGGCAATGGTGACAGTAGAGACTGCATGAAAGGTGTATCCTGGAAAACCTGGTCACATCTTTTCTTCATTTGGGTGCTCCTTTCTCAAGGACCTGCAAGGACTCGGCATCCAGGCTAAGGCAGAGGTTCCTGGGAAGCAGGGTTGTGGGCAGATGACGTTGCACCTTCCATGTTTTTCCAGACAGATATTCTGTCAAGTACTCTCAGAAAGTAAATCAAACCCCTCAGACCATAGCTTTATGGAGTTGTACTTCCCCTGTTATGTACTTTCAGTTGCTGGCACTCTGCAGTGTGGAGACTTCCTGAGTTGGAGGTCACATGCACTTCTTTGCATCTCAATAAATCTTTCTTCAGTGATTATTTTCTAACTCCTTTTTAAACTCATTTATGTGCTTGGCCTCAACATCAGCGTGTGGAGGTGAGCTCAGTAATACAATTATGTGCTGTGTGGAGTATAATTTCCTTCTGCTTGTTTTAAGACCTTCTGTCTGCTCATTTCTCCTTGTCCTTGCAAGAAATCTTGAACACTCGGTCCTCATTTGGATGCTCAACTTGTAGGGTGCCTAGATCTCTTGTCATATTCCCTCTTAAGTCATATTTTTTCAGGAGAGAGACTCGAGATGGGATTCCGCTGTTTAAACCATGATGTCTCTGTCATTTGAGATGCCAGAGGGTATTTGAGATGTTCATAGAGGCCTGCAAATCTGACACAGGATTTGAAGGACTCTCCTGAACAGCAGCTGGAGACAAGGCCAAGGGGCTAAAATGGCAACTTTTGGCAATTTAATCTCCTTACCTGCAAGTCTGTTTAGTCTCTAATTGTGATGAAGCCCTTTCTTACTGCTGATCAGCATTTCTGCCATTCCTTTCCATTTGCAGCAGTGGTAAAATGAGTGTGAGAAGTTACAGATTTTGTCTCCAGAACTGTACTCTGCATTCATTCATCATTTTCATGTGTAGGAGGTCCATGTGTTATGGTTATACCATCTTAGGGCTTTACGGTGTTTATGGTGGTTACAGGTGAGGAGAAATGCACAACTGAACCACTGTATAGTAGTTACTTGATAATTGTGGCATCTTTGTTTCTGCTGGTCTGCTGTCTGAAAAGCAAAAGATATTTTTAAAAAAATGGAATAAACTGCAGCCATTTAGTTTGGTCATCATTTTAGCTATCTGGGCAGGTATCCTTGGGTTTAATGATTTAGTTACTGCTGATCTGTTTGTTTCTGTTTTTCTCCCTAACAGAACATTGAATGGTCAAACACTTAGAGCATCAGTTGGAAACTTTTCTGTGGTGTCAATGGATTTAATCATTGCTTTTGGTGAACATTCCTAATGATGCAGCTTCATCACTACGGGGAGCTTTTTTTGGAACACAAATGTGCTGGCTTATTGTCAACATAGTTTACCGTTGCCATTCAAGCCAGTATTGCTGTTAAGTGTTCTGCAGAACTGGCAACTTTGCTGATGATGGCATATCATACTCATCCAGGAAATCTTTTGGAAAGAGTTCTCTCTGGTGTAGTCCACTAGGGATGGAAGCAAGCAGTACATGGAGAGTGATGGATCTGTGCTCGGCCTTTTCTGTAAACCGTTCCTGCCAATCTGCTGCCATGTCTTCTTCATTTAATTCCTCTTTTTCACTGTCTTTTTCAGGCCACAATGTAGGGAGCCTTTTCCACATGGCAGATGACTTGGGAAGAGCGATGGAAACCTTAGTGACAGTGATGACCGACGACAAGGTGTTAGAATAGCAAGATGTGTTTTACAACTTCAGGCGTCCCGCATGGTTTTTATAATATTCATACTACAAAGAGGATTAGACTGTAAGAGTTTACAAGAAAAAAAAAATCTATATTTTTGTGAAGGGTAGTGGTACTATACTGTAGATTTCAGTAGTTTCCTAAGTCTGTTACTGTTTTGTTAACAATGGCAGGTTTTACACGTCTATGCAATTGTACAAAAATTATAAGAAAACTACATGTAAAATCTTGATAGATAAATAACTTGCCATTTCTTTATATGGAACGCATTTCGGGTTGTTTAAAAAAAAATTTATAACAGTTATAATGAAAGATTGTAAACTAAAGTGTGCTTTATAAAACTAATTGTTTATAGAAACCCCCTTAAAAAAAACACAAAAAAAATACTGAGGCAGTGCATTTGTTTATTATCATTTCAGCTCTGTAACTGCATCAGAGAGATTCATGTCCTGTGTTCTTTTCCTTGCCTATCAAAAGAGAAAAAAAAATAATTTCCTGCAGTGACACCAAAATGGCGAACTTACATTTCTCATTGGTTTTGTCTGACTAGGGCTGGCTTAAAAAAGAATATCTCCTGAACTTCCAGTGAAGGTAGTTATGTCACCTCTTTCCAATAAGATTAAGAATTACATTAATCACACAGCTAGTTCGCAATAATTAAATGAAAGAGCACATTACATGACAGAGCCTGCAAAAAATTAAGGAAAAAAAAAAAACAACACCAAAAGACCCCAGAAGAAAGAAGGAAAAGGAAAGAATTTAATGAACATCGTATGTGCCAGCGTTTCCTCTCCTGGGTAAAGTCCTGAATGCTATGAGTAAAGTAACATAGAAATTGCCTTACCAGATGAAACCCATGGAGCTCAGTGTCCAGTGCCCTGCTGGCTGCAGCCGGTGCTTCAGCGGGAGTTGGGTACAGCTGTCCCCCACCCACCGCCACCGCTTGTGTCACCTTTGCTGCAGAGGAGAGAAGAAAGGGAGAAGTTTCCCTCCCAACCCGCTGTGGGATCAGCTTCTGACCTGACCCACAAGTAGGTTACTCACAGAGCATCTTCGCTTGTCCGGCTCCCAATATTCTTAATGAGCATGAAGCTCCTCGACCCTCTGGAAAAGAAAACCAGAGCTTTCCCCGATGTGTGTCTCAGCCTCCTGCCACAGCTGGTCCCAAGGAGCCGTAACGCTGCCGGCAACCTTTGGGAGAGGCTGTAGAAGAGTTACTGCTGTTCTTGCGCACATACAGTGATCAGGTGAAGTAGTAGCCACACTGCTCCATGAGGTACTCGGCACCAAAACAAAGGCCCTGGTCCTTTCTCCTTCCCCATTTCGTCTCTACAAGTAATCCTGCAGAATTAACAATAACGTAAGAAAGAGAGGAACTGATAGCAAAACAGATTAAACAGATTAGCCAGCTTGACGGCAGCTCGTGAGAGGTAGGTTTGGGTATGAGGTGCTGTCAGCAAAAGCTTTACCACTTCATTTTCTTAACCAGCTTTTAATTTTACCTTAGAATATGTAGAAACACACCATCTGACTTTATATTGCAAGAGTAAAAAAAAATAAATCTGTTACCTCTTCTTGTATGAAGTGTAATTAAACTTGGGAAAGATTTTATTTTGAATGCTAGTTAACATTGAACATGGCTAGTCATGCTATTTCTACCTCACTTTGGTTTTGTGGTGTTCCTGACAATTACGTACAGATAATGTTACATCATCACCACGTGTCCATTGTGTGACCAGGTCTCATTGTTTAAATAATACCAACAATGATAATCATTCACAAAAAATAAGTACAACCCTCCCCCCAAACCTCTTCTTTCCTAATAAAAAGCTTTTTTAACATTTTATTGGATTGGGAACCCTTGGTATTTCTCATGGTCTTTTTTATCAGAAGGTTTAAGTTAAGGTCTGAGAAAGAGACGGGTTTCTTCTTTTTTTTCCCCCTTATACGTTAAACCTTCTTGTCAGAAAAAAAAAAGGAAGAAATACGGATTGCACGGTTGTTTTCATCAGGGTTTTCTTTTGTTTGTTTTACTTTCTAGATCTTAGTTTTGGAGTGAGTCTGTCAAAAAAATATTTAAAGTTGAAAGCTTTATCACTGCTTTTTAAGCATAATTTGGGAATTATTTCATATACCTTATAATGACAAAGTATTAAACTGTAAAACATAATCAGTGTAATTGAATACATAAATACCATATGGCATGTTATTTCATTGTTACTCAGTACTGGTTTATTACTTGGATATCATAATATATTGTGTTTTAACACCAACACTGTAACATTTACTAATTATTTTTATAAACTTCTGTTTTACCGCATTTTTTCACAACATATCAAATTTCACCAAATATATGCCTTACTATTGTATTATATACTGCTTTACTGTGTATATCAATAAAGCACGCAATTATGTTATAAAAGGTGCAGTGTTCTTGATTGAGGTTCAGCAGTCTCCCAGTGCCTCTCCTCTCTGGCAGTCCTCGCCTTAGGTACATGCCCAGCACCCCGGGTTGTTGCCCAACCCCCTTGTTAGGGACGTCTCGGTGCCTCCACCCCCTCTGCAGCACTTGGGATGTGGCTGGAAGAGGAAAAGCAGCTCTGCTTGGTTTGGGTTTTTCTTCCCCAGTGAGGTTGGGAACCTCACGGGTTTTACGCTCCAGGAGCTTTTACCGGCTCCACGGTTGCTGCCTCGTCACCGAAAGGAGCCTCAGATCAGATTGATCTTCGCTGATCAAATCCAGCACTTGATTGTTTCCTTGCCACCAGGCATAATGCTAGTGAACCCCTCTCCTTTCAGGCTTTGGGAAGCATCTGTTCCCATCAGAGAGGCTGGTGACACACATCCCACCTCGCGTCTAATAAACGCGTGTAGGTTTTACGGCTCCACTCAGTTGTGTCACAATGCTGTCTTTGAGCTACCTTTCAGTGGTAGAAACAAAATAATGAAAAATAACAAAACAAAAGGCAAAACCAGTGTATGTTTGCATATGATTTTGATAATACAGTGAGGGGGAAGTGGGAATTTCCTCATTTCATTCACTTGAGGAAATAAATATGCATCCCACATCTACTCTCCCAGACTGGAATTACTCTCAATTCACTCCTACGTACATGAATCAGTGTGTGTCTTGCTGTACTGAAGTCTCCCCTGAAGATGACACAATCCACAAACCACAGCAGCCGCCAGTGACAAGATGACTCCTATTTAATTCAATTAAGCAAGAAGGAGGATAGCTTTCTCCCTACCGCCAACGCTGGAGTTGGTTGCACATGAGAAGATGCTGTTGGGCTTGAGGCCTGGCTGTGAGCCAGACGGATGCAGCTTATTAAATACCTAAATGTACTGGAACGTCACAAAAGGGCGTGTGAGTGAGGCAGAGGAGCAGTTGCATGCTGCCTTGTCCCTTCAATGTGCTGGAAGGAGCAGGAGACAAAAATCACATACATGTGTGTCCTGACTCCCCTCCACAAAGCTTGGGCTGCCACAGGCAAAAATCCAAACCCTGGTCCTGCAGGTATGACATTGTGGGCTGGGCAGCACCTCTCACAAAGCTTCACATAGGTCAGAGCTCGTGGGTTGGCAAAATGTGTCACTGTGACTGCTACAGTGAGTAATGCAGCCCTTCAAGGCAACGTATAGAGCCTGCCGGCCAGCTGCATTGGTTACCCCATGCCCTCAACCATTTATGACTCCTAACATCCCATCAATAAAATCTGTTATTTCTGGCTGGGTCATTAGAGGGTTTTCCTTATTTATGTCTAGGCTAAATATCTTCCTTATTTTGAGGACAAGGCTGTTTCCCTTGCTCTCTGGGCTGAGAGGAAGATCAGTTCTCACTAAATTTGGCAGCTGTGGTTAACATGCTGCCATTTACCCATAGACTTCATGTTCTTTCCTCTACCTGACATAGATAGATAGATAGATAGATAGATAGATAGATAGATAGATAGATAGATAGATAGATAGATAGATAGATAGATTAGATTAGATAGAATGAATCATAGAATGGTTAGAGTTTGAAGGGACATTAAAGATCATCAAGTTCCAACTCCCCTGCCATGGGCAGGGACACCTCCCACCAGACCAGGTTGCTCAAAGCCCCATCCAGCCTGGCCTTGAACACTTCCAGGGATGGGGCATCCACAACTTCCCTGGGCAACATGTTATAGATAGATAGATAGATAGATAGAGAGATGGATAGATAGATAGGTATCAGGCCCTACTAGCCAGTACTGGGTGGTGGAAGGCTCCCTCAAACTTCCCTACTGAAGCCCTATGTCTCCCACACTCCCCGATGCGGTAGCAAATCTCTGTGGCTGAGGGTAGCACGTGCTGGTCATCTGCTGCATGGCCCTTGCCCTGGGCTCACGGGTACAATTTAGTACCCTAGCACCCTGATGCCTGCCCCATGGGGCTGTGTGGGCAGCAATGCCTGCTCTGCTGCAGTGACGGAGTGGGAAAAATCGGGGAGGGGGACAGCTAGCATGGGAGGGGAAAAAAAAGATATGTTTCAGCTAACATTGTGAAAAAAGAGGGAAAGCAACGCGCAAGATGAGGGTCTGCAGCTGACAATATATGTAATTCACTTCGTGCCAGTGCCTGCTGCAGAGCATCCATAGCCTCGCCTGGCCAGACACATGCAGCAGACGCAGCATGACACACTAAACTGCGTGAACTCCACAGATTTCCAAGCCTGCCTGAAATTCTTTAGCTCTGTAACTCAACTGTGCCATTAGACACGCTGTCACTTCTACATCAGGGTGCCCTGCAATTAACAGCCACCCCCAACTTTGCGCGAGAGCGAGGGGACTGTAGCATTGACACCCCTGTGAGGACGTGATTTACTTCTCCTCACGAAGGTGCAGCGGGAGCAGCAGCCCGGTGCCCAGTCACCACCGGTGGGTTAGCAGCAGTGACCCATTTCAGCTGCCCATGGGCACACGCGTGCAGTCAGGCTGAAACCCAATAAATCTTCGCCGCCTTGACTCAGGCTCCACTCAAAGAGTTCACTGGGAATTCGTTTCAGCTCAAAGCATATCAACTCATTAGAAAGTGCCATAAATCTGTGCAAGAAAAATGGGGCTGCTGAGACAAACTAAGACATAACACTTCCATACAGGAATCCCCATAAGCTGATAATACTGCTTACCAGCTAAGGGAGACAATTACTGAAAACGTGGTTAAAAAAGCACTTGTGGTTAAGGGAGGGATGAAATTTAAGGAAATCTTGTAGTTATAGAAGTGAACCATGGGGGTTCAGAAATACAGAGTTGCTGTTTCAGACTATTGCCTAAATCCTTACTGCTTGGCAACCCAAGGCACGTATTAGTCAACTTGGCAGTTGTTTACCAGGTGTAAGGACTTCTTAATATTATTATTAGCCAAGCATTACAATGGAAATACCATTTATTTAATAGCTGGCACATGCCTTTTACTAGCTGTGTCCAAGCAAGTTCTCCCTATTTGCTGACATAAGCAATCCACCACTTGAAATATTTTCCTTTCTCTACCTCATACAAATACCCACTTGCACATACAGGAGGAAAAAAACCCAATCTTTTATTGTCTTTCTAGCTGAATGGAAGAGGTTGGGTTTTCTCCACATGACTATCTCCGTGAATAACAGCATCCTTACCCTAACCTATCAGTACGTCAAAAATTGCAACAAGTTTTAAAAAAAAAAAATTATATTAATGTAATTCTATAACAGGAAATCAGAAAATTATGTTAATTCACTTGGCATTCCTACATTTGTTTCCCTCCCACTGTTCTACTTGAATCTGAAGGTGATCCAAACCAACAACATGAAGTGCAGTTTTGCAGGTATAGTGTCTTTCAAACCATTAACAACTGCACTAAATAACACAAGGGTCTTTGACAACACATTATTTTATTAAGGCAAGGACAAGCTGAAATAGATCAGTCAATCAGCCCTCCATGAAGCTGTAGAAAGATGGTTTGATCCCTTTCCCCTTCTGCACGCCTGCCTGCCATGAAGCTGCCATCAGCATCTCCTCTTCTGCCAGCCACGGCAGCTCTCTGCTCACCACTCTGTTGCACACAAGGGACAGCTGTGGTTCTTGCTTACCTCCGAAGTGGTGTTCTCACCTCAGCAAGATGGAAGCTCCTTCTCTTCACACTTGGAAGCAGACAACAAAACTGATGAGCAGCTGAACTGTGAGGTGGCGTGATCCAGATGGGGAGCCTTTATGCACCGGCAGTGGTACAACATGACATGAGGTTAGAGAATTTGCAGAAGGGCAGCAGGATGTCCCAAAATAAGATTAAAACTGTTCCATATCTAAAGGCTCACTGTTAAGTTTGCACAACTTAAGATGCCCTCATTGATGATCTATGGCAGGATTAATACGTAATCAAAAAAATATCATCAAAAGAGGATTTTTACTTCTGCAGCAGGGTAATTGTTTAGCTGTGCCTCATTCACCAGAGAAATGGTTTTATTCTAACACTGATGTAGGAGATACTTCTTTTGCACAGAAGATTAATGGCAATTGCCAGTATAATTCCCTGCTGCATCCCACAGTGAATGTTTAGATAAAGGCTGCAACCAGCTGCAGGTGATAAGACATGAAACTAGGGTTTTTCCTAACAAACACAAATACAAGCTTAGAATTTCATGGTCCTGAGAAAATATTCATGGTCCTGAGAAAATATTAGGTATGTTAGAATAAATGCTAGATACATGAATATAAACAAATTTGCACACACAGGGACAGAAGCATGGAACACCTTGGTCTTCCTCTTGGGGGGGGGGGGGGGAAATTCATGCATGCACATGTCCCACAAGCACACACATGCAGGCACAAGCCCTTTGCTGTGCTGAGCCTGGGAACTGGTCAGAAATAAAAAAAAAAAAATACTGGATTCAGTCATGTCAAAATAAGTAAAGCTTGACAATGTGCATTAATTCAGTTTTATTCTAAACTATAACAGCCTGATTTTTGCAGCACCAGAGCAGTATTTTATTCAGCAGTTGTTGAAGTTTCTTCAGGAATTTTGCTTCCTAAGGAAAGTGCCTGCAAGCACATCGGCTCCATGTAATGTCTGCTTTTGCTGTTCCTCTGAAACACCTGGCAGAGCTGGCACGGCCTTCCAGCCTTGGCAGAAGGTAATAAAGATATCAAGCCTATAACTTAGCTTCTTTCATCTTTTTTTTCTTCCTCCTTTTTTTTTTTTTTTAAACCTCACTGGCAATCTCAAAGCCTTCCTTCAGCAAGACCTTGCAGGCAGACAAATGCTGCTAAGCCTTTCAATGACTGTGAATGTATTTTATTCCAGCCGGCTTCCTCTTCTACATTAAGCAGGCTTATAAGACAAAACAATACACGAAGGGAAAAGACCATTTGCATCTCTAAGTTTTAAAATTGCAGTTACCCACATCAAGCCCAAGAGTTGCCTATTTTCTTACTTCCAAGCCTCAATATGGCTAATGCCCACATGCATTTATCAGATCCTGTGAGCGCTGCTCCCCCTTTCTCAGGATATAAGGATTCCTTAAAAGTTCCCCAACAATTAGGATGCTCTTCCTCTCCTGAAAAAATTATGTTGATTTCTCCTTTTCAGTCATCCACTTTTGCCTCTGCTGTTCTGGCCTCGTTCCCCACAGTCCCCAGCAGCTCCTCCCCTGCAGCATCTTGCTCAGCCCCAGCTGTACCAGCATCACCATTAGGTGATTCCCTCTCCCACCTGGGCCACCTGTCTCCACCCCATACCCAGCGTCATCCCCATCCCACGCCAGCCCCAGGCTCCAGACCTGAGCACAGAGGAGAGGGACAGTGCCCCAGCCCTTCCCTTGGCCCTCAGCACCAACCCCACCTCCCACCAGCTTCCACTCCTTAGTGGCAACAGTGGCCCATTCCTGCCCTGCTCCTGCATAAGCTGCTGCCAAAATCAGCCGCACCTTAAGCCAGCCTGAGCTCACCATCATGCAACCTCAGGGCTGCACACACCAGCTTCATTACCCACCTTTCCCCTCACATCAGTGTCTTTAACAACAAAAAAAACCCCACCCACAAATCAGAGCTGGTCACAAAAAATAGGAGTGCTCCCTTCCAGTGCAATGCGTTTGCTTAATGCTCTGTGTTGTCTTCACTGTGCTGAGCTGTTGCAGTCTTTTTCCCCTCCACTAATTTCCCTACTGAGACTCACTTTTTCGTGCTTCATTAACATTTTCCCTTGTGCCACTTCTAATTCATAGCTTTACTTACAGAGCAGGCTCTCCCCCTCCGGCCCCCCTCTTCCACTCTGGCTGGGCTCTCCATACGCTTAGGAACATGGCCATGTAGGCACCGTTTATGTCTGGAGTCCCATATGTGCTCCTCTTTGCTCCTTGGACTGGAGTTTCTCGTTTCACTCTCGACATCTCTAACCCTGAGTGAACCACTGAATTTCACTGAATTTCACTGAATTATTAGAGTTGGAAGGGACCATAGAGATCATCTAGTCCAACTCCCCTGCTGAAGCAGGATTGCCTAGAGCACATTAGAGCATGTTACTCAGGACTGCATCCAGATGGGGCTTGAAAATCTCCAAAGAAGGGGACTCCACTACCTCCCTGGGCAGCCTGTTCCAGGGCTCTGTCACCCTCATTGTGAAGTAGTTTTTCCTCGTATTTGAGTGGAACCTCCTATGTTCCAATTTATGCCCGTTACCCCTCATCCTCTCACTGGCAACTACTGAAAAGAGTCTGGCTCCTTCAAACCACCCTTTAGATACTTTTCCCTTTTGTGAATGAGACCTCCAGTGAGACTCTCTTCTTTTAATGCGCTGATGCAGAAGATGATCAAAATCCTTGTAGGAAGGTATGCCGGTTCTCCTTCCTTTGTTTGGGGTTTTTGTTTTGCTTTATTTTGTTTCTTTGAGGGTTTGGGGTATTATTAAAAAAAACAAAAAAAACAAAAAAACAAAAAACAACAGGTTGCCAGCTTGCTTCCTGCTGGAATTTGTGAGAATTGAGAAATGTGAGAGCTTGAGAATGGAAGATGCCCCCTATGATCAACAAGGTTCCATAACCCACATTGGACTGTGACTGCCAAAGGCAGCCCAATGTACTCAGCTGTCAAAGGGGGATGCAAGCTCTGATGCTCATGTCCTGCAAAGGCAATTCACTAAAGTGGCCTGTTTTCCTAAAATTATTTTTTAAAGAGATAAAACACTCAAAGCCATTACCCAGTGTGCTTGTGGATATCTGTACCTCACAGAATCACACCACCACCATTTGAATGGACTGCTGTGGATATAGCAGCCAAAATTCAAGTAGGTTATTTAGGAAATCAGGTACCAAATGCGCCCGATTTTGCTGCTCACTTACTCCCACCCCTCAGCACTGAGGCAGTCAGGGAGGTTGTGGTCTCCGGGCAGGCGAAGGCCATGGTGAGAAGCCCAGCTGGCTGGATGTCAGGCATTAGCAGCGCTCACTTGCTCAGGGGAACTGGGGACAGCGGTGGCTGTTGCTATGGGCACCAGAGCAGCAAACGATAATCATATCAAGGCAGACTAAGGGGAAAAGGGCAAAATAGGATGTCTCCATCTCACTTCAAATACGGCTTTAAATTAACTGTGGTGAGTAATTACCTGTGAAAAAGTAATAATGATGGTTCTGCAGCTTAGAAGGAAACCCCTTTAACAGTGGGCTGCAGGAGGTGCCTTCGATTTTGCCTGCTATTAAAGGACATTTTTTTCTTTTGTGTGACAAAAGAAATTGTAGCCATGAAGTAACTCACATCAGTTATTGCTAAGGCAGCTGTTTCATTACCGAGAGCACTACTTGGTGTTATTTTTTACAGACTGTTGTCTGGTGTGCTTGCATGACCTTCCCACCCATCCCGCTCAACCCCAGTGGAAGTTTTCCATTCCCATGAATAAGGGGACATTTACTCAGCTCTCCTGTAAAGCGTTTTTCTCCAGCTGAGCTTTGCACATGACCCCAGCACTTTGATCATTGCCTAACATCAGCAGGATAAATTTCCTGACTTCCATCCGATTTAGACAAATCATTTGACCTTTTTCCTTTTGCCTTCAGCCATAAAGCACTCAACTGCCACAAAGACCTAGCTGAGGCTGGCACTGCCTGCCAGCATCCCACAGAAGGAAAAGAGCATCGAGTCAAGAGCCACCTTCTCCTTTCTTACCCTCTTTGCACTCACTGCTTTGAGTTATTTAAAAAAAGAGTAGCACAGAACTGAGTCATCCCAGAAGGCCCTGTGGGCTTCAGTGGAAAACTTCCCTCGTTATGCCCGGTGTCATGTCCTAGAGTCAAGGCTTTGTGCCTTCCCTGGGCTCTTCTGCCTTCTCGTGTAACACTTTAGAGGATGGTCTGTGTGGAACTGTACAAAGGATGACAGTGGGACCTACAGCCTCTGTATAGTGTGCCAGTGAAGCTTCTGGCATTAGGAAATCTTGCCCTTTCTGTCTGGGTAATGACTTTCAACCTAAGTTAATGCTGCTACCTAAATTCACCTGGGCACCTAACAGTCTCAATAACAAAAGGAAGGCTATCGAAGTTAGGGCTCCTCATCTTGCTCCTTTCTCTTTTTTCCTTTCCTCCTTCCATCATCCCCTTTGCCTCACACTGGAGCCATAAGAACAGTGGTCCTGAGCTGACAGCAGCAGCAGCATCACCCAAGCCCCTGACCCCTCTACCTGCCTTTCTTGGCACTGCCAGAACAAGTGTGCGACACCGCATCAGCTCAGCTTCATAATATTTGTTGTGTGTGCACAAAGTGCCGCTGTGAGCAAGCTACACCTCCGCCAGGTCACAAAATGATGGCACCAGAGCACACGGACAGCCACAGTCTCAAATACAGGGCAGAGGAGTGGTGTCTGTGTGTCTGTCCTGATGTTCTGCAGCTCCCATCTGTGGTTCGACATGGCTCTGCTGAGCACTGCAATGGACTGTCTGGGTATAACAAACACTTAGGGAAGCACTGGATGCCATGAACTAGATGGTCACTTTAAAAGCCCTAATATCCTGAGAGACAGAAAGTCACGTATATTTTTTGCAGTCATTACTGCACAAGAAACTGAGAAATCCTGCGGGTGGGATTCATCATGTGCAGCGCATTATACCGAAGAGAGACGGGATCATTCCCAAAATACCCTTCCCTACTGATAAATTGCAGCGAGCAGGTTTGAAGCTGCGCAGCGTGAAGGATAACCTACTTAGGACGAACACGTGCATGATGGTATCAGCAATACTGATGCAGTTACCAGACTTCATGAAGGGTTTGATGAAAGGGTGATATCAAATCACAATTTGCAGAAGCTGAAGGGAGCTGGTAGCCTTGAAGCAAAGCCACCCCACATTTCCCCCAGTCTGGGCTTTTCCCTTACCCCCAGCATATTTGCTTCCTGCAGCCTTCCTCTTCCCATCTAGTGTGAATATAAATATAAGAAACCAGAAAATAGGGGAATATTTTGTGTTCGAATGGGTGTCAGAGGAGGCACAATGTGTGCGTGTGCCAGCTTCACTTTGGGCAGCCCAGGCAGAGGTGCCTCCAGGTGATCAGCCATCCCACTGATGGAGATGGCAGGGCCGGGCTGGGGCCACTTCTCAGGGTAAACAAGACTTTGTGCATCTCTGAAGCCAGGCTGGAGTCCAACCTCCATATAGGCTGGGGATTTACATGGGGGAATTCAAATCATTTCAGCCTGAAAGTGCCTGGTGCAAGTTGGGGCAAGGAGAATGCACATGGGCAGCAAAGGGTCCAGAGGGCAGCTCATTGGTCTGAGTAATTTGCTTTACGCATGGGTCCTGGCATTTCGGAAGAAAATTTCAGGGTGGCACAGGTGGTGGGGCACCTTCTTCAGCAGCATGCTTGCAGTAGAGGCTTCTTTAAGGCAGAAATAGATTAATTTATGAAAGGCTCAGTGGGGCTTTCCTGGCTGAGGCAGGAGCACCAGCCAACTGATGTTTTCAAAGGCAGTCATCCATTAACGGGTGATTTCCCCATCCTTCCCTGAACTCCCCAGCCCTCTGCTAAGCTCTGATGCACATCGTTTCTGTAAGCAAAAAGCAGCATTTTAATTGTAAGCACTTCATGGTGTCATGGGTTTCACTTCAGTTGTTCTTACAGCCTGTGAGACCCCAGGTCGTACACTGTGCACTGGTAAAAGCAGGAAACAGCAACGCAAGGAACAAATAACTTGGCACTTCAAATTTCTCATGTAATCTGAGAGAGAGAGAGAGAGAGAGAGAGAGAGAGAGAGAGAAAGAAAGAAAGAAAGAAAGAAAGAGAGAAAGAAAGAAAGAGAGAAAGAAAGAGAGAGAGAGAGAAAGAGAGAAAGAAAGAAAGAAAGAAAGAAAGAAAGAAAGAAAGAAAGAAAGAAAGAAAGAAAGAAAGAAAGAAAGAAAGAAAAGAAAGCAAGCTCTAATACTGTAGAAGCTAACAAAATAGCTGTAAAACATGTCTGCTCCCCCCCCCCCGAAATATTTAATATGACATATAGCTACAATACCGTAGTGGTCTAGCATGCGGATCCACAACTGATCACACTAAATGCAGCCATACATGATAATCAAACCTGCCTACACACAGGGAATATTCTCTTTAGTCACAGCTAAGCAAACAACAAATCTTTCTCTCTTCTGTAGCCAGCCTAGTGCCTTTACCACTCTGGTGATTGCACTCTAGTCTGGAAAGCAGTTAGGGGAATATACGTATGTGGAAGCAGCAGGGGTTATATAGAAATATATATAGCTAATCAAACTTTTATTAAGCCGTGGCCTTCCATCTCAAAAAGACACGGTCGGAACAGTGATGATTTGTAATGGCTGCAGCCTCCTGACTGAGTAGAAAAATCATTTGCAAACTACTCCTGATTTTCTGCAAGAGTTTTCATGATGTGCCAGTGTTTGCTGGGGGCCCTGGGCACCTTTGCAGCCCGTGATGAGCACACGCAGTTTGCTACCCAGAGGTGACATCTGGGTGGTGGCAGTGGGACCGGGTGCCAAGGGCTGTGCAGCACTACCCACATCTGGACGGGGAGGAGGGTGTCTCTCATGGCAGTGGTGGCAGAAGAGATTCCAACTTGGAAGTTCTCGTTTTGCATTGTTCATATGACTTCTGTTATGTTTCAGCACACCAAGGCGCTGAGCCATGGGGAGAGCAGCCCCTAATACCCTGAGGTCTGCAGCACTCTCATGCCAGCTTGTAATAGGAATGTCCTCTGAAATCAGAACTACTTGGTCTTGCAGCCAGGCCAGATAGCTGGAGCACACATCACACTGGAGAAAACTGAATCAGAGAAGCTTTATATTTCTTAAGCAGGCAAATAACAAGCAACTCCATGTCCCAAGTATTAGCCAGCTGTTTGAAAGTCCTGAAACTTTTGAGATTTCCAAAATGTTTCTGTTCCTTATTATTTAATAGTTCACATACTGCTTTGGCTCACATTTGCAAACAAGCCCTCCTTCACCCCGTCCTAGTCCAGTCCCACCTGCCCTGGGGGCTGCTTCTTATTCAACCCTCTGCTCCCCCACCTCTGCCCTTGGATCTCCAGGGGTCCCCCCACTCCACCCCTCCTTTTGCCTCTCCCAGCACCATGGGGATGCCTTTGGGGTGCAGGGGGAAAGGCAGCAGCCTCCTCCTCATCCTGTCCTGGAGTACATGGCATGGAAACTCTGCCACTGGAGGAGTGGTGGCTGCCTTGGAGGTGGAAGCTACCTGTTAGGCTCTGTGGGGCAGGGGCAGAGACAGAACTGAGAAACCACGGCCATGGCAGGAGGGCATGGAGGACCAGGAGGACCATAAGGAGGTTTCTTCCAGGAAGGCAGGAGCAGAGGGAGGGACAAGCCTGAAGACCACCTCAGCCATCTCGTCTGTGAGGTAGCAAAACCAGGACAGGGTGGGGGGAGAGAGAACATGGAAGCTTAGCTTGATTTTAGCCTTGCATAGAGGCGACTATGAGACAGTGAGCAGCAAATAGTCTCACATTTTTGCCTTGAAAGTGGTGGCTCACGCAGGTGCAGAAAGCTTTCTACTGCAGCCCTTGTTTCAGCTACAGCCCAGTGATTTTAGTCACCATTGCTTCCTACTGTTTGTGCTGTGCTACTTCTGGCTACCTGTCTTTCTTATAGAGCTTTTATCATGCTCTCTCTCTGGCTGCCTTTTCCCCCCTCCATCTATTTCACCAGCAGCCATTCTCTTCTTCTTCTTTGTCAAGGCATCGGGGGCTTTGCCCGCTCCCCTGCCCACCTCCTGCTGTCCCCATGCACCTTCCACTGGCACTCAGTGTACCTGGAAAACAGAAATCCACCTGCCAAGCCCTGCCAGCTCTCAGCCGCTCTCTCCCCAACACCTACTGCTGTCAACCCGATAGGAAAGTAGCTCCCGTTCTGCTTTCCACCCCATAAACTCAGCGTCATGAGACCTGCCAGCGTGCTCCAGTGGATGGTATTGAAGCACAGCTGACACAGCTGGAGGGGATGGCATAAAGCCCAAGCCCCTCAGCCAGCATTCGCCTTGGGATTTGAGTGCAGCACAAGGTCCCAGTGGCTCGCGGGCCCTGGTGCAGGTCTTGCACCAACCAAAATTCCCAGCAAGTGACTCCTGTGGACAGACACGGGGTTGGATGAACTAATTACAGCCTCTGCAGTTCAAAAAAGAAACCAGCAGAAACATCAGCCAGACTTCACCTTTGTCGTGAAGGCAGAGCAAAGGCTGTTGGTGCACAGCAGGTAGATGTATCAAACACAAGCGCTTTTCTATTACTGCTGGATGAAGGTAAGTGCAAACAATCAAATGTCCTTTCCTATTTTCTGTGTCTCCCTCTGCGACGCTGATAGAGGGAATCCAAATGTTTTCAAGCAGGCAGTGCCTATCTGCAGCAGGCAGACAATTTCCAAATGTATTAGCAGCCCAGAGTCAATAGAGAAATAGCAGTCCAGCATATCATCCAATTTTCAAATGTAAATAACTAGACCACTTTTAATTTGAAGGACTACAGCAGGGAATAAAACGAACCCTGGAAAATACACACAGCAATGACTGCTGGTCGTGATGCATTACCTTCAGGCATGCCTGCTATTTTTCCCCGCTGGCTGCCGTACCACAGTGTGAGACAAACCGGTGGTCTGGTGTGTGATGAGTGGATTGAGCCCCCAAAACAGCCTGGCCATGCCATGGAGCGGGCAGGCTGTTCCCAGGGGTGCAAATGTGGCCATGACACAGAGATGCAGTGCTGAGCACCCTGTGCAGGATGCAACCCTGCCTTACCTCCCTTCTCCTTCTCTGGCACGGCTGGAGAGGGGGAGGACATTCAAGAGAGGCACTGGAGGTGCAGCGGGTCACCAGCAGCAATGCTTTGCCTCTCTGAGGAGAGGCCTCACGCTCCCCATCCTCAGTCTCACAAGCAGCGACACCTGAAGGTCCCAGCCCATAACCAGCCGATACATTTTGCAAAGGCAGCCACGGGCAGAGTAAGACGTGGGATGAAGCATCCACCTCCCTTCACAGTGACTGCAAGGAGGAGGGAAACAGCAACAAACCTCCAGGGAATCCTGTGGAGAAGGGAGAGGAGGGGGAGGAATGATGCTTTTAGGAGAAACCCTCTTGGGGTTTGCCAGTGTAACCGAGAGCAAAATTGTCCCTTTGTCTACACTGGCGTTGTACTACTGCTGAAGGGAGGTCTCTTACAATCTTTTCTCTGGTGGCACACGCCAGCTTACAGCGAAGCCCCGAGAGGGGGGATGTGCTGCAGCTGCAGCCCAGAGGACCGGGATGAAAAGCCATCCTCATTCTTGCTGGGTGCTGCCAGCCACACATCCCAGAGGAACTCTGGGGGCTATCCCACACAGCCAGAAAAATGGGTCTGACTCCAAGACAGGCAGTGACAAAATTGGTCTGTTCAAAGGAGGAGACTAACCAGGCAGATTATGTCTTGCATGGATCTGCCAGTCTCCGTTGAACACAACGGGAATGGGCAGGTTTTGCCCAGCCAAACGAGTTCAGCCCAGGCCTCCTCCTCTTTGTGCTTTCCTCACACCCTTCCTGAACCATCGATGGGTGTTTGCATGATGCACACGAGGGGAGACACACTGAGATTCATAAGCATCAGTCTTCCAGATTGGAGAGGTCACCTTCACAACACTCACCAGGCAATTAAAAAACCCAAACAACTCTGCAAATGAAGGATGAACATCTGCTTTAAAGCCCACCACTTCCCAAGGTGAATCTGATGCATCAGTGGAGGCAGGATATTGCTGGTGAGGAGATGATGCTTTGGGAAGCCACTGGCAATGCCAGGAGGGCTGGCTGAGACCCTCCCACCCATGAACCTCTGCAGCTGGGCTGTAGGAAAAGGCTGGGTTTGCTTTTCTACAAGACTTGTGTCACAGCAGGTCGCACAGAGCAAAGGAGGGTGCAGAGCTCGTAGGGAGCCACGAAAGCCTGCAGTGGTGACACTACCTGCAATGCAACAGGAGAGATGTTGTAGCCAAGATAATCCAAGCATGTGAACAACGCAAGATTTGCAATATCTTTCATTGCAGGGGCTGATCTAGTTGGAAAAAAACAGAGAATATTTCAGGCATGCAGGACTTTTAGGCTTGATTGCCTAAAAGCTACTCTGCACTTGTCGTCATTGCTTTTCTCTCCAGACTCATGAAAAATACACTGGAGACAAAAAGTGAAACATCAGACAGAAATGATGGATGTTGTAAGATTTCCCATACGCTCCATGTTGGCGTGAAAGGGAGGTCCCCTGTGCTTACAGGGGGGGCCTGATGCTGAGCCCTCGGACGCTGCTTCAGCAGTGCCAGGGCCCCTCAGCATCCACAACCACTGCAGCAGTGCAAAACCAGCTCAAAGCTGCCCCCCTGGCACAAAAGGGAGGGAAAGGCAGGAAAGCTGGGGACCGATCCCCAGGCTGTTCCCCTCGTGGAACAGATTTTTCTTAGTGGAAAAAAAAAAAAATTAAGCCATACCAAAATGTAGAAGAAGAGCAGCGCCCAGAACTGGAAACTGTTACAAGTTTGCTCTTTTTCAGGTTTTTATCTCCCGTCTAGATCAGCTGGTTTTTTGGCCCTGTGTGGTTTGACATGAGTCACAGTGTTATATGCTGAGGTCCAGCCAAGATTAGCTGTTTTGTATAGTGTTGCGCTACCTTGCAACTAGTGATTCACTGCAGTAGAAATGATAGATTGTTTTACAGCACGAAGAGAAGGGGGAAAAGAAATTTAAAGCCCACTGGTAGTTAAAACAGTGGATGTGCTCCACCTACTGGCTAGTAACAACAAAGTGAGCCGTGATAAAAGTCAGCATCCTTACAGAGAACTAAACCAGCACTTGATGTTGCCACCCTCTTGACTTTTTACATTTGGAGGGGAGCCAAGGGGAAGAAGAAAGGAAAAAAGGATGTGAAGAAGAAAGGAGAGTGAAATAAGATGAGGGCTGCATGTCAGGAGAAAAAGAAATAAAAGAAATGAAGACACAGCTCTTTTGATTTAAAAAGGGGATGCTTCAAGCGTATGTAAGCTTGCAGCTACCTTGGCCATGTAAAGCCATTTTGTTTTATTTCAAAACTCCCAAAGGAGAGTTCTTTGAATGCTATGTCCTGATTTTGATTGATGCCAACGGGGTTTATACCTAAGAGAGCTGAGGATACATCCCTAGCTGCCACTTGCTTTCTTTGGCTGCTGCTGCCTTTCTTCCAAGGCTCTGGGGCCAGGCAGAGCAGAGGGACAAAATTCCCAGAGCTCCTGCCTCCCCCATATCCTCTGTACCATCTCTCCCAGTGAGCATTGCTGCCTCTACTGCCATTACGATATGGAGTGGCCACACATTTTTCTCCTACTCCTGGTCCTTAACAGCAAACCTGCCCTTGCTTTTTTTTATCCTTCTTCCCCAGTCCAGGACTCTTTTTTCTGCTTAGGTCAATGGAGCCTGTGAGCACTCACTGCCTACATAGGATGCATCTCTTCTCAAATGATCTTCAGTCCCCACGATGTCTCTTGTGGAAGACAAAAATGCTTTTTCTCCACTCGCCAGGGAGGAGGCAGGGACACAAAGCAGGCTGAAAGTAACGTGTTCAAAAGCACACAGTGTCAGAGTCTCTGTGATGACTTTAAAGTAGATACAACTTAGGCATTTAAGTGCTATTATGCTGGTTGAAAATTGGATTCTCGGTACGATCTTCTGGGAATTTCTCAGAGTAACCAGTGTGAGGACCAGCTCTGATGGTTTGTCAAGTCCAGGTTAGAGCTGCTGCTCAGCCCTAGACAGCAAGGGAAGCCACTGCTAGTCCATCCATCAGCCAAAAGGTTTGTGCACAGGACACAGTCAGGACAGAAGAGAAAAAGTGAGCTGGCATCATTACTCCAAATCCAAAAGAAAAAAATAAATTTACAAAATAATGCTTCTGCAGTGCTCTGAGGTGTGAAAGGGGTATCTTACTCACTGCTTGCTTTTCCCTAAGAAAAAAACCAACAAAACCCCCCAATCTTCAGAAAGTCTGTCCTGAAGTAGATTTTTTTGGTGGGTTTAACTTTATATAATATTTTTACATACTTGTGCATATATATATGTGTGCATATATATATATATACATATATATTGCACTTATATACATGCATACACACACACATATGTATACAAAGGCCCTCACAGAGGGGTCAGGAAGCTCATTTCTGCCATGGTCTACTCTTGAAATGTTTAAGAACATGGCTGCACACACATAGTCAGATATTCTTGCACTTATACTGTCCGGTTGCATATACCCTCTGCTATACTGTCATACTAATGTGGATATATGGCCCTGGGCTTGCTGTTGCTCAGCTCAGACAGCTTTGAGCACAGCCAGAGCAAGCACAAATCCACTTATATCCAGACATATAGACCTGGCTGAATTTGTTCAGATCCCGACCGTCCTTGAAAGTCTTGTGGAAAGCAAGGCTGCAGGAGGTGCAGCTGCACCCAAGACAGTGTGTTTGTGACAGAGCAGTAACTAACCATAGGTTAATGCAATAACAGTATCATTTAATATCTCATGGGACAGCATCTGAATATATTTCAGATCTGTCCTGAATACAGATATTACCAGTGGGCTGTAATTTGTCTATGCCTTTGCCTGCAGCTGCTCCTTTCTATTACTCTAGCAAATATTGCAGAAATGAATAAAAGCTTCGGAAGAGTAGTAGGCTTATGAAGTGCACTCCAGCTACCATTTCCTTGTATTCGTTATTAATCTACTCTACTTTTTCATCATTCTGTATCAAGTCTGTCTCCTACTAAAAAAAAGATGCTTCCTTTTTCACTTTGCATTGATATGAGCTTTTAATTCAGCCCTGTCTGCTGGCTGTGACAGAGCCACGCTAATTTGTAATCAGATTGAGGCTCTGACACTGTTCAAGTACATGCAAAATATGAAGGATATAAGGGAAAGAAGGAGGAGGGGGGAGAGAGCGAGGGAAAGGGTATAAGAGCAAAGTCACTGTTTCTAATGTTACATTTGACTTCATGCACTAGTGCACAAGGGGACACAATGGGGCACAGGGAAAGGTATTTTCCTGGGAAGACACCACTTCCAGCCAAACAACTGCTGTGCTATACCTCAGTGTGATACCACAACAGGACAGCTAGAGAGGAGAAAGAGATGGGAAGGTCAGCCAGGGAGAGAAACGAGAGCTAGCAGGGACCAAGGGCATGGCTGAGGGTAGAAAGACAGCGGAGACACAAGTGAGGAAGCAAGGAAAGGAAATAAATCTGTAAGGTGGGAAAAAGGAACAAAAGCATGAAGAGAAAGAAAATATAAGGGAAGGAAACAGCAAAAAGTGCACAGAGAAAGAAAGAGAAGATCTGTCCTGAACAACATGAAGCACACCTCTGACTGCTGCTGGCTGCAGCTGCTGCTTAGGCAGGCAGGAGGGAGTAGCCAGGGATGCTCACCGTCCTCAACCACTCACCATGTGGGGGGCCAAGAGCTATTGAAAATTAAGCTGCAGCACTCTGAGGTTTTTGGTTTTTCCCTCCAATCTGTCAGGGCCTAAGTAAAAATAGATAAGGTTTTTGCTTTTGCTCTGGCACTGTTCTGTCAAAGCTTCCACATTCTTCTTCATGGAAGCTCAGGATACCCCTGTCCTCCTCCTCCCTATTCCTTCTGGATAGAAAACCTTATAGGTGTCCAGCTGAACAGTTTCCAATATGTCCTTTGCTATAGGGGAATTTTATTCTAAATGCATTTAGTTTTATTCTCTCCTCACTTTATTAAAGGTGCAAACACTAGTGGTCTTTTCACATGACAGATCTCTGAAGCTGCCACACGATGTCTATTTTCTTTTAATTTCCTTGAGCAGAAATACCTGCCTGTTCCACTGGGCACACAAAATGGCAGATTACACATAAGTTAGTACACCCAGCACCCATGCATATTATAATTAAAATTGTAATCCAAGGGCACAGAGATTGAGTGTTATGAACTGTTAATGACTTTTTCTCATGTTTTTGGTCCAAAAATGTGATCTTAGTTAGTTGTCACTAAAGTGATCTAGGCAGAAATAGAATTCAAAGCTATTGATGCCAAACATTTTTCTTCTACAAAGAAAGCCAATATGAAACACTAAGTGACAGCAGGCCAACTTATATTACAGCTTCTTTTCTTTTTTCTCCTTCGTGAAGAGGTTTCAACAGGGATTACAGCTTTACAGTGCAGAAATATGTTTTCCAGGTGAGCTGAAGCAGGATTGATTTGAAGTTTGTCAGTCTGTATCAAAGCCTTCCTCCAGTTTAAACAGCACATGCGGTGCTTTGAAGGCAGTCAGCATCAGCCCAGCTCTGCTCCTGTCACGCTAGTGGACATTCAAAGGGGACAGAGTCACATTGGTGTTCAGCCTGTGCACAGCCCCAGCCTGTAATGGGTTACTGCATGTTCCCAGATCCAGCCCAGTGTGTGCACACACACACACACAAGGGTGTCTTGAGTAACCTCCAGACCCCACTGTCTCCCCGGTCCCTCGTGGTCCCTCCAGTAGCAAGCTGGCAGACCCTTCGGTCTGTCCCAGGCTACTCGACCTACTCTTTGGCCAGTCCAGCCTGACACTTGGTGACACATGCACCTTCACACGCTCCAGCGGTTACCCACAGGCACATAGGCACTAAGACCTGTGGGTCCCCACTTCAGCTGCAGCCACTAAGACACCCCCAACACACACAGGAAAATGGTCAGAAATGGAGTTTAATGAGAAAACAAGAACAGACTGGGCTGACAGGTGCACGGCAGAGTCAGAGAAGCATGGTGACCAGCAACTTATGCACACAACCACCCCCTTTTATTCCTTTTCCCTTCTGTTTTCTCACCCTTGTTTCTCCCTAAAGGGCCTTGATCCCTCCCCCATCCTGAGTTCCCTCCCCACCTCAAGCCCATAAGTCACATGTAGTCCCGAGATACTCTACCCTGCATTCCATAAAGGAGCCCGTCCAGCCACAGGCAGTGATGTGGGGGGAAGTCAAAGTTGTCTGAGTGCCCTTTTCTGAACTCATTGTGATGGAGGTCCCCCCTGGCCATGAGTCTGGTCACCTCCTGTGACAGCCTGGGTAGGGACAGGAGCACAGTCATGTCCCCCCTCACCTCTGTGCCTCTGTCCTTTTTCGTGTGTGGGGACATCAGCCCTTCATACAACACTACCAAATTGTTGTCCTTTGTTCAATATAAACCAACACCACCCAGTGGCTCTAAAGTTCATAGGAGATTTTGGAAATGTCATAAGCAATAAACAAAATGGTGCTCTAATGGAAGTGCTATGTTGAGATCACCTGCCACCGGTGTGTCATGCAGTCAGTCATGCACACACCTGGGATGAGGGCAATTAGAAATTTCTAAAGCAAAAGAGGAAGGATGAAAGAGGTGTGAGGAGAGAGAAGGCAAGTGGAAGGCAGAGACAAGCTAAGAAGTAGGCTGGCCTTGACCTGATGCTCAGGAGGGAGAAGATGAGGAAGGGGCAGAGAAATGATGGAGAAACATACAGGAGCAGAATACATCTTCTGACAAGGAGAACAATGTGGTCTGCAGGGCTAATTTTTCATCTGCAAATACGTGGAAACGCGCAGTGAAGGAGAATGTGAAAAATAAATAAGAATGTGGAAAAGAAATACATATTAAATGAAGAAATGCATTCAAATGTGGAAATATAACAGTGCAGAACTGAGAGAACCCGTGCCAAATAATCTGATTATACTGAAGTAAATTTTGCAGGAATTCAGAGACAAATAGAACTGTACCTAAAGAAGGCATAACTTATGAAAAATTCAGTGTGACTCTAGTTTGCTGTGTGTGAAGTGAAAAGTAACCATTTTTTGCTAAGTCATGTAGTTGGTCAAATTTTCCACGAGGTACAACATTACATCCACTCTGCAGGGTTTGGTAGAAATACCTGCTGAAATACCCACACTACTGCAGCCAGAAGTTCTCGGGGAGCAGGGAAAATTACCCTCCCCAGGCTCTGCTCATGTTTCAAAGCAGTGCAGAGGGTGACTGGCATGGAAAGGGAGACCAGGCAGGCAACCCTGCACCCTGCCTGCCTGCTCTACCACAGGAGTCACCTTCAGTTCTCACTAAGGTCATTCTAAATACGGGCACAAAATAATACATTCTCGAGAAACTTGTAATCATGGAGTCACAGGAAGATTTGGGTGGGAAGGGACCTTCAAAGACCAGATAGTCCAACCCCCTTGCCATGGGCAGGGACATCTTTCACCTCCTCAAACCCCATCCTACCTCACCTTGAACACTTCAGAGGTGGGGCATTGCTCTTTCTGCTCTGAAACTTCATTTTGTTATCCACTTTAATCATAGAATCATAGAATGGTCCAGACCAGAAGGGACCTCCAAAGGCCATCTAGTCCAACCTCCCTGCAGTGTCCCTGCTGACTGAAAGGAGGTCGGACTAGATGACCTTCCGGCCCAGACCATTCTATGATTAAAGTGGATAATGAAATGAAATGAAATGAAATCTTTGGCTGCTATTAAAATGAAGAGCTGGTAAATAACCGTTCTCTTCACTTGTTAGCCCATATTCCAGCATTTATTATTTTTAATAAATAGCATGAATTTTTTAGCTCTCAGCTTTTGTTTTCATTCTTCCACCTCCGCTCTTGAAAATAATTCTCTCTCATCTTCTACTTCACATCTCAATAGAAAAAGAAGAGAAGCTCAACTTATGACTGAATAATTTCCACAACAAACAGACTTTGAGAGGGAAAGAGAAAAGCATGATAGACTAGAAGATGATACTCCTGCTGAGAGAGAATCTGAGAGACTTATTAGAGAAATACTAACAGTTGTGTTATAAGAATACCACATTTTTAGGACAGACATTAAGAGGAGAGCTAGATGCTAAAGGCTCCACATGAGAAATTTAGGGAAATAAGTGAAAAAAAAATTGAATTCATAGAGAGATGTAATCAATTATGAAACTGATTTGTGTTAATTTCACCTCTAGAAGTGCAGAAAAATATAAAAATGAAATACTAGGGTTTGTAGGTTGCACACTTTTCTAATACAAAAGGTCTCTCTAACAAATCAAATCGGTCTGAAACCACTAAGATTACACTGAAGACTGATGGAAGAAGAACAACGTTTTTTAAAAGTGAGCAAAGAACCACATTGCAATTCATACTTTAAAAACACTTTAGAAAATGCTATCTGAATAGTTTCAGTTCCCACGCATCATTTTTTCTGCCTAGCTACCCGGAGCCACAGTCCCACTTGGTATGATTTAGAGCCTCTCCTGTACCATACATACACAGCTCCATCTGTGCCTGGATCGTTGCACCGTGACTCCTCCATGACTCTGTCCCCACCCAGAGTCACACTTGTTGCTTCTCTAACCCGTGTATTTACATGCTTTCTCTGGCATCTGTGGACTTTTTCCAGTGGTGGTAGCTTTTCTTCTTCATCTGGCTTTTTGTCATAAAACCTGTTGATAGTGACTGCTCTGGTATTAGCCCATCAGTTTATCTGCAACAAAACCATCTGAAAACAAGCATTCTTTTTTCTTTGGCAAGTGCCACCTCAATGGCCTTACATGGCTGACTCTGTCGAGCGCTGCCAGGGGGCTTTCAAAATCACTGATGTATGTTGTCTTAGTAATATCCCAGAACTAAGTCCAGAGCTTCTTAAAATTAATGGAAGCTTTAGAGAAGGATCATTGTAACTATATTCATGCACACACACACACACATATACAGAAAAGCCCCTGAAAATAGAGTAGAAATAAGAGAGGCAAATGGGTGTAGACTGGAAAGACATTAAGAGGTCAGAAGGGATAAAGCAGCTTAGGGAAGGAGTGGGGTTTGGAATTAAGTTGGAGAGGCTTTTCAAAGGAATATGATACTTGAGGAGAGGTTAGAGCTTACTGGAGAAGATTTCTGAGGTGAAAATATAGCAGAATAATTAGGATCAAGTGAAGGGGAACATAATGAGATTGGATGGTGAGAAATGCCATTTCGTTGCTGTGACTGAAGGAGTTAGTGTTATAGGAAGTTTCTGGCTATGGACAAGCCAGTCTCATAGATAAATTATCCCCCTCCCAGCACATCAATGTGCTAATACAATTTTGTGGTTCAACAGTAGTTTTGCCCTAAAGCAATTGGTTCATAAATTAAGAAAATTCACAAATTAAGAAAAAGCAATTCACAAACACCTTTCAGCATCCTCTGAAGGCAGGCATAACGGTGGCTCGATTTTGCTGCCTGTGCTGTTTTGGACTGTATGTCCTCGAGCATCTCTAGCAGTTACCACCTCCACTGCTCCAATAGCACCTCTCTCTTTCTATCCAGAAACTTTATTCCAGCATTAAGAAGGATGCTTGGGGCAGTTGTCCAGGACTTGCCCCCAGATTTTCACTGGTAATAGTCTTGCAGAAGTTATGACCAACAGTGTCCTTTGCTGCTGTGCAGCAAAGGTGCATCGACTCCTGTGTGCCTGGCATCATGCTGAGCAGCATGTCAGGAAGCTCAGCAAAGCCCTGCATGTCCAGAACACATTAGATTTTACTGTGTATGCACAGCATAAGCATGCAGATGTAAGTCTCCCAGGATTTCCCTGTGGAAAATATGGAAATCCAATTGCTGAAAGCCATTTTTCTTGCACAAGATGTTATGGTCTCTTTTTCTGTATATTAATTACATTTTAAATGCATTTGCTGAAGCCTTGTTTTGCTAGGCTTAGTAAGTTATTTCTAGGAAGACCTCGTTACAAGCAATGGAATGTGAAAATTATTGAAGTCCAGAATATGGTTTTGTTCATTTTTAGCATATGTATTGGCTAGATAATACAGAACCCCAGGGTTTAAGCAATTGCAGAGCTAATGTTTCACAGAAATAGCACAATCTCTTTGTAAAACTACAGCAGATATGGAACAGTACCTTTTGCCTTTACCACTTATTTAGAACCTTCAAAATGCAGACACTATTTCCCTTGTTTGCTTATTGATCCCTACCTGGGATGGTGCTCACCCAGTGACTGGGAGCAGATCCTTAACCCCTGCTGTCGTCACCAGAGCTGCAATGACACCAGCGCTGCGATCCAGGCCACCCCCTGCCACCTGCTCTGCACCCCTTGGTTAACACACAGCCATGAGAAAATGGCACTACTGGAGAAGGGTAAAGGCACAGGGCTCCTTCTGAGACCTTGATTACATCAGGTTATGAAACACACACAGAAGTCAGTAGAGCCTTCTTACTGGGACATGTCATGGTAAAGACTAACAGTTGCTAATTGCATTTTCTAATACTTTCCAGATGTATGTCAGATGTAGTGGCAGAGATTGTTATCATGCATTTGCTTGGAGAAACATATGACATGACACTAAGGCAACGCCAGAGTCAGTGCATATGCATTTTTCAATTCCTACTACTCAGGTCCACTGTTTCCTTCCAGCATCAGACCATGAGACATGGTCTGCACCATTGGTTTGCTGCAGCTTTCCAGAAGCTATGGAGCACAGCAGGTATTTCCAGGGTCCCAGGCATGCTGGTTTGAGATCCAACAAAGCCTCTGCTAATAGAAGCTGAACTCAGAAAGGAAAAACATTGTTCACTCTGACACACATTTTTATGTGTCTTTGTAACATGTTACCCATGTACATATAGATTTTGGTGATGCCTGGCAGCCCTCAGCGTTTCTTAGGTGAGAACAGGCCGTGCCATTTTGTTACTGGCCAATAGTACTGCAACCAATACTAATATTAATACTTAATATGAATAACTAATACAGTATTGGAGCAGGGCTTTACTGCAGGCAGCTTGCCATAAACTTTCACTCAAGTGAAGAAAAAAATCAACACAGGTTCAGATAGACAAGAGGCAGAAATGCTGGACGTTGAAAAACATTTATCCCATAATGACACCAGTTTGCCTCTTTTATCCCCTTAAGCCTTTGCTTTCTACTGGCGTCTCCTACTGGGGCCAAAGACCACTTACCCAAACTGGCAGCGTGGTGCTTGGCTGACCTGCTACATATGTTGTAATGTGACCACCCGTCAGTTTGCATTGCCCTTGTCAGATTTCTAAAATGGTAATTTAATAAAGGAAGGTGATATGAATCATCAAGGAACAATTTGAATTATCATCTGTAGATAATTCATTATGCACACATTTCTTGTGAGATCCTTAAATCAGCAGGGCTTCTTAATCAGAGACTTAAAAATTTTGCCTGTAACAGCTAGAGACTTGACCCATAAATCAGCAGTTAGGCTAGCAGGTCCAATTCATGCTTCACATTTTTTTTTGCTGTGAGAACAAGGCACTTAATTACCACCAAGGTCACAGAAAAGGGGAAAAACCCTGTAACACAGAGTCGGTTTTGACAGTGTCAGTTCTGGCAGCACTTTCTGAAAGCAGGGCGATTTGCAAGCAGAAGATGAATCCATGGCCAGCAACGCTCCTGTAGTATTGCCGTCCTAACAGGATGATCTACACCAGTGCTGGTACTCTTAGAGTTAGCACAATTTTTCTTCCTCTGTCAGCAGCAGATAATATTTGGCCAAGAGAGACAGTCACACCCTTTGTCAGATTTTATTAGTAAAAATAATTAATTATTCTGAAATGGCTTTCTTTTCTGTTCTTCAGTGAAGAAAACACACGGTTTGCGTGCTTCCCTTTGGGGAAAAAGAGCCCCCGTTGTGCAGTTTACAGGGGCAATTGGCTTGTGACTTGACCTGTGCACCCAGCGGTGATGCCTGGTGCCCCAGGGATGGGTTGGAGGCAAGACCCCCCCCATCTCCCCCACCCCAGCTGCTTCAGCAGCCAGCCAGCATTGCTAGGGAGGGAGGCAAAGGACTCAGTGGGACACACAGCCCTACTGAAAATGCATTTACCAAGGGGAGAGGCACCAGCAGGTCCAGCCACCTTCGTCAATGCAGTTGTCTTCTTCTGCCCCATTTTGACAGATGGGCCTCATTAGAGTGGGCCGCTGGGGGACCAGGACTAGCACAGCCAGATGAAATACATGTTGAGCATAACTCTCTGAAGTGCATTAGCCTACCTTATGATTTCAATCTCTTATTTTTATGAAATGGCATGGATTTAGCAAGCATACAAAGCCCTGCAATTTGAAAAGGAAGTATAGGTTTATAAATCCACACTTACCCAGCTAGGCAAAAGGCCTGTCTCTCAGAAGTGCTAAGCCGCTGCCAGATTCCCCTGAGGGGAACAGCACCGAATATCTGGTGCCTCTGAAAGCCAGGTGATAAATTTCAGAGTTTTGCAAACTCTGGGCCTAAGGTTTTGCTAATCAATAGTCGTCGCTCAGATATAATGAGCTGTCTAATAGCACCTAGCTTGGATGATGGATGCTCGCCTGATTCTGGAACAAAGATATTAACCAACTGGCCACATTTATTGGATTGAATTCAGCAAATCAGAACTAACTAATTAGTTCTGTTAATACTAATTTAAAATAGAGTGAGGGGTTTGGGCAGGGTTGGTTTTCCCTTTTTTTTTTTTCTCTCCTCTTTCCGGCAGTGCAGGTGATACAGTTCATTAGGGTTGGGACATGCCTGAATTCTGGTCCAGCTTTTGTAATGGGTGGCTGAGCAAGGCAGACCTCCAAGGAGAGAGGGGCGAAACAGCTCTGCCCTCCAGGAAAAGAATTCTTTGAAGAGCGTCTTGGCAACCACTGCATGCACTAGGAAACTCCGTGTCCAAAATTTTGTAGGGTTCAGCAGATTTGAGTCCTCTTGAACTTTGCACTGGAGGAGATGGTGTCTTCTTTTATGCTTTATGCAATAAAGAACATACCTTTGTTTGTCCACAAGTAATAATAATTATTATTCTTATCTCTATTAATAAGACTCATAAACTAATCTAATCATAAAAATGTGGCTGGCTTTCAAGCATGATTAGCTAAACACAGTTTCATTGGTGGTAAACCATCCAAAAACATTTGGGTTGTAGCATATATATAAGATCAGCCTTTCCATCTAAGTAACTCCACTCGTATCTATGACTTGGGAATCTGCTACAGGTGTTTTTCAAAGGTACCCTTGGATAACAGATTTTTACTCATAGTAAGGGTGCTCCAGAGAAAAGGAAACTGTAAACTGGCTGTGCTCCAGCTCCAGAATGAAATAGGACCGTGTTGCTATTCTGATTTCTTCCTGGTTGCTATATGGTAATTTGATTGTGTTATTTTACCTCAGTATGTGATTCTGTCTATGTATTTTCCCCCAAACTCCAATATGGGAGATGTAAAGAAGTGAGACATTTATTTTGGGGCTCAGTCCGTTTTGAACATGGCATGCACAGTAAATGAGTGTATTCTTGGCTGAAAAGCAGCAATCATGTCAGCAGGTAGGATTCATCTCGCTGTCATATAAAGGAGGGAAGAAGTTTGATTTTTTGCAAGGTACAGGCAAGTGGCTCCAGCATTCAGAAAATGACTGAAAAAGGCATAAAGTTGTCAAGTGTCTTCCTTACGTCTGTGGTTGTGGTCAGTGAAAAGCCACCTGTCCAGAAGCGAGGGCTTGAAAGATTACATGCAGCACCATAAACTGATGATGCCTCGGTCTGAGTTGCACCAGCTTAAGTAGTTACTTTTTACTTGCAAAGATTCATTTCTTAAAAGGCACTGTTCTATTTACTTTTATTAGCTGCCAGGAGACCATGTCAAACACACTACAAAGTGTCTCATACTAGGTAAAACAAAAAAACATTTTTCCTCCTCAAGTACTAAGTTTATTTATCAATGCAATTATTTCTAGGTATGTTTGAATGGTAAAACCAGATTGGCTTTGTTTCTTTGTATTATTTCTACTGATGAGTACTTCTTTTTAGGCAAGATGCTGGAAATAACAAGCACAGGGCTCCCTTGCCTGGAAGCTGTGCTGTACAACAGAACAGCACTTGAAGCCCACAAAGCCTCAGCGTGAGATTTGGGGTTTGCCCGAAGCAGTGGCACGTCTCTCACCCACAGCCCCTCGGGAGGGGGGAATGCTGGTTGGCTTCTTGTCTGCTGCAGGGAACATTTTCCACGCTTCTCCTTCTCATTTTCCAGTCCTGGAGTCTCTAACAGTTCCCTCTAAATGCCCCAGGGGCATCTGCAAGCCCCGAGTACCTGGACAGAGGGAGACAAAGTCCTCCGGCTTTGTTCATTTTAACTTGTTTCAGGCTGTCTTCAGTTCCAGAGAGGTGTAATGGTAAACCAAAGCAGACCACAGTCAGCTATTTTTTTTTCTGATGTGGCTTTTAAAATAAACGTTTGAAGAAAACGCAACACAAAGTGCAGTTTTCAGGGTAGAAATTAGATGCTTTTTTGATTGCTTAACTTATCTGAACCAGAGGGCTGTGAAATGAGTAGCCCCAGGCAGGTCTGACTGAGAGGGCCCTAGAGCTGGCATGGGGCTGTGTGACTGATTCCAGGAGAGACGGACTCCCTCTCCTCCACTGCCTTCCATAAACCTGAAATTACTCCTTTTTCTCTCAAAAAAACTGCCTTTCTGGAGTAAATAGCATTTGTCATTACCGGGAGGGGATGCTGACACTCCTTTTTCCTTATGGCTGGCATCATTCACGTATGTGCGGTCGGACTATCAGACCGAGCAGACGGGCTAGCTTACAGAAGTAGTATCAGCACATTTGATTCGATAACACATTTTTTATCATTAAATAAATAAGTGTCCTAAAAATTCCCGCTTCAGCCATCAGCAAAATATTTTACCTACTAACAATCAACCACATCTTGCTGCTGTGCAGCATTCAGAAAGCATTAAGCCAGGCCGTTACAATTCATTAAATTTTCTTAAAAATCACAATGGGCATATTATCACGTAGGCATACGCACATTGTTCTCTGCCCAGGGAACACTCCCTGTCACCTTTCTTAACAATCACACACAGCAGGAGCATCTTTGATTTTAATGAACTCAAGATTTTCCCATAACTAGCCGTCTCCAGGGCTCCGAGAAAACAAACACTCAGGAACGGGGCTCATTTGGCTGCATTGTCACAGCCTGTATCAGCTATTACAATCTCGTTCCTACAATACACACTTAATAGCATCGGAGAGCCTCGCCGTTATGTCACGCATAGATCAAAAGCGGTTCAAAAGCCTTCCACAAGTTTCAAGGTTTAGTCCTGCTGGTAATAACATCAATGATGAAATTGCAATTGAATTTGATAGGAACAACAGCAGGCAACTTGGGTCTCATCCTGGGAAGCGCTGAGCTGCTGCAGCCCCCAGTAAGTCCAAGGAGAGTAGTTCAGCGCCACGGAAAAGCACATCCTTATTTATCAACAATATATTTACCAGGTAGTCCAATTAAACTTGACAGCCTGTTTAGAGAGGCTTTCTGCCCAGCAGCAGCTATATAGGAACCAGCCAACAAACTGTAACACGGCAGTAAATGGAGCAAAAGATGTTGGTACTGCTCTCTTTATCATATGAGCTGTACAGCGTTCACAAACATTGATAGGAGTCCAATAAAGGTCATAGCACATTTACATCTAGCTTTAGGTGAAAGAACACGAAAGCCTTTTTATGCCGACAACGCTTCCCAAAATTTATTGTGACCTTCAAGAATCTGAAAATATCCTGCACTATCATCATCTCAGGGTCAGTATACATTCAATATTCATTAAAAAAAGAAACTGCAGGGGTGACAGAAATCTGATGGTATAGATTAGCTGCTGAGGTTTCTGAATTCCCAAATCATCTGACCGGGAAGCAGCCAGGAGAGAGAAGGGGAGGAAGTACAGAGCTTCAGCAGTTATCTTGTCCGAGTTAGTTATGCCTCCAGTTACAGTAGACATGCAGCCAGAGGTACTTCTATAACCAGTTAGCTCTCATTTTATCTATTCCCTCTTCCCCAACACCATGTCTTTGAGATCACGAGCAGACCAGACAAGTTCCCCTGTCTCATGTCCTTGGACAATTTGTTACTTTGCTTATGCTTAACTCCTGTCCCCTCCTTGATACCTTGAAAGGCCCCTGATGGGGTTTGACTTGACTCCAGCACAATATTCAGCAAAGCGGGAGCCGAGGGAATCCAAACCTCCAGAAATGCAACCTGAAGTCCGACCATTTCAAACTCTGTTCCTTTCTAATCCTTTTTGTGCCTTCATCCAGCAAACAGTCCTGCGTTCTTGTTTCCATCACTTTCCTTCCTGTCATTTCTCCAGTATATTTTATGTCTAGCCATTTGATTTTAAAGTTCAATAACTCACTAGTTACAGTGACTGCTTGGTAATATTTAGATCTTACCTACTTCATTATTTCACCAAAGCTGGGGATCCTGGCAATGAGTGTGAATTATATCAAAGGCAGTTGTTCATATTAATGTATAACTTTCTTAGTGGTTTGATTGGGAGGGGAGGTTTAGATTAGATACTAGGAAGAAATTCTTTACTGTGAGGGTGGTGAGGCACTGGAAAAACTGGGAACAGGCTGAAGTCTTAAGATGCTACACAGAGCCTAATTCAAATGGCCTGGAGGTAGACAGTGAATAATAGACCTTGCCAGGTTCTCAAACACACAATGTCCTCTCCTGTCCTCCTGTGGGGAAGCCTGCATCTCTTATTGATGTCACTGGCCAGATCCTCATTCAGGTGGCTGACCACGGCTTGTAGCCAACAAGCAGCATCATGGTTCCCTGTGCTGGGAGCCTGGTCCTGCTGGGTGTAAATGGAACCGGGTAAAAACTGAATCAAGTAGTCCTGTGCAACACCATATGTTTGTAGCTGGATTTTCAAAAATGCTCAGAGCAAATGTAAATATGCAGTAACTGAATGATATCTAACAAATTTTCACTATCAGGGTGGTGAGGCACTGAAACAGGGTGCCCAGAGCAGCTGTGGATGCCCCATCCCTGGAGGTGTTCAAGGCCAGGCTGGATGGGGCTTTGAGCAACCTGCTCTAGTGGGAGGTGTCCCTGTCCATGGCAGGGGGGTTAGAACTCAATGATCTTTAAGGTCCCTTCCAACCTAAACCATTTTATGAATCCATGACTCTATGATTTTGTGAAATAAATGGGCATCTTGCTTGTTTTTACATATAAGGGACTAACAAATAAGCTATCTGTAATCCACGAGAAGGCTAACATCCATCTACACAACAGTACTCTGGTATTGCATAGTGCAGATTGGCAGACTGAGGCATTTCCAAACACAGAATCCGCGTATCCCCAGCCAAAAGCCCAGCTCTGTGCAGGGTTGACAAATGCAGAAAGCCATAGCTTGTCAAATAGGGCATTAGGGCATGCTGGATCCTAATCATTCTGTTTGACCACTATTTCTCATTTCGTCCTTATGAAGACATGTTTCCAGCCAAAAGGCTAGGCAAAATGAGCTGGGATTACAGACAAACCAGAGCGATCACATGAAGCCAGCAGTAATCAGCCTCATCCTAGAGTGCCAATACTGGGTCAGGGTCTCTGGACTAACTACAATGGCTACTATTGTCACTGCTATGTCAGTACCAACGGATGTGACAGTAGCCAGGCAGGTCCTGGAAGAAGCCGCTAAAATGACCTGCCTTTGGCGAGACTGAATTTGATGGGATCTTTGCTCGGACAGAGGCCAATGACTGTCATTTGCTAATGGTGTCTTTCAAGATTTTTGTATTTAAAAAAACAAGCAAAGCAGCCGATGAACATTCTGGACATGCCTTTGACTTTATCCACGCTATTTTCTATCCTGGCATATTCCTAACTCATATTACGTTAAGGATGTCAAGCGTTATGTTCCTTATAACATCTTTCATTGGAATTTTTCTCCTGGGTATGAAGAGATAATCCACATGAATATATATTTCCATTATAGGCCACATTATTAAGTCCATTATTGTATTTTAATTGATGTTATTATAGCACATTAAGTACTTTGACATGGGTTAGAGATAGTTTGCTAATAACACTTACTAAAATACTATAAGCTGTGTTTCTATTCTAGTTGATGTTGAAGCTTTCAAATTTGTACTCATTCTGTCACGTAGCTTAGGATCAGAAATCTAGCATTATCCTACTGCCTTATATACCTCTTCTAACTTCTCTAATAATGTGCTGTCTCAATGATGCCCCTATATACCACTGAACCAGAGGTGATGCAGAACAATGTATCACGTCCAGTTACAGTCATTGGCTGTGTTGAACAAAATTTTATCCTACCCCAAAAGACTTTAGCTTTGTTTTTTAAACGAGTATCGACAGAATAACTCTCTAGATATTTATAGAATTAATGTTTAGCAAATTTGGGGGCTTATTTACAGTCTGTTGGGGTGTTTTTTTCCAGTATTTGTTTCAGATGCCTTTGTGGCTCCTACATCCTCAGCAGAACTGTAAATGCCTTTATCATTACCAAATCCCTTCCTGCAACACCCTGTGTGAATTAACAGATTGAATTTGTCAGCCACAGTATTTCTATTCATCATAGACAAATTTGCAGTGTCCTGTCCTGTGGCATGTTCCAGGCTAAACAGAACTGAGGAATGCCAAAAAACACTGGCATCTTCCTTTTCGTAAAAAACTAAGCAAGCTGGTTGAATGTGAAAAACAGTAAAGGGAGAGCCTCTGCCTAACATGTGGGCTGAGCTCTCTTTCAAGATAGAACTTTATTTCAAAAAGGCTGAGATGCCAACAGTATCAAGTAAGAAAGGTAATCACAGAATCTTCATGGTTGGAAAGGGCCTTTTAGAACGAGTTGCCCTCCTTCTGCCTGGGGACAAGAGTGCAGGGGATCCTCTCTACCTCTCACGGAGCCTCCACCTGCTCCTTTTTCCCTAAGAACGGAGGGCGTGGCTCCACCAGTCTATTTCCCTTTCACATTCCCCAACGGTCCTCAGTCTTCCCACTTCCTCCTTAAGCTCAGCCACCAGGCCGAGCAGGCCCTTTCCCTGCTCCGAGCGCACACAGGCGCTGCCTTTGCCGCCCTCCTGCCACCAGAGCGAGGGACGTTCCGTGCAGCCCGCCACCCGGAAGGCTGCACCTCTCTGCGGCAGGTCAGCTTGGGCGGCTTTATTCCTTTTGACCGTGGCTGCAGGCCGAGTGGAGACCATCCCTGGATGTTTTCCTTTCCGGTCAGCCCAGCCCGCCTGCTCGCCCTCCCCTCACACTCGCACGCGCCACAACGCGCATAGACGAACCCCGCCGACCTGCTGAGGGGCTGGTCTTACCGCTTTTAAATCCCCGCGTGGCTCCTGGCCACGCCTCCTCCGCGGCCTGATTGGTTGCCGCCGACTTCCTGGTTCCGGCTGGGACTGTGAGCAGGGGGCCTCCCTGAGCCGGGAACCCCGTCTGTGCAGCGCCATCCCGCCCCCGCCTCGGGCCTTGTCGCCGCCACCGGTGCTGCAGCTGCTGCCGCTGCCGCCACCTCCTCCGCCGGTTCATTGCGGCGGAGTACTCTCCCTGGTTTTCCCCCTCTTCTTCTCTCTCAGCCTGTCCCAATTCCCCCGGCTCCTGCTCGGGCTGTGGCCACCGTGGCCCTCACAACATCAGTTGCAATGACTTCACACCTGGGCTTTGGGGGATGGCTAGCAACACAGCCATAACACTGTTTGGAGTGGGGACCTAGACATTCCATTCCCATGAGAATATGACTATAGGTCTTTTATCCTACTTTATAAATAGTGGACAGCCCAAGAGGCCTTTGGGCTCTCCTGTATGGCAGTGGGCTGCACGCCAGGATCTCCCTTTGAGTGGGAACACTCCCTTAAGGTTCTTCTCCTCGAGGCTGAGAGGTTCCTTGTTGTAACAGATTCTCGATAAATGACTAATAGCACGGTAAACTTTGAAATCTTAGCTAAGTAATACAAAGGAATGGTTGCGCATATATAATCCTTCAGACACAAACCATTGACCAAGTCTGGGACTAGGACTGGATCCAGCCACACCCAAACTCCTCTCTGAGAAGGCGTTTAGAAAGCAAGGGGGGGTCCTTTTTGAACCTTGTGACTCAATGGGAGGATCTCCCTGACAGCTTATCTGACCCTGTCCTTTATGCAGTAAAAAATCAAGTAATCAAGTGTACCTTGCCATTGAATCTTGTAAAACACTATCACATTTACTACTGGTTTTATCGCATTTACTACTGATTTTGTTAAATCACTCTTTCACCTTAATAAATATTTCACTACTTCTCTCTAACAAGTGAAGTTAATCACTCCGCCTGCGACACTCCGACCAATCAGTCATTTAAGCTTGCATTCAGTACTTATGCTTGGGTCTCAACTTAAGCAGACAGAGGTTATATCTCTACTATTAAACACCATATCATGTTCCTGGGCGCTGCAACCTAAACAGGTATGCTTTTAAATTACTACAACACTGTCTGGGGAAGTTTTGGCCTAAGGTAACTTGTATTCTCCGTACTCAGTATCCTCAGGCTACGAGTTAGCACAGGTCAGGGTCCACCTCCACAACACAGTTTGTATATAGAGTCATAGAATGGTTCGAATTGGAAGGCACCTTAAAGATCATCTAGTTCCAACCCCCTTGACATGGGCAGGGACCTCTTTCACTAGGTCAGGTTGCTCAAAGCCCCATCCAGCCTGGCCTTGAACACCTCCAGGGATAGGGCATCCACAGCTTCCCTGGGCAATCTGTTTCAGTGCCTCACCACCCTCACAGGAAAGAATTTCTTTCTGGTATCCAGTCTAAATCTCCCCTCTTCCAATTTAAAACCGTTACCCCTTGTCCTGTCACTACACTTCCTGACAAAGAGTCCCTCACCAGCTCTCCTGTAGCCTCCCTTCAGATATTGGAAGGCTGCTATGAGGTCTCCCCAGAGCCTTCTCCAGGCTGAACAACCCCAGCTCTCTCAGCCTGTCTTCATAGGATAGGTGCTCCATCCCTCTGATCATCTTCGTGGCCCTCTGCTGGACCCATTCCAACAGGTCCACGACAACATTCCTGAGTTGACTCCAAAGCTGAACACAGTACTCCAGGTGGGGTCTCACGAGAGCAGAGTAGAAGAATCACCTTGATCTCCTGGCCACGCTTCTTTTGATACAGCCCAGGATGTGGTTAGCTTTCTGGGCTTCCAGTGCACACTGCCAGCTCATGTTGAGCTTCTCATCCACGAGCACTCCCAAGTCCTCATCCTCAGGGCTGCTCTCCAGCCATTCTCTGCCCAACCTGTATTTGTGCCTGGGATTGCCACATCCCAGGTGCAGGACCCTGCACTTGGCTTGGTTGAACTTCATGCAATTTGCACGAGCCCACCTCTCCAGCCTGTCCAGGTCCCTCTGGATGGCATCCCTTCCCTCCAGTGTGTCGATTGTACCACCGAGTTTGGTGTCATCAGCAAACTTGCTGAGTGTGCACTCTATCCCACTGTCCATGTCTCTGATAAAGATGTTAAATAGCACTGGTCCCAGTACTGACCCCTGAGGAACACCACTCGTCACTGGCTGCCACTTGGACATTGAGCCATTGACCACAACCCTTTGAGTGCGGCCATCCAGCCAGTTCCTTATTCACCGAGTGGTCCATCCATCATATCTATGAGTTTCCAATTTTGAGACTGGGATGTCATGCAGGACAGTGTCAAATGCTTTGCATAAGTCCAGATAGATGACGTCTGTCCAGGTATAACTACCCTGCCTAGGAGGTTAAGAAAGACCAACAGCATGTATGCAGATTCTTCTGCACTAACTCAGTTCAGCACCGGAGAGTGGTCCTTGGCACACTTAATTTGTGTGATATAGCCAGCTAGTCCCATGGAAATGATGGCCACATGCAGGTGATATGTATAATCTTCTAATGTTTTCTCCAGAAACGCAAGTCACAGAAATGAATGAGACAGCCTATTTTCCAGCGAGAATGTGGAAAGACCATTTCCATCAGCTTCAGCAAGAGATGAATCAGGTCTTGTAGGCAGAAAGCTATAGACAAGTAAAGCAAGAAGGAAAACCAATCCTTCTTCTCTGTGAGATTGACAATCCAAGCATGTTACTCATGAAGCTCAAACAGTTTACATAAACTTATGAAAGTTTGGGAGGGAGTTCTCTGAATTGGGCTATTTGACACTTACACCCCCCCAAAATACTATAAACCAGACTGGTGCAGCCCAGTCACAGCCATTGAGTCACGTCCAGCTCCAAAGCTGGGAACTATGTTTTATGACCGCTGATGAGGTAGTGTGGACACTAGGACTGCTCTTGCCTTGGGAGAAAGCAAGCCAGAGGTGAAAGTCCATTTTACCCCATTTTTCCAGGATCCAGCTGAAACCTCAACCCTTTCCCAGTCATGAGGGGAGTCTATTTCACACCATGATGGGAGTTTTCCTTCTTTCACTTCTTCAAGTGTGCATTTTCATAGCTCTTTCACGTGGCAACTTTGATGTGCAATGAGTCAGACAGGTGTACCCTGCTTGGACTCTGTCATTAGCCATTGTGAAGCTCTTAGGTATGCCAAAACCCTACCCAGTTGTTTGTGCACAGAATTGTTAAAGAGGTGGTGTGATTAACTGGATGGATATCTCTGACCACATTGCTCTTTTCTTTCTATCTTTAATTTCTATCATCATATCCTACTTCACAATGTCCCCACAAAAAATACAATAATCTTTTATACCAGTGAAAGAAGTTAAGGCTACAGAATTGTTCATCACAGTTAAATGAGATTCAAGGGGCACTGCACAGAGGGACTTTCCCACAGATTTCTATCAAACTGACACCAACCAGTGTAATTTGTGCCAGCAGCACAACTGTGTACTGACTATATGTTTTCTTTCAAGGGGAAAGAAAACATATTCCCACCTAACACCCGCTACATATTCCCACTTAAAACCTCAAGAAATGTAGGGCAGACACTAGGTATACGTTGCTATTTGTCCTAGAATTTATATGGAGATTACAGTGCATGTAAGCCTTTAACTATATGAAATAGATCAATTAAACTTGACATTTGTAGATAAAACAAGTCAAAAGCTACTTGGTTGCACATTTTTATGGACCGTCTGTCACATACTTCTCTAGGCACAGGTATTTCATCTAACTCTGTAAGGTAAGTCTTGCTCTCTCAGGCTTTTACTTTTTTGGAGGAGTATTTCTCCTGTTCTCCCATGTGAGAAATTTTACTTCTCCTCCAATAATTTAGTCCTTCCAGGGAAGACTGAGGGGTGTCAGGGTGGCAGCCACTGCAAATAGTGATGGCAGTGCTGGTGCAGTGCCACAGTCCATGACGCCCCAGATAAATTACCAGGTTCTCTGCACTTCTGTCTGGGTTGATTTATTTGGTTCATTGTTTTTTAGCACAAAACACTGAAAGCAGCTTTCAAAAGCCTTTTCTTAGCAATATTGTGTACAGTAGTCTACAGACTACAGCTGCATTGATGGGGCCTTTAGGCATTTATGGAGAGCAAGAAGCAGGTCTTCCTTCTTTATCCAGGTCTCATTCTTTTCTGCATAGAGGACAACTCATTTTGACTTTTGGATAAACTCAGCATTGGGAACAAAGGTGTTTTGCTAATCCAGGTGTTTTTACTTCTCTGCAGAGCAATTAGTTTTTAATATTCTTCATGACCTTCCCATAATCTTCAGGGCTTTTCTTTCTATATCGTAGCACTGGATTCCAAAAGTTTTAATCCTCGTTCTGCTAGAGGGGTCTTCTTTACTATCAGGAGGTCAATTAGTACTCCAAATCTCCATTTCCCCACCAACATCAAGTGGTATTGTGGTAATAATTGAAAGATTTTGACAGAGCACTCATTAGCAGCAGCTTCATTAAAATTTTATTAAAGGAAAAAAAAAAAAAAGAGGGAGTCTCCAGCTGACATTAGAAAAGAGTGTTTTATGCAGAGGAGACAACAATTCTGCGAGCAGGGGGAGTATGGAACTAGGTGATCTTTGAGATCCCTTCCAACTCTAACCATTCTATGATTCTATGATTCTGTGACTTATCTGTGACCTGGCCCTGTAAAGCATGTTTGGTCAGCTTGCTGCTGCCTGCTTCAGGAGCCAAGGCACACAGGCTTTTCCCCACATCATGAGCCACAGCTCTGTGCTTGCCATGTCTTGCTGTGTATCCCAAGTGGCAACGCTGCTGGTTTCCAGCTGCACAGCAGAGGTGGGGTGCCCAGAACGACGTTGCAACCATTGGGACCCTATTTATTTTTGTGGGTTGTAAAAGGGCTATAAATAGGTCAACCTTCCAAAAACAATGCCCAGTGCAACGTGAAGGCTTTTCTTTTCTCTCCCTCACATATTTATTTATTTTTCCCCTTTCTCTAGCAGGGGGTAAGACAGCCCTCCCAAGCAGGGGCAAGCTGCCCTGGGAGTGTGGCTCCCACCACTGCCAGCTTTTCACCCTCACAGTACAGCACACTTTTAATTGAAAAAGGAGGCCTTAGCGAGCCCAAGGAAGCACTGAGAGCCTGCTTCTAAAAGGTACTGAGTGCTTATTCAAGGTGATTCTATGGGTTTCTAATTGAGGCAGCTCTGTGCTTCTCAGGGGCTACTTGGGTCTTACCAGCTCAGATTTCCAGGTGCCATGTCCCAACAGAAGTCAGCGTGGCAGCCAAAAACTGAGAGGCACTAATAATGTTGTTACGTTTTACAATCAGCTACTAGATTTTGCTTCTGTCAGTCAGTTGGCAGGGGTTTGGTCTTGAGCGGTTTACAGCGTTACTTGCACTTTGTAGATGCATTGGGGCAGCTACAAGGAAAATCTGTGATTTTTCTGCACAGCAGCAACATATTGGAGTGTCAGGTGGTAGAATCAGATGAATGCAAAAAGCAGAAAGTGACTTAAATACTATATTTTAATGTGTTTAAAGAATTCTTAATCTGACAGCTTGCAACGTCCACATAAGCAACAAGAATGAACTCTAGTATTTCTGATTTCAGTGCCAGTCAGTTTTGATGTGCACTAACAGATGAGCTTCCCTGGCATCTGATCAGGACGTGTCTTTATTCCCTGCTCTGATTCTAAAGGGCTCCTCCTTTTTCCTTGTCTTTTCCCTGCTCTCTCTGCACGTGGAAATTAATTGAAAAGTCAAAATGGCTAGAATGCCCTTTTACTGTAATGTCCCTTTACATACAGATTTGGACTTGTTTCAAAACTCCCTTTAGAGCTCATGGTTAATTAAAATCCTCTCATTGTGAGGAACCAGTTTCTTAGGTCATGTTGACCTGACTTGTTTTGCTGTCCTGCATACACCCAATAAAGAGAGGATAAAATAAATTCCAGGGCATCTGTGGGACCTGTAGCAAATCCCTCAGAAGAACAAAAAAAATTGCTGAGCAATATGTACACCATTCTAACTTCTTGCTATGTTCAAATACTTAATTATAGCTAAAAAATATCCCGACTGCAACTGCTGAGGAATATAACAGTAAATCATGCTTATCTGCATTGTTGCTGTTTTCTACCATATTGTTTTCTATAGTGAAAAAGTAATTCTTCCTAAAAAAAAATTGCACAATTCATAATTAAAGGAACAGAAAGCATTCAGTTGCATGCAATTTCTGACAATACAGGCTCTGAAGGCATTGCTTTGGGACATCAGCATGAATGAATCTTCTGGGTGAGAAGGGAAATATACTAAGATCCTCTTTTCCTAGAGTTATGCAGCAGCCTGCCTTAGAGTAATCGCTTCTCAAAATCAACTTGTAATAGCAATTATTGCATTTAGCTTTTGCTTTGTTTGAACCTTGTGCTGGGAAACAGTAAGAGGATTTGGATAAAAGCCTAAAACCAATTAATCTCTTAGAGTTTTATGTTTCCTCATTTTGACTTCATTTTTTTTAGTGTATTTTACATATAAAATTCTTTTATCTAGGGAAGTTAAATTTACGTTGTTTTGCTACCCTAGTTGCATCAATTCCTAAAGTAGGAGGAGGCAGTCCATAGATCTGTAATGCCATTTAGTAGTCTCAGGTTATACAGCATTCACCCTGAAGCACATGTTACTGATGGCATTTTATTTCTCAAAAGTATCACGCTTGGAATTTCCCGACAAAGAGCACTTTTGGCTTATGAAAAGAGCTGTATAATTATTCTCCCTGCCTTGGCTGTTTGCTGAATGGGTTCTTGGCTTTGGCACATTGTGAAGACAATTTCCAAAGGTTGGAGTCAGTAACTCGCTATACACCATGTTTGGGTGTAGGCTTGCTGAATCCCTTGAGGTGAACAAATTGCCGGGTAAGGAATTGAGTGTTTCTTAAACACTTAGATATGCAAGGGTACTAATACTTTTGCAGGACATAAAATCAAACCAGCATATGATAGGAAGGCAGCAAAACCATGGCAAAGTAATCACACAGCAGCAAGAGAGCAGCTCTGCTGACATCCTGGTCTGCACTTGCGGCTGGTAACACCAATTAGCATGCCGCTGCCTCACCTCACGTTCATTAGCATATGCACATTCACACATCTCGTAAACTTTTATCACATTTAGTAAAAATTGTCCTTCTGTTCCCTTTTGCCCTTCTGTGAAGAGAGATGTTGCTATGGGATGCGTGAGAGGCAGTTTTGGAGGCTGTGCCACCCCAGCCAGGCAGGGTGACTGTCCCAGCATGTTCTACAAACAGGCTAGGACCTTTGGGGAACAGGCAGAAAAAATACAATACACTGAATGAAAAGGATAACCATTTGTACATGTTCTCCCAAATTTTCTAGGAGCAAGTAAACATCTATTTTTAAATTCACATTGTAGCTGCCTATAGCAAATGCAGCATCACGTGTCTTTTTGTCCCCTGCTGCCCCTGCTGCTATTTGCACCAGCGGAAGCCTTCAGGTGCTCCACAGCGTCTTGCACTCATCCTGATTAAGAGTCTGCTCTCTCTTTAGAGGGCCTGTCATTAGCTCTCTCTAGAGACGTAACGCAAACTCGTCTCAGACTTTTAAATTTAATTTAATTTTATTTTATTTTATTTTAAATGCTTTTCTGAGAGCCTGAGACAAAAGACTGTCATAGTCTTTGTCCCTTAGTCTGTATTGCATGACTAAAAACCCTTCCACTTGAAGAGATGATTACTTATATTTTGCTCTTTTAGCCTCTGAATGATCTGAAGTGTCCTGACATGACTGTTCATTTAATCATTAAGAAATTAAAGGTCCTTGTACACATTTTCCTAACTCCTACTGACTTTTGCCCTATGAAGTACTTAGTGTTTTACTCTTACAACCAGCTAACACCGTTGTCATTAAGAAGTTTGGAAAGTAGCAGTTTCTTCTTCCTGTATCAAAGGGAATTCAGATGAGCAGAAGCAAAGCAGTAAATCCTAAAAGAGCGCTTTGTCTGAAATATCACAGTAACCCCCATGCTGACAGTGAATACCTAGCCGAGATAGTTAATTCCCAGATAAGCCCAGATAATTCCCAGATCAGTAAGCCTGGGATGAATTTTGTGACTATCAGCAACAAAGTCTCCTTCCTCAAGGGGCTGCAGCACGGGACTGGCCAGTAGGTGGGGGCTGAAAGGGGCTGGGGTGGGATACATTTCTTAATTCTCATCCTTAGTCTCCCACTGCAGCAGCAACACTCATGGCACCTAAAACAGAACATGCAGAGAACACATGCTCCTTCCCAAAGCGGCACATCTGCATCCTCCCTCCCCACGCCAGAGTATCCCCTGAGCCCAACCTGCCTTCAGGCTCAGATACTGTTGTGATGGGGTTTAGTAGCAGACCCTGGCTGACAGGCAACAGACTGAGGAATAAACGGCAAAAACGTTTTCAAAAACCAAATACCCACATGCTCCTCAGAGGACAGAGCAGTAGAATAAGGACTTTTGCAATAGGGGGTTGCCCTGAACTATAACAGGTGTCTCTTAGGCACCCGCCTTGGGAAGGGAAGGGAAGGGAAGGGAAGGGAAGGGAAGGGAAGGGAAGGGAAGGGAAGGGAAGAATACTACTTTGCAAAAAGTAAGTAGATCACGTGCAGAGAGTCCCCATTCAGTTTATCAGGCTATGGCTATGGAGATCATGGGAACTGTGTCAGTTTTTTTCAGAAAATTTTTTTCTACAGACCCAGCATTGAAATAAATGTGCATGATGCTCAGTTTTCCACAAAAACTCCATAGATTTCTGTGGCCCAGATTCAACAAAATGCCTATATAATTTTGGCCTATTGTGTACCCTAGTAAAACAAATGGACAAGGAATACTTCTGTCCCACAGAAATCAAATCAAACGGACCATCCCCAGTCCTTGCTCCGCAGAAGGCTGTGTTTGTGGGCAGTTTGATTTCCCAGAGATTAAACAGGACGAAAGCATAGAGCCACTCTCAGCTGGAAGAGCGAAATGGAGCCAACAGCTGAGCAACATGGGGGTAGATGATGGAGTGCTGAAAAGTGTATGCTGAAAGAAGAATGGAAGTACAATATTAGATGCTCAGCATTTATTTAAATTTTAAAAAAATATTTTAAAAAGCAGGCAAAGAATGTGGAAAAGATCTAGAGAAAAAAGGAGTGCATATTTTTATGTCCACATTGCTAGCAATGTTTTTTAGGCTATTTATAATGATGTTTAAGACTAAAAATCTTTGAGATTACTTCAAACAAGCAGGCAGGCTAATCAAACTGACAACAGAAGCTATAGGAGCACTTTGGTAGGGAAAAAAACAATCATTATAGGTCTTTGTATGAATACAATCCAGTTATATTAACTTAATATGGGGAGAAAACCTTTATTTAGAAAGAAACCATTTTAACCTGAAAAACAATCATGTATCAAGTAATTCTCACTTTCAAATGACTACAAGTACTCTTCTGTGCAAGATTTATCATTTTCAGAGTTTTTAAATACCATTTGATTTGTTCCACATCCAGCTCGGTGATCCTTTTCATGAGAGGGCACCAGCAGATCCCAGCCAAAGATCTTGCTGCTTGAAAATGACAGCAGCTTTGGTAAGGTTCAGTACAATTTCACTTGACACTGGTTTCCTGATAAGGGTCCTGTATGTGACCACAGCGAGCAGAACTAGTGGCTCAGCATTAGGCATTTAAATGTTGTTGCCGTCCACTTAGTGCTCATATATATGAATCTGAATATCACTTTGCTGACTCCCTTTCTGCAGGTATGTGGTGACAGACTGATCAGGGGAGGTATAACATAAGAATATGTGAACTGCATATCAAATCTTAACACTTAAAGTATCAACATAATGTTTTGCTTTTCAAGTGGAGACACCAAAGATCTCCTGCTGAACAGCTGAGGACAATGCCTCATTGGAGGGGGTAAAAGCATGGCAGAGGCGTCCACCTTTTTCCACATGGTAGCTCTGCAGTTGATCTACTCAAAGGAGTGATGTTTTGAGATTAAGAAGGAACTTGTGGAAAGAAATTTCATCTGATTCTTGGTATGCAGCAGTAGAATATCAAGACCAAGTATTTGTCCTAAAATCCAGGAAAAGTTGCCTTGGTTACCCATTCTTCTCTAGCCAGACTTTTCACTGTGAGGTAATTTGAATCGAAATTGTGAATCAAACTGCTGAAATTTCTCTTTCTACATATGCGTGTATGTCATCAATGCATGTGAGTGAACCCCACAGCAGCTCCCAGTAGCTTCAGAGGGTGCCGCAGGACTGACCTCATGCCTCCCATCACTACCAGGAGGTGAAGCACTGAACTCACAGCTGACTCTGATATGACAGACAGAGCTTTCCAAGCAGCAGAACTATTGACATCGGTAGGGTAAACTGTGAACAAAATTACTTGGAAATCATGACTTGCAGATTTAGGCCCTGTTTACTTGACTTGTCCTTGGTTACTGTGACCAATCAAATCTAAATCAAGTTTCAGATTGGAAAAATGTGCCAAACATTGTTAATTTTGTCATTTAATACATTGTGAGTTTAGAACAGAGAAAAATCCCCAAGGCATATGTTGTGCCAATTAACTGCTTTCAGTAGTTGAATACATCTGAATAATAAATTCAATTACAACCTCTGTGTACATTACGGAAATGGGATGGCATGAGGCCATACTGATGTTTATTTAGCTGTCTGAGGATGATACACTTAACAAAGAAAAAAATTTAGAAAATATTATCGTCTTCATTGCTGAAACAAGAATGAAACCAAGCCCTGCCCTGAAGAGGTCCAACTGTGGTCGTGGTGCTGCAGAGTCACAAGGACCTGATAAGAAGGCAGGGTGGCCGGCCAGGGGGTTCCCATTACCTTCTGCAGGAAATAGCTCTGGTTCCTGGGCTTATGCCCAGATGATGATAATATCACTGTGAGTGCAGAGGAAATGTGGCCAGCAAGAGAATTTTTTGCAAGGCAGCAGAATAACCTCCAAACCCTCCTTTTACACTAACTTAAAGGTTTCATATGGAAAGTTTCCATCAGTGAGGTCCTACAACACGTATTTCTCGCCCACACCTGAAGGAATTGGAAGTCTCTTAGAGATCTTGGCTGGTTTGTGATAAACCCTTGTTCAAAAGTCTGAAGTAGAAAAAAACCCAGACATGCATTGTGAGTTATAATGTGCCCTCTTTCTAATTTGAATTAACTTACTTTCCTTTATTTTTGTTTAATTTCTACTTTTCTTGTTTTAACTGAAAAGCCTAAGGAAAAGCAAAGGACTAGTCTTAAAGAAACTTGTGAAATTTGTCATTTACATGATGTAAGTATATTCATGTTTGTTGAAATTGCTTCCTCTGCAGATAGGTGCATACGACAACTGTATTCTCAGCTCAGGAGAGAACATCCAATTGATTACACACATATACACTGTGAAACTGCGAAAATTTGTCTACTTTGTTTCACTTAACATTTGGCTCCTCTGAAGGCATTAAAATATGACCTTGAACGTTTGCCTCAAGGACTAAATAAAGAGGCCATAAAGAAAATCTTGCATCCCTTACAATTTTTGTGTTATAACCCCTCCTGACTGACCCGATAACTCTTTATCATAACCTTGTATTTAATTATGAGCCAAATAATTCTTTTGCACTAAACGTAGCATAAACTCTACAGTAATCAATTTAGGTCACTAGAAGCAATTTCTATTGAATCCCTATTTATCAAAGTTACCATAAATAAAAAAGGAGGACAATTAAAGGCACCGTCTGAACTTAAGGAAGCCTGAAGGCAATGCTTTGTTTCAGCAGTGTTGCTTTTCAGCTGTCGATGCAGCCCTGGTGTGTTATGCCAGCTCGGAGGTGTCCCCTGGTGGCTGCAACATTAACAGGATCAGCCACTAACTGGTCAAAGCTTTCCTGAGGAATTAGATCAAATGACCCCAAATGCAGGTAATGAATCAGGTTAGATGTAGGTAAAATAGAAGATATTTTAAATTAAAAAAAAAAAAGCAAAACTTTTTTATATTATAAGGTTTTTTTCTTTCTTTGTAGCATGGAGAGTTGCTCACCTCCGTGGGTTTTCAGTGTCATCTAACCCATCCCATGCTACAGCAGTGACCTAGTGTGATACCCTGCTCTTTTTTCTGAGCCACACTACACCCGCTTTGCTTATATTTTGCTTTTAACTCTGTCAGAAGTGCTGGCAGATACGTTGTGCCCTGCAATGCCTAGCTGTCTGCAGTATAGCGCATAACCCATTCACATCACTCAATTAGCAGCCAGTGGAACAGTTTGCAGGGGTGATGGTAGTCCCTTCTGAATTTGCATTCCCAAAAATACCTCCTTGCAGAAGCTAAACTCTATGATCTTGCCTTTTGACACATCCTGTGCAAAGCTATACTTACACATAGGCTAGTTATTACATTATTGCTGCTAAAAACAGTAAGAACAAACCTAACATAACCCATAGTGCAGCAGAGGAATTGCAGATCAGAGATGTGAAGCCCAGTCTCGCTGATACTTATTACAAAGCAAATCTCTGTAGGGTAAACATTATCCAGGCTAAAGCAGAGAAGAAATATGGACAGAAGGAAAGAATAAATTAGCATCTTAGGAATCACTTGCCAATGTGACCCTTGCTGCTTCTATATTACCAACACTTAGTTTCTCACCTTTAACTGAAAATATGTATCCGAGGCTTGAGGGCATAGTAAAGATTTTATTGGAGTTCACATGGTATGGCACGCCAAGAGAAATACAGCATGCAGGTCATCTCAAATTAGTGCCGATAAAACCTTTATGTACTCTATCCAAGAACTTAAATGATGCTTTCATCTCAGTGCTGACCAAGCACCATGTAGCATCAAATTGCTTTGTTCCATCACACTGCCACCATTCTGTACGTTTTGGATATTTTGGATACTATGGCCCTGGAAGCCACAAAACCCACAGAATCATAGAATCATAAAATGGTTAGAATTGGAAGGGACCTTAAAGATCATCTAGTTCCACCCCCCCCTGCCCTAAGCAGGGACACCTCCCACCAGACCAGGTTGCTCAAAGCCCCATCCAGCCTGGTCTTGAACACTTCCAGGGCTGGGGCATCCACAACTTCCCTGGGCAAATAATGTACCAAATCAAAGTGAAGAATGGAGTGAAGAATGTTTTAAAATTATTACTGAAGCAATTTTTAATCTCTCTGCCTGGAAAGCATATTATTTTATTTGTCCCAGGCCATGCTGTCCCAACCACGCAAAACACCAAAGAGGGTCTCCAACAACGAAAATCTCAGTGATGGAAAGAAATATCCACTGGTGCTTTACTATGCTTTTGTGAGTAGCACTGGGCCACGCTGATGCTGAGGAGCAATCTTACCTCAGCCCACTTGCAACCCCAGGATGGCAGCTCTGCCCTGCTCTTTGTAGATGCCTGACCAAGGAGCAAGGAATTTGGGGAGGCCAGTGTTCACAGACAGCAGCGTCCCTCTGATACTAGATGTTCAGGACATAATCCTGACCACTTTTTACTTTCCAAATCTATGCTTAAGGGCCTACTGGGAACTAAAAGGAAACAGAAACAGTTTTCTTGTGCATGAGAATGTGCTGACTTTAAGATCTTCACTGACATTTTTAGAGATAGAAATAAATGCTTCATATTACAGAGAGAAACTGAGAATATCCCTGCTTTGGTGGTATCGAATTGTACTTCAAACCCTATGAGTTGCAAAGCACTGAATTTTAAACATTTGAACAGTGAGAAACTGAATATTACCTTTTTAAATGTGGAGAAAGAGGTTGGTATGAAAGAAGGAGAAAAAAAAAGTAAAATTAGTAATGAAGACAGACTATTTTAATGTGCTGAATCCTTGAAAATTAGAGTTAATCCTAGAGAAAAGGACTTACAGGTAATGAGCAGGTGTATAAATCATTAACACATTAATCTATGCATAAATTGATATTTACTGTAGCTGCCTGAGGAAGCTTAATTTATTCTCCTTGTGCTCAGATGATAACAACAGTTTTGGCTAGATGTCTTTCTAATCAGTTATCTATATCTGGTTTAACTTGCATATCCAAGAGCAGGCTCCCTGATATAAAATGGCCAACCCCATTTCTCCTCCAAATTTAATACATTTTTTCAGAGAGAATTCTCCTCTGTGAAAAGATGACACAACAGGGATCCAAAAATTGAGAAATAGTACCAAGCTGTCAGGCTTAACAGCTTTCTTTGGTCTTGCCCATTTCATTCTGCCCCAGCTGTTTTCCCAAGTGCTGTAATGAATAGCCCAATTGATTTCTTTTTTTGGTACAAGTTCATTGCAATTTCCATTTTTAAATACGAATTGGGTACTGAAACCCAATGTCATCATTGTGCCTGGTAGTCCTTCCTGTAGCTAATGTCACCAGGCTTAAATGTCTTGCTTTCAGATGCTTATGATTTAGTAAGCTTTAACATTTGCACCAAAATTTTCCAGGCTGGAGGCTTGCTTCAAGTTGTCTCTTGTTGTTGATTTTAAGTATAAGTCACAGTGATCCCGCTGTTTCAGGGAATTAAGGGAAAGTGTTGGTAGTGAAAAAATGAAGTATGACAGAGAGGGTCATGCTGGTGTCAGCGGCACGTCCTGATCGCTGCCAGGATGAGATCTATCCACTCAAGTGTTGTAAGCAACAAGCATTAAAAAAGAAAGACTCATTAGAGGTTAACAGGGAATATTCCAAACATTATAAATAAACTTCAGCACCTTGCAGCTTCCCTGCTTACATACTCACTGTCCTCAATGAGGAACTGCCCATGCTTTCCCACCAAGAGACAGGGACTAAGCCAATTTATGGCTCGGTTCCTTCCTATGGTTGCCCCAAGTCAGAGAGGCACGAGAAATGTTCCAACACTTGTCCTCCCTCCAGCTGCTGAGCTGTGCCCTTGCTGCTTCTGCAGCGAGTTGGAGATTTAGGAGAAAGCAAAGGTCACTACACAAGTGATGAGGACCTGGACCTGCAGAAAGTCAAGGAAAAGACAGGAAAAAAGCGCCCAAAGGAGAGGGGACACTTGAAAGAGGGATGCTTTCAACTGGAGAGCAATTTCACATATTGCCACCACCATCATCTCTACCTCTGAAATCATACTGATCTCTGTCGATCGGGTATTTGCCACAGGTTAGGCAAGGTGCCCTCTTGAGTCAGTTCTGAACAAGGAGTTTTTAAAATCAGACCTGCTGGGAAGTGGGACTTGGGTAACTTGGACTCTGCAGATGGGTGGGAGCTGAAAAGTGTTACGTGTGCTTTTGAAGGTGGTATTCTGCAAGTGCTTGTTGGGGACACTGGAAACCAACTTCATGATTCCCATTCTAGCTGAACAGAAGAGCACCAGGAAATGAAGTGTTAATCATCGGTGGAGGTGCTCTTAGGAAGGCAAAAGCCACCATTAATCTGATAGGGTGATTATTATAGAGAAGAGTTGAAGGATTTTGATTTCTCCCTAAACATGAGGAAGATGCCTGTGCTAGTAAAGACTGAGGTTTGCTTGTGCAGAATTAAGTCTCTATGTAGCGTAAGTGACAGCCCCTAATCTGCCTCGTAATTAACTATGAACTCCAAAGAGCCTCGACTGGCCATTCAGGTTGCCAGCTGCAAATTAGGACTCAGTGAGGTTTCAGATCTTAGTATGCAAAGGTAAAATGCTTTCTTGCTTAAACTAGTAATGTCTCATTCTTTTATAGCACTTAACACTGCCAGATAGAAGTATTTTATAACTAAGGTCATTGTCACTGCCCCCTTTTTCCACAAAAGGAGAAGTGGCAGCAAAGGGAGGTGAAGTGGCATATCCAAGATCATCCAGCATGGCCAACAGCACTTGCAGAAACATAACTGAGGACTCCTGAATCTCAACCTGGTGCTGCAACTACCAGATTTTCTTTTATTGGAGTGAAACTTTTTCACATAGAGTCAGAAGTGCCATTTAAAACTGACAAAATTAACACAGAAGAGAAGTTGAGGAATACACAGATTGTATATAAATTTACAGAGGGATTAGGCCTTGCCTTTTGGCAACTATGCTGGTTTATTTGGGAAACTGTGCTACAGCACAGACCTGCAAATTGAGCCTCAGGGTGTCAGGGAAAATGGACTGAACTCTGCAACTTCTTGTACGATTCCTGATAAAAGAAAAAATTCTTACTCCAGAAACTAACCCAGCATACTGATGTGGCCCAGCAGGATGAGGCAGCGTGACAGCATTGGCTTACGTAGCCTTTCAGAGTCTGGCACTCTGGCTTCTGTCATGAGACTGCTTAAATTATAGATGAGCAGACGTGAAGCTTTTCAGAGGAGCATGTCCGTTCCTTGTAGTGCAAAAGGCATTGCTACCATCCTTTCATGGAAGAACATTGACAATGCATTAAGACTAGAGAGCAATTCCCTTGTTTGGCTTAGGAAACCCAGATCATACTGTCGGTGGCCTATCTGAGCCCTAGCTGGTTTCTCATCTGTGAAACTGTGGCAATGCTACCTTTTGGCAAAGTATTTCCCATGTGAAACTGCTGTGAGAGAGCAAATTATTATTATTTCTTGCTACTTACAGTTAGTATACCTGAATTGGGGAACCTGAGAAACAAAAACATGGATGCATGGACGGGGAGAGAATTTGAATGCACCCCGTCTCAACCTCCTGCTAGGATTCAGCAGACATGGACAAACACACTTATCCTACAGCTCAGAGTCTGTGTAGAAACCTGCCTCAGCCTTAATCCCTGCTAATTTAGTGAGACATTTTTCAAAACTGAATTTCCAAAAATGACATCACAAACTGGTCCAAAACCACAACTACGCTTCCAAATGCTCAGATTTGGATATATGTTAGAAAGGTAAGTTGTGTTTGCTTTCATCTGCTAACAGACACAAATCAGAAGCTCGCAGAAAAAATGCTGTCCCATATTAGGGTTTTTTTCTTAGTCTTGTTGTGAAAGAAGAGATACATGAACAGCTTCACACATCTTTATTGAAAGTGTCTGAAAAATGTCATTGCATGCCACCAGTTTTAAACATGTTCTGTCAGAAGCACTCAAGTGGCAGAAGGAAGAAGGATGATGTATGTGATGCTGCATTGTATCAACACACATTGCAAAACAAATAGCACAAACAGCAGTCTAGGAAAGGAAGGCAAAACTAATATAGGCCCTCTAATACAGCTTTCAGGTGAAACCATGTGCAAGACAGCCAAATAGAAAAGGGGTAAAAAGAAGACAGTATTAATTTTTTTGTTAAATTTCTTTTCATTTAGTGATTCAAGATCCATATGCTTCTTAAAACACAGTATAAAGGTATAAAAAGAACTGAAGTGGTCATCTGAACTCTGTTTTCATGTCTGCAGCACACAGATAGCACCAAGAGTCACTGCAGGCTTACGGCCACTGCAGCCGAGAGGAGGATTTGGTCAATGTGACCTCAGACAACTGAACTATTTATTGATTCTAACGTCTTTCAGTTCATGACTCCTTTCACTAAAATGAACTTTCTAAAGATAGGGCAAAGATATTCTTTCTCAAGATCTGACATTTACTTTATTCCATTTTCCAATACACTGAAGTAATCTCTCAGTGGAGATCACAACAATACACGACCGGATAACCAAGTGCTCCCAGCCTCGTTCTTCATTTTCTAGTTTGTTCTTGCACACAGCTGAACTCAAAAAGGTCATCTCATGAACACTGCTCATTCTGCTCATCTACACAACCTACATAGGTTGTGAGTGTCGAGCATAGATTAAAAATGGGGAAATGTGGAGGCATTACCAACAGCCTTCACCATTGCAGAAATTTGGTTCACTTATCTCTTGTGCAAACCTTGTGGGTGGAAGTCTGAGAGGTCAGTGTGAGATCTTGAGGGATGTGGTGCCCAGACTGAGACCTTTTGCTTGATTATCCATGAAATGAATATTAAAGTTGACACCCCTGAATATGATAATGAGTTTAAAGAAGAACATGCTAAACATATATGACTATAGCACTTAACTCTACACCCAAATCATGCTAAAACATCACCCCAGTGAGGGGAACTGCAACTCAAGGTTAGTTTAGGATACAAGGGATATTGAGGAGAGTATCCGGCAGAGCGAGATCTCTCTGGGGGAAAAGAAACCTAGATGAAACAGTCAATATACTGTGCTCCTCTTCCTCTACCAAGACAGGGATGCCTTCTTGGTAAGCACTATGCCTTCACTTTTTGGTGAAGAACAGCCAGGATAGCACTTATTCAACTATTAATTTATTTTGCTAGCATTATTATGGTATATTAGCAGTATCACAGCTAGTATGTTTATCAATGGCAATTCCTAATCTGTTACATCTGATGCTTCAATAAATCATTCATCTTTTCAAACTTTGCAAAATGGTCCCAATGAAAGTCCTTTGCAGGGCTCTGAAATGGGCAAACAGCTAACTGTTTCAGTGAAAAGCCCTTACCGAGGCTCTGAAACAGGAAATCATTTAACTTTTCAACTTTGTGATGCTGTCTCAGTGAAAAGCCCTTGGCAGGGCTCTGAAACAGACAAACATGGAACTGTCATAGTGAGAGCCCTCAGTAGGGCTTTTCAACAACAGCTTCAGTGAAAGTCCTTCCTTTGCAGGGGTCTGAAACAGGAATGAAACTAAACCCTTAATGTCACAACCATGCGATCGAGGTTACGGCTGTGAGTCTTCTTTTCCACCCCAACTGCTACAGGGCTGGAACACCCTCAGAGCTGGTTGGTTTTTTTTTATAACACAGAACCACACATGAGGGGCTGCTCCCTTTTCATTTATTTGTTTCCATCCACAATTCTTCACTTTCACCCAATTACATCTGTGCAAGCCATAAAAACATTATTCTGTCTTTATGCAATTTTGAGAGCAACCTGCACACTAATTTTGTATCAGGTCAGTCCCAAATAGGTGTAAGCAACATACTTTCTGCTAACTTCCCATTAACTGGATATATACATGGACACTAGACAACAGTCAAGCCTTTACTTTGATATTTCCAAGGTCTTAAACTTAGCCTTGACACAGAAAGTCTCTCTTGTCTTTCACACAAATCTCCACCACATCTATCATTATCAAAGAGATGTTCTGCTTTCCTGCTTCCCCCTGTTGGAATCAGGAGGATATTCACTTGGCTTTCAGAAATAAAATTATTACATCTGCAAAAATCGGAATTGTGATGCATTAGTGGTGACATTCTTAGGGTTGCATGTGACCTACACTTTATACTATGTTGGTTGTGATATTACCAGACTGAACACAGAGTGGAAGACTATTTTTCTTAGCCGTTCTACTTTCTATCCTACAATCTACTAAACAAAACTTCCTCAACTGTGAATCTCAGCAAGCAGTAATTTAATTCACAGCCATTTACTTAACTTGGTTCCGTTCACATTGAAATACATATGGTACACTTCTACTGCATCACAATTGCTGTTTCTTAAGAAATGAATAAAAATATAATTATGTATTAAACCGACATTTTAAAAGAAAATGTCTTGATAATCACAGCCTAAATGATTGTCTCTGATGTGTTAATATACTGATGTATCCATGCCAATTCAGGCTTTGGGTCTCACTGTAATACAAAACATAAAAGATGTCCAATCCCTGTAAACTTCATGTTAAAACTGAGACAAGAGACAAAAGCAGTCACTAGAGGGAGACAATGTAATGCCATAGAACACTACCTCCAGAAAACTTTTTAGTTGGGGAATTTTTAAAAATCTGTACCTGCGAGTCTTGTTGGTTAACTTGCTGGTGTTACTTTGCCTAATGAACTCAGAACTATAGGATCAGTAGCAATATTTGCCTATGTTGGAAGTAGAGAATAGATATTACAGAAAAAAAAAGAACTACCCACTTTTCTGTCATGAGATGTATCCAGTTTTAAAATGCTTTTTCTGGGATCCTGAAACAAAAGTGTGTCATAGCCTTTGTACCTGTGTATCTACTGCATGACAAAAAAACCTTCTGCCTGAAGTGATGACTCCTTGTAGTTTGCACTTTTAGCCTCTGAATGATCTGAGGCGTCTTGACATGGCTGTTCATTTAACCACGAAGAAATTAAAGGCCCTGATACACAATTTCCTAACCACTACTGACTTTTGGCCTATGAAGTACTTAGTGGTTTACAATTTCTTATTTTAAAGTGGCAGAGTAGATTTCTTAGAAATAAACCTTTAATATCTATGAGAAAATATGGAAACATAATGAGATAGTGCTAGGAATACATTTGTTACATATTGGATTCAGAATATATTCAGTTTTAAGTGTTAGACAGGAAAGGTAACAAATTCACAAGCTCTGATGTACGACATGGGTATATTCCTTTTGGTAAAAATACTCATCTTAATTCATCAAAATGAACTAATCTCAGTAGTTATTCCTCTTCTTCATTCTCACTTTTTTCCTTTAGTTCTGTTTCATCCCTTTCCACATTCTTCTTTGCTTATTCTGCCTGTGTCAGCATCACCAGTGACCTAAGGTTTAGCCTTCTGTGTGTGTCCGACTATGGACCCATCAGATGATTTTGTCAAAAGATGCTAAGAGAGGGGCAGCACCAATGCTTACCATTTCACAAACAGCTTTATTGTGACTAAGACCTGGATAAAAAACTAGCCCAGCTAAAGTGCATTTACACGAATGCACGTAGTATGGGCAATAAACAGGAGGAGCTGGAAGCCATTGTGCGGCATGAAAGCTACGATGTAGTTGCCATCACGGAAACGTGGTGGGATGAATCAAATGACTGGAGTGCTGCAATGGATGGCTACAAGCTCTT
>JAOTQQ010000001.1:121016605-121036942 GCA_026546715.1 Gallinago undulata
TTTTTTTTTTTTTTTTTTTTTTTTTTTTTTTTTTTTTTTTTTTGTTTTTTTTTTTTTGTGGTTGGACTTGATGATCTTTGAGGTCCCTTCCAACCACCGTGATTCTGTGATTCTGTGATTCTGTGATAAAGCAAACTGCATATAGGATTCTTTTTGAGGAGTACTTGGGTCACTGAATTCAACAGGTTTCGTGCTAAATTGAGAAAATTCAGGCAAAACATTGAGGAATGGCAGTAAAAAGTGGTTCCTGAGATGGACTGTAAAAGGATTGAAGATACTGCTGCCTCAGGGACCTCCTTGCGCTTTCCCAATGTTTTTTTTCAATATGGGAAATTGATATTAGCTTAGCTGTGCTGAATTAGCAATATTCTTCCATAAGAGAATTATTTATGCTAATCTAATCACCATTATTCATTTATAACAATATTCACACTGGAGGCTACCTAGTATAGCTATTTCCATTTTAATAATACCTAAAAATATACAAAACATTTTCTAGATGCACCTAGAAGTATGCAAAATCAACACTTGATGCAAAAGGCACTAGTCCAACGTAAAAAATTTGTAAAACAGATGCTTTACCAATATCTATCACTCGAGTCTCGTCATCTGTAATTATGGAGCAAATGCTTCCTCCCAAAGCCTGCTTTCTATTTATCTTTCAGACCCCTCTTGAGAAAGAACTACAGCATAATCAGCTTTGAACTAATTTGTGTTCTCTGTCTTCAGGGGAAAAAATAATTCTACATTCTCCTGTTTCTGCCACTTGTGACAAACCTGAAGCCGTCCTGCGAGTGCTTGCTCTGCTTGTGAGCATCCAGTGACAAGCAACAGCTGTCCTCAAGTGTCACACTGAATGTTTGCTGTTTTCTTTTACCAAATCACAGGTTTAGTTTTGTTGTTAAAACTTGAAGAAAAAAAAATCCCTTTCCTCTGTAAATCCTTTTATCTGCTTAACTCTTATGCAAATGACAAAGGTAATTAAGTAAACTGATGTGCTCATTTACTCAGGGCTGAAAATGAAGGGAATGAATATTCAAAGCAGTGTGATGTAAGCCTGTGTGAGGTGAAAAGACTTCAGCCAAACTGAGTTAACTGTTTATTGGCAGCATCTTTGAACTTGAACTTGTTTTTATGAGTAACAAGCTCCCTTGCCAGCTTCTTCTCACTGAACTATCAGAAGAAATCTTCTGCAATCAGAAGAAATAGTGAAGCACTAGCTCCCACCTTTCACCAGACACTAAATCCTGCAGACAGCAGTCCCCCTTCTTCTAAATTCAGAGGATATGGAAAGCTTCCGTAAGAATGAATAGCATTTCTTGTGGAAACCCAGTTTCTGCTAAATTGGGTTTAGATGCATTTCACTTCTTCTTCCACCCCAGGCATTACACATTCTTAATATATATCTGAAAAACAAAACAACAACAAAAAAAAAAAACCCAGAAGAAAAAGGACAATTCAGAAACATCTGGGATGCCTTCGTGTTTTTTCACCTAATTGCTGCCTCTTGTCACACTATTCAGCATTTTTCTCAGTTTGAGAGATTGCTGTGGCAACTGCCTTTGATGGAAGGGTCAATTCACCTGCCTGATCCTACACAAAGAGCATTCGGGATTTATGATGACGGATGTGGTATTCAAAGAGGCAAGGTCAGCTAAGCCACGAGTGAGCTGTGTACTCCTAAAACAGTATGGGTTGAAAACCCTCTGCAAACAGATCTTTTTCACCTCAGAGGAAGGGTCTGTTGCTTTTTTCTCCTTGTGCTCTGATTTGTGGTTTTGCCTGAGGGAAGAAGTGAGGAGCAGGCTGCTGAATGATTTCGACTGACTGGCTTCCATGTCTTTAGAGACGCTTGAACAGGGTTCTGTGCCATTACCAGGACTCTGCCTGTATGTATTATAAAGCACAGATTCTTCGGATGGCAAAGTAGGTGGGATTTTTGGGTGAGAATTTGTGTGATTTTCCTATAACTGCATAAATCAGCTGTCCAAATGGCTATGCAAGTCCACAGAGGTACAGCAGGTGGACTCTATTCCCATTTCCATCCCTTTAAAACCCTCTCTGCAAAGGTCCTTCTTTGGCATGGTAACAAAATTTTACTAACAGAAATACTTTCAGTGTTTATTTCAGAGTAACCGTAATGGATTTATTTATGTTCTGACAATTATATCTGGCACTGCAAAATACTGTTAATGATTGTGATAAGTAGCAAGAAAAATGCATCACTTACACTCACTTGCTACTCCTAACTTAATTCAAGGTGTCATCTACAGATAAATACTGTTGGCAATAATTTCAGTCCTTCTGCATGACATAGTAGATGTTTACAGAGATTTTTATGCTGACAGTCTTCTCTGCATCCTGTGTTAATTCCAGTTTTTTATTATTTCTGAATGTCATTCACTTATTACTGTACATGCAATTTCTGAAAATTCATCAGTTGGAAATACCTATATTGCTGTAAATTAGGGAATAATCCTTTTATTTTCCATTAGGTGCTAAGTCAGTAAAAACCTCTATAGCCCTGTTGCAAACTGCAAAATAATTTTCTTCTTTTATTTGAAAGTGTTCATCCAAAACTCCATGCTACCAAACACTAATTCCTAAACAGTCTGCTTTTCTTCCTACCACAATATTTTTTTTCACTGTCATTACAGTGAATATTCATATTCTTGCCATAATTAGCATTATATTAACATAGCCTCATAGCCTCGCTGCTAATGCTCCAACTACCATACTCAGAATAGCTGTTCTTACAAACTGGTAATTTGTGTTACCCTGCTTTGTTGAAAATTGTTGCACTCAGAGTGGTGTTAGACTACTTCAAGATTATTAAAACTAGGCACTAATCTGTCTTTTCACCTGCTCTATCTAGAAGTGTTTGTAAAACAGGCTGCTTGCTTTCTTTTTGTAGGATTTTCTTAGTATAAAATTAAAAGCAACAAACCAGTGTCTGCATTCTTTTCTGCAGTTTCTCCTGCCCTCTGCTGGTTGCCATGTTAGAACAGTTCCAGGAATTTATTATCTTCATTATTTCGTGCTTGGTCAAGGTGAAAAATTTACCCTCCTCTTTCTGCTTCTCAAGCAAATATTACTATTTACGCCTTCTCTCTCAGGTGGTAATTTGTATCTGTGCAAAGGAAAGACAAAAAAAAATATAGCTACTATTTTACTTAACAAGAAAAATAAAATAGATAAGGGGTTTTAGGTTTCAGCTCTAGCACACCTCTTGCTCACACTTTGACTTAAGTAAGTGTGTGGGCTTTCTGAAATCAGTTTTAACCAGTAAACAGTATGTTTGCTGTCCACTCCGTTACAGAAGAACTTATACTGGACCAGCTCTCTGGAAGTCATCTGGTTCAAGCCCCTGCTTTAAGCACGTCCAAAGAAGTTGTTGTGCCTGGTGGAGTTTTGAGTACCTCCTGGGATGGAAACCCCACCACCCCTCTGTTCACCAGTGTCTGACCACCCTCACGGTGAAAATGTCCTCTGACCATTATCTACAAGCTCTCAATTGGCTCATCACCCCACCACCTGTTTGCACAGAGCACAAGCCTTCTCCACCAGCTTGTCTTTTCTGAAGAGCCTATACCGACCTGTGCAGCACTCCTGTCATAAAAGCTATCTCACCACGTATGACCCAGCTCTGCAACTGTGCACAGGCTTCTAATTTCTCCTCATTTCCCCCACACCATGCGTTTGTCTACAGGCACTTGAAATGGTCACTCTGCGTTTGTTCACAGAGAAGTTCAAGACTCTCCCCATTGTGCTGTCACTTCCCCATTTCCTCCCTGTGCCTTTACTCCTCTCTAGGTTACGACAAACTTTCCCCACCTTACCCAGTTCCAAGCTGTCCCCACTAGGTCTGAAACGCTTACCACACTTTGTCACATGGATCTTGTCCCTGCTTTGAAGTCCTTGCTCCTCCAGAATGATCACACATGTGCAGAAGCCAAAATCCTGGGTGTAACACCAGCCATGCACCAAGTGTTGATCCACCGAAGGTGGATCACCCACTCCTGCCCAAACCTTTACCTGTCACTGGAAGGACTGAGAACACCACTTGTGCCCCCTCTCATGCCATACAGATAATTACTGATGCTAAAAACCCACAGTTTTTCAAAAGCCCATTATGTCATATCCATGACCAAGTCATGTATGTATACTCTGTCATAAAGAGGCTGGGTCTAAAAACAGAAAAAAGCTGTAACACTAGTGGCAAATTTCATAAGCATCAGCAAAGACAACAGTACATTAAACATGATCTTAATTTGTGACATGCCTTTGAAGCTATGCTGCGTGCTGAGAATGCTGACACCATGTAAGTGGCATGTTCTCTGTCCTTATCTGCAATGCTCTGCACACAAAATGAACCGGCAATCTCTCTCAGACAGAGAATCCAAACCAAAAGCCAGTAAAAACATACCTAGTCATGCCACTGACATAAATTATCATGGTAGAAAAGTTTTAAACAGCAAAAGGGAAAAATTCCTATGTTTTATTTTTAATGCATTTTCAGTTCTCTTTAAAGACCCCTTAACTAAAACTCTCAGTGAAATCTCCTGTTTGCTCTCATGTCACACAAACACTTGACAATACAAAGTCAAAGTTTCTTTCTGTGGCTCATTATTGTAGTCAAGCCTAACCAAAAGCATCAGTTCTAATTATGACAGGTATGGTCTTTGCTGCTGATAGGTCTTTTTGCTTATTTGTATTTCTGTTGAAGCCACTGGTGGGGATGCTATATATTTAATTGACTCTCTACAGTTCATTTTCATACATGCAAAAATAATTACTTCAATTTGGACTAAGCCTATACTTACAGAATGTACTAAAATCTTACTTGCCTGATGACTTTTCTTCATCACAATCAACTTGAGTCTGTAATCTGTATATTCCTTACTGTGCTGTTATTTCTCTTTAATTTTCCTTATGCTCGGAGGCATTCAAAATTACAAAATAAAATAGTCCTGTCGCTAAGCAACTTCTTTCTAACCTGATAGGTACGTACAGAGAAGACAGGATACAATGAGGATATAGGTATCATTCTGATCTTGGTGGATCAGGAAAAGCTTTTACTGCTTTCCTAGGAATTATTTTGAATTTCCACATCTGAAAGTAGAATCTGATCAAGAATATTTGTATAGCCCAAGCAATGCCATATGCTGCTCACATTTCAATGGCAAAAGATTCACTATATTCACAAAACATGGCAGCTTTGATTTAACGTTAGAGAATTTACACTATCAGGAGATAAATGAAAAATGAAGTGATGTACTTCCTATATAGGAGGAAGACAAGATGACACCAGACATGGAAAAATTCTAGCAGCGAGGAGGCCAGAGGTACACTGTAACGCACAGGGGCAAACTAGAGCAACTAAAACAAAGCAGCATTTTCAGGATTTCTAGAAAACTTTAGAATTCAAACCCATACAAACCAGATGAAAGATCCTTCATAGCCTTCTCAAAAGGAGGCAGCTACTGCAGGATCACAGTTACACAAACATAACCCTCTTTAAAAAGGCCCGGGGTGGAGCTAGGAAATTATAGACCAGTTTGACCTTGGTAGTAGGCAAGATCCTAAGGATATTAATAAGAGATGAGATCACAAGGAACACAGACTGGGCAAAGTGATTAAAGGACATAATCTACTTGGATTTCAAAAAGCTATTTGACATAAAACTGCAAAGTAGATTAATGCACAATGGTAGCAAGCATGACATAGAAGGTGTCATCCTTGAATGAATAATAAGCAGCACAGATACACCAATACTATCTGCAACTGCACTCTCATAGGTAGTATGTTAACAAGTCAGATTCATTTGACATATAAGCTGCAGATATACACACACTAAGGCTTATTTGCTGTCCTAAGGCTGTTGGTCTCTTAAAAATATAGTGGACATACTTTGCTCTCAGTTACACCAGTGAAGTCAGTAACGTTGCTCAAGGTGTACGATGGCAGGATAGACTGGAATCTACCCTAGGTCATTTGCCTTTGCTCAGTAGGTGTGTTTCCCATATTACTTTGTTAGAACTAGCTTTTTTGCTTGTTCCTCCCCCACTCCCAGTATATTGAATCAAATTTTTACTATAGTGTCTCATCAATACAGGTGGATTGCTTGCTCACAGAGATTTACCACAGTGGGTGCTGAAGGCTATATATATTCCGTATTAGGTCATTGCATTTTCCTCTCAAACTAAATTATTTTGATTTGTCAGTATTCAGATTTTCAACAGTGTAGATGAGAGAGTATTTATCTCTTCTTCTGCAGCGCTAAGTACTTGGATGGTCACTTTCAGGAAACTGATTCTGTATCCTTTGTACATTTATATCAATATAAATCCAGGGCAAAGTAGAGAAAGATGTTCCACTCATATAAATAAAAAACCTAGCATTGAAAGGATTAAATGTATACATTGGGCCACATTGTCTGAAAAGTCAATTGCATCAATTACAGCAAGAGAGAATTTGGCTTATATAGCTGCTTTACTGCTGATCCCTCGTAATGCCAAAAGGAAGTTCCAACTGTTTACAAGCTGACGTATATAAAATGTGAATCCCCTGGGACATCGTAAGTCTCTTTTGGAAACCTTGTCAACATCAACAGCTCAGGTTAATATCAGCAACCGCTGTGATAATAGCTCAGAACAGTCATTCCTTTTCCCAAGTGTAAAGTTGAAATGGCAAGATAAAGTTGCTGCTTACACTGGTGGTGTTACTTCAGTTGGTTATATTTATCTCATTACTACTGGAGAGCTTGGCAGTTCACTGAAGCATCGTGATGAACCAAAGTTAATGATAGCAGGGAAGCCAGCTCTGTTCCAGATTTGTCATGTGGATGTGACGCCATGCCCAGTGGGCTGCAATATCAATGAAAGAATCAGAGTCAGTTGATCACTGCAGATTCTGTCACTAAGAGCTACCACACATCCACAACCTAAAGTCTCCCTACAGCAAGAGGCCACCACGCTGCATACTTCTGGAGAGACTGCTGGCAGGAAAAGGTCCAGAAGCATGTGTACCAAAGTGGCGATGAGTCTCTAAGTTCAGCTGGGTAACTGAGAAGGAAATTTGACTCAAACCTGTTGACAGCCATGCGGTCACAGTGCCATTCAGATGTGTTGTGTTGGGAGTTTGGTTTATTTTGGTAGGGGTGATGTTGCACCAAAACATGTTCTGAATTTGGGTTCAGACTCTACCAGAAGTATTATCAGCATTTGACAGTAAAAAAGTTCTATTAAATTCTCGCTACATCATAGATCTCATACAAAACCAGTCCTCTGATTTAGCAAAGCTGCAGAACCTGCGTTGGAAAAATGCACACTTCAGTTATTTACATTTATCTTTTTGCTAATGGTGCTCCCGTTTTGTTGGATCTCTATCAGCTGAGAATTTCACACATCCCTTCCCAAAAGGAAGAGAAAGCCAAAGAAACTATGTTCTGATCCTGCTTCTTGTCAATGCCACAAATTTCTTGTAAAACTTGTTGCAGTCAGTGTTACGGTTTACGGTCCATGACCCCTTTCTTGCGAATATGTACTATAAAAAAGAACCTTAACTTTTATTTTTAATTATGTCTCCAGTCTCTCTCTTTGTCAGAATAGTCATAAGCTATTAGAAATCGAAAGGATGGAATCTAGTTGCCAAGAGTCTCTTGGAGATGACAAACAAACAAACAAAGCCCAATCTTTCCTCCCTGCAAACATTTAAAATCTCCAAGACAGATGTCTCTCACATAATATATTGGAGACTGGTGTATCAGCCTCTTCCTTTTCACTGGAAGCCTGGGTAATTTCTTGGCTACTGGTCCTCTCAGACTTCCTCAACACCTTCTTGGCTGCCACTTCAAGTTTTTGGTAGATTAGAAGGAACATGGAAAGAAACATGTGTGTAGGAAGTAACGTGACAGAGGAACATAGAAAAGATGTAATTATGATACTTAAGAAGGATATAATTGCTATGCTACACAATGTAATGGAAGAGAAAACCAAATTCACAGATTTCCTAAAACAGAGAGAAAATAACCCCTAGACAAAGAAATGGCACAACATTTATCTACTATGTTCTATCCTAAGACCAAAAAATTTAGTAAAGCCAAGAAGAAAGTTTACTGAAATCATATGTATCAAAGGCATTGAGAATCACCTCTCATACCAGGAGCTGGCACAGAGTATAAGCCATTTTTGGTGAGTCACGGCTGAAACAAATTTGTTTCCCCATGCATGAATGGCCTTCTCTTCTCTTCTGGGCAACACAGGTCACCTCAACAAGTTATCAAAAATACATCCCAAAGTGATTTTTGACCCCATCACAAAAGCATTTTACTTTAGTGCCAAGTTCTGCTGAGTTTTATTTCTTCTTACACTGACTCTGAAATTTACGCAGTTATGACTTTAAACCCTTAAGCTTTTAGTCCTGGAGCAAGCAGACCCAATCAAGCCCAGAATTCAGACAGCACAAAGGCAGCATGAAATTACTTTTGCCCACCTTATTCTCTGCTGGAACCTCATGCCAGGCTAAATACAGAATATGGCCTATCATTCTACATGTCTTGAATTAGAATTACTGAACCAAGCTGATGTTCACTTAGGAACTATGTTCTTACTAAGAATATTTCTGCTAAAACATTAAGATGGCAACAATGTGAATATCTTAACACGTGAAATACTTCTTGTATGCATCCAGCTTACAAGTTTATCAGAAAATGGGTGTTAATCTCTAAATAGCTGACTTATAGAACTTTTTTTTTCATGAAAATAATCAAACTGCATTTTTTTCATGTAGTCCTTACCTGTATTAGAATACGCTAGCTAGTCATTACTTAGAAGTTCATTCCACTGAACCAAACCTGCACTCTCTCTTAGATTTAAGCAGCACCCCAGCAATAAAATTACCACAGCTTACTAGGGGAAGCAAGAGGCAAGTTTTTTCAGAGAACATACAGAAGCCCGTGATGGGGAAAACTGAAGTGTCACTATTCTGTGCTTTTTGTAAAGCTGTGGAAAAAAAGGCACATGGCTAACAGATCCTTCTGTCTCCACGGATGCTTGCTTCCTTTTGCTAGGAAGCAATGAGCATGGAATTGCTCCCTTTTGGTGTGCTCTCTATAAATTGAAGGCTGTGTTGCTGCGCTGGAGGTTTAGCCCTGAGGATCGTATGCTTTCTAAGTGCTATAAGGGATTTCAGAGAGCAAAGGGTACTCAAATAAATCTGTGAATCTGCCTGAATCTGTGTGTTTAGTCTTGTGACTAATCAAGCATCTCACAAAATGAAGGCAACTGAAGGAAGGCGTTACCAATTAGGCATGCAAATCAAATTGTTATAAAGCTACGTGTTGAACAACTTTAGATAAAGTCCATCACATTACTATGAAAAATTATAGGCTGTACAATTACACAGACTAGAGATGCCTCTAATTATCCAGTGTTAATTATCTACTTAAAATACTTTGGGGGGACAAACGAATAGGAGATCTGCTAGGAACTACATCTCTGGTGTTTAGTGTTCAGGAAGCAATCGCAGTACGTGAGCAAAATTATCTGTTTTAAATGAACACTTGGAGAGCAAAACAAAGGTGTACTGGAAAAATCACATGCAAGAAAAAATTCAAACTTCCTCAAAATTTCTGGGCCAAATTCAGGACTCTGCAACATGTGTTACAAATGCTCTGGTGTCACTAAAGATGGAAAGATGTAACCAAGGAAGGTACTTTTCACGCTATTTAAAGAAAAAACATCCTGTGTAGTTATTTCTGCCAGTGCTAAATGGATATGAAATGCCCAGAGAGTCACCTACGCACACTTTGACCCTGCTCTTCACCATTACAAATTACAAGATGTGGTACAATGTAGTAAGTGCTCACATGCAATAACATGACAGCGTAGAGACACTTTCACAGCTGGTAGACATCAACATTAATAAACCATTACATTTATCTTAGGAATAGTTGCAGAACAGACAGAATTGGGATCTAACAAAACTTAGCAAGATGCTAAGGCCTTGTGGAAATCAGCAAGAACTGTGGAGGAACAACAGTTTGCACCAGAGCAGGGATCTGTATAGCATGGCAGTAGCGTAACGTAGAAAACTTTAAGGGTCAAAGATGAGAAAGATGAAGACATAATTCAGGCAAACCCCAACAGTTTGGAGAAAGTTATTTATGTGTATATATGAAGAAGCTATTAGACTGGAACTACCATTTCAGTTTTAATTACAAAGCTCACCCTGTAAACACTTACCTAAAGCAAGCTGACAAAGCCTTCATTTCAGGTTATCGTACTCCATGCATGATGGCAAAAGGACAGTGATCTAAACAGACCCAGTTACAGACTTTTCCTGTTCTTAGGTTACATGGAATCAAACTTCAAACAATTTAGCCTCTGGTAACCTTGACGTGGAAATAAACTGCTGTTTTTGTCTATTAAGCATCTTTAATAAGTATATTGCTCTTTTAAGATATTCTGGGTTCTCACTTGATTTCAGGGGCATCAGCCTGCCATAGTAAAATCTAGGTAAGACTCTCAGCTTACACTGACAACTGAGAGGACTGAAATGTAAATATAAATTGGCAGTATGGGTTTCTCTGATGTCTGGGGATCCTGTAATTAACAACTAAAAACCACACAGCAATGAAAATTTGCACATTGTCATAATTCATGGAAGAGAAAGCCCAGAAAAAAAAAGATAAAAATGTACCTATAGGAAGAAAGATATGCATGTTTAGTTCTCTTTCAACTAATTATGTCTTCCTCTTGATTCTCTTCTCAGATTGTAAGGGTCTGAGCCAACTCAGGGGGAAAATCTTCTAGCTATGTTATGTTTAAGTGTTCTCCTTGAAAATATAAAAATAAAACCAGCTGTGACAAGTTTAAGAATTAATTTCTGTACACTATATATTTTTTTTCTAGAGTTACTTGAAAAATAAATATAATCAATGTTGGTCCCCTTTGATTATTGTCCTAAAATCTGCTTCATCCTTCAACAAAACCAAACCAAACAACAAATCGCACAGCTTTTGCAAGTCCTTGCAAGCTTATTGACTTCAGTAACATTTTTGTCTGGGTGAAGCTGCAGGGCTGACAGAATTCAATAGCGCAAACTCACTCCTGGAACTACACCAGCTCCCTTCTATGTACACCTTGGCAGACACATCTTCTGGCTGAAAGGCTGCAATGAGATAGGAAACAGGAGTGGTAAAATTCAGCCTCAGCCTCCCCTATGCTGATGGGTCCTGGAAGATTTATGGCGTTGCTAAGAAAGGCGTGGGGCCAGGAGTCCTGCAAGCCCCCCACTCCAGGGATATGAGTGCAGTTTTGTCTACGCTTTGAAGCTGGCTGCCTTCCCATGCAAACGATGCATAAGGATTAGCTTCTGTGCCAAAGTAAGCACAAATAATTTTGCCTTGACTTGAATGTTAACAAGTAGCAGACCCTCTATGTGTATGTGAGGTTTGAAAGGTAATTTTAAAAAAGCAGCTATTTCTTTAAACTTCACTGTGCTTTCTAATTACTGTAAAACTGAACGGTTTTCACTTGAAACCAGATACAATACAGCCTGATAATTTTGGGTAACAGTTTTGGAGTGAGGTCCCCATTTCCAAGGATGAGTAACATAATTCCAGCTATTATACTGCTCAAGGTACATTTTCAAAAATATATGTAGACTCTGAAACAAAATGATTTCTTGCAGACAAGGCAGACAAAAAAGTAACTTTTCCACACATGCAGACCATTTAAATCAGTCTTCAATGGTAGTGCCATCAGCCACTGTCTAATTTGAAAAATGTAACCCATGTTAAGAATATGCTCTTGTGTTTTATTGCAATAAAGGATCGTGTGGCTCCCTTTTGACAATGTAAACTAAAAATACACAGCTATCTGTGTTTGGAAATGAGTAGGTATCTCACCTTACATATAACTGAAAGTATGCATGAAGACAATAATTCTAAGGAGAGGCTGAAAAAAATGCTTCTTTAGAATGACACTATCATTAATGACAAGTGAAATAATTTACCCTAATTTGTTTACTGTTTCACCTAGTTCCCTGATATTCTTTCTCTGAAACACAGAGAATTCACTTTCTCTTCTCCATTAATTTCAATAATTGTCATTCTTTTTCACTTGCATTCCCTGTGTTTACTATTGTGTTGCACAGACTTTGACACAAAGGAAAATACATCTCTTGGAAAGGACATTCCATTTCTTCCACGGAAAGCTGCATGTCAGATTAAAGGATTATTTAAAAGGTATTTGTTCCCTGAGTTATGTCTCTCTGATACTCAGCGCTCATCTTTTTTTCTTTATCTTTTTTTTTTAATCTTTTTTTTTTCCCATTCCCCCATGAGAACTTTGCCTAGCTTTTCAAACTACTGGCCTGCACCCACTCTAATTTTGCCTCATCAAACAACTCTGGAGAATTGCTACAATTCTATTTCCTTTCTTTTGCTTGCTCTTATTCCTGCAGTATGTGACAGGAGGTTAATCAGAACCTGTTTCCTTGCTCTGCTAACCCATGTAGCGAAAAATATACAAGGCTGGACTGTGACAGGCTTGAACAGTACAGAACAAATGTATTTAAGCTATGCTTTTTACAATAGTTGCGTTAATTCTGTAAAATTCAAGTCTTCCACACAAAACCAGCAGCAATAAGTTCTTCCTTGTCTTCAGAGAATCTACTTCTTTTCATTAAGGAGAGAAATAGTGTATTAAGTTGAGGAGTGTTTAGTTGTAGAAAGAGAGCAAGGGAATCTTTATGAGAAGTGTCTCAGTGAAAAACTTTTCCATAGACCATCTGGAATTTCCTAAAAATGGTCTTATTCAATGTCCATCTAATTCCACCTGGTGACAGCAATGTTTGTTTCCAGTTTTCATACACTTTATATTAGTCCTGCATCAAAACAGAATGATAAGATACTTGATGCTGCGTGGCTTGATTCGTTAATTACTTTAAAGCTATTACCAAGGAATATGTAGCAGCAAGCAAAAGGGGCCTCAGCAGAGGCAGATGTAAGGAGAAACAAAGATGTATTTTTTGCATCAGTTGTCTTCACATTTCACTTCAACTGGGGTAAACTGCAATGGAAGCGTTGGAAGCACCTGCTGCTATTGACCCCAGCATTAGGTGGAAGAAAAGACAATGCTTTTCAGGTAGTTGGAGATCAAAGAAGTCCCACTTGGAAACTAATACAACTCAGCAAGCAAGTTTGCGAACAGCTCAAACACCACACGTGACCTGGTGCGACTTCGACAAATAGAAGTTATGTGCCCCCAGCTCTACAGGAGACACGTTTGTAAGTGACTCTGCAAAATCACGTTGTTGCATACAATAATCCATGGTGCCAAGGACATAGTATTACAAGCACAGAGGTCATGTTGTTCTCATTCCTTGAGAACTACCAACACTGTCTCGTGCTCTGCCCTGACCTTAGATTATCATTAGACATTTACAATATTCACAGATGTCACAGGCTGCTGGGAGTTTAGTACTTTAGCGATCGATTATTGCCCTGAGGTGAGAGAACGTAGTCACAGATGTCTTCAGGGTGAAGTGTTAGCTTCTCAAGAATTGGGGGAACTACTTCAATAAAGTTTGCAGCACAAGCTGGGATTTAAAAACATCTTAGCCTCAACTTTCCTGAACTGCTAGTGTTCTTTAAGAACCCCACCCTTCCTCTACAAGTGGTGTTGCTGACTTACAGAACTACTCCAGCTGGAAGGTGTTACACAGTACTAGCAAAATAATCATAAACCGGAAATCAATGATCAGGGCATTTTTAACTATTTAATTATGGAGGTTTAGCTTCAAGCTTCCTTTCAAGGTCTAAGAAGTTATATGCTTTGCCCAGTGACTTCCGACAAAACCCTCCATTATTACTTACCAACATATGCAGGTCATAAATTACGTTAATCTCCGGCTACTAACACAGTCTATGTATTATGACACCACTGCAGCCTCTGTGCAGATATCTCCACAACAGAGTTGGTTGTAGCGTAGTTGGGCACGCTCACATTAACTTCTAACTAGCTCAAAACAGCACCCGGAGTAATACAGATTCAGCAGCACACACTTCATCACCAAGTATAACAACCTGCAGAAAACCATGCATATATACATACATATATGAAGTTTGAGAACCCTTGCTAAACCCTATTGTGCTGCATTTTTATGACTGTTAAATTGCATGCTAATTAGACTATACTTGGCTTTGTTATGCCCCATCATTTACTGCACAAAGACACTGTAAGTAGTTCAGTAATTCAGTAGACTGAATGTTTTCCGTGCATCCTATGCTCTACTAAAGCAGTCCTGCTGCTCAGAAATATTTCAGTATGGCTGAAACCAACCATTACATTATCAGGCTGTAAAATACAAACCAAACAATCACAGAATGAGATATATTGTATTTTAGTTAATGAGTAGGAAATCCCACAAGATTCATGTAAATATTTGGGTTTTATTTGTATCCTGCAGCACAGTTGCCACTTTTTGTAGTATTACAGAGCATAGTTTGAAAATAATTTTCTATTATACTTTGTGTATCTTTCCAGGAATATAACAGCAGATATCAAAAGGAAGTATTTGCATCACAGACAAAACACACTGCTTCTTCCCTCTGGAACAAACCACACAGCTCTAATGCCCTTTATGTCTCTTTGCCTAACAGATATGAGTAGAAAAGCAAGAGAGAAAGAATGTAAGAAACATTTGATCCCCAGTGAGTAGTGCTTTCTATATGTTGCACAGAACTCTTATGCATTCCCATGAGGATGGGTATTTCCTTTCTACATACTGAGTTTTTCTGACCCAATCATTCTGACTGCTCTTATTAACAGCTGCATCTGATGTGACGTGGTAATCTGCTATCTGCCCATACTGCTGTTCACAGAATAAGCTGGCACTGAGCAATGACTGGGCCACTGACAGTATGCGATGATGAGTTCAGACAAGCAGTCAGTACAATTCAAAAGTACTATCTCCCTTTCAAATGTCACATGCCAGTGAAAAAATATGGGAACTGGAAATACCATCCTGACGGCAAAAAGGTTACTCTCATCTTAAACAGACTGAAAAGCACCAAACCATCCTAAGTTCAAAAAAGCACAAGACATCTTCTATTATGATAATTTAAAAATGTATCTCTCTTAAGAATTTTAAATCCTTTATGAGGAATTTTACAAATCACATACTCAGCAGTCTAGGTATATCTAGATAAGACATGTAGGTCGTAAATGGTAAAATGGACTTACACCACAGTCATTGTGCCCACTGCGGAAGTACAGCCACACCTAAGATAAAAAAGGACAGCTAATTTTACAGAATACAGTAGCCCCACACAATAGTGCTGGCACAGAAGGAGCAAATGACATCATTCATTTTAATTCCTGCTACTACAGGGAAACTAGGTATTCAGAAAGTGGAACTGACCAGAGCACCAAAATTAACTGCAGTGAATTCCCAAAGGAATCAATTAGATATATCCTCCAAAAGATAAATATAGTCTCAGCACTCACTTTATATATTATTACTGATTTGATTCATCAGCCTTTCAGCACCAAGTAGCTCTAGTGACAATGATTATGCCAGAACCACAGCAGTTAAGAAGACTCTGCAAAGGAACACTTAAACTTTTCTTAAGTTTTTAAGTATGCTTACAGACAACCTGTATTTCTGTAGAATTTAGGTCTTCCAAATCACAGGCTAGAAATGTGTAAAGCTGCAAATTTAATTGTGGAAATTGCAAAGAGAAAAACAGGGACTGCTCTATAGCTTTTCTTCAGGCAGAGTGAAAGCCAACTAAGAGGTGCACTCTGGCACCAGCTCTACTGCTTTTCCTAGTGTCCATGATGTACTCTGTGTCAAAAGACCATGCCTTGAACAGCTGCAGAGCTCCATCCCCACTTGCTAGACCCACTCACAGAACTTGAAGGCACACCTTGAAAACTTCCTGGTGTATATACAGATGTGATCATAGTGTTACATGTCTAAAGTGGAGAACATCAGACATAGAAGACAATAAGGGGAGGGATAATGCCTGGACATGTATATGCACATTTATACATACACCAACAGGTTCCCCAAGCCGTGTCACGCAGCCCTTCAGAGGGTATTAACAAGTGACAGTTGCTGAGATCTGCACTTCGCAAGGTAAAGATTCCACCTTAAGACAAAGTAATAACATTTTTGACTTACGAATCTTTTCCATTTTCTCAAAGGTTTATTTTGAGTATATACTCAACTTTGGTATTGCTGTGTTTACTTCTAAGTTTCAAGATACCTTCATTTTGAACTCAACTTCTTGATGCATGATCCCTGTTAAAACAATAAACATTTTATACTGTTCTCTCTGAGTTATACAGCTGACACAAATTTGAAACAGAAGAATGACCAGGGTACCTAGTAGAGTCAAAACAACTTTGCTGCAAAAGTACAAAGAGTGATGCATAGGTTCAAAAAGTTCTGACTATGTTTGGAATGTAGCAGATGAATCATGCTCTACAAATTGTTTTTAGGGCCTAGAATTCACCTTGATGAGAAAAGACTGAAAATACATTCCTTAAAATGCAATGAGAGGGAAGTGAGGTGGTTTTACTAACCAACAGGATACAGGATTTATTAAAGAATAGCTAGGCAGTTTGAGAAGTTTAAACTGACATATCAGGACTAAAATTTTCCATTCAATTCTGTAGACAGAATTAAAATTGTTGTAGAAAGGATATCCTTCACTGTGAGCTCTGGTGCTATAGGCTTTCACCTAAGTAACTCTACTTAAACCCTTAACTCTGTAACTTCTTGTACACAAGTAAACTAGCAGAGGACTCAGCACAACCTGACACTAACACAATATTACTACAGGCTTATAGATTACTCTGCTAAACCTCATCCCAAGATAATTTCCTTCCATATATGGAAAATGATATGAAACAATGGTACCTCCTTACTCCAGACAAACATTTTTGGCTTTTTTTATAATCATGTTAATTACTTCAAGTACACAAAGACCAAAAAAATGTGACTTCTTGTAACTAAAACTATGACCAATTGAGTCATGCTGTATTGCACTTTATGTACCATCAAATAAAACCATTAGTCATATTCCAGTGACAGAATACACATTACTGACCACAGCGTAACAGGGAGAAGGAACCCTGTTTGACTTTGTAGATTCAAGACTCAGTTTACAGTGCTTACATTGAAAAATTACTCTTTTGATTTGTAAATAGAACTAACTCAGTATAGGAATTATTCAGACAGAAAACATATGGAATGCTGGAGGGCCATTTTATCAAGATACTTTTCTGGCTGAAACTCTTAGGCACAAACATGCAGAAAATTGCTTTTTTCCAAAATAGGAAAATGGGTCTCTTAGATTGCTGTTCATAAAGAGGAAAAGGGAGCAGAAATAACTACATTTTTGTTCTGCTTAAAAATGAATGTAGCATAGAATTTAAATGCCAACCTGAAGCCTTTCAAAGATGCGCAGTAATAACTGCCATAAGCATTAAATTTAAAAAAAATCTCACAAAAATCAAAGGTATTTATTTTCATCTAGAAGTTATTACAGGACTGGATTTAACAATTAATTCCATTCTACTTTGAGTTACTGAGCTACAAGTATTGAGGTCTAGTTTTCAAACTTTTCATTGCATATATTGCATTTGTTAAAATACAAAAAAAAATAATGGTGATGCATTTCAGAGCCCTGCCTGCTACACTGGTTCTCACACAGCTGTCTAAGAACTGCTCTGATTACTCAATCCCAGCTCTCCTTGTTTCCAGCTGCTAAATCCCATTAGAAGCAGCTAAAAATACATTAAATACTTTCCTAATATTACTTTTCCGTATAATCGTTGTAGTTGTCATATGGATAAGAGAAGACAGAAGAACTGGATCAGCAGTAAAATGAACTCCTTTCAGAGATGTGTTCAGTGAAGTTAAAACACATACAATCTCTGATTTCTGGGGTAATCAGGCACCTAATACCCATAAGAATTTTTTTCCTAAACTCTTGAGCAGAGCACTGGCTCTGCTATGATTTATTGTGAAGTTTCCAGACTGATTAATCTTCCAGTAGCGCAATCCTGCTCTCAAATCTACGGCTAGCTAACGGCAGATGAAAAATGCAAAGTCTCTGCAATTTCTGTTGGAACACTCATGCTTTGAAAGTGGGATGAGCACAGATAAATCAGTCGATTGTTAGCCGATAGCCTTCAATTGCAGAGGAGAAGCATCACTTCCAAATAAAAATAAAGGATCAGTTGCTGCTGAACTGAAATGGAGCAATGAAGCTCACTTATATGATGCTACAGCGGCTAACGAAGACGTGCTGTGGCTGTAGTACAGGGAGTTTACAGACAGATGGTGAGAAACAGTAGAGGAAAGGTTTGACTTGGACGTTGATTTGAAAGATCTGAAAGCAACAAATAACAGGATGAATTAAGACAGTAGGCTAGACAATGCAAAAAAAGTTGAACAAGCCAGGCCCACTATGTGCAATCCAGGGCACAGAGACTCTCAAGGATCAACAGATACACAAAGGGATGTTAATCACTTTGTTAAAAAGCGAGAGACTAGATAGAACCACTGAACCTATTCACTGGGTGCAAAAGCACACATTTGTATTTGGAAATTATGGATTTTTGCTGAGGAATGTGCAGTTAGCATCTTGATATTAATTCCAAACATAGGATAAGAATCGGGCTCTGTTAGGTAACAGTATTGTTGCACTGAGATCCTGTTTACTTCTGGTTTTGCATCTTGCCTCTCCAGAAATGCTAGTCAGGCTTGGCTTGTTTCCGATGTAGGGATTAGAATACAGGAATTCCTTAATTAACTTCACACAATCTCTGACACACAAGCCAAGGCCTCTGCATACGGAAGATGACGTGGAGTCAGTAATTGCAATACAAGACACATGCCCCCTCCTTTCACCCCTTCACCCAGATTGCTACCAGAAAGAGACAGAAGGAACTCTGCATCTGCTTCCATTAATTTCTTTGCAATGGTGTTTCTGTGGCTCTGATGAACAGTGCTAAGAAGAAAAAAAAAAAAAGATCTATGTATGACAGATGCTAGCTAAACAAAGAATAATATTTGAACGCAAAAAGAAATGAGAAACACAACTCATGGTCTTTTATCATTCAGGTGGAGATGCTTTAGACCAGTTTACACAAGCAGAAGAATCTAATCTCAAATTAAAGGCCCAGTCTGTGGATGAAAACTCAATGTACACCCACTAAACCATCTGCAAGTCTCTGTACCAACAGGAAGATTTCAGCCTCCGTTGACGTAATGAAAAGTTCATGTTGGATCAATCCGTATCATCACAACCGCCTGAAGTCTGTCCTGCAAGCAGAGGGACACAAAAACATTACTTGGAATGGCATGGCATAGGATGATGAGAGTTTAGGGTAGGAACACAGCACACAGGCATTTTTATGCCAATAGCTATACCCTGCTGTATGAGTAAGAACTGTGCTGTAGATTTTGTGTCTGCACACCTTACTGTTGCTGTCAGTATTTGGAAAATAACGGCCCAAAATTTCGATAACCGCCTAACCATACTCTGAAAGAGGTTTCTGTCAAGGGGGAAGCCCTTCCACAGAGAACGCCGTCTCACAGCTGCTATCTCTGCCTCCCAAGCCCCATGGGTGCCCGCTTGCCCCAGCCAGGCCCCGCCAGCACAGCGGGGCTGCGCAGCCCCACGGCAGCCCAGCAGCAGTGGCTACTGGCGTGGGGGCTGCCACGGACACCTCAACCCTTCCTCCCGTCCCTTCTGCTGCTCGAGCGCCATACGCGGCCAGCTTCCCCGCTACCGCCACCGGGCCGGGCCGGGCCGGGCCGGGCGGCCTCCAGCAAGCCGAAGCCCTCTCCGGGAAACCTTTATTTAAACGGGCTGAGGAAACAGCCGCGGCAGAAAGGCGTGGGGGTGGGAAGGGATACGAGGGGATCCCACGCCAACCGCCCCCTCCGCATCGCCGTCACCGCCTCCCCCCGCGGCCTTTGGTTGCCGCGCGCGTTCAAACCCCCGCTTCCCCCCCTCCTCCCCCGCCGCCAAGTCTCGCGAGGGCGGGGACGAGCCCGTGGCGACGCGCGAGCCCGCACCGTGCCGGAGCTTGGTCGGCGCAGGCCGGGCCCCTCCTCCTGCCGCCGCGCGCCCGGCGGCCTCAGCGCCCCGCACTGAGCGTGCGGCGCAGCGCGCCGATCCCGGAAGCGCTTCCCGGCCGCGCTCCGCACCCCCTTCCCCTTCTTTCCCCCCCCCCTTCCCCCTTCCCCCCTTCTTACTCCTCTCACGGAGACCCGGTGCCGCCCGGAGAACACCCCCTCCCCCCTCCC
>JAOTQQ010000001.1:121037489-121069946 GCA_026546715.1 Gallinago undulata
GGGGGGGGGGGGGGTGGGGGTGGTGGTGGTGGTGTGATCCACGGGGGTGTGCGGGGTGTGGTGATGGGAGGGTGCTCATGTTGATCCTGGCTCTTGTTTTGCTGCCGCACTCCCACGCACCAAGCCGGGGAAACTTTGGTCTTTGTTTTTGGAGCCCTTTGGAGACGGTGGCAGGTTGACTGTCCGGAGGTCCTGTGCAGGTGTCCACTTGGCAGGGGCTGTGGCATCTGCTGTGCCACAGATGCCGTTCTTGCTGTGTAAAATATAAAAAAAGAAAACCACAAAATACCCCCAAAACCCCAAATAAATTTACAGGTATAAGAGCTGCTGCTGCTTCTTCAACATGTTGACTGCTGTATGCTGCTGCTGCTGTTGTGGTTTGGCTCTGGAGATGAAAGGCCCCCAAAGGTAGCAAGGCCTTAGTTGTGCTGTGTCCAGAGTCGTATCATCAGGTCAGATTTGAGATCTTATCACTTGTTTCTATTGGCTGTTGGGAAGAATAGCTTGGGTTTTCTTTTGGTTTGTTTTTTAATCGAGGTGAATATGATGGAAGGATGCTACTCTTACAGCTTGATACTGTTCCAGTGTTAGTGTTTGACTGTGCAGTTTGTCTGTTTTACCCTCATTGAAACATGACTTGTAGTGTAATGTTGTCTGTGCTTTCCCTTGCTTTAGCAAGGAGAAAACAAGGAGAGGTGCATGTTCCCTGTCACCAAAAAAAAATGGAATGGCCTAGGTACATCACACTAGAAGGTAGTGGAAAAACTTAAAGCAAGACACCATGTTCAGATAAATATGAATAAAACTATCTTTGAAAGTTTTGGTGGTAACCAGTTTGAAGATGCTATTACTATTCTGTTAATGTCTTTATAGCTAATGAATACAGTAAATATTAGTTAAATAAAGAAATTAGCTAAAAATATAGTTATTTGTAGTGGTTTTATAATAATTACATCTCAAGATTTTTCAGCTTGATGTTCTACAGTAGCTTTTCTTCCCCCCCGCCCCGCTTCCATTCAAAATAAATTTTGAGAGTGGATAGGCTAACTCTTCCTGCTGATGTATTGATAGGTGTCATTTATTTTTAGTTCTGCTGTCGACTCTTAAAAAATTGAGTAGTAATTGTTTATAGGCTTATGCTCTGTAACAGGTCCACTTGACCAGCTCTGTTTTTAGAGGGCTTAGTATAAAAAAAAAAAACCTCTTAAAACTTACAGGTAAAGCGTACGTGGTCAAAGGTCAGTGTCTGTTCTGATAGCTTTAATTTTGTTTTCCAGATCTGTGAGAAGAGCAATACTTTCTTCTGCCCTTTTTCAATTATATTTTCAGTTAACGTATTTCATGTAAAAAGAAGAAATGTTAAATTCATTTCCTCTTAGTAGTGATAGAGGAACAGGATTCTTAAAAATAAAGTATTTCACAACATTTGTTAAAAGCCTGCCCTTTGTCCTGTCTTGTGAATGGTGTCAGTTGATAGCAGCACTCTGAAGAATGCCATAACAGCCTGCATTAATGTATATATAGACTGACACAGTTAATCCATAAAATTACTAGTTTATTAAATTTTACACACATTAGTAAAGGATAATAAAATCAGCTTTTAGGTCTGCCTTTAATCTTAAATACTTTGTTTTAGGTACAGAGAGTTGGATAAGTGTGATGGATGCTTATTAAGAACCTATACTTTTATGATGTGTTTCTATCTGGCTTACATCATAACCTTTACTATAAGTCATTGCAGATAAATATAAAGAGAGTATTATGAGATCTGTGTCCATTCTTTCTTGTTATTTCCTGGATGTCATCAAGGCCCCTTTTTCCTTCCATTAGTCATCATCCTGAGGAATACAAGATAAGGTGAACAGGTGTTGTGAAAACATGTCGTCTTTTCCACCCAGCTTTGGTGATGTGTTTGGGCTGATCTCTGTCCATTGAGTTGCAGAGAAATAATTCTAAATGGTAATCCTAATGGTAAAGGATTCCACTGAGTCATCCAAGAGAATACATTAATATATTTCCTAAAGTTATCCAGTAGTAACTTATCTATTTCTGTCCCCTCTAAAAAGTTATGTAGTGCCCAAATTAAGTTAAGTTTTTGGTTGCGCTGATCTGTACATGATTTCTCCTACCTTTAGACCTGTGATGATTCATTTTGTATGTATTTTTAAATAGCATAAGTAGCCTGAAAGTATGAGCTGCAAAAGTATTTGTGGTTGGGGTCAGAGTTATGTGTTTCTTTATATATCGCAGTACACAATAAACATGAAACTTAGGAATGTGTTTTAGTGAGCTTTTTTCTAAGAGCTCCATCTTCAAGTGGGATAATAGTTCAAATATTTACTTCATCAGTTGTGGTGTCTTAGCAAAGTCACTAACAATACAAGCAAAAGCCTTTGATTTACTTCTTTGGCACCAAAGATATTTTAGTGATCATCCAAACATCGAGTAAATGATTAAAACTAGTAAATTTTAGGTAATGTCATGTCTATCATGTATGCTTAGTCATCCAACTCAACTGTGGTGTGACACATTTAGCTCTAGGAGTGTCTGTATGATGCTCTTCTTCCCACTGATATGAGCTGAAGTAGGTGCGGTGCCTGGTGTTTATGTACCTGAGTGTGCACACATAAATGTAAGTAAAGGTATTTTCAGTGAAAAAGTTTTTTTTGTTATATGGTACACTGAAAAGGCAGGTGACAAATGGAGAGTGAAACTATGAGAGAGTTTATACAAAGCCTCAAACTTTTTCACAGGCACCTTTTGGACTACTTTTGACTGCAAGTGTTTCAAGTTACAAGGTAGAAATATCTGTGACTTAGTTTTGCAATATTTTTTCCTGTCCCTGTTACTGTCTTTACTCAAACAGATAAATAAAGCTAAACTGGAAATTGGTGCTGCTTAGTGCAGTAGACTGATACTAGGGTATTACTCTAAAATTCCTGCCACGCTTTTCTGGTATTATTTGTCTTTTTTTTGAAAGCTGGAGCTATCCTTCAGTTATCTATATAGTGTAAATTTTTTATAGACTGTTATTTTTGAATGGACACGATAGACTAAAATATTGTCTGAAGGGTGATATTAGCTGTCTTCTTGTGAAAGACCAGGAATCACTTTGTTGAGATTGAATGTGTGGTGATGTCATTGTACTAATTCAAATTTGTGAAACATTATTTCTAAATGGAAAGATGAGAGTTTTGAAATACTTGCTTAGACTCATGTATGGAAATGTTGAAGGTGTTGGTTGAAAACATTTCTAGAATAGGTTCTTGTAATCTGTCAAACTTTAAAGAATTAGTCAAAGTTGTCCTTTGAAGGCTTTAAAATTGTGAATGTGCTAGTATTGCTGTGCAAATTTGTCTCTGCAGCTTCAGACAAATGATGTAAATCTGACCTGATAGTGTATATGTTTCTGTAGTACTGAGTGTCCGTTCTGAGTATCTCCTATTCTGTATGAAGTGGATAGTTGGTCAGCGACTTCTGTGCTGTGTCAGTCAGTGCTAAAGAGGTGGCACTGTGGTATTAGCATATAAGAGACCCATGTGCACAACTACCAGAAACAGCATCGCTGAAGCCTTTTTATTGACATGAGAAGCTGAAATACATCTGGCAAAATATAGTATGTAATAAGAAGATGAAGCTACAGTGTTGCTACTAAACTATAGTGATCAAGATGGGCAGTGAGTTCTTAATGTTTGGGACTTTTCTTTTTCTCATTTTGAAGATTACTAGATAAATCACACTCTGTCTCTCAGTTTAATGTCAGAGTGGAACTAGCATTTCAATATTCTTTCACCCCATTGATTACTGCGTTGAATGTTTCTCCCTCTTCAAGTACCATCTCATAATAGCCAGCAGAGCACTATAGTATAAAAGTGAAAAATGTCTCTGTTAAGGTTATATACAGCTTTGTGTTCTTAAGAAGTATTAGGTGTTGAGTTCCAAGTGGGTTTTATTTTATTCAGGGTTTGAATTTAAAGTAGTGGTATTTTAAAACATCTTCAATGTTTTACCAGGTTTTGTGCTAACCTACCTCTATTGTAAGGAAAATGACTTCTCCTTTTGCTCTTTTCTGAGGGTTGTATGAAGCAGGATGGCTTCATAAGCAAACAGTAAAGCTACAGAATAGAGATAAAGGTAGTTCTGCTTACTAGTGTTCAGAAACCTGACTGTCACAGTTTGAGGATAGATGTTTTCCTACCTGCATGTGGGCTTTCTGTTGGATAATTAAGAATGTTTTCTTAAAAACGCCTTTCAGCAGATTATGTTCAATCAATCATGTTCCGTATGCAATACATTTATGGAAATACTTGCTTTCAAATGAAATTCTATATCAACTAGAGTGTATATTAATTTGAAAAGTGGATCAATTTCTGTAAAATCATGGCTGATCTAGGATTACTTTTAGAAGAACATTCGCATACTATGGGTATTTGTCTTGGATGTTGTGGCAGAGAAAAAATCAGATACTTTTCTAATATGTGCTCAGTGTTGACTTTTTCTTATCAGATTTGGTAACAAGATCCACAACAATGCTAGTATTTTAATCTTGTTGCAGCTTTAAGCTTTCATTTTTCCCTTCCTTGGTTACATTTTAATATCATTTGTTCTGAAGTCTCATCTGTTTGAACAATTCGCACTGGTTTACAATGTCACGACTTACTGAAAATAGCTGGCAAAAGGCTTGTTTTGTTCCCTGTATGTCATAGCGTTTGTCACGTTGCTATAAATCCTCAAGTATAATTCTTTTTGTTCTGTGGGGAGTTTGTATATTTTGGCTTAACTCAAGCTGTAGACATTTATTCCTAGCACTTGAAACAATTATGGATTTGTTTTCTTTGTTTTTTTGACATTGGACATGGGATCAATAATAGTTCAGAGCAAGTAGAGGGGTTGATGTTTTTTTGTTGTTGAGTTGTGGGGTTTTTTTTGGTTTATTTGTTTTTTATCTGGATATGCTAGTTATGAAAGGAATGTAAAATTTGTGTTTCGTGTTGATGTTCTTGAAGGTCAGCTTGCAGAAGTAGTAAGCCAGGCACTAGGTCTCTTGTGGAGCATTGCTGTTGAGATGTATCTGCCTTTTTTTCCTGAAATTTTTAAGATTATCTTGATTGAAAAGTAATCCTGCTAATGTCAGATCAGAAATGACATGTCCAGATATGTCAAAATGTTAATTTGCTACGATTTCACTCTATTGCTTCATATTTGCTGAAAAAAAAATGATAATAGGATAAATTTATACTAGCAACACTTCTACGTCAAATATTATCTTTCGTCCTACTGCTGACTTGAAGGTGGTAAAAACTTACTATTTTCTGGCTAAATCTACTGAAAAGTCTAATGAAATATGTCCTTTCTTCTGACAAATCAAGTTTTAGCTGCTGGGTGAAGTGATAGTGTACAGGTGTGACTTCAGTAATCTTGGAATTACCAAGTAAGTGTTGAGACTGAACTCAGAACACTCATATGAAGACACATTTTTGTCAGTGCTTTTGTAGAGTAGCATGGAGTGTGCAACTCATTAGTAAGTTTAAAATGGACAGCATGGTGTAACAGTTATATTAGTCTGGGTCTCTGCTTCGTTTCCTGCAGTTAGAAAAGCATTGTGAAAATGTGGTTATAAAAGTTTGCTTGCTGTTCCTTCTTCATGAGTATCAGTGTTCTGTACAGGTATTTCAAAATAGATCTCACTGTTGGTCTGCAAATACTTCATGTGTTATGAGGTTATGAGCTTTTTGACTAATTGGATGATGGATAAGTTTTGTACTTACTTCTATACTGAAGATGTTAGTCTTCAGTGTGTACCATTTTCTGTAGCAGGTAGTGACAGTGAGGTAAGTCCCTGCTGACATCTGGCTTCCTTCTGTATTGGTTTGAGCTTATTAGCATTTTTTTTTGTAACAAATGTATTCTTTTACTATGGTTATCTTGAAATATCCAGTTTAAAGAAAGAAGAGACAGATGGAGAAAGCAGTTTCTACCATATCTGTTGCAGCAGAATGAAGTTTATAAATGGCAGAATGCAGACCTTCTTAAATGAAATATGTCTTTTTGCTTTTGAAGCCTTTTCTCTACATACAGTAAAATGCTTCTTTTGCTTTCGAGAAAGTTCCAAGTCAAGTAAATGTTCTACCTGCCAATCCTTTTCCAGATTTGGGAGTTGAGGTAAATGAGGCTGAAAGTAGCCTTAGGCATAAGAGAGACCTAACTCAGATCAGATTTTTTTGATATGTCTTTAGAAATGATCTTCTACCATAGTTTAAAAAAAAAAAAAAACCAACAAAACCAAAACCCAACAAAAAAACCCCACCAAAAAACCACAACAAAAAAAACCTCCATAAAAAAACCCAGTCAACAAGTCACCAAGGTGTTGAAATAGAGTTCATCTAGGAGTAAGGGGTCTGTGAGAAGGAGATGAATTAGTGGCTTCTGTAGAGGACAACCTTAAGTTTTCTAAAGAGGAGAAAGAAACTTGCTTTCACTAACTTTGTACAGAAGGTCTTGATGTTTTTAGTACCATTAACTGGATGACATCTTCCTATAGTAATGTGGACATTGAGGGATCTTGACTGATCTTTCCTGTTACTCAGCAAGGAGGCACTAGTACCAACAACACAGACATTGCTAGTACTGTGACAAACAGTACTTCTATTTCTGGAGGAACACTCAGTCACTTGAAAGCTGCTTTTCCCTAACTGAGACCACTTTCTGTAAAAGTTGTAACAAAAGTGCATGACAGGTCTTCTAAAAGCCATATGTTACCCAAGATGTGATCAGGGCACAGAGGCATCAGCTTGTGTTGTTTGGCTCTTAGCTACACAGTTCAGTGCTTGGCTTTTAATCTTCAGAAGTCCTGGTGCAGTTTGTTCTCATGTGTATCTGTTAGTGAGAGATCAAAGCATAGCATTAGTGGACAGGTGTCTTTAGTCTGATGGTGGATTCCCCTCCTAGAAACAACAGAAAAGATGGAGGAAGAGCTCATACTCCCCTCTCCTTTAAAGGAGTCCATATCTTCTCACAGAGAAAATTTTGCTTACTCTTCTGGTGGCTGGGGGAGGTGAAGAAAACTTTTTATTGCCAGTATTGGGCTCTCTGAAGTGTTCCCTGTGGGGATAGCTGTTCACAGACATGGTATCTCTAAGAAATGCATGAAGGGGAAGTGGTGTTAGGGAACTGGCAAAAAAGGATCAAAAGAAGTTTGACTGTTCTTTTGCGAATTCAGATTAAAAAACCTCACAAAGCCAAACAACAAGAAACCAGTCCTTTTCCGTGTTTTTTTTTTCTCCCGTTGATTTTTGTTAAAATCTAAATCATAGATTGTTGGTTAGTCCATCATTCTGAAAGATGTCTAAAGAATTCTCCTAATGTCTCTTGTTTTTTGAAAGGTTGAAAAGGTAAGGGTTTCATAAGTACTTAGAATACTAGAAGACAACCAGGGAGGAGGAGGAGGAGGAAGAAAAAGGTTTAAGTATTTTTCTTTGATTTATAATCTTTGATTCAAGAAGGAAAACAGTAGTTAGGACCCTAACATTTTAGTATCTCTTGTTCTTACGTTTTTATTATGTGATAGAACATAAGATTCCAGAAAGTACAGACGTATCTTATGGTAAAAGTTGTGCTCTCACAACAGTGGTGAATTTCTGCTTTGAGGCTACTCTGAGCGTAATCATTGGTCTACTGTATCTGCTTGTTCATTCACAGAGTATTTGAATTTAAACTTTGTCAGTAGTAGTTTATTATAAAGGCTACTGATATTTTGAGTTTGCTCAAGTGTTTGCTATTTTCTGAACTGAGTATGTTTATGTTCTTTTTTTTGCCACTGTTTGTTGTATTTCCATCAGTAAAAATGGTTATAACTACCACATCCTTACATAAGCTCCACTCATTTTTAAATGAAACTAATTACGGTACAGGCTATTTAGTCTGTTCAGAAAATGGAAAATCTACATGCTTAGGAGGCATGCATTTAGACTTCGTAGACCTTTCTTTTGTCTGCTTTCCCTGAGTCTTGTCACTTTAATTTTTTTAACTACTGTTGATTTTCTTGGGTTTTTTGTTTGTTTTGGTTTGTTTTCCCAGCAAGTGTAAGGTATACTTAAACTTGCACGGCAAGTTATTTCTCTGTATAGTAAAATTTGTGAATTATGTAAACCTGTTACATAATCACAAATAATCTCAATTTCTGTTAAACTATAAGAAATGTCAAGCAATCAGAAAAACTTGATGTTTCAGATTATTTGTTCATGAGTAGCAAATCAATGAGTAGCAATTCGTGTAGGAGGAGCATCTTAGTTGCTTGTTTACCCGATAGTATGTATAGCGTGACAGAATGCTACTAGAAGACTATCCAGTAGACAGGTATTCTACAAAAAAATTGCTACATTTCTTGCAGTATTTGGGAAGAATTGTCGTGAAATTTTTTTATGAAATAGTTTACAGATAGTGAAAGATTAGTAACTTCTGAATATATTAATGTAATTGTTAAACTTTCTGCGGAATAACTTTTCAGGAGTGATGTGTGAGGGTTGCAAGCTTCTTTTTAGGAATTTGATTTAATTCTTTCATGACAATGGATTAAACTCATCACTTCCGTGCCTCTCATATTAAAATGCTAGCATTATTCAAGCACAGTATTTTGCGTAGCTTGCCCTGCTGTTTGAGTTACTTTCTCTGCTCTGTGATTCTTCTTGTTTTCTAATCCCAGCAATTCATTCGCAACCAGTCTGGACTGATAGCTTTGTTTTTTCTGTGGTCAAGGCTAAGAACTCTTCCTGATTCTTTCAAATGAAAAAGAAAATGAAGAGTCAGAAAAGCAGGTGTTTAGGGAAACTGGGAACAATCAATTCCTCTCCAAGGTGTAGGTTCCTGCCTTGCTTGACTGTAGATCATTTGGATTTTGCAGAGATACTAACTGTTCTATTACTTAACCTTGAAAATAATTATAGAAATGTTACTTGTTTTTTCTTCTGTGTCTAAAACAGTAAGTCTGACTAACCAGAACTATTGGTTCCATAGTTGGTTGCAACTATGAGGTGCCTGTGTGTCCCAGAAGGAAATCTGCTAAATGGAATAAAAAATTTATGACTTAGACTATCCCATTATGAAAGCAGTCCAATTTGTAATAGTCTTTTCTGTATTACCTAAAGGGAGAATCTGCTTTTGAGATCTTCCTGGTGAGATCTTGTTACCATTTTGATCTAACACCTCAAGGCCAGGCTGGATGGGGCTGCTTGGTCTAGTAGAAGATGTCCCTGCCCATGGCAGGTGGGTTGGAACTAGGTGGTCTTTAAGGTTGCTTCCAGCTCTAACGATTCTGTCTCTCACCCCTGGCTGCCTGCTTCTGTCTCATTGTTTTGTATTTGATTATGGCACTAGATTTCATGGACTTTTGAGATGAATCAGAGGAGCTGATCTAGAATGAGCTAGTATTTAGGGTTTACAAATCAAAATTCAGCGTTAATAATGCTCAGTTCACCATGTGGATGCTCAGCATTTGTGCTAGTGCACTGGGAGGAGCAAACATTCAAAGGAAAGGGGAAGCAAATTCTTTTTTCAGAATTATTGTATTTTTGCTGGTTTAAAGTGATTATGAAACAGTCAGATGAGACTTCCTATGTGATAGTTTTCTCTTGTGGAAACACCCAGAGTTTGTGCTGTAGCTAAGCACTTTATGCCGATAACTATGTCCATGGATAAAGATATTTTTTTTCTCTAGAGCTTATTTCCTAAAGTTAAAGGGGTTTTGAGCCTTGTGCTCAATTGTTTCAGTTTTTAATATTTTTCAGAGTTCAACAACAATAGCAAACCCTCTGCTCTCTTTCTGGGGTTGTTGTTTGTTTGGTGTTCTCAGTGTTGACACTGTATGCAAGAGAAAAAATGGATGGATTTGGAATTTCAGTATTTCTTTTACCTTATAACAGCCTGTTTCTGTGTAGAGGGAAGTAGACTGCAGCCCTATGCTCTCTGTTAAAAAAGTTTGTAAGAAGCTTGATATTTGGGTGTAATTATATTTGTAATCTTTGGTGTCTTTTTTCCTTCTTTTAACTATTTTGCACTTCAGATGTTTATTTTTTTTCCCTTTTTTCAATAGCACCTTAATCAGAAGTTCTAATATTACAGAACTTACTAGTAATTAAAGTCTTTTTGCTTTTTTGCTCAGACTAGCCTAGGTTCTGTCTATTCTATTAGATACTCTTTTCTAAAGAGACATTTTTGTTAACACAGGTAATTTAAAAACTAACTTAAAATGTAAAATACATTAGAAAAATTCAATTTTAATTAGGTAAAAGCAGTTGTATGAACAATTCTGCAAATTTGGAACATTTTATTTTGAATTTTACTGTTGAGATTTCCTTTCATTCTTTGGCTCTTATTTGAAAGTAATCATTTAAATTTTAAAAGTTGCTTTTTGTAATAAGCTAGTAAAAATGTTTAACTTGCATGCAATATAAGCATGCTTGTTATGATTCTTTCATGATGCTGTTCAGTTATTGACAAGTTTGGTGCACATGGTGTATACTTTGACGTAAATAAGTAAGTAATCAATATTACAGTGTTTGAACTTGAAGCTTAAATGTATGGCTGTTTTTCTTTATGTTCAGTTTCTGTCTATTCTGGAATCAGTTCAGTCAATTTGTGTGTGTATAACTACATAAAGAATGTCTTTACACATACTTGGATTATTTTTTTTTTATAAAGGCAGTATCTCATTGGAAGAGTATTTTGTCAGTGTCCAGTTAATTTACTTTTCAGATATATAGTTAGTTGCTCTTCAGAGTGAGTGGTTGGGTGTAGAAACCTGACAAATTATCAGAATAATAGGGATCCTGTATTTGAGCAAGTATTTACGGAGACTTGAATGTCCAGGCTTTTTTTCAAATTTGTGTGAAATTTATTTTTAATTCACTTCAAAATTAGACAAAATGTATAGTAAGATAGTTGAATTAAAATGAACCACCCGCCTTTTTACCAAGAAAACCCCTAAACTTTAAAAAGTACTGAATTTGATTTACTATAATGGAAAACTGGTGATGTGAAATAGTTGTTAAAGTAAGAATCGATGACTTATATATTGTAAGGATTTTTAAAGAGGTAAATCATCTTTCTTTTTTAAATCTAATGATGAATCAAAGGAACAGGCATCTTACAGAGGTATCCAAATATTTAATTTGCATGTTTCTGCGGCAATAGGAAGGAGCAAGAGAATCTGCATGAGATTTTTAGTCTAACTGAACTATTGGACTGTTACAGACAGGTCCAGGTCTGTTAAAGTATTCCTTGCTCATCTGGCCATTCAGTTATTAAAACCCAAGTTTTAAATACACAGTCCTACGTAGCGGAATTTTTCTTAGGTACTTGTTCATAGTGTTTTAGAATGCTGTTTATGTCTAATTTTCAGATAGGTTTGAATTCTGTTTCAAAATAAAGCACTAATGTTCTATTGTCTGGAAGTGTAGCGTTGCATTCCATCCTGTAGGTAAAGATACATCCTATCCTTTTGAATAAGGCTTGTGCTTTAGCAGCGCTACAAATGTCAAAAGATTTCCATCTCCTTCCCTGCCTTCACTCTCTTCTTAAAAGCAGAGAAAACCCAAAGCGGACACTTGAGCCCAACTCATGCAAATACTTAGAGTTGTTACTTGTTTGTGTTTACACTTGTGAGAATTCTGACGAAGTTGCTGGGCTGCTGGGTTAAGCAGAGGGGGTGACTACTCATGCTATGATTTCAGAATCAAGGCATCAGATTACAATATTATTTGAATGTAATTTTGCATTCAACTGCTTTTTTGGTTCTGAAATGCTTGTCTACTTGTGTCTAGGGCAGATACTATCTGTAAATTATTGGCTTCGGGAAGATACTCTGGTGGCAGTCTGGTGGGAATGACTGCAGATGATTTTAAACTTTAGATTTTTCTACTATCTGACCTCCTATTGTATACAAGACTGCATTTTATTTGTGGGGAGATGCATGACCTTGATTTTATAACTCATGTGTTTCCCGCAAGTAATGCTTTTCTAAGACTTAGACCAAAAGATCTGTGTTTCAGATTGAAATTCTTAGTGTCTAAATGAAGAGCATGTTTTTACTCTCTACAAAACTTATGGACACTGCCACTTTTTAACAGTAAAGAAATTGGGAGATTGGTTAATTAACTAACTTAATACCACATCTCCTTTGCTGCAGTATCTAAGCAAAGAAACCACTGTACTATATCAGGTGAAAGACTTCTAAGTTGTTGTAGCTTGCATCTGCAACCACTCAAACTATTGGATGGATGTGTGTTGCACTCTTCCGTTCTTCCGAAGGTGACTAGCACTGAGCACAGCACAAAAGCTAGAGCCAATTTTAGTGTACTGTAAAGAATGCTTCAAGCAGTTCTTTTGCTACTGCTTTAGCAAGTTATTCACGAGATGCCATATAGCCCATAAGAATGAAGAGGGCTGTTAAAACAAAAAAAAAAAAGGACAGTATTTTTGGAAGATGCACCTACCTTGAGCTGCTGGACCACATCTTCTTGTTTTAGAGAAGTGAAATAATTCAAACCTCTTTAAGAGCAGAATGAGTTAGTAACTATTTTAAGTTGAAGCTGTCTTTGACCCCTTTTTGTTGTTGTTGTTGTTTGTTTGGGTTTTTTTTGTGTCTTTCTTCTAAAGGAGGATTATGAGGATAGCTTCCTAAAAGGGAAATTAAATCAGAGCAGTTTATCCTACCAACCTTAGTGGAGTACAGTTGGGCAGATCAGCGTGGGAACGATCTGGCTTTAGAGAGATGCTGATTGCTTTAAGTGTTTAAGATGCATGTTTAACATCTAAAAGAATATTTGTTATATATAATAATTTCAGCTTTAAAAATACCTTATTTTTATGAATAAAACTTTTGGGTGAAATGGTTTGAAAAGCCAAATACTACTTATTCCTGAAAGTTTCAGAAATTGTACTTCATTCATTTCATCTCATACTCAGATTTACACCATTTTTTTTTTCTGTAGCTGTGCCTTATGAAAGTGAAATTTGCTTTGCATTTCACCTTCAAACAGACATGCAGTATCAACTGTGGAAAGACTGACTAGTAGTAAAGTACCTCTTTCCCTTTAATTTTTACGCTGTAAGCCTGATTTTAAAGCCACAGAGTTCTTTAACGTGTTCCTGCTATAGCTTGTGATTACAGGCTCTGTGAAAGGGCTCTAGCTCCATCATCACAAAATTGCTTGTCTTATACTCATGTAAGAAGTCATGCATGCTCCAGCCAGGAATTGTGTTAATCTCATCACTTAGATCTGAAATTTTCTGGCCTGGTACCAGACAAACAAAATTAAACAAATGTTATGACTGGTGACCTGAATACTGACAACCTGCCTTTGCAGACTATGTCATTGAGAAACCAAGGTGTCAGGATGGCAAACACAGTTTTCCATAACTGACTGAAGTCAAGATTGAAAGCCTATAAGAGAGAGGTAAAGCATGGTCTTTAGAATCAGTTCATCCTGTTATTATATAGCTATGAGTGACCTCTGAATGATTGTAATTCATAAAGCTTCTAGTTTAATGTTAAATTGTTAGAAAAATCAGTTTCCAATCCTGTCCTCTGCCCAGCACACACAGAAGAATGTGAAAATTATTTGGCAGTGTGAAACGGAAATTAATTCCACAATCATTTGTGGAAAAGTTAAGTGTTGGTGGCTGCCCTTTTACTGCTGCTATCTGTAGTTTCTCAGCCTGCCCTTTCTGGTGTTAAAACACCTGATTTCGTGCCAGGCTCTGTGTAAGGAAGAGGGCACTCTAAAGCTTTTATCAAGTAAAGCCGTTGGATACTGTTCAAATCCTTTGAAGCTGCACAAGAATTTTGGCAGGAATGCATCAGTGCATTTTAGGATGAACAATTGTATTCATATTCTGGTCTTTCCATTATCTGTTTTGGCTTGTCCTATTTCTGGCCTGAGATTATGGAACAAGTGGATCTGAAATATCTAGACTTCCTCATGGAGATTTGCCATTGAAGCAGTTCCACAGACAGGGCAGCTACAGCTTTATCTGAGTGTCAATTGTTTAAACATTATGTTATACTACCAAGGTTTCTCTGTGCAACGGTTATAACAGACCTTGCTTATGGAAAGCAGGAAACTCATGGCTCTCCTTCCGCCAGACCTTTTTTTTTGTATACTATTAGTATTCTTCATAGAGAAGGCTGAAGCCAGAATGAAAACATTTTAAAATGTCTACATTTGTGTAGTATGTAAGGCACATCTTCCCTGAAAGTCAGTCTGGGGCTAAGCTGAGATAAAATTTTTCATCTTAAAATAATTTTATTAGAAGATGAACAATAGAAGATATTTTGAATAGAAGATATGAACAATAGAATTTGAATAGAAGATATGAACACTAGAAGATGTTTTCTTTTTTTAAGAGAAAACAAATTACGTTGCAGAAACAAATGTAATTTTTAGGCACTTTTCCCTTTCTGCCCCCAAAAGCAAAATCAAAAAGAATCAAATCAAAAAGAAAAAGCTTAATCTAGCATTTCTATGACATTATATATATACACCTACATACATACACATCTGTATATATATATTGTTGACATGTGATGTTTTTAAGATATCTTTTCTATTTTGCTAGGAAATTGGATACGTAGTTCCTCAACTGTGGCTTACACTCAAACATCTATAAATATACATGCATGATTGTAGATAACCTCAGTGTATTAATAAGTTATATTGGAATAAACTTATCTAGATAAAATAAATATGATTAATGTTATGTTTAACCTTTTAATATGACCTCTTTTTGTGACACCGTTATGGGTGGGGATTCATGTAAAGACTTGTCAGAAGATATCGCAAAATAAGCAAGGTTCATGTTATAGTTCCTTATCTTAACAAATTCTCCTGGAATGATAGAGAAGACAAGCATGGTGTATAACTTGTCCACCGTATTTTGTAGCAATTAGTCATGGCAAAGATATTTATAAAATCACAACACCAAAGCTTAATTCAAAACTTCAAAAATGGAAGTTGATGTTTTCTGGTGTTCTGGGAGTACGTGGTTCGTATTTCTCTGCATTTTTTATACTCTTTTGCATTACTCTGTATTGACTGCTTTCTGTTCCTTGGTTTTTCTATGTCTGCTCTCTCCTTATTTCTGTCTTATTTTTTGTTCCTGTTTATATGTGCTTGTCTACTTCCCTCCTCTGTTTCCTCTCTGTAGAGTCATATCCTCCGTTAGTATGTGTTTGTTGGGTATCCTGAATTTAGGTTTTCTTATACCCTCGCTCAACTCCATTTCTTTCTAATGTAGGGGTTTTCGTAGTTTAAGGTGACCAAGGAGAGGCTAGTAGTAGTCACACCTGCAACGGTGTTGCATAGGTGTTTGTGCTTCACAGTACCATTAAGTTTTCTTTCTCACTGGTCATCTTGGGTATGAGTTGTAGGGAATGTAGTATGTAGACTGTCTTTGCAATAGATGTTGCTTTTTTTTGTACGGTTGTCAGTTATATTGGCCACTGATAAACTCACGCAGGTCATTTAAATTGAAACTAATGCTAGATAGTATCTCCTTTTAACTCTGCAGGAAATGAACAGGTATGAACATGCTTTGCAATAATATTTTTATCGGTGCAGAAAAATGTGAAAGTTTAAGACAGGGTGTCTTGCAGAAATTGTTTGCATCCTGTCCTGTAATGCTCTTCCATATATGTTGTTATGAACAAAACAAATTTTTGATTCAGTGAGTGTTTTCAATACAGTTTATTTTCAAGGTTCATCATATAAAAACTCATCAGAAACTTGACAGAAAAATTGCATGAGTGGTCATTTTAAGTTGTGGTTTACAACACTATTACTGTTAGCTGTCCCAAAAGTCTGTCAGAGATATTTCAGAATACATCAGGAAACCTGATATTTAAACAGTTGATGTAGAACTTTTCTCCTCTACCTTAAGAATGGCTTAATTCAAGTAGTTCAAGTTTACTTTGATAGCATAAACATATTTTCTTTTTTAAATTTTCTTTTCTCATAAGTCACTCATCCTATGGCTGTTTCATAGCATGGGTGACTAAAAGGAGTGAATTTAAATTTTGTATTTATTGTACAGCTTCAGCAGACTGTGAGAATGGCCAAGTTTTTGTTGTTTTTTTTTAAAATTCAACTGGTATAGTCCTGAATGCATGGAGTACAGGAGTGTGCCTTTTATGGAAGTATCAACATGCTCAGACAAATAATGTGATTATGTTGTATTTACTCTGCAGAAGGACAGTAGTTTCTTTTAGTTTTATTGGTAGCAATTCATTTTTTTTTAGAGCAAAACTTTTTAATAGGGAAAAGCCTAAATCAAATTGAGAAGGTGAGGAAAAGTGAGGGAGACATTTAGGGTAATTATGTGAATAGCCATTTGAATTTAACAGTTGGTTTATGAGTGTAGTTAGGTCTGAAATTTTACAAGTTCTATGTCGTAAACCAAATAACAATTTGGTTCATATTTTTTAAATCGTGACTCTTGCCTTCAGTCTTTTTGAAACTTCTGTCTTTAGTTAATACTGCTGCTCTGAACTCCTGCTAAATTAAGTACTGCGTCTTATTTTGTGGAAGTCTCTTGTGGGAAGACTCATGGCATTTTGACCAGTGTAAATAAATATATCATGCAACAAAGCCTGCTGTGAATGCCTTAAAAATGAATTCAAAGCGTAGCAATGAATTTGTGATGTAGAAGCAGGAGCTAATGCAGAGAATCACTTATCTTGTGTAGGAACTTTCTCTTAGGCTGGAATAGCATTAAATTCCTGGGTATTGAGCTGGTTGAGATTCGAACTGCTGACCTGCAGATAACTATTCCTCCATAGCAATACTCAGAAACATTTCTTCTTTGAGAAATGTTAACCTCACAGCTCTGAGAAGGAATCTTTACAATTTATGAAATAAACAACAGTCCGGTATGTTTGCAGTTTGTTAGTTAATTTTCTCTCTAATATAAACCTCAACTTCTATTAATTGATAAGCCTGAAAATATGAGTAACAGACTCTACTTAAAAAATAGTATGCCGAAGTTTATGATCCATTGATTTGCAGTGCTTTATAGTATATACTTAGTTTCATGTTTTCTCAAACCTTTTCTGGATCATTTTCCCCCTCAAAAAATTACGTCATTATGAAACTGCTTTCAGAAGAGCCAATGCTCAAGAGATTAAGAATTGGGAAAGCTGACAGTGTGCTTATTCAGTGCAGGTTTGTGGTGGGTTTTGTTCCCCCCCCCCCCCCAGCCACAGCCTATATTTCACAAACGTAGATATTGCAGATCATATGTTCTGGTAAAGGCAGTTCATGGTCCTCATAGCTTTTGGTACTAATGTGATACTTGTAATAATCTCAGGATTACCTGTGAGGCATACAAACTCACTTGTGTTTACAACTTTTAGTTTCACCTAGCATTCTGCAGAACTTTTCTGGAAATTAGTACTTGTTGCATAGGAGTATCATTCCTGAACCGTCTCACTGCCTTGAAAACTTAATTCTCTTGTAACTTTCTTACCTAGCAAGAACTGCTTCCAGTTGCTCCTCGGAGTGAGAGCCATAAATTTGTAATGAAGTGTTTACTAGTATCTGATGTGGCCTTTCAGTATATAAAAGAGGCTTATAAGAAAGATGGAGGGAAACTTTATACCAAAGCTTGGAGTGACAGGACAATGAACAATGTTTTTAAACTGAAAGATATTAGGTTTAGATTGAACACCAGGAAGAAATTTCTTATAGTGAGGATGATGAGACAATGGTACAGGCTGCTTGGAGAAGTGGTTGCCCCATCCCTGGAAGTCTTCAAGGTCAGGTTGGATGGGGCTATGAGCAACTTGATCTAGTGGAAGATGTCCCTGCCCTTGGCAGGGGGGTTGGACGAGATGACCTTTAAAGGTCTTTTCCAACCATTCTATGATCACTTGGTAAGAGGAAATACCTGCTAAAATGAGTATCATTTTTCCAATTAAGTAGTCTTATAGTTAAGTTTTTAATATCTCCTGGTGTAATGTACCATGTAGCTATTAGAAGTAAATTATCTCTTGTAGAGATTTGACTTGTGTATAGGGTAGAGATAATTTTCACTCTTATTATTTTTTTTTTTAATCCAAAGCAGTGGAATAAATCACAGAATCATAGAATGGTTTAGGTTGTAAGGGACCTTAAAAAACAACTAGTTCCAATGCCCCTGCCATGGGTAGGGATGCCTCCCACTAGACTAGGTTGCTCAAAGCCCCATCCAGCCTGGCCTTGAACACTTCCAGGGATGGGGCATCCACAACTTCTCTGGGCAACCTGTTCCAGTGTCTCATCACCCTGACAGTGAAGAATTTTTTCCTAATATCTAATCTAAATCTACCCTCTTTCAGTTAAGACCATTACTCATTGTCCTATTAACTATACTCCCTGATAAAGAGCCCCTCCCTATCTTTCCTGTAAGCTCCCTTTAAGTACTGGAAGGCTGCTATAAGGTCTCCTTGGAGCCTTCTCTCCAGGCTGAACAACTGCAACTCTCTCAGCCTGTCCTCATAGGAGAGTTGCTCCATCCTTCTGATCATCTTTGTGGCCCTCCTCTGGACTTGCTTCAACAGGTTCATGTCTTTCTTATGTTGTGGGCCCTAGGGCTGGATGCAGTACTCCAGGTGGGGGTCTCAGGAGAGTGGAGTAGAGCAGCAGAATTGCCTCTCTCGACCTGCTGGCCACGCTTCTTTTGATGCAGCCCGGGATGTGGTTGGCTTTCTGGGCTGCAAGTGCACATTGCTGGCTCGTGTTGAGTTTATCATCCACTAACACTCCCAAGTTCTTTTCCTCTGGGCTGCTCTCAATCCGTTCTCCAACCAGCCTGTATTTGTGCTTGAGATTGCCCCAACCCATGTGCAGGGCCTTGCCCTTGGCGTTCTTGAACCTCATGAAGTTTGCACATGCCCATCTCTCCAGCCTTTCAAAGTCCCTTTGGATGGCATCCCTGCCCTCCAGCATGTCTACCTAACCACAGAGCTTGGTGTTGTCAGCAAACTTGCTGAGGCTGCACTTAATTAATGTTCCTGTCACCAACACAGCTGTTAAACAGCACCAGTCCCAGAACTGACCCTGGAGGAATGTGGTTGTCACTGGTTGTCACTTCAAGATTTAGCCATTGACCACAACTCTTTGAGTGTGGCCATCCAGCCAATTCCATATCCATCAGGTGGTCCATTGGTCAAATCCACATCTCTCCAATTTAAAGACAAAGATGTTGTGCGTGATAGTGTCAATTACTTTGCACAAGTCCAGGTAGATGATGTCAGTTGCTCTTCCCGTATCCGCTAACACTGTAATGCCATTGTAGAAGGCCACCAAGTTTGTTAGGCATTATTTGCCCTTACGAAGTCATGTCAAATGCTAGTCCTACCTTAAAGGACAGAAATTTAATCATGACCAAGGTCATAGAGTAATATATGACTTGTTTTGAAAATGTTAGATCTTTGTAGAGCAAAACGTCTAATTCCTCATCTGCCTGTCAACTTGGTGTCTCAGTGCCTGATATTTTTTTTTTTTAAACTCTGTAAACACCAAACTGTTTATATTGTTCCCATGACTTTTTTTTTTTTTTTAATGTCCTCTATCATAGATGGACGAGGAGGAAATAGATACCACTAGTCCTTTTAGATGTTGACGGCTCACAAGGATGACAGACTGTACTAAAAGGGAGAAAAGCAAAGCAAATGCCAGAGCACACAAAGCAACACAAAATATGTGCCTAAGAGGAAATAGTGACTGATTATTGAGTGATTTTTTGAAATTTAGTAACAACCTGTATCATTAACATGCTTGCACACAGACAAAACCTTATTATGCTTGAGTCCTATTTCTAGGCAGTGTCACTACTGTGCTAAAAACTCATTTCCTGCATCCAGGTTTCTCTTACCTCAGAATTGCATATTGCTTTTGTGTGATGAAGACACACCACATTGTGTCACAATATTCCTCATTTATAGAATCTGTGGAAATAGTTTCAAATGTGAGTAAAACTGATCATTGCTTAAGTTTAAGCTAATGGAAGAAAAAAATCAAGCCACCCAACAGAAAGAGTGTCTTCGGTGCTTTACACACCTATGTCACCAATGAGAGATAACAATCTTCTCATCGTGCTGGCATTCTATTTCAGTATTCCAAGCTGTTCTAGGCCATCAAATGGCATATCTGTATAACAATTGCATAGCTAAATGGACAGAGTTATCAGACCAAGAATTGTCAGGTGAGTTTGTATAACTTTACCATAATACAGGAGACCAATAGCTCAGCAGTGACAGCGTGTCAGCTTTATTTTTAGTTTTTGTTTTGAAGCTCTTTATTGTGCTTCATGTTGCCTTCCTACCATCCAGGAGCTTTATGAATCTGTTGATTTTCTTTTATACAAGTGAATGAATGTTCATTGTAAAACAGCTTGCCAAGCCATGAAGTTGCGTCTTTACTGATGTAGCCAGTCATTGAAGACAGTGACAGCAGCACGATGAGCTCAACTTCAAATATTGACTGCTTTTCTTTTGTTTTGTTGAACTTAATATCTCTGTATGAACTGACATAGCATCTTTAAATTCTATTGTACTTATCTTTCCCACTCTGTGTAGCAGTACAGTCCCAAAGCAGTGTGCTATGTCACCCTGTAAATTAAAAAGCCTCTGTAAAAAATGGTCATTGTGATTTGTGAGGCAGAAGAATTTTTCTTAGCTATATGTCATCCTAAAAATTATTTTAGCTGGACTGTTGCAGGGAAAAGTAATCCTTGGCTTTTGTCATACATCATGTTTAAATGGAGTGAGTGTGTGACTGAAGATGATTGTGAGGAAAAATTGCTCTCTTGGCATTGTTACAACAGTTTAGTTTCTTGTATTTTTGAGCTTTTAAGATCTTTCAGCTAGCAAATCTTTATGAAGGTGTCACATCGCCATAAAAATATTTGCCTGCCTTTGCTGCAAGAGCAATCCAAAGCCTCAGCTGCATTGATGTGAGTGTTCTGGCATTTGTGAGATGAGTTGGTTAATTGTTTTTGTTTATTTGAATGGTTAAATAAATGGAAATTTAGCATACAAAATCGTTTTCTTTATTATTCCCAGTATCACTATAGTGTGATGACTTTAAACCATTTACAGTCAGTTTAATATTCTACTGCAGGCACCTTTTGAATTTATGCCAGTTCCAGGGGCTGCTCAAGGATTAGAGGTGAGATTACATGATTGCATCTGCAGCCAAGTCACATGCCAGGCGTGTTTACAAGGCTATAAGTGGGTGCAGATGCCTATTAAATAGTAGGTATGTGTGGGCTGGGATGCTAAAAACCTCTTTTTGTGTAATTTATCTTTTGTTCAGAGCAACTCAGTTTGAATCATCATCTCCAAATTTCATGCTTTTATACAAGCTTATTTACAAAACTGTTGCTGTTTAACTGCTTTTTTGCTGTATGTTTGCAGACATGGTTGGAAGCATCAGAGATATTATACACCTTAACATCTGCTTGAGAACTGAATACAAAAGTGGAATTGGGGTGTGATTGTGTGGTAATGTAGACTTTGGTAAAAATCATATTTATTTGTTAAAAATACAGTGTTAGGTAAAAAACAAAATATATTAATTAATTGTCTAATAAAGTGCTTTCTAAATCTGTCTGCTGAGCTAATTCCCTTCTTGTGTTCTCATGTTTTACTACTGGCATGCAGTGTATGGAGGATATTCCAGCCTTTGGAAGCATGTAACCAATGTGTCAACAGAGATGTAGATGGTATAATCGTATCAGCGATAAAGAGCTGGCTGACTGTAAACATCTGGTCTGTCATAGTTTTCAGAAAGAATTTTTGTAGAGAGCAGTATTGCATGAACTGTGTGGAAGTGATGTGGGGTTTTAAGTATAGTTTCAGTTTTGACTTCTTGCTGGTGGTGTACTTTCTGAGCACAGCTGACAGCCAGCTTTCTTGCAGTGCCACAGCTAACTCCAGTATTGACAGCACTTCACAAGATCTCCATTCTGATTTAGTGCTGTTCGTACAAGAACAGCTTTGGTTCTTTTGTTCTAGGTCTGCTTCAGGTGAAGGTGTGTTTTTGTTATGACTTGAACTGATCAGCTGGCTTACCTGTGCTGAAAAGTGGAAGGTGTTGTTCCTGGTCCTGTATCCCATTCCCCTTTTTATCCTTTCTTCTTCCTTTCCACGGTGGTGTCATATTCACTAGGCTATGCATTGTGCAGGGTAAGCTTATTAAACTAGCAAAAAGTGTTGTGTTGGGGTTTTTTTTTTTTCCTTCAGTTCATTTAGCTGGTTGACTTAGTTCAGTTGAGTTGACTGGAGTGTCAAGAAAGGTAGAGGAAGCTGTCATGTGTGAGTTGTAAGTTGTAACTGATCTCACTGCTTTTTTTATGCTGCCTCTTGTAGTAAATCTTGTGGTCCTTGGAGGTCTGTAGCCAAATCTCTAGGTGATTCTGGAGGCAAGAGAAGCTTGTCCACATCTATTCTAGAAGCTAAATTGACATCTGCCCCCTAAGCAGGTATTTATAAGGTAACTTCATTCAAGAAACTGGCACAAATATGTAATTCATTGAGTAGTTTTCAATTGATTTAGGTGTGTATTTAAATAAAAAAATAAACTTTGAAATCCTTTCCCAATAAGACAGTTTCTAGGGTCTTAACTTGCCCAATATTTTTTTTTGTTAATTTTATTATTGTTATTCCCAAGTAATGGTAATGCTTTGAACTGGTTGCTGAATTTGAATGCTGAACCTGGAGGTTCAGCATATATTGATATATGGAATCAGGAACACGGATATCAGTGTTACTTTGAAGTTTTATGCCTAAATGCCAGTAGCAAATATACATAGGAATGAGTTGTTGGTATTGGCAAATGACATTTAAATAGATAATTAATTAGGAATTACTATCACAGGTTTGAATTGTTTACCTGTTTATTGGATTTGCTACTTTGTATTTACTGCAAATAGGTTTAAAGGTCTCTAAAGTAAAAGTGACTTTGCTTGTTGGAGAGGTTACTTATGTTCATTTCTTTCAGCTTACTGATTTGTGTTAATTTTGTTCTTTCTGTTCTGAAGATACCATAATTAAGAAGTTGATATTGTTTTGTCCACCTAAATTTCATGGTGTCTTCATATTCCAGTTCCTGCAATGATTAGACGGAATAGAGCATCCAGCTTTGCTAGCTTTCCCTGAATCCATTTCTACCTCCTGGCTAAAAGCCTGTCAGTCCAGTACAAATATTTGAGGGAATTGCCCTATGAGTGCTTAAGTAAAAAAATTCCTAATGCATTTGTGAATCCAAAGGCCAAAATTTATCTTCAGTACTTTGATGAAACTGACATGAACAAGGAGGAAAAAAAATAAATTAATTTACATTGGATATTGGATTGAGTTCATATAAATGCCAGTCATTAAATCCACTTTTTATCTGTAGGTGTCAGCATGCATTTGATTTGAAGATAGGAGAATGGAATTTAAAAATAATTACATTTGTGTACTATTCCAAGGAAAAATTGAGGTTCTTTACCTGACTACTTAAATCCATTTGTGTTTTCTTATCCTTGTAATCTAAAGATGTAAATGAAAGAATTTATGTAAAACATATAGAAGCAGAATACCCATAAGGTGTTGTTTTTATAAACTGCTTTGTCTGTTATTGTGTTTTGTTTTCTTGTTGTTTTTCCTCTTATCCTTCAAGGCCCAACTGTTATTATAAAGCTCTTACAATTAACTTAAAATTGATGACGCCTGAGAAACTTGTCTTCCAGGCACCCTGTTCTCTGGAAGTTCACTCAGGAATTATTTTAGTTACTGCATACATTGCAATTGCATAAGTGCCTACCAGTACATAATTTATAAACTTCCAGATAGTATGTAATGACCTGATTTCTTTTTCAGCTGGGTGTCATTACTGATGAGTAGGTAATTTAGTCCTTCAAAAATAACAGTAGTGAAGTGGATTTCCTTCTGTATATGTTTGAACACGTCTGTAGGGAGTACCAAGACTATAGTAATTCTATTTTTTACTTATTCGTTCAGAAAAGAGGCATCAGTTGACTGATGGAACTGTTGACTGTTTTCTTAACTTGCAAGGTACACAATTGGCTTAAGGAAAGAAGATTAAATTTGAGATGCTGTTTTCCTGTACATATAGTTTGGGTATGTAATAGGTGTGAAAAACTGATTAGTGTACTTGTTTAGGGCTTGAGCCGTACTTTGCGTAATCCCCAAGATTCCTGAGATCATCTCTGTGTGGTAACACAGTGGGACAAATTCTGGAACAATATCCTTTGTTTTTTCCATGAGAACTGCCTTGTATGTATCAATGTTAATTTATTCCATCATCATGACACTTTTTAACTAGAGTTTGGGGTATCCCTAACTCATTTTTGAAAGTTACAGATGAAGCAGCTTGCTTTTCTTATGACTTCAGGTTGTTTTTTTATGTGTTCTGCTCTGTGAACTTTCTGTAATTGTCAGGCTGGTAGCATGGTGCACCTTGGCATGCCCCTTAGCCTGTGCATGCTGTGAAAGAAAGAAGCTTTGGAGGTTTGCTTTCCTAGTCTCTTGTGGCTCAGTAGGAGCTCTTGTTGTCTAAGCACCTTAGCTGTGTAATCTGCGCTGTAAACTTGGCTCTCTGAACAACTTACTTCTCCACCTGCTTGGTGCCATGGAGCAACATCGGAAGCAATTATTGTATTCCAGCCAGTTTGTTCCTGCTTAGGGTGGAAAATGTGCAGTCAGTTGTAGGCAGATCAAGCAGAATAGGCAGGACAAAATGCTGGGCTCATAGATACCACAGTAGTGAATTTTGTAGTATTGGCTGAAAAATAACAATCTTCCACAGTGGTGTAGCCATGGAATCCAAGGAGTTCTGAATGATTCTGTGCTCATGCTTCTGAAGACAATTATTTCAGTTTTCTTGTAGCCTTCTCAAGGCTATCTGAGTAACTGTAAAGGCTAGAAGCTTCAGCTCTTCAAAATGAGACCAAAAGTTTCTGTTATTTGTTAATTATGTTTAGAAGAGAAATCTGTGATAAAATTCACAGTTAGCCAATAACTGCCAGTTACTTCAAGTGTTACACCTCTACTCACCACACATATTCAGGAAGTGTTAGAAGAAGAAGTTATTAATTTAGCTTTTTACAGAAGCATTTTAGAAAAACGTATGTACCGATGATGGATCTCCAGTCTGCTCACCTGTGTTATATTTGAATTTGCATTTGAAGAGAGAAGTGATATAAAGGCTTTTGCTCATGTAAGTTATTATATTCTATTTCAGGTTTTCAGATACTATCATTGTTACTTCACTTTAAGTGCAATTTATGCTGGTAGGGTACTCCTCCAGAATACTACTACTACTGCTGCTGTCCTTCATCCACTGCCTCCTGGGAAAAGGAGAGTTGTCTAGAAACACATAGAGCTTGATTGCTGTCAGGTTTTCTTTGAGAATTCTTGAGGTGGTCTACCTTTCAGCGTATGATGTTTTTGTTTGTCATTTACAAAAAAAAGTTTTATAAAAGATCCCCTACTGTGAGTGTAGATCTGAACGTTCAGATGGGTCTTGTAGTCAGTGGAAACTCCTTTCCTTTTAAAATAAAAGGGGTCTGCAGCATTACTGCAGTGGACAGAACTGCAGTGTGATCATACAATGTAACTTTATTTTAGTATTTCTTAAATTACAGCAGGATAATTCGCATATCTCACAGTTGTTTAAACTTGTCTCATTTATCTTGAGAAAGAGTGTGATGTGACACATACTGGATACTAGAATATATCAGATATGACAGAGAGCAGCCCTTCCTGTAAGCATATGTGTTATTTAATGAATGCTAATGTCAGTTAGGAGCTGTCCACATACCAAGTAGTGAGAGAGTGGACTAGATTTCTGGTTTTCTTGTGGTGGTAGTTGTTGTTGTTGTTTTGCCCCTTTTCAGAGAAAGGAAGTACTATTTAGAAAGAGCTGAAAAAAGAAAGGTGTGGTTAATAAATATTCAAAATAATTATAATAATAAAACAACAAATTATAATAATAAAACAATCTCAAAACACTGAAGCCTTTTTACCTGAAAACTGACATTTTATATATTTTATATTTTTGAAGATACATGTTCTATTTTCTTGCCTATGAAAACTAAAATACTTCCTTAGGAAAGATACAGGAAACTGTTGGATTTTATTGGTGCATAAAGGTATGTGTATATTTGTGCTGATCTGTTGCTCCAGACTGGTATTACAAGTTGAGCTAGCAAGTGACAAGCTGCCTGGAGTACCTATACTGTAGGCCACCCACAGTTGCACTGAGGTTGAGATAAGTGTGACTTAAACTTGGAACTTCAAATAACTAATGCGTTACTCGAACATCAGCTCTGCTGGTGTATGACTTTCACTTCCATTTTTGAACACAGTGCTACATTCTCTGCATTTAAGAACTCAACTGAGTAGTAACATTGGAAAGGCTTTTGAAACTTAGCAATAATAGATGTGTTACAGGGGCTATGTCATGCACTACGTTCACACGAAGTCTTTGTAAATCTTTATTTAGACTTCAGCTACCTCTTGATTACTACTGTGATCATGAACCACAAGCGAGACAAGCATTTGTTGACTCAGATTGCATTTGCCTTCTAGTAGGCCTTGGGTATTGAAGTTCAAAGAGATCTTTGCTGTTGAATACAAGAATCCTGAAATGGAAACATTTTTTTTTGTCACTAACCAAATTAGTATGAATATTATAGGTGCTTTACAAAAATCTTAATAGATGCTTATTGTAATCCTAATGAGGTCTCTTTAAATTCTGTTTAACTCTTGTCACATTTCCCAAAAGCTAATTCCAAATTCTTGGATTTACAGTGATGTAAAGAGGAAAGATTTTTAACCCCTCTTACTAGAGGAGTATTTTAGGATAATTGTGCTACTCTGTTATTTACAACATGCTAGAAGAGGTTGGAAACTAAGACATGCATGCTTAATGATGGCTTCAGACTTCTCTTCAAAATGCTCAGAATTTAGCTGGCAGTAAATATGTAACATTTCCATTTTATGCAGGTCAGATTAATTTAAGTGATGCCTACATGGTACCAGGAACATAGGAACTGTGTAAAGGTCTGAATTAGCACATTCTAGTGAAATATATAAAGTGTTTTAATATCAGAATTTGAGACACGGTGATTCCCACTCTTACGTTTAAGCCATTGGCTCTCTTGATTATCACAGAATCGTTTAGGTTGGAAAAGACATTAAGATAATCAACTCCAACCATAAACCAAGTCTACCACCGAGCCCTGTCCCTAAGTGCCACATCTACATGCCTTTTAAATATCTCCAGGGACAGTGACTCAGGTACTTCCCTGGGCAGCCTGTTCCAATGCTTGATAACCCTTTCAGTGAAGAAATTTTTCCTGATATCCAATCTAAATCTCCTCTGGCATGACTTGAGGCTGTTTTCTCTTGTCCTATTGCCTGTTAGTTGGGAGAAGAGACCGACTCCCTCCTCGCTACAACCTCTTTTCAGGTAGTTGTAGAGAGCGATAAGGTCTCATCCTCCTTTTCTCTAGCCTCCTTTTCTCCAGGCTAAACAACCCCAGTTCCCTCAGCCGTTCCTCATAACAGTTGTGCTTTAGAGCCTTCACCCACTTCATTGCTCTTCTCTGGACATGCTCCAGCACCTCAATGTCTTTCTTGTAGTGAGGTATCAAAGACTTTACTAAAGCCTAGTAGACAATGTCCACAACATTTCATCCACAGAGTGGGTCATCGTGTCATAGAAGGAGATTAAGGTTTGTTTCTCAAGCCGGACCTGCCTTTTATATATAAACCCATGCTGTCCTGTAGGTGCTGTATGATGGCACTCAGCAGGATCTGCTCTTTAACCTTCCCTGGCACCAAGGTCAGACTGACAGGCCTGTAGTTCCTTGGATCCTCCTTCCGGCCCTTCTTGTAGATAGGCATCACATTTCCTAACCTCCAGTCATCTGGGATAAAAGAGTAATTCTTTTACATGTGCAGCTGGGGAAGGAGGAAAAGTTGTTGTAATGGCTCAAGAGATAATTCATTGTGTTTTCTTTCTTACAGAAAATGCCAGAAGCCTCAGAAGACCATAATCATTGGAAGGCCTGTTGACTTCCATTTTTTGATAATCTGGAACATCATCAATCTGGCATGGCGCAGGGCAGTCAACAACTCGACGTGCAGGTACTCCATGATCTCCGACAACGTTTCCCTGAGATACCTGAAGGGGTGGTATCTCAGTGTATGCTTCAGGTATGGTAAAGAGTTTTTAAGAGTATGTGCATTTTATTATTTTACTGTGAAAGTTCTTTTTAGCAGTATACATGGAGTATAGATTTTTATTCTTCTGGTTTTATTTTGAAAGGGTGGAAGACTCCACTACTTGCATTTTTGTCCTGTCTTTTATGTACAAAGATTTTATCATTCTTTACTTATGATTGTGGAGGGTTTTTTGCTATTCTTCCTTGTCTACGTGACCTGTGACTCTATGGTTACAGGGAATAAGGAAAGTGGCTAATGGGATGATTATTGATGATGAGTTGTATAAATAACATATGTATACTGGAGGAGACTTTAGCAAACAATGACTCATTATTTCAAGACAAGGAACTGGCCTTAGCTAGGAATCCAAAGATTTTCTGTCTTCATGGCATCTTTTTGCCACAGCTGTCCAGAAGTTTATTTTTTCTTCTCTGTCTCCAAGTCAGGTGGCAGGGTTTTGGTTTTATTTCTTTTTTTTTATTTTCATTTCTTTCTTTCACCTTCATCTAAAATCACAAATTAGAAGTGATAGTAATTTCACATAATTACCACACATAATCATTTTTAAAAGTAATGGTCGTTTAGGAATGCCTTCTGTTAATGAGAAGATTCAGAAGTGGAATAGAAACAAGTAAGATCTGATTTGGCCTTGTGTGGCCGTGGCTAAAGTGGAACTTAATGTGATAAACTGTTGCATATGGAAGTAGTGAAGCTGTATTTGCATCCTGGCTGTCCCTGCTAGAAAAATAGGTATACTGGTAACTGTGGATGTAATTTTTGGATTGTGTGTCTTCTAAACCGTGCAAATACAAATAAATTGTTTTCAGACAAACATAAAGCAGGAAAGCCCTGCAATATAAAGCTTTGCTTTTCCTGACAGACATCTTTTCTGTACTGTTAAGTATATGATCCTTTTGATGAATTGTGTTGAAGTCATAGACATCTTGAGGCTTGTAGGGGGAAGAGGGCAATATCCGGCTTGCCTGTGACAAGCCATGGGATGATGGGTAATGGTTAGAGGGACAGGGTGCTAGCGAGGGCACGCAGCCAGTTCCTCTGAGATGTGCTGCAATGTAGCCAACATACTTGAAGTCTTACAGAGATGAGCCAGGGACTCCTGAGGCAATAGAAGACAAGAGGGATATACCAATGAAATACCCCAAAGGAGTTAAGGGATGTTTCTTTAAGAAGGTGACATGGCTGACAGCCCAGCTGAAGCACCCCTACACCAATGCACACAGCATGGGAAACAAACAGAAGCGGAAGCCACTGTGCTGCTAGAAAGCTACAATCTGGTTGCTCTTATTGAAACCTGGTGGGACGAATCCCATGACTGGAGAGCTATGACTGATGGCTACAGGCTGTTCAAAAGGGACAGGTGAGGAAGGAGGGGCAGGGGTGGGGTGTTGCACTCTACATGAAGAAAGGGATAGAGTGTGAAGAGTTGTCCCTGAAGAGTATAAACAGGTTGAAAGCCTATGGGAAAGAGACCAAGGCAACAAAGGGAACCTTATGGGTGGTTCCTACTACAGGCCACATGATCAAGGGGAGCCTGTTGGTGAAGCCTTCTTATTCCAGCTACAGCAGGCATTGTGCTCGGGCTCTTGTCCTGCAGGAGGCTTCAACCAGCCTGGCATCTGCTGGAAAAGTAGCACAGCAAGCTGTAGGCAAACCAGGATACTCCTGGAGTGCATTGAGTATAACTCCTTAAGACAGGTAATAGACATCCCTACAAGAAGCGATGCAATACTGCACCTGATGGTCACCAGAACAAGTGATCTAATGGGTGATGTCAAGATTGGAGGCAGCCTGGGCTGCAGTGATCATGCACTGGTGGAATTTGTAGCCCTGAGGGATATGGTCAGGGCAAGAGTAAAGTCAGGACCTTGAATTATAGGAAGGTAAACTTCCAGCTCTTCAAGGCATTAGTCAATAGGACTCCACGAAAAACTGTTCTCAGGGACGAGGGAGCAGAACAGAGCCTGGCGGATCTTTAAGGATACTTTCCATAAAGCGTAAGAGCTCTTGATCCCCAGGTGTAAGAAATCAGGAAAAGAAGGCAAGAGACCAGCATGGCTGAGTTGAGACCTGCTGGTCAAACTAAAGGGCAGAAGGCAATGCACAGGCAGTGGAAACAGGGATAGGTATCTTGGGAAGAGTATAGGGAGGCTGCCTGGCTGTGTAGGGATGCTGTCAGGAGGGCTAAGGCATGGCTGGAACTGAACTTGGCAAGGGATACAAAGAGTAATAAAGGCTTCTGTAGGTATGTCAACCAGATCATCAAAGGTGTACCCCCCTCAACCAAGACTGACAAACTGGTAAGAACGGATGAGGAGAAAGCCAAGGTACTCAATAACCCTTGGTCTTCACTGGCACCCTCTCTCCCCACACCTCTTGAGTGGATGGACTGCAAGGCAGCGGCTGGGGGAAAGTGCCTCCCATTGTAAGAGAAGACCAGGTTCATGACCAGCCGAGGAGTTTACGGAAGTTTATGGGACCTGATGAGATGCATCCCAGAGTCCTGAGGGAATTGGCTGATGTAGTTGGCAAGCCACTCTCCATGATATTTGAAACTTCATGGCAGTCAGGTGAAGTCCCTGGTGACTGGAAAAAAGGAAAGACACCCATTTTGAAAAAGGGTAGGAAGGAGAACCCTGGAAACTACCGACCTTTCAGCCTCATCTCTGTGCCTGAGAAGATCATGGACCATATCCTTTTAGAAGCTATAGTAAGGCACCTGGAGGTCAGGGAGGTGATTCAGAACATCCAGAATGGCTGCCTGACCAACCTAGTGGCCTTCTGTGGTGGAGTGACTACCCCAGTGGACAAGGGAAGGGCTACAGTACTGTCTGTCTGCTCTGAGGCCTTTGACACAGTGCCCCACAACATCCTTCTCTATAAATTGGAGAAAGATGGATTTGATGGGTGGATTGCCCAGAAGATGAGGAATTGGTTGGATGGTTGTGTCCAGAGGATAGCGGTCAGTAGCTCAATGTCTAGATGGAGATCGGTGACAAATCGTGTCCCTCAAGGGTCTGTCCTGGGACCAGTACTGTTCATCGAGTGACATAGGCAGTGGGATTGAGTGCACCCTCAGCAGGTTTACAGATGACACCAAGCTGAGTGGTATGGTTGACACACCTGAGGAAGATGGGATGCCATCCAGAGGGACCTGGATAGGCTGGAGAAGTGAGCCTGTGTGAGCCTCATGAGGTTCAACAAGGCCAAGTACAGGGTCCTGCACGTGTGTTGAGGCAACTCCCAGTATCAATACAGGCTGGGGCATGAAGGGATTGAGAAGTAGCCTTGTGGAGAAGGAATTGGTGTTACGGGTGGATGAAAAGCTGGATGTGAGCTGACAATGTGTGCTTGGAGGCCAGAAAACCAACTGTATCCTGGGTTCCATCAAAAGAAGTGTGGCCTGCAGGTCAAGAGAGGTGATTCTGCCCTTCTGCTCTGCTCTTGTGAGACCCCACCTGGAGTACTGTATCAAGCTCTGGGGTCCCCAACATAAGAAGGACATGGACCTGTTGGAATGAGTCCAGAGGAGGGCCGTGAAGATGTTCAGAGGGATGGAGCAACTCTCCTACAAGGACAGGTTGGGAGAGCTGGGGCTGTTCAGCCTCAAGAAGAGAAGGCTCCAGGAAGACCTTATTGTGGCCTTTCAGTACTTAATGGGGACCTACAGGGAAGATGGGGACACACTTTTTAGCAGAGCCCATTGAGATAGGAACAGGGGGGCAATGGCTTTAAACTAAAAGAGGGGAGATTTAGGCTAGATATAAGGAAGATTTATTTTCCAGTGAGGATGTTGAAGCCCTGGAACAGGTTGCCTAGAGAGGTGCATCAACAGGTTGGGCAGGGCTCTGATCAACCTGATCTAGTTGAAGATGTCCCTGCTCATTGCAGGGGAGGTTGGACTAGATGACCTTTAAAAGTTCCTTCCAATGCAATCTATTCTATGATTTTTAAACTGGTAAAATGTGGAACTCCTAGCGCTGCAGAAGCATGTGCTTTTCTATATCTATGATACAGTGTTCTGGATAGCTAGCTGACATTACATTGCAAGTATTTCACTGATTTTTTACTGAATTTCACTGAATTATTAGTGTTGGAAGGGACTGTAGAGATCATCTAGTCCAACTCCCCTGCTGAAGCAGGATTGCCTAGAGCTAGAGCATGTTACT
>JAOTQQ010000001.1:121070046-121092009 GCA_026546715.1 Gallinago undulata
ACCTCCCTGGGCAGCCTGTTCCAGGGCTCTGTCACCCTCACTGTGAAGTAGTTTTTTCTCATATTTGAGTGGAACCTTGTGTGTTCCAACTTACGCCCGTTACCCCTTGTCCTCTCACTGGCAACCACTGAAAAGAGTCTGGCTCCTTCCTCCTTCAAACAACCCTTTAGATACTTAGAGGCATTAATAAGGTCTCCCCTCAGCCTTCACTTCTCCAGACTAAAGAGTCCCAGCTCTCTCAGCCTTTCCTCATAAGGGAGATCTGTCATGTAGAATTTTTTTCCAAATCCACTTTGTATATTTTAAGATATATGAGCTGGTTTCCATTGACCTATTGCAATACATGCTCTAGATTTAAACTAGAGTGAGCTTTAGACCTATTAAAAATTGAGGGTCCATTGGAAGGACAAACATATTCTATACTTTGAGAAAATCGGGTTCGGGCTTGTCCTATGTACATTCTCTGTACTTCCACCCTGATATGGTGATGTAAGAAAATTGAGGACTCTATTATGAAGTCCTGATTAGATGGCAAGTGGCTGATGGTATCAGATAACTCTTTTGAGATTCCTGTCACACAGAGATTGGCACTGTAGTGCTGGTTATTATTACAAGGTCTGGTTCCCATGTGTTCTGGTTCTAAATTTTCCTATGGTAAGTCTGGATATTCCAGTTGACCACTGGGGTCTAGAAATGGAGTTTAGCATGATGGGGAAGTAGTCAGGGAGAAGTATCCCTGGAGTGAGAGCCATACATAATTAAGTGCTAGACTGTCTTCTGTCAGGTTCAGTAGTAAGTCTTCACCTGAATAGTTGCTGAATGTGTGTGTTCATCTGATAGTGAAATCACATGACATCTTGGGAAAGTCATCTTCACTTTAGTATTAAGACTGACTAGGTATCAGTCCCTTAGAATAGAAGTTTTTTCCTTCAGAAAAGAAAGACTTTTCAACCAACTGGAAAGGCTGTTGAAAATTGTATGGCAAGGTCACACGAGTATTAATATGTATACGAACTATAGAAAGTGATAGTGTTTAAAATAGAAATGAAACAGTTATTAATGTATATTCCTTAGAATGATAGTCTTCACACACTAAGGAAGGTGTGGGTGTATGTGTGTTTATATAAATATATACACAGTTGTTCTGGTAGGAGATGCTTTATGTCACAGAAGGTGCCAATCCTGGATCACACCTAACAAAGTTAGGGTGCTGAGGGCCAGATGTAGTTGAACTTTAAAGTTAATTTTTTTTCTTTAACTACTGTTTAAATTAAAAACTGAGCCACAGCTGGTACAGGCTGGTGTATGAGAAACTGGGGAGGAAAAAAATCCACAATCTGGAATGCTTTAATGTGATTTTACTCTTTTGAAAAAGCTATCATTTGTGTCGTTCTTTTAACAAGTCTAGATTAAACTAAAATGAGTGGAGAGGGGAAGAAGGGTAAGGAAATTCCCCAGTATACATTTGTTTTGATTCATAATTTATCGTCTGTATAGTTTCAACTGCTGGTACCACATAACAAATCAAACATTTGCAGGAGTTATTTGGTTTCCTCGCTGGTGTATGAATAAACCTTTTATTAGCCTTGAGCCTGAAATTCTTAAAGGCAGTTGAAATTATGTCAGAATTGTAAGGTGCTTTATGGAATTGCCGGTACTTTTTCAAGCAATACTTATTCTGACTTCATTTTTAAGGTACTAAATTCTGTTCTACCAAGAAAAGCTGGTTTAAAATGTTGGCTTTTAAACTTTCAAGTAAAGTAATATTCTCGGATAAACAGTAAAATAAAGGTGAAAACAATAAACACTCAGGTAAACATTAACATTTCATCTGCCTTTTGCAGTTTGCCATTTTGATCTGGTTTAATTTGATCTGTGTTATTAGAAGTAGTTAATTGTACATATCTGTTCCTTGCAAAAGATGCCAAGAGGTGTAACCATTGCTTTCCCTAAAAATGGACTTGATTTTTTTAAAATGTCATACCATGTATTACCATAGCATTTTTCTAGATGTATATACTACTTGAATACTATGACCTAATAGGTATTATCCTTGTTTCAAAATTCATGTCTGTGGTCGAGCTAGGCTTGATTGCAGCTTCAGTTGAATGCTTGTTGAACGCTGAACAGTGGCTTTTTCTTTTGCTATTTGACAATAATAGCTGTCCATTCTTACTCCTAGAACAACAACAACCTAGATGCCTGTTGTCGAGCCCTCGCACAGGAGAGCAACAAATACTTATATATGGAGTACCATAGTCCTGATGACACCAGAATGAATAGAAATAGCCTTTTGCACATTAATCTGGGTATTCATCCTCACACCAGCTATCATGCAGGGGATGGAGCTCAACTTAATGGTGGTCGTACACTGGTACACAGTTCAAGTGATGGACATATTGATCCACAACGCACAGCAGGTAAACAGCTGATATGCTTAGTTCAAGAACCACATTCTGCTCCCGCTGTTGTGGCGGCTTCTCCTAGTTACAATCCATTTTTCATGAATGACCAGAATAGAAATGCAGCTACTCCTCCTCCACAGCCACCTCCACAGCCATCTTCCATACAACCAGGAATGAACACGTCTGCTATGCAAGGCCCTCCTCCCACGTATATGCACATACCTCGGTACAGTACAAATCCCATTACTGTTACAGTATCACAAAACCTCCCCTCTGGACAGAGTGTACCCAGAGCTCTACAAATTCTTCCACAGATTCCAAGCAATCTTTATGGGACTCCTGGCTCTATTTATATAAGACAAACATCTCAAAGTTCTTCAGGACGACAGACTCCTCAGAATACACAGTGGCATTCGTCGCCACAGGGCCCAGTTCCACATTATACTCCCCGTCCTTTACCTGTGTATCCACATCAACAGAACTACCAACCTTCTCAGTATTCTCCTAAACAGCCCCAGATCCCTCAGTCAGCTTTTCGATCGCCACCGCCATCCCAGTGTCCCTCTCCCTTTGGCTCTCCTCAACACCAAGTTCAGCCTCCTCAGTTGAGTCATCAGAGTTCACATGTTTTCATGCCTCCTAGTCCTTCAACTGTCCCACCCCATCCATATCAGCAAGCATCCCAGACTTTTCAAAAACAGGGAGGTCACTCTGTATCGTATCTTCCTCCTTTTGCTGGACCTAGTTTATCCAAAGGTTCCATGAATAAAATAGAAATTACAGTTGAGCCACCGCAAAGGCCTGGGACTGCAATGAACAGAAGTCCTTCACCAATAAGTAATCAACCATCTCAACGAAACCAGCACCCGCTGTATGCAGCCACTACTCCTCCTTCAAGCTCTCCATCAAGAGGTATGTCGGGTCAACCCAAACCTCCATTTACTGTTAATCCAGTATATATTACCTACACTCAACCAACTGGACCTACAGGTGCACCAACACAGTCTCCTCGGGTAATGGTATCTCAGCCAAACCCAACCATTTTTAAAATCACAGTAGGTCGAGCACCGACTGAGAATCTTTTAAATTTAGTGGACCAAGAAGAGCGTTCTGCAGCACCAGAGCCTATTCAGCCTATTTCTGTAATCCCAGGATCTGGAGGAGAAAAAGGAAGCCATAAGTATCAGAGAAGTTCTAGTTCTGGATCAGACGACTATGCTTACACTCAAGGTAAATGTTTCACCCTGCAAATTGTATTATAAAATGCATTTTCAGCTTGATTTTGCTACTTACGAAGTGACAATTTTTAAACCTGTACAGGAATGATAGAAATTGCATCAAAAATCATCTAATAAGAGAGTTTTTTGTGATTAAAAAAAAATAATTCCCAAATTTTAGTTTAATGCATAAAGGTTTTTGAGGTTCTTAAAGTTGATATACTTTTGATGTTAGAGGAATTTCTTAAAACAGTACAGCTAACAACAGTAAATGGTTTGTTCATATACTGTGTGTCCGGTTTGTAAATTCTGCATTGAAGAACTGAGTCATAAATTTACATGTGGATTTAATTAATTTTTGTATTTGTTTTGTACTCTGGTGCTTTATAAAGCCTGAAGCACTAACCTTTGCAGGAAATTTGAGTCCAGTTTATTTAGTTTACATTGAAGAGTATTATGTGAAAGCGGAGAGAGAGGTAGGATTGCAGCTAAAATCACTTTGTGTGTCAATACAAATCATAATTTTGTTTTGAAAGGTATAAAAATAATTATTTTTAAGAACTTAAAAGACATTTGAAACAGGAGGAAGAGGGCAGAGAAATTTTAGGATATATGTTCTGCTGTGTAGGGGTAGAACATAGCCTTAATGCCATGTATAAATGAAGAATTAAGTAATTTATTAAAGAAAAAAGGTGAAATCGAACCTTTAGGTGAAAACTGCTTGTGTCAGAGAAATCTTTTATAGATTTGAAACATTTAAAATTGAGCAAATAAGTCAGTTTGCAAGCATTCAAACCAATCATTTGGGATAATGACAGAATAATAATCAGCAGCAGTTATTTAAAAAATGTGCTTTGTTTCTGGATTTGTGTTTGGAAAAAAGAGTCTATTCCTTCTTTGCTCCTTCTAGCCTTTCTTTCACTCTAGAGAGCTGAAATAATGGTTATAATGCTGTCCCATAGTTCTTGATTTCTTGTTTTGCTCTTTGTCCTTTGATCTATTCTAACTAATCAAAAAAGAGCTGTTCTCTACCTGGTAGACACACTTAGAAATCTTATTTAGAGAAAACGAACACTAATAAGTGTCCCTATTACGGTTTCATTAAAGATTGTTGATTAGGTGAAAAAACAATATCTAGCTTCACGTAACTGAGAAGAACTTACTCTGAAACGTCAAAATCTGGTTTTGGCTTTGTATCTTTCACTTGTGTATTTGGAAAACAAAACCAATAGAACTAGTTATATGCTAGTATAGGCTTTTTGGGGCATCTGCTTTTGTGGCAATATCTGCTGCAGCTGGGACTTCATTATATCCTTTGGTATTGCTGCATTCTGAACTCTTGATAGAAATAACTTGTAGAAGAATAAACATTATATTCTTTACTATCTCAAAGGAATCTTAAAGAAGAGTATATTTAACAGCTTAATATAGTGAACAGATTTACTTAATTTTCATTTCAATCTGAACCCTTGAGAAAAGTGTTACCAAAAATCCATTCTGATGTCTGTATTTCCACTGTTTCTTTGTAGTGTGAGTCATCTTTGAATTGTACTAGAGTATGATGCAAAGCTATGTAATGTAGTCATATCAGATGTTAAATTGGAGGATCCAAAGAAAGACAAGATTTGATAGTAATACTGGAAAATCATACAGCCTGGTAGCTGTACTTTGGTGTGGGTTTTTTTAAATTTTGTGATCTCAGAAACTCTGCTTGTGGAGGAGCGACTGCTACTTCAGAAAGCAGAGAACAGTTTTGTACAGTAATACTGGTGCCTGTATTATAAAAACATCTGATGTTACTCTTGTATAGGATATTCAGTGTTTATTCTTTGGCCTTGAATTTGTGGATCCATACAAAATCCAAAGTATAGTGCTACTGTTTTTGCCCAGAATGCTGACATCTGATAAAAAGCACTGTAGTTCTTATGCTCCTGACTGGTTGGATGTTTGGGTGTTGTTGTTTTTTTATCCTCCCCCAGTAAGCTGTCATATCGATGCTTATTTTTCTAACTTTTTTTTTTTAGGTAGCATGCAAGTATCATTGAGATGTTATGTGGTTTTACTTTTCCTGTGTTAAATAGGGTTGAAGAAAAGGGCATGTGCTGACTTGTGCTTTGTATGAAATAGCATTTTGCAGATTCTACATTGTCTTCATACATTTGAATAGTTTGCTGGAATAGTGTTATATGAGCAGTGCGCTTGTTGGAATACCCACAGCAAGTCTTGTTTTTCCCCATCCTAGTAGACTTCAATCAGACAAAACCAGCCAGATCAGGAAGTGCTAAGCATCACACACGTGTCCAGTTTTACATCATGATGAAATGCTGAAAAACGTTATCTTGCAAAAACTGAATATTATTTTCTAGCTAGTCAAAATTCTTTCTTTCACTGCTCTGGGAGCCCAACAGCAGCGCGTGACTAAGAGTCATAAATTTCAGTATCGTGACAAAATTGTGAGAGAATGATTAACAGCAGAGAGAGGCTAAAGGACAGCAAGTCAGCTGTATTGTAGAATTAAAGACTCTGAAGCACCTGAGCTGCCCCTGCTTCTTATTTTCTGGATTCTCTAGTCTGTTTTATTGAAGTTCTATAGTTCTGCCTTTGAGCACTGGGAAACTTATAGTATTGAGAATTACAGTATTCTAAAAAGCTAAGACTACCTGAAGTTATTATAGCATCATCTGTAATAGCAGTGAAAAAAACAATTCAGGACTGACATGTGGCTAATGTCTTAAGGCTAGTGTGTCAGCTGCTGTTGAGCAGCAGATATGAAGTGTATGTTACCTTCTGATCTTATCTCTGGTGTTTATTAATACTGTACTGACAAAAAGAATATAACTAGGTTGCTGTTTCATCCTGAGAAGCTGTCTCCTTGTACAGGTGCCTTTGTATTTTTGAGACGAGAAAGACCAAATGCAAAAAAAGAAGCTTTGACCAAAATGGTAATATCAACTTCAAGTTACTGTCTAAACTGTGTTTTTATTCTGGAAGAACGTTGTTCTAAATTGTAGTTCATTTGGCATGAAAGCATCTTCACACTGATATTTGGCTGCATGTTTTTGATCACTTTTTTTTTCCCAGAAAGGTCACTCATGAATCTTACGCATAAGTTAAGAATTCAGTTTTCAGTGTTTTTGCGTGTTAGTAACTATTTCTTCCATGTGAAATATTAGCCTTGCTGTTACATCAACGAGCAAGGATGGAGAGATTAGCAAAGGAACTGAAGCTTGAGAAAGAAGAGCTCGAACGCCTGAAAGCCGAAGTCAACGGTATGGAGCATGATCTAATGCAGAGGCGGCTTCGAAGAGTTAGCTGTACAACTGCAATTCCAACAGTAAGCAATTTGTTAGTACTTTAAATCAAGATATATATTTTTTTTTTATGTTTTCACTAACTAAAGTATTATACAAAAGAATACTTTGGGGTATAAAATCTTTAATCTTCGGAGATGATTTTTGGTAAGTTCTTTGCTTGTTGTAAGCCAGTTCATATAATTTAAGAAACACATATGTGTCCAGCTTTCTTAGCATTCCCAACAGAATTTCTGAATCTTATATATATGTGCTTTTTCTGGACCTCAGAACTGAATGGATAGTTACTTTCCTAACAGCCTATAAAAGTGTGTGTCCAAGTGTATGTAAAGAGCCCAAGCCATATACAACTTCCTGTTCGTGCAGCAAGGTTTCACTTTTTTTTTTAAAAAAGGTATTTTGTTATGTTGAGGTATTTTGTTGTTTGAGTAGTCGCATCTTCTAAACAATCTATTTCCTATTTACAGGATGTGCCAAGTAACTTTCAGTGGTGGTATTACCTCAAACAGTTGGCACCTCTCTCTTTTCCTTGTTGATTCTTCCTGTCTGCGTGAATTCCACCTGCAAGTGACTGTAGCCCAAACATCTGTGTGGCTCTGATAAGAGAATTCATCTGACTGAAAAATAACTTCCACTTTGTGCAGTTGTTAGCCAAATTAGTTTAGACTTACTGTGTTGACATAAACAATGCACACAGAGGTAGGCTGGAAGGCATAGTAGGAGCTGCTTAACTACTATGGCTGTTCACCTGTCTCAGGGCAGCATTTGGCAGGTCCGTTCCTGGGAGGAATGTAGAGGCACTTTCTGAGTTTGTAAGGATGAGGTTAGGAAAGCCAAAGCCCAACTAGAGTTGAATCTGGCACAGGATGTCAAAGACAAAAGAAGGGCTTCTGTTAGTATATTAGTGACAAAAGAAAGGCTGGTGAAAATGTGGGCCCATTGCTTAATGAGATCTGGTTATGTAGGACATGGAAAATGCTGAGATACTGAATGCTGCCTTTGCCTCCAGGTCTCAGGGACCTGGGGAAAAGTCTGGAGTAAGGAAGGTCGTATACTCTTGGTGGAAGAGGATCAGGTCAGAGAATATTTAAGCAAAGCAGACAGACATGAGTTTGTAGTCCTACATGGGATGCACCCATGAGTGCCAAGGCAGCTGACAGAAGCCATTGCAAGGCCACTGTAGATAATCTTTGATTTGATTCTATGATCAATTCTATGATTTTGTTTTTTGGGAAAAGTGCCCAAAGACTAGATGAGAGCAAATGTCACTCACTCCTGTTTCAAGAAGGAGGACCCAGGAAACTAGAAGCTGGTCAGCTGCACCTTGATCACTGGGAAAGTGATGGAGCAGCTAATCCTGGCACATGAAGGACAAGAAAGTGATCAGCAGTAGTCAGCATAGATTCACCAAGGGGTTCAAGCTTGACCAATTTGATGAACTTCTAGGGTGAAAAGACTGGCCTGGTTATTGTCTATCTAGACTTTAGTAAAGCTTTCAATATTGTCTCCCATAAGATTTTTGTAGAGAAGCTGATGAAGTGTGGGCTGGATGAGCAGACAGTGAGGTGGATTGAAAACTGGCTGAACAGCTAAGCCAGGAGTGTGGTAATCAGTGGCACAAAGTCAGATTGGAGGTCAGTTACTAGTAGTGTACCGCAGGTTGCAGTGCTGGATCTGATCCCGTTTAACATCTTCCTTAATGATCTGGATGCTGGGGTGAAGTGTACCCTCAGTAAGTTTGTTGATGACACAAAACTGGGAGAGTTGTGCTGCCATTCAGAGGGACCTCAAGAAGCTGGAGAAATGGGCTATCAGTAACGTCATGCCATTCAGCAAGGGGAAGTACTAAGTCCTGCACTTAGAGAGTTACAACCCCATGCACCAGTATAAGCTGCGGGCCAACCAGCTGGAAGGGGATTTTGCAGAAAAGGCCGTCATGGTCTGATGGAGACCAAGCTGAATATGAGCCGGGAGTGAGGCAAAGAACGCTAATGATATCCTGAGCTGCATTAGGTGTATTGCCAGCAAGGGGAGAGAGGTTACCCTTCCCCTTTATTGAGCACTGGTGAGGCCACACCAGTACTATGTCCAGGAGTAGGCTACCCAGTACAAGAGAGAGATGTGGTCATATTGTCCAGTGAAGTGCTACAAAGATGATTAAGGGGCCGGAGCATCTCTCTGGTGGGGACAGGCTGAGAGAAGGGACTGTTCAGCCAGGAGAAGAGAAGGCTCATGGGGGATCTTAGGATCAGGCAGGAAGGGAGGGTGTGAAGAGAATAGAGTCAGGCTCTTTCCACTGGTGCCCAGTGACAGGGTCAGAGGCAGTGGGTAAAACTGCAACACAGGAGGATCCCTCTGAATGGTCAGGAATGACTTACTTTATTCTGTAGTTGACTGAGCACTAGCACAGGTTGCCCAAATCGGTTGTGGAGTCTTCATCCTTGAAGATATTCAAAAGCTGTCTGCCAGCTGGGCAGAGGGATTGGACCAGATGACCTCCAGAGGTCACTTCCAACCTCAAACATTCTGTGACTTTGTGATTCTGTCTATGATGCTGGACTGTATCATAGAATAGGATAGCTACTCCTACATACATGTTAATAATCGCTGCTGCTAGCATAAGGAAACACTGTATTACAGTAACTCAGGGTTTCTTAATGCTATGCAAATATATGGACTTAATTGATTATTCTGTTAAGACTAATTAATGTTTCAGCATTGCATGATTTATATATGCTGGGTTAGAACATTTGGCATATTGGAGCTCCTTGGAGTGATACAAATAAACTTCTGACCCTATTCAGTTATAATCAAGTAATAATTAATGTGAACTGCATCTTGTATTCTGTTTCATGATCATCTTGCTGTAAACTCATGTAGCAGGTCATCAATTTATGCAGAATTTTATAAGGTGTATGATTTTCTAAACTTGAGCTCAGCTATGTCTTATTAGTAATGAATTTTATTATGAAGTAACCTGTTGATTTTTGTTGGTTTGTTTTGTTTTCTTCCTCAAATGCCAACAGAAGAATGTTTTCTGAGGGAATAAATTGGGTAGGGGGGACAGGATAGACAGTGGAATCCTGACTGTTTTTTCAGTGCCTTATCTATACTCAGTTTCTAATAAATTCATTAAAAAAGATACAGCAATGTTATTTCTGTGTCAGATAAGATACTGACTTTACCATAATTACTATTTTGGGTTGTTTCTTTCTAGCCTGAGGAAATGACCAGGTTGAGAAGCCTCAACAGACAGCTTCAGATAAATGTTGACTGTACACTGAAAGAAGTTGATCTCCTTCAATCTAGAGGTATAGAATTCATCTTTTTTTGGAAACATAATTTAAATACGGGCACGAGTGTTGCAGATGACACCAAGTTGGGCAGGAGTATTGATCTGCTTGAGAGTAGGAGTGCTGCACAGAGGGATCTGGACAGGCTGGATCAATGGGCTGAGGCTAGTTGTATGGGGTTCAGCAAGGCCAAGTGTCAGATCCTGCACTTGAGTCACACCAACCCCATGCAGTGCTACAGGTTTGAGGAAGGGTGGCTGGAAAGTCCTCAGCAGAAAAGGACCCTGGGGGTGCTGGAGCAGAGCTGGCTGGATATGAGCCAGCAGTGTGCCCAGGTGGCCAAGGCCAACAACATTCTGACTTGTATCAGAAATGGCCAGCAGGACTAGGGAAGTGATAAGCCCTGGTGAGGCTGCACCTCAAATACTGTGTCCAATTCTGGGCCCTTCACTACAAGAAAGACATTGACGTGGTGGAGCGTGTCCAAGAGAAGGGCAATGAAGCTGGTGAAGGGTCTGAAGCACAAGTGTTATGAGGAGCGGCTGAGGGAACTGGGGTTGTTTAGCCTGGAAAAAAGGAGGCTGAGGGGAGACCTTATCGCTCTCTACAATTTCCTGAAAGGAGGTTTTAGCAAGGCAGGGATCAGTCTATTTTCCCAACAACAAGATAAGAGGAAATGGCCTCAAGTTGTACCAAGGGAGTTTCAGATTGGATATTAGGAAAATTTTCTTCACTGAAAGGGTTATCAAGCGTTGGAACAGGCTGCTGAGGGAACTGGTTGAGTCCCCATCCCTTGGAGGTATTTAAAAGGCATGCGTATGAGCTGCACAGGGGCATGGTTTAGTTGTGGACTTGGCAGTATTATGTTAATGGTTGGACTTGATGATCTTAAAGTTCTTTTGCAACCTAAATGATTCTGTGATTCTAATGTATTATGTGATTGAATGTGGATACTCGGACTCTTTAAAGTTCAATCTTGATTATCAGTATCAACTTACCATTAAAAGGTGTCTTTTTCAGTTGCAACCTGATAAACGTGACTTGCTAATATTTCTGTTATTTCTGTGACAGAATCTTGATATAAATACAGTCAAATAGATTAAAATATTCATAGTCATCCTTTTTTACCAAGAATGTGTCCTGGACAAATATTTACACTTTCACATTTTTTTAAAAAATACAGAACATTGAGCTGGAGTTGATTCTTCAATATGGGATAGCCTGCTAAATATTTCTAGAATTGACACAAAACTGAAAATATGTGACAAAAGACAACTCAGGATATAGCTAATATTTGGTATCAGAATAAAAAGATGTATAAAATCTGAAGCCTCTAGATGTTCATATCACTGGCATAGGCATGTAAATAACATTGGAGTTATGCTTTCTTGCTTTTCTTTTCTGACAGGGAACTTTGATCCGAAAGCCACGTGTAACTTCTATGATAACATAGAGCCTGGTCCTGTTGTACCACCAAAGCCATATAAAAAGGGTAGGTCAACAAATAAGCATCAAGTTACCTAATCTGCATTGAGAAAGCTGCTTTTTTCTTTGCCTGTTTTGTTTTTGGTTTTTTGTTTTTTTTCAGAAACGCCTGTGATGACAAGAAGCAATTCTAATTAGTACAGTTTTTCTCTCTGTGTAAACCAAACCTGAACATTTTTATACAAGTGCGGTAATCCTGGCTACAACTTGTTTTCCCCAGGCAGGTTTTTGCAAATTAATGTTCTGTTAATATGTCTGTAAATACCGTTATTCTCTATCAGAAATAGAATTGAAAATAAACTAAATTTTACATGTTAATTCGAGCTTCCTAATCATCACGGAGTTTTTTAAATACTTCTAAGTAAAAATCTCTGTGTCAAGTTTGTTTAGCTGTCTTCTAATTTGTTAGGATTTTATAGTTTAGTTGGCATCTTTTATGCGAGTTTAAATGGTCAAAGCAGTAAATGTAAATTATTTTAAATAAATTTTTAAATGTATAATTTACATTTATATTTTAAATTATTTTTTAACTTAACTCGTCAAATTTTATCTGTTTTTTGTGCAGAGTATGAATTTCACAGTAGCTCTGAAGTTTTAGCACAGCACAGCAAGAGCTTCAGACATTTTAAGGACCAAGACAGAACATATTTCCTCACATTGGTCTAAAGAGATAACAGTGTCCCACTTGTACAAGTTCATAACGTTTTCTGTGCTAATCATATAGTACGTAGGATTAATGTCCAGCTGAGGACACTTAAGTTTTATGTAACCACAGGAGCTATGTATTTAGTCTCACTTTTTTCCCCAGTTGGAGATTCAAGAAGTATATCCTAGAGTGACTCAGCTCACTGTTAGACACCTAGTGGCCGCATAGCTCAGTAGCTCTCTGAACTCCACTAGTTTTAGTAGTGATTTTGTAGCAGAATCCTACTTTTTATCTGAGATAGTTTGGAACTTTTTCTTTTCTTCCTGAAATTTGTTAAAAGAAGGGTTTCAAATGTTAGTGGAAGTTTTTAAACTTTGGACATTTTAGCAGAAAGATAACAGTCTAGGATCCTGTGCTGTGATATAGAAAAAACAGTCATCTTTTCTCTGAAAAAGTTATGTGTGATAAGATTTATAATATTGTGTCTCCTCTTACTGTAACTAGCATGTACTAAAATTGTTAGTAGAAAAAAGTCACTCTTCTGAATTAGTAATCGTAGTCTGTTTGAAAATCCAATTGTAAATAAGTTTTAGTTGCTGATAAGCATTTTACAAAGGATTTTGCAGCTGAATTTTGAATTCATATAAGGAAATTTTTCCCCCTCTTTTGAAGCAAGTATTTTATGCTTCAATATAATAAAATGCTTAGTATGTGGAAATTTAAAAGCAAGAGAAGGCCCAGAACTACTACTCACGGATAAAAAAATAATTAAAAAAAATACTAGGATGTGTTCCATGCATAGGCAGTAGTGTCCAGGAAAGACAGTAGCAGCAAGTGAGCAGTGGCATGAAGGTAGCTGCCTGGATTCATATTAAATTACAATTGTCATATGGTTGATTTAAGGCACTTCTACTTTGTGATGCTTGAAGAGGTTCTCTTGATGAGCCTATTTGATTTATTATTTCAAAGTAAAATAACATGCAAAAATTTCATGAGATAAGTGGTTTTATTTGGCAATTAGAAAGATAGTGTCTTGTGAAGATTTGTATAACTTCTATAAGTAGCTTTCTGTTTTTTTCTGTCAACATATTAGAGCTCAGTTTTAGGGCTGGTGTACTGTATTCTGAGCTTGGCATTCAACATGGAGTCATCAAAATACTATTTTTTTTTTTTCTTAAAAAATTCCATTTCCTTAATATTCAGCTGTTGGAAGGCATGGGCAGACAGACAGGTATGGACAGACAAAGGGTCTTCTCTGTGCTGCCATCTGGCTAGTCAACACAGTCCTCTGCCCACACTACTTAATTTCTTAGGAGGAATTCGTTGAGTCCAAGCACTGTTAATGTGACTACGTGACTTCTGGACTGGAGAGGATTTACATCTAAGCAAGGAGGTTACTTTTATTTTCTTTAAGTACGTCTTTGAAGACAAACCTAAGTACTATTTGCACTAACTTTGTCTGCAGCCATCTGCTAGATTTCTTAGCAGATAACAGCAATGTGTGCACTTAAAATTACAAAATGCAGTCCTTTTTTACAACATAAGTTCTCTTTTAATTAAGCTGTTCTACAGCTTTTTCCGTAGCAGATGAGCATCTTAACCTTACCTTCTAGGTAACATGCTAATGTTGTTTTGAATATTAACATTTTGTAAAATCTTGTTACACATCCTAGGAGTATTTGTCACTTCTAGTAGATAACTTGAGATCTTGAAGTGATGGTAGGAGGCATCTGAAAACCAAGTCTTTCTGTGGATTAATACCTAATGTATGATTTGTGTACATACTGATTTTATGAATGAAAACAGACAAGTGCTGCTTCACATACACCTATCCCTGCTGCAAAGCCATGAGGAAGAAAAATGATCATCTTGTTTTGAAACAGGCCTACTGTTTTATTTTTATATTGTGTATTCTTCAGCCTGGATAAGTGCTAGAAAAAGATACAGAAAATATGTCAGACTGTTTGAAGAAGCTAAGTTAAAAGTAGTCTTTCACTTCAGGTAAAGTAGGGTTATTGGAGTTTAGAATTTGGTAATAGTCTGTTGTATGCAAACCTATGAGGTCATTCCTTACAGGATGGTGTTGTGGTGCTAAACAAACTTTCAATACGTTTTAAGCTATTAAACCTTTAGCGGTATCAATGACCTAACAGCAGTGACTGTTCTTTTTGTTTTAAGGTGCTGCAGTTAAATGACTCTTTAAGGAGGTGAAATACTTTAATTATTCAAATTTCACAAACTGAATTAGAAGTGCTTTAGCAAAAGACCTTAATGCTACTTAAGCGTAAAGGTTTCCACATTCATTTTAAGATAGAATGTTTAATGAATTGACAAATTAGTAGTATGATCTTGCCTTTCATTCTTCTCTTCTGAAATAAGAAAAAATGTTTTCCTTTGGCTTTTTTTTAGAACATCAAAACAGTTCCAAACAGACTCCACGGACTCAGCCAAGAGATGAAGACTTTGAAGGGGCTCCCTGGAATTGTGATAGCTGCACCTTTCTAAATCACCCAGCATTAAATCGCTGTGAGCAGTGTGAAATGCCACGATACACCTGAAAACCAGGAAGGGGCTGCATTGGGTTGAAAACGGGCTCTCAAGCCATCAGCTGTAGGAGAAGGAAACATGGGGAACCTTTCAGTCCATCTGCCTGGCCTTTGCTGGTCAACAATCTCCATATTGCAAGGGGTGGGAGTAATGTGTTAAGATGTTTCTGCTTGTGCTACACTAAAAGTAAATAAATTAAGGGTGAAATTCTTTTTTTTATCCCATTGCTGTAAGCAAAGCAGAAAATGAAACCTGAAAATGTAAAAGGATTAATTTTGGAAAGAATGTATACAGGAAAGCAAATAACTACTGGTGTTTAGTCCTGTGGTTATAGTTACTGCTTAGTGGCTCTAAAAAAAAAAAAAAAAAACCTGAACTTTTTTTTTTTTAAAATATTATAGGACTCTTAGTAATGGTGTGAAATGTTACACTTAACCAGAAAAACTGAAGAGTCAGAGCTGATTTAACCTGGCCACAGCTAGCTGGAAAACAAAGGCTCCCTGTGCTTCTAGATTGTAAGCTACTGAAAAAGAAGACAGGTAAATGCAAGGATAAATTTTGCAATGTATTAAAAAACAAGGAGAAGGGTATTTGTAATTGCTGCTTTTTTTCAGGGTAACATGTCTACAAAATTTGCTGTTTGAAATAGTAACCTAAGGTGACTAAATGAGATACTGTATGAGTGTTACAGAGAGTTTAATCAGAGGTAGTTTTTTACAATCCCTTTTGCTTGTACAGTGCTCACCTGGCTGTGTCAACACTGATAATAAACTAAGAATGAATTCTACCATATTATGGATGAAAATACTGCTGCATGCTTTCATTAGGCCATTGTGTTTCAAAGCTAAAAGTATGCTTTTATATACAACAATCTTCTAAGGCTGTGCTCTGTAGCAGCACAGTGACATATGCCAAACACAGACTATTCCAAATTTGGTTTGGAAGACTTGAGCTCAGCCATGGTTGTGTATGAGAAGAATTTGTACCCAGTTCCTTAGGCCTTTTCAGCTTCCAATTTGTGAAGATTTCATGATGTTTACAGCACAGAAGGTACTTTGTGCCCCAGTTCAAAGTTAGCTGAAAAATAATTAATCAGTTAGCTCTTCAGTAAAGGTTTATTTGCACATTGTTAATAAACCAGCCTGTATAAAATAGCAGATGCCAGATCCTGAAAAACTACACACTGTATTCTTTTTATTTTGGTCAGGAAATATTTGCTGTAGGTTGAAGAACACAAGACTTGCAACTGAAAATCATACAGGTACTTTTAGGCATATGATATTCTGTATTATAAAGGTGATGTTCAATTTGTTTGAATGCTTCAGGTTGCTGTAATAAAGCACTCAACACTTGTGAAATCAAATTTGGGTTTGGGCAGCTGAATGATTATGTTACACAACTGTGCAACTGAGTAGGATGTTCTTGTGTACTGGTCAGAAGCTGGTACAGTGCATTTGAGTTTTTCTGGTATAACTTTGTCAAGATGCAGAGATGCAACCAAGCACGTCAGCTGAGTTACGGTAATTGACTTTGCAACTGTGAGGCAAAACGTGCTAGCTAAACTTTACCAGAAGAGATTTAAACCACTTCATTTTAAATTGTTCTTAGCTCATGACAGCCACATCCATATGGTCAATTACCACAACTCACTTGATGTGTGATAACATGTTTAGTTGTGATAGAACAATCATGTGTCTGAATCCTTATTTAAAATCAAGGAGTGTTTGTAAGGGGTGGGTGGAAGAAAGCTCTTCTTGACTGCATTGCACAATCTGCTGTCTTCTTTCCCTGCAGTTTGTAAAGATAACAGTAAAAAACAAACTGTTATCTTAGATCAGGAACCAATATCTTATCTGGCATTTTTCATATGTTCTCGCACTAATTAAATCTTCAGCCTATTTTTAAGTAAGCTAAGAGATCTCCAGCAATCAGTGTGCACCACTAATGACCAAAACAAAGTCAAAGGCATCAGAGCTCGTTTCCCTTCCCTCCTGTTACTATGTGGGGAGCTTATCACATGTGGAGAGGGGTAAAAAACTTACTGTCAAATGAAGTTAGAAGGCATAATTTTGTTCATATAAGTGGACAGTGACAAAACTGGGATAACTAGAAAACAGATGAGCAGAAGCAGTATACCTAGGGTAAGCAGTACCGTTGCTGTTATCAGCTGTATAATGAATTACTCAAAACAATACCAGTAACTTCATGACTTTTCTATCATGATGCCTTTGCCTTTGTATTATTTCAATTTTCTGTTCATTTGTACTTCAGTCGAAGTTCTAGAAGCATTTGTTTTTGCTGGAATTACAAAATGATAGCAACTGAAATGACAGTCAGCAAATGAGAGTATGTGTGTCATGCATCAATACAGTTGTGCCATTTTCAGACAGAATAGATGCTACTTTTGAAGGGGGGGGAGAAAAATGCATGCAGTCCAATAATTCCCTGAACTGTAGTAACTATAAATGAAGACTTGCTAATCTTAGTCGTAGCTTTACCAGCAGAAGAGAAGGAGGGCTGCCATGACAGCATAATGCTTTTTGGAAGACGGAGTGTCGTTAAATTGCAAATTAATTCCTTCATACCAATAATTGTACTCCAGTTTTTCAATTGCTCTCATTTGTTGCTTGTACAAAAAAAAAAAACAACCCACCCTTCTGTTGTATTTTTTTACTTGTAAATGCCCATACTCAAACGTTAATAGTAAAGACTTTAAATGGTGCTTGAATATTTTTAGTTTGTTAGAATGTAAACTGTATTTTGAATATTGGAAGATTCGTTTTCCTTCTGAAAGCAGGTGATGCTGTTCACACCCCAACTGAATTGTAGATTATGCCAAAAAGATTGGTTTATGTAATATTTATTGAATGCACATAAAACCCTAATGTCAGCTGGCATACAAAATGCACTGTATTGTATAAAACTTTTGTGTGTGTGTGTGAATGGTGGGATGCTGATGCCATTGTGTTGAGTTAATGCACTACTTGTGTTTTCTTTTTTTCCTTAATGACTGAGCTTTCCCTCAACCATGCTACTAGAGTGGTAGAGTTTGTAACTGACTTGGACATTCAGATATTCAAAATTATTTCACTGTTCATTGAAATTTTATAAATCTTATTTTCTATTTACTGTGCTACTAAGACGAATTCCCTTTAATGATAGAATACTACTGTAGTTTATTTAGAGTGGGGCTTGTGGAAAATGATTCAGAACATAGTAAACCAAAAGAAATTCTGAACTTCGGATCTACTTTTAATTTCATGTAATTATTAGTCTTGTTTGTTTGGGTGAAGAGGAAAGGGGTGGGAAATCAAGCAAAAGGAAGTACTTTGTAAAATGTAGTCTTAGATCAGATTGAATTGTGTTATCTGTGTGTCTGTGGTATGTGTGTGTTTCCCTTGAAAAATGGGAGGTGTGGTGAAAAGGTGTAATAATTCTTAAAAGAGCTGGTCTCAGTACTTTCTGATTATGATATGCTACTAAATCACATTTTTTTAAAAAACTTTTCTTTCAGTTACTTTATCTGTCCCAGTTATACATCTCTCATTTCAATTTCTAAATACTTTTAATACTGATTGTAAAACCCCTTGAAACTGAAATAAAAATACTTGAGTTGAAATGGGGACAAAAGAAAATAAAAACAATAAAGAATGTTTTAAAAAAGAATGTGAGAATATTAAATATGTTAAAAAGAAGCTTGTCATCAGGGTGATAGTTTTTCTTTTAAAATTCAGTGATATATCCTAGAATGTGAAAATGACTATCCTGACGAGAAGTGGACAGTTGGACATAAACAATTTGTCAACTTGTTTGGCACCACAGAATTTATGTGCTCTGTACTACAGTGACTCTCAAATCCCATAAAGAAAGAAGACATGCATAGATATCACATCTCATAGTCAGTACTGTCTCTATGTGCTGCTGCATTTGTTTTGTTTCAAAATGTCATTATTCTGTGAAGGTAGCCATGACTGAGTTTTGCCAAATTTCTTCAGTTTGGAGCTTTCGTTGCTGTTTATGTCCATAAATATTAACGTGAACATTTTTCTTGGTTTTGAATAATCAGAAATCAGTGGAGTTAATGCAATATTATAACCCTGGATTTTCAGTACCTTTGGAACCGATTTTAAACAACTGTGTTCTTGAAACTTATTTATTTATGGTGGCACCAGTGTATCTAATCCATATTTCCTGCTGTGTGAAACCCTGTTAAATTTTTTCATTAAAAAAAAAAAAGACACGATCTTGTTTAATCCTGTATATATGGTGTCTACATTCTAGATTTGTGTATGCTGTGAATGAACTTATTACTAAGAGATGAAATTGTATAAAAAGCATTCAGAGGCTATGCATGCATGGTACCTCCAGAAAGTGCATACTCCGAGGTGCAGATTCCTGCAAAAATAAATTAATAAAACTAAGCAAACATCACATCCTGCATTTGTTCTTGTATGTAGTAGAAAACATTTTTAAAATACAGCCTTTTTGCTTTCGTAGACCAATTCTCTCTGTTCTTCCACTAGAACCCGTAGCTATAACAAATTTGCTTCGGCGCTTTTGGGGTTTTGTTTTTGGTGAGCAATATGATTCTCATTTGGCAATTGCTGAATATTGAACTGGGTTCCAAATGCTGTTCCTGTGCTCATGGGCACTGGTATGAGCAGGAGTCCCATTCAGCTGATGGACAGTCTGTGCAGCTGGTGGAGAAATGGGACATTGGATATTCAAAGTATGAGGGTCAGCTCATCCTTTTATTTTTGAACAGAAAGTTACTACTAAAAGAGTGGCTTCACCTACTTTAGCTGGTGATCGTGGGCATTCCTGCTTATCCTCAGTCATATTGAGTATCTGGATTACCAAAGTCCATCTTCTCTATAACCTCTTACCAAAAGACACTGCTCTGGGAGAGGGTGGAGAATTTGAAATGCATAAATCAGTATGCAGGCAATTTATTAGTATGTATGCTCAATTATCTTGATTGTATCAGCTCCCATAATCTAAAACTTGAAAGCTCTGGATATGCACTGCAGCTCTATTTTGCTCACATATGGTTTCAGTCATTAAGTACATTCTGGTGTAACGAACCTACTGCAACTTTGGTTTTGAGATTTTTGTCAGCAAACATATGAAAGAATTTAGTTTTGTGTTCCTTCTGCTAAATGGGATTTATAAAAATTTCAGAATGATTCTTATTTTAAGCATTCAATTCACTTTAGAAATCATCGTAATTGAAATTTTTAATTAAAAAAAAAGTTTCAAAGCTTTAAAAATTGTTAATGTACATGTAAAATACATTATGCTAATGGAGAGCACACAAAGCCAAAAGACACGAGATCTAACAACTGCCAGTGGCTGCTATTTTTTTGTTGTTGTTTCTCTGAAGTCATAAGGAGGAGAATCTTCTTGAAATAATTCCTTAAACCTAGTTGATTTAATTGTAAGAATTGCTTGGTTTTGGCAGTATTGCACCATGTCTAAAACCTGTGGCGCTTAGAGGGATGCTTTGTCTTGTGATCTGGTAAGTATCCCAGGAATTAAGTGTTGCTGCTTCTAATCAGTCAAGATGATCTGTCATGCTGGGTAAGTACTACATTTTCCTTAATTGCACCCTCTCTGGTTGTAAATACAGGTTTTGGAAGGAGGTGACTTAGATAACTTACTTGAGCTGACTCAAATCATTATATATTAAATGGGTTGTCTGACGTTTTGTGGAAACCCTGTGAAGTTGTTACAGAGGGGCTGTGCTTGTGACATTCTGGTTTGACACTCAAAAGCAGGCCAGACCTGTAAAAGCCTCTTACAGAAGTGACACTCTATTTTACAAAATATTCTGTCTCTCTAAATGACAATAATACTTTTATTTTAAAATAAATGCATTCATAAAGTCTATTTTGTTGATTACTAAAATAAATTCGTAAAAACTCCACTCTGTAGGTAATTTCTTCCCAGTAAGGCAAGACTTAAAACCTCGCATGTGTTTGCTGATTTTACAAGTTCCATTTTGGAAGACTTTGACAAATGAATTAAGCTTGATTCCCAAGCCACAAAGTGACGTTCTTGAAGTTAACAAAGTTGCCTTAAAATAATGAGTAAATACAGTTTTGCTGCTTTAGAAACAAAATCTGAAAGTACATGAGTACTACTTGATTTTTGAGTAAAAACTTGTGGGTTTTTTTAAGTGATTTGGGAAAAAAAAGTTTAGGCACATAGGAGTGCATTTTTTTTTTTAGGAAAAACACAGAATATTTTAGGAAAAATTTTGCTAGTTGAGGGAGGTTGGCGTAGGCTTGGATACAGCTGTTGTATAGCAGTTGGTGCTGAATTTTGACATTGGTTACAATGACCAGGAGTGGTGGATCTGGGACAGCTGAAACTGGGGCGTCCCTGCCCTAAATTAAAGACATAAGTCACAGCTCAATGAATATTCAACACAAGCTCTCAAGGGCTCTCTGCATGTTTGTTCTCAAGCGTGCTGAACCAGCCTTGCACATTCCTGGCACTGGGCAGTATATTTCACCTGCAGTTTTTCTTACCTAATTTTGAGCCTCTTCAATTAGTTCTAATGAGTTGGCAAAGCTGCCCTTGGCAACGTAAACGCATCTCTTTGCAGATGCCCTGTCTGCTGGAAAGAGCCCACTGTGACTCTGCCCAGGGTCCAGATCCACGTGTGGTGGTACCCTCAAGACCCGTCCCACAAGGAGAGGGAGAGGAACAGTCAAATATACTTTCCAGACAGGTAGATGGGTTTAGAGTAGGCAGGGTCCGAGAAAAGTTTGCAGGGAATGACTTGTGTCTTTATAATCATTTGTGAATCCTTTTCCATAATTAGATTTCTGTATATGCTTTGCTTTCTTCATTATGAATACATGTGGTAGTGAAAAGCCTTGGCCATCTTTTATCACAGCAGATACTGAAGCCTAATGGATTGGCTTGGTTGCCGGTCCAGGTAACTGATTTTAACTTCCCACCCCCATTTGTCTCAAACCATTGTTCATAAGCCAAATGAGATGTTCTTTTCTCTCTTTTTTTTTTTTTTTTTTTTTTTTTTTTTTTTTTTTT
>JAOTQQ010000001.1:121099161-121109247 GCA_026546715.1 Gallinago undulata
GGGCAGCCTGTTCCAGGGCTCTGTCACCCTCACTGTAAAGAAGTTTTTTCTCATATTTGAGTGGAACCTCTTATGGTCCAACTTGTGCCCGTTGCCCCTCATCCTCTCACTGGTGACTGCTGAAAAAAGTCTGGCTCCATCATCCTTCAAACCACCATTTAGATACTTATAGACATTGATAAGGTCTCCCCTCAGCCTTCTCTTCTCCAGGCTAAAGAGTCCCAGTTCTCTCAGCCTCTCCTCATAAGGGAGATGCTCCAATCCTTGAATCATCTTTGTTGCCCTTCTCTGGACTCTTTCCAGTAGCTCCCTGTCCCTCTTGAACGGGGGGCCCAGAACTGGATGCAGTTTAGACATCCTTCTTTTTTCCCTGCACTTTTCTCACTGTTTTTAGAAGTCATCTGAAGACATCTGTATTGATCATATTCATGTAACTCTGCTTAAAATACTGTAGATTCACATGGCACAAGTAAAACATTTACTGAGAGCTACCTAGTACTGGTTTGGTTGTACAACAGTTCTTAACGTGCTTTATGGGAATATTTATGGGAATGCAAGGACCGTGGTGTCCAGCATTCAATGTTCAATATACATTCTTGAATCATCTGAATTATAGTACTTAAAGACACTACAACGTAGAGTAAAAAGGTCTTACACTGGAACATATAGTTTTATTTTTTTATAGAAGCCGATGTTATTTTATAGGAAAATATGGAATGAATCAGCACTACCACTAGTGCAATTTCTTATTTCCAGTACTAAAACACCTTTGCAGTAACGGAAGCTCAGTGAAGAGTATTAATGGGAAAAGTCTCTGGCATTCGTGTGCTCAGTTCTCCTTTCAGTAAGAAAAGCATTGTTTTTTTCCATATCTTCCGCAGATTTCAATGCATCCTTTTCAATCTATTTGTTACTTGTTTTGAGTTTGGACTGTATGCATTGAGAAAGGTATCTAGACACAAGTCCAAGGACAACAGAGAATGAGTAGCAAAAGTTGATGCCAAAACACAGAAGTTACTTTATCTTGTTAACACAATGACAAGGCACGTAGAACAAGACTCAGTATCGTTGAAATAAATAGCAAACACCTAGCAGTCCTTTTATTTTCCCTTTCTTCCTGTAAGAAATAATTACTGTTTAAAGATCCCTACCCAAAGACCTGTTGTCTCTGGAAAAGATGAACAGGAATAATCACATCCTTCAAAACTGGTAAGAAATTAAACTGTACAAATTAAATTTTCCACATTTCATCTGGCAAAAACTGTCAATCATGTAAGATACAGCAAACAAGTCTCTGATTAAGAGAGCAGAAACAAGTGTATTTTTTTCCTCAAAGAGGACATAGGAAAAACTCCACAGCAGATCCTATGTAAAATAGAGACATTAGACACTGGAAGAGTATAAAAGATGCTGTGGTTGGGTTTCAGGTTTGCTGTAACTCTCTTTTACTGTAGCTTATAGAATTACTAAATCAGAAACTCAGCACAAAGCCCTTTTCATAGCTCCTTACCTGCAGGGAAAGTTTGAAGTTATTTTTTCTGAAATAAAGCCTCTATACCATATTTGATTACTATTAACTGGGCCACCAAAACCTAAAATAAAAACAACTGAATAAATTATATGTACCATGCTATTTTTAACATCCAGATCATCTTTTACCTGGTAAAAAGAACCAATATGGAGTAAACCACTGGCGGCAGGTTTATATTTTTTTTTTGTTCTGATTATCACAATTTCCCAGAATAACACAGAATTAATTTAGCCAATTTAGTCTTGCTTTATTCTCAGGATCCAGGCAGGCGGAGTTATTTCCTGGTACCTTATCAGGAGCAGCCCAGTGGTGCCAGGGGTCTGGCTCACTGCAGCGCTGCACAGCCCTTCCTAGCCCTTCTTCTTCGTCTCATTCATCCAGTCAACATTTCTAGTAAATTTAATATGAAATATCAAGTCTTACATTTAAATTTCCCTAAATGATTATTTTTTTCCCCCCAATGCAAGCATTTAATCTCTATTGAGGAAAAAAGGTTATCTGGAGAAGTTTATCATGATGTTGGTAGGCTATTAAAGAAAAAAACTGAAATGAAGTTGTAAACCAGAACTAGATAGAAGGCTTATTTTGGGGATTTCTTTGTTCTTTATGTCTTACTCTATGTTTAATATTCCCAGAAGACACCTTCCTCTCCATGAAGCAATAGAAAAAAAAAATAGATCAAAGAGCATAACTGTAAGAAAAAGTGAGTCATGAAGCAGACAGGGAAATGAAAAACTTGCACTGAAGTGCACATGAGCTATTGAAAGAGCAAAGGCGATTTTTTTTTTTTTTTTTCTGAATAAAGAAGCATGTATTTACATTTAAAGTGTAATTAAACAGAAGGCTGGCTGGCAACCTGATATAGATAAGATGTCAAATAAGCATTGCACAGTTGTAAACTGTTTTGGCTTAGGCAAATCAATGAATGAAGTAAAGACAGTATGTCCCAACTTTAAATTCACCAGAAATGAAGATGTATCTGAATTTCCAGTACCACTAGGAATAAAGCTACTTAGACTCTTATCCTTCCAGAGGCTAGCCTTCTCATGTACCACATTTATTTCCTAGCTACAAGTTCGTTATTATATTAAAATACTGTCTGTGTTGTCCAGAAGTCCTAAATTCATGATGTTAAATATTTCTGTGCCTTGAAGCAATAAAGAAACTCAAGTAAATGCATTAAAAAGGCTACCAAAAAAGTTGATTTTAAAAATAGGAAAAAAAAAACCTAACGAAAATTTAAAACATATGAACATTAACTCCACTTCATTTAGCTACTTTGGTGTCCAGCTAAGTAAGGACCCCCGTGGTCCACCTCCCTCTGCTCACCACATTGCCCCTCTGCTGGGCAACAAGGGGCAGGTCCAGATGATAACTCAGATCTCCAAAGATCCCAGTTGTGCTTCAGCAGTGACTTTCTGTGATGAATACAGCCCAGGGCGACAGGGTCAGAGCTGTGAAACTTCAGAGTACCTAAACTGGGGGCTTGACATAGCTGCAAAAGAACGAACCTTCCACAGTGTAGTTTCAAGACCTTTTAGTATGTTTTTGTTCCAGAATATGATGCCCTCATCCGAGAACATCGTCTTTTGGAGAAGTAAACCAGCAGGATTCCATACCTAGTGCAGAACCATCAGTCTTGCAAGGATTAACCACACTACTGTTACAACAGGGCTGCACTTTGTCCTTGGGCTTGGGGGTCTGTATGGGAAACCAACCAGTGACCGGTCCTAGCCCTAAAAGCGCACACACAAATGTAGAGGTTATGAATTTTCCTCCAGGCAGGGGGACAGTTTTAGATATCAGGTGGGTATTTGATAAACATGTTTTCTTTTACAACTTCCTTCTTTTCTAGTTAGTCCAGAATTATTTCTACAGGAGTTCAACATGTAAATGCCACGGGTTTAACATAAAATTGTAATAATAAGTTATAAACCAGCTAATGGTGCAATGTTGGGTAATGATCAACTGAAAAGTTGAAATAATAGAACTTAATAAATGATCATATTAGGGTGGAAAAAAAAGCCCCCAAATCCTTTCTTTTCAAACATAAAGGACTACACATGAGCCCCCACAGACGGTAACAGAAACTTAAGGTTTGTTGTCCTGCAGCTGCGACAGTTCTTCCTCTCATACTATGTGGAACTAATGGTTTTCCAAAAATAAACAGTCTCTGTGACCTTGAGTAACAAATATGTGGCTTTAGAGGGTGGTAACAGTCCTCAACTTTTCAGAGTTCTTCTATCTAATTCAGTAACAACCTGCTAGTGCCTTTTAAAGGATAAATATAACATAAAAATCAATTCTGAGTTACAGAAAATTTTGGTACCTTTCCCATTATTGATTAAACTCTTTTTAGAATTTAAAGCAATGAAACATTTATTACTTTTTCAAACTTCTTTTTTTTTATGAAAAATTCTTATTCCAGTTTTACTGTCCTGTCCTTACATTGACTGATTTAATTTTGCTTCAGGTACTTCTGTCTGTGATTACGCACCAAGATTTTCCCTACTTAATTTTTTTCTATTTTACTAACTCTCTGAAAAGGACAATCTTTTAAAAAGACTGCTGTATTTGATCTGCATATTCATCATTCTCATTTATCAAGGAACCCAGACCTCCTGCTCTTCCTGGGGAGAAGGATTAAGCATGCAAATTGTTCAAAGTTGATTTCTTATTCTGGAAGCACACACCTACTTCTTTCTCATTGAAGCTGAAGGTAACATTAAAGTAGAGTTAAACACCCTTTCCGAGTGGAGACATTTCCCTGGATTCCAGCTATTACATCCAGTGCCTTGTCCCAGGTACTATTGTTTATGCATTTGCCTGTCCTGAAAAGACAAAGAAGAAATGCACTCAGTGGAAACTAAAATCCCTTCCTCCCCTTCAACTAAAAGATGGGAAAAGCACAAGAAACACAGAAGTCATGACTAGATATTTTTTGATTTACAGATACTTATTAATCTTAAATCATGTTTCAGTTATAAATAAAATAGTGGTAAACTATTCCTTCATTGTTTTTTTTATGAGGCTTTTAAGCTATCAGATGGCAACATGCATCAATAGTTTTGATTAGTTGCAAAATCAAGGTGCTGTGTATCCACACCTCATGCAGACTTATTGTGGTATCTGCTCTAATTTTTATACTTCACCTCTTAAATACTTATATAAATCAGCCTAGGAAGAAAAAAAAACAAAACCCTCTCAGAGCACAGGCTATGTTTTGCACTTCACATATTCATTTGGGGGTTTATATGAAAAAGTATCAAAGATTGGTACCAATTTCAAACATGAGATACAGAATTTAGTGCTACCCCAGCATCCTGAGCTATACGCTCCACGCAGTTTCAAACAGAGATGTGGCAGCAAATACCAGCAAATGGATGCATTTGCTTTAAACTCCAGCTTCATCCCACAGAAAAGACATGGCCGCCTTTCAGTGCCGGGCAAAAGGAGCGTACAAGTTGTCTGGAAAGCGTTGACATATCTTATATCATTTAAAGGCAATAGCTTTCCTTTTCTTAAAATCAAAGTACACATCCTTCCTCATTGCATTTATTAAGTATATAAGCATTTATTAAGTATATAGCAAGCATTGAAATAAATGCTGCTTTAAGATGGGTTGAAAAGTTTCCCTGTGTAAGCAGAATTTGTAGCAGTTGTTTGAGGCTTGTTCTTGGGGAGGAGCAGGGTAAATCACGCGTGCGTGGCTGCTGTGAGAGGCCTATGTCAGGCAGAAAGGGCAACTGGAATGTGGGACTGATTGCTTCTTCTTCATCTCATAGTCGTCAAATCATCATCGTCCTCTCACTAGCAGCCCTCAGCACTGCTCCACCAACACTCCCAAGGCAAACGCTGACACCTCCACCCCGTGCTCTCCTCAGCCTAATGACATCTGTAGGACAACTGGACAAGTGTTGCTGAGTGATGGGAAGTGCTGCAGGAGTCAGCCGTTGTCAGCAGTTCCCCAAGTCTCCGGCAGCCCGGGCATGACCCAAAACTGGGCAAGCCACACAGCAAATCTTGTGCCAGTGGCCCTTGCACAGGATTTTCCTGCAACAGCTTCCCTTGAGCTACTAAAAAGCCCAGTGAACAGTCAAGTCTCTTTTAGTTCTAATATTTGCACTTAATTACGTGAAAGGATAAAAACAATGTCCTTGGGCACTGGCTAGCTACTCCTTCTACTGAAGAAAATCAGGAGAAAGCATCATGTCTTCTCCTGATCCCAATTCATAGTCTTGGTAACCACTGGAGCAAACCATCTCTTCAGATGTAGTTACAGTCCAGCCAACATGTAGGTATGTGTCCACATCCCTAAACTTTCTTCCTGCTCTCTCTGATGGAGTTTGAGTGTTTGAAGATGTTACTAATGCGGAAACAAGACCTTATCAGACCCACAGACATTTAGAGACCCAATCAACAGCCCGCTACATAATATTTATCCTGGAGGAACTATGGAAATACCACTTGGTTGATTTGAAATGACTAATCGTGGCTCGCAATAGCAATGTTCTCATCAAAATTTTTTTCTTACCAGCAATTGAGTTCCGCATTCTTAACTGCCTGTGGGGTCTTTTACATAAGCACTGCTCATTATCCCCATCGGGAGTAGCAGAAAGAGAATAAAGGTTATTTTGAAACTAAAATGATCATGCAAAGAAACAAGCACTCCTGCTCAAAACTTAATCTGGAGCTGATGGGTCGTCAGAGTTAATAAGTAATAGAACTATAGTACAATATAAATAATACAAGTCCCACCATGCAGTCTGGAAAGCACAAGAATTACAAGAATTTTACATATTCATCCACCTACTCAGGTGGTATTTTCATTTTAGAGTAGCCTGTGAACTCCTTGCATTCTAATAATAAACCCACCATGAGAAAAAATATCAGACTACAATTAAGACAATTATTCATCATGTTACAGATTAAATCTTAAAAAGCAGAAAATACCATTCAATTATAAATAAGGAAATAGGAAAATAAAAATCAGCTATTTGACATACTACAACTTTATGAAACATTATAATGTAAGTTTCACTTTTAAGAAAGGGAGGTAATGAAAAAATAATAAACTTCAAGTACAGTATTTCTGATGTACTCACACTGCTCTACACAGAGTAAAAATAAAAGGGACATAGTAATACAGGGAAGAGAAACTAGTAGACCCAACACACCCTCTACCTAAGCTGTGTTTTAAAGTCCAGTGACAGAAATATGCTGCCAAGTCCAACAACTTAAACACTATGTGATTTGTAAAAAAAAGAATTATTTTTATCTTATTTATTGTGAGAGAGAGAGTGAAAAGGTGAAAACCAGAAGCTTTAAAATATGTATATATATAAAAAAACTATGCCTGCAAGTAATAATTTTAATCCACATCTCTAAGTACTGTGAAACTTGTATTAAAATAGTTAACAATGGCAATCCCACTAGGTGGAAAAATGATCCCTAGGGAGAAAGAGGAAAAACAAAGAACTGATGGCCAGAAAACCGACTGTAGTCCCTTGGAGGAGGGGAATAAATCCTGTATATTGCCTGTGCCCCTTATGGTATACATTTCCCTCCATTTGGTAAACACACCGACCCTGGGACAGTGATGAGATGTCATGACTTTCCTCACCAGTTAAAAGGAAAATGCCAACAGAGAGGCTGGTGGCAGTGAAAAACATCCACCCCTTCCCCACTGGGTTGAGCAATTTCCTAATAAAAAGCTTTTCCTTCAACCCCAGAATCACAGATATATCATTGAAACCCATCTTGGATATAGCTGTAAATAATCAAATGCCACTGGGTATAACTCATTTATTGACCATGTGGGACTGCCACCGGGGCTCTTTCTAAATAATGAATAAAGAGCAGCAGAGTCCCCTGTTGCCAAATGGATGAGCAATAATCAGGGGAAAAGTGTGCACATCAAGTGTAGGAGTACAGCAGTAGAGCTGAGTTTATCTTTAGTGCAATATCTGGATATAATATCCAGATAATACTGGATCCTGGCTATATGCAGGAACAAAAAAAAAAAAGCAAGCTGACAATCCTTCCGTTTGAGTTTTGTGACCTTTCCCACATGATACATACACAATGACACTTTGGCTCTGAATGGAGCTAATCCTGCAAAATCTGTTCTTCATATATTGGAGTCCCCCAAGGAAACCCTTCTCTGCCTGACAGCATTTCTTTCCGGGGGAGAACAACAAACGGCAGCTGTTGCAAAGGGCAGAGCCCTTTATTCTCTCCCTTGTTTCTCAGAAGACATCAGGCTTTCTTTATGTGCCAAAACAAACAGTGGAAAACAGTAGGGAGAAAGGCTGGACCACATGAAACCCATTGCTATTTGTCCTTACTCCTGCCAACAGAGCACAGGAGGGAAGACATAGGAACAGATTTGGGATAAACAGAGGGATATATCCCCTTGGATTTCCTGTTTTTTTTTTGTTTTTTTTTTGACCGCTCTTGAGATTGGATGAAAAAGCTGCCTGAAAGGAAGAAGAGGGGTCTGGGCTGGAGGACAGCTGTCAGTGTGACTCGGTAGCCCAGAGCCCTGCAGCTCGGCCATCCCCACAGGCCCCGCTGCAGCCGGACCGGGATGGCCACCTGCTCCACCACAACCACCTTCTTCCCCTGCACCTCTGGTGGGGGTGGATGGATGGCAGGTTACCCCAACACAGGGCTACCCACATGAAGCCAGGCTCTTTGCCTAGAAATAAATGATGCCAATCTCGTATGAAGTGCGCATGAAATAGGAGGCATTAAAGAGAGATTGAAGGGGAGCTGCTTCTTCCCTTTCCCTGCCCTGTATATAAAGGGATCAGGTGCTTGAGAAAATATAGAAGGAAAACTCAGAAAATCCAGCTTTGTTTTGCCAGAAAGCTGTAATTTGGGGTCAGTTAAGTCAGAACAGGGAAAATGAAGCTAAGGCTCTCAGAGCCTTAGGGAGGAGGGAAGGAAGGGAAAGTGGAAATGATGAAAGCACTGCCTTCACTTTCAAGCTGTTAATGATATCCAGCTGTTTTTCACCACTGAGAATATTACTTTCTTCCCTCTGAAAGTTAAAGTAATGCATTCTATTAAACAGGAAAGAGAGTTTGAAGTGACTAATAGCCACTCTTGTGCAGAGAGGTTTTGGCATGGTATTTTTATTCTTCTCCTTCCTGCTCCATCAGTAAAACAGCAGAGAAAGCCATGCTGAGTAGCATTACACAATTAATGCAATTGATGCACTGGCGTTTTCCATTAAAGTCCTTTTGCCAAGATTTAATTATAAAATATGATGGACTCCTTTTACCTACTGAAATAAATTTTAATTAAAACTTTTGTAGTGCTTTAAATCAACTTCCTTTACACAATTTACTTGATAAATTTGATAAATACATGCAATTACTGTACTCTACATTTTTAAATTGGTTTTATTTTTGTCAAGAATCCCCTAGCGGGTTTGTAAATGTCACCTGGGTAAAGCTGACATGATGTGAATGGCTGAGTGGGAGCTGCCCTTGGCTGCCATCCTGGTTAAGGACTTGGTCTTTGATCAAACAACATCTTGCCACTTGAGAGTGATGGCCCTGAGTGAAAACATCCCAGAGTCCTGGTGTGACCCTGGGTGAAATGAATAGTCCTATTGCAAGCATAGTACCTAGTTGTATTTGAAGGTGCAGAATTAGTCCTCAAAGTCCCCAAATTCCCCCAAGAAGAATCACTTCATGCTGCATGTTGGGCACGAGTTCAGGGTAAGCTGCTGGTCCCCCTGCTGTGATGCCCAGACATGAAGGGGTGGAGAAGGCAGCCCTGGTGAGTGAGGAAGTGATGGAGGTCAGGTCAGAGCCTGCCTGCTGGCTGCTTCCCACAGCATCCACCTCCTCCTGCCGATCTCCACAAGTGTGGCTTCATCTCATCTGCTTGGCTTTTAGGGGAAGAAAGGAGAACACCACACTGTTAGACATAAAGAATAACTGAGGTGAGAATCTTTTTACTGCCTTACAGCTGGAGGGAGTTATGGAGCTGGTGTATGTGGCTTGTCATGCTACTACATGGCATGGAAGTAAGACTTTGCCCCCCCAGGGCTGTTTCTGTGCTCCCAGGGGACTTCCAGACACCTAATAGGTCAAAGAAGTAGAAGAAGTGTATGTTTGTTGAAAATAAACATAATAAATAACATAATAAACATCTGTGCAAATGGCCCTTGAGTACAAAACATGCTTTGCTTAAATAATGAGTCCCATGCATAGGGCCAGCAATGTCTAGTTACTCGGCTGATCAAGTAGGAGCTCTATTTTTATAGTTAGGACCACATTTCCTTAACATCTGCTCTGGTAGGAAAATGACAGTTGTGACAAATCTGATTTCTCATTCTTTGGAAAATTTCCACCATATGGAATTCTAGCAAAGTTCAACCTAAGGAATAAAGCGGGCTGGAGGAATCAATCAATCTTACCTGTGCACATAACTAAATGAAGTGATACCATCACCTGAAGGCTTTTTTTTTTTTTTTTTTTATTATTTTTTTTTATTAAAATCTTAATATTAATTTATTCCTCATATTATTTAAAATTAGT
>JAOTQQ010000001.1:121109347-121157186 GCA_026546715.1 Gallinago undulata
GGACCCGATGTGGGGCAGGCACCGTCTGGGGGTCTAGAACCCCCTCCCCCTGCCGTGGGGCTGGTCCCAGCGTGGGGATTAAAATCTTACTATTAATTTCTTTCTCATATTCTTTAACATTAGTTTGTCTTCACTGAAGAAAGATTACTTTCAAATAGACTATATTTATTCTGCTTTGTTTAAATTAGAAACACGATGTGACTTGGCCTGAAAAACAAGCTATTAAAATTGCTCTGATAACAGTCTAGTTTAGTTCGAGCCCAAGATGCCAAGGTTATGTCTGGAAAAGCATTTCTTAATGGAGACAAGAAGACAGCAGTAAAGTAATTTTGCTGTAGTAATGCAGAGATTTTAGATCAGTCCCCACATAAAATGCCAATGAGACCAGTAAAAGTACAGCATTGCTGCTATGTCTAATGTATGTGGATACTAAGATCTCAATCAAACAAAATATCCTTTTATATATATATATATATATCCTTATACCCAGGGGTAGCACACCTTGGCAGTGAAAGGGTTACGCCGGTGACTTCAGTCCTGAAGTTGGGATGGAGAGGGAGTGTTTGAATTTATGTAAATGCAAGTATTCAGTGCATCCAATACTTTTTCCTCTCCTGAATGCTGCTTTCCAGAAGCAGTAGTCTGTTGCCTGGCATCTAGACACATGATTACATGTGCCCTAAGACTGGCAGACATTATATCACAGGAGAAGGAGGGTGAGGGAATAGACAGAGAAACCTGGTTTCTTGTTCCTGTTCTGAAACAGGAATGCTTTTGTTGACATGGAGTCCAGACTCAAAGCTACGGAGTAGGTAAGCAGACTCAAAATAATAAGCCAACAGCTGGTACAGCCTTCTGAATGGATATAAAATGTTTCAGGTTTTTTTCAGGGCCAGAAAAGAGAGAGGGAGATACGTACAGCACCACACACGGCACGGGGAATAAGCAGAACAAGAGATCTGTGTGCGGTCACAGGGCCATGGTAGCATTGAAATTGCAGAGATGTGGTGGGATAGTTCATATGACTGGAATGCTGTCACAGATGGCTATGTACTTTTTAAGAAAGACATCCCTGGAAAGCTGATGGAGCAGCTCATTCTGGATGTCATCTCTATGCATGTAGAGTAAATGGTTATTGGGAGTGGTCAACATAGATTAAGCAAGGGGAAATCACGCTTGACCAATCTGATAGCCTTCTATGGTGGCATGACTGTCTGGGTAGATGAGGGGAGAGCAGTGGCCATTGCCTACTTCGATTTTGGCAATGCTTTTGACACTGTGTCTCATAACATCCCCATAGGTAAGCTTGGGAAGTGTTGGTTAGATGATTGGACAGTGAGGTGGGTTGAGAACTCACTGAATGGCAGAGCTCAGAGGGTTGTGATCAGCGGTGCAGAATCCAGTTGGAGGCCTCTAAATAGTGGTGTTCCCCAGGGGTCAGTACTGGGTCCAGTCTTGTTCAACATATTCATCCAGAACCTTGATGAGTGGACAGAGAGTACCCTCAGCAAGTTTGCTGATGACACAAAACTGAGAGGAGTGGCTGACACACCAGAAGGTTGTGCGTCCATACAGCGAGACGTGGACAGGCTGGAGAGAGGGACCTGATCAAAGAAGGTAAGTGTAGGGTGCTGCACCTAGGAAGAAATAACACCATGCACCAGTATAGTTTGGGGACTGACCTGCTGGAAAACAGCTTTGCAGAGAGAGGCCTTGGAATCCTGGTAGACAACAAGTTGAGCATGAGCCAGCAATATGCCCTTGTGGCCAAGAAGACCAGTGGTATTCTGGGATGCATTAAAAAAAGTGTGGCCAGGAGGTCAGGGAAAGTTATCCTCCCCTTCTACTCTGCCTTGATGAGGCTGCATCTGGAGCACTGTGTCCAATTCTGGGCTTCCCAGGTCAAGAAAGACAAGGAACTATCGAAGAGAGTCCAGCAGAGGACTACAAAGATGATCAGCAGACAGGAGCATCTCTCTTATGAGGAAAGGTTGAGAGATCTGGGTCTTTTTAGCCTGGAGAAGAGAAGACTGAAGAGGGATCTCATCAATGCTTATAAATATGTAAAGAGTGGGTTTCAAGAGGATGAGGCCTTTTCAGTGGTGCCCAGTGACAGGACAAGGGGAAAAGGGGACAAATTGGAACACAGGAAGTTCCATCTCAACATGAAGAAAAACTTCTTTACTTTGTGGGTAACAAAGCACTGGCAGAAGCTGCCCAGAGAGGCTGTGGGTTCTCTTTCTCTGGAGATATTCAAAGCCTGCCCAGATGTGCTCCTGTCCAACCTGCTCTGGGTGAACCTGCTTTGGCAGGGAGGTGGACTAGAGGGTCTCTGAAGGTCCCTTTCAACCCCTACCATTCTGTGATTCTGTATCTTGGACGTGTCTGTGGAAAGGTTGTAGTTCAGTGTAATTTCAAGCATCACAATAATGAGAATGCATGTCTTATGCACTACAAAATCTCTAATTTCAAAATAAAATTATAAAAAAGGAGACACGGATCCTACTTACATCTGTTTTCTTCACTATGGAACATCAGTTAATTTCAAAGTCTAGGCAAGATTAAATATCCATAGAGAGAAGCAAATTACCCAATTACACTTTATGGCTACTTTGTGGATATGGGCTATTAGGTCCATGTGTAACTTTGGTACTGGAACTTCATGACTTCTTGGGTGAAAATATATAACATTAGCAGTCTAAAGAGGAACTTCTGTAAACAAGACTTACTACACCTCTTGGTTTTTATTGTATTATGAAAGACCTCACTGTGTTTCCTCATATGTGTTTAGCACTACACGTTCACTGCAAACTAGTTGGGCAGTACTGATTTACAGAGTGTAAATGAACCACTCATATGCTGATGTTATCTTTGTTTCTATTGTAAGGTAGTCCAGCTGTGACTCATGATTTTGCATAAATATTTAAATTACAGTTTCAACATTTTCATTTTGAGCATACTGTGCCAAATGCTGCTGTGATAGCTTCAATAGATGCTGCTTTCAAAAGCAAGTGGGAATAACTGTTGGGTTTTGTTTTTTTTTTAAATGAAGCTATAACAGTGTCTTCCAACCATTTCAGATGTTCAAGGATATTCTGTAAACCAGTATCATCCTACTGTTATGACCTTCAACCCCCCTGTTGCTTGTTATATTTATCTACTATTGTGTTACGCTGGGTTCTGTACTGCTAAAATTCTGGTATGTTTTTTTTTTTCTACCTTTCCTAAGTGTTTACCTCACGCATTGAATATTAAAACTGTACCTGCGTGTTCCAATAGACAACGTGCCTCATTTGCGCATCAATTGGGACTGGGGATTTCACATACTCATGAATAAACAAATAACCTATTTTGAGATTAGCAAATAAAATCTTTCACCACTATTTTAATATGCTTAATTTAATTAATTAAATTAATATGAATTTCACTTATTACTTACCATTACTTAACGCCTAGAAGTTTGAGAAACCTTGCATTGTACGAGCTTGTTTGTTGGTGTAATAACAGCAGTCAAACGGGAAGACTGGTACCAATCAAAGAAACCGGGGCAGCATCTGAAAACTATTGCTGGGTATGACAGCCCTTTATAACTCTTGAGTTGGAAGTTCATCCATGAGCTGAAACACAAACCAAGGTAAGGTACCATTTGTTTACTTTAGGGCTTACATATTAGAGGGTCATTGAATAGAGGCATTGTCTCCCATGTGAAGTGTTTTGCACCTTGTTGAAGACTAACTAGAGTCCAAATAAGAATAGCTTGCGTTGATAATATGAATCTATTTCCTAGGGGAAAGTGTCTTAAAGGGACTTAATAATATGCGTACATTTAACTGATCATTACATAGGAAACAATATTAAAGTTATCATCTCGTGTTTTCCTTCATGATGAAGACAAGGTTCTTGCACGTTCCGTGTAGGTCACGCCCCCCCACCCCTTTTCCCCTTCTTCCTTAAAACAAGAGCAAAAAACTTGGAGAATATCTGATGCCTCTGGAACTTGTAATGTGAGAGCTCTAGAAGCTACTCTTGTTAAAGAAGTTTCTTCTGCTGAAAAGTCAATTGTCCCTGAAAAAGCATGGTTGACAAGTGGCACTAGCACATTCAATTCCAGAAAACATTCTCCACAGAAGACTTGGAGTTAGATTTTAGTTATAAGCAGATAGAGAGTGCAGCAATTTATGTAGATTTTCAGGTAAAAGTTGAAGAATATTTGTGGAAGAAGGTGATGTTGATACTAAAACATCATGCGGGGTGGGCATTAATATTTGTGTTATGCATCCTCTCAGGTGCAAACTGACTCTGGACTAGTAATACAGAAGGGATTTCTGTGCTCATGAACAACAATGAATCTTGAATCCTTCTGTATCAGCCAGTAAGCTCTCGGGCAGGTTTCCAGTAACCTGCTCACCTGCAAGACAGACACAGGCAAGGGAGATGGGGAGCACTGATGCAGTTAGAAAACTCAGCAAAAAAAACCCCAATAGCTGAACTGATTCACTCAAAAATCCTGGCGCCTTTTTATGAAGTAGCACAGGAAATGTGGGCGCTGTTGAGCTGTTTGGCAACCCATCCTGTTGCCAAAACAAATAGGAGACAACTCCAGTGGCTTTAGAGATGGGAGGGAAAACACTTGTTCCAGACAGTGACAACTGATCCCCAAAGCTCTCCTGTCTGCAAGCTCTTTGCCTCGTTGCACAAGACCCAGCAAGGGTGTTGGGTGATGGGGAAGCCAGACCTGCTGGCTCTTCAGTTCCCAGAGTGCTCCGTCCCTGCAGAACTGAACGTAATGATGCGGGAGATCCTTCCAACTGGATTGAGTGTACTTTCAAGGGCAGTCAGAGGTGGAACCCTCACAACAGCAGCCCATGGATTTAAAGAAAAAAATACTACAGACAAAAAGAAGCGACTCCCAGAACAATGTCTTCCATCACAAAAAAAAATTAACAAAACCATATATTTAGGTTTTGCTGACTACAATTTAACTGTGGTCTCTTTGGAAGCACGTTATCCCATGCTTGCCTTTTGGGCTACTTTGAAGCACCTGATGATATAATTCCCTGTGAAAAGTGAGGTAGTAGACTGAAGTAATCACGAACCTGAAAAACAGTTCTTCTGTTTAAACCCCCACTGGAAATTGCTTAAAAGATTATCTCTCAAAACTAAAACAAGGGAGATAATAAGCCCAAACAATAGGGCTGACTCTTGCAAAACAAGTGCATACATGGGATAACACAGTAATAACTCCAGCTGAATAAAGTTGAAATGCAACAGTTGGTGAAAACTGACTCATATAAAGTGAACTGGTTTTGTCCAAATAAACCAGCATTTCCTTTCCCCTGGCCTTTATTCTTAGGTGGCTCAAGCCTTCAGCCTGTGCTGGAGACAAGCTGTGACTGACCTAATCACAGACTCACACACTGGCAGAGGCAGGAGGGCACCTCTGATCATCTGGTCCAACACCCTGTTCAGAGCAGGGTCAGTGAGAGCAGGGCTATGTCCCATTCGGTTTTGAGCATTTTGAAGGCAGGGACTCCACAACCTCTCTGAGCAACCTTCTCCCATGTGTGTGACCACCCTTGAGGTAAAAAAAAATATTTTCTTTGGTTTGAATGGATTTTCCTGTTTCAGTTTGTGCTCATTGCCTCTCATCCTGTCACGGGGCACCACTGAGAAGGGTCTGGCTCCATCACCTTTACGCCCTGCATCAGGTGTTTATACCTGAGCTGTCTCCAAGCTGAGCAGTCCCAGATCTCACAGATTCTCCCATATGACAGATGTTCCAATCCTTTAACCATCTTTGTAGCCTATCACAGGGCTCACTCTGGTGTGTCCGTGTCTCTCTCACACTGGACCCAGCAAACCAGATGTGTCTCACCAGGGCTGATTATAGATCACCTCCCTCGATCTGCTGGTGTTGCTCTGCTTGATGCATCCCAGGCTGCTGTTGGACTTCTTTCTTGCTATTGCTGCCTCATGATCAACTTGGTGCCCACCAGGATGTTCCTTGCAATGCTATTTCCCAGTGGGTTGGCCCCCAGCATGTCCTGGTGCATGGGGTTGTTCCTCCCCAGATCCAAGACTTGGCACTTCCCCTTCTTGAACTTCAGGAGGTTCCTGTCATCCCATTTCTCCAGCCTGTCGATGTCCCTTTGGACAGCATAGGAAAATCAGCAGCAATGCTCTTCTGCCATTTCCGGGCTTTAAAGGACTGCTACTCATTTGCCTGCCCTTATCTCCAGGACTGATGACTGCTACTTACATAAATGGCAGTCAATTATAACAATTAAAAAACCACCCCATACCGGGCTTATGCTACAGCTCTTAATGGGACAGCATTCCAATAGCTACAGATCTTGGATTCTTTAGACGAACAGATTATGGCTTGGATGCTGATACGGATATTAAGAAGCTTCTTTGTGTAACGTTCCAATAATAGACCAGACATAATAGACTGAACAATTCCTTATACATACAATTTTTTGGTACTAATTACCTTAATGAAGTTCCCATCTCATAATATTCCAGCTTGATGAATCATGAAATTTGAGTATGCTCCTGTGCAGCGTCGCTAAGGGCAAGGCTGTCATTTTGATGTGTGAAAGGAAGACTTCAAAGTCTCACGAGCAGAGGGGTAAGTCTGATATTGAGTTACAACATGTTACCTAAGGTTTCTGTGCTGCTATGATATTTAAATGTCTTTTTTTTTCAGGGGAGGGTGGAGAGTAGGGGTGTTTCTGACTCACACAACTGATTTCGATATAGGAGACTAAAGGTTTTGTAGAGCCTATGGATGAAGGCTACATCCTTGCTATAGTTATGCAGCTCTAGATGTGTACAATACAACTGGGAGCCACATGAGACAGAGAGGTGGCTGGCAGGCACACTGCACGCAGGTACCCTCCTCATAGACACATGTCCACGCTGCTTCTTTCTAAAAACAGAAACACCTTACGCTCCTGACTAGTGCCTCCCCAGCCATGTTTTCTGTTCCGTGAACATTTCTTCCAACTCGTAATGGCTTTTAAATCTGTAGCAATTACCAGACCATGGCATAAGAGAAAAAACTATTCAACTCCAAGTAACATTGGTCGAGACCTTCAGATCAAACCTATATTGCAACCGAGTTCCTTTTCATCATTTTACTTCTGTTTTCCTGCTTTCTCCTGAATACAGAGGAACTTAAGGAAATGTAATTTCTAATCCAGTCCTTGAAACTGAATGTGTCACTGAAAAGCAGCACACGATGATCTGAAAGGTCCCTTCCAACCTAGACAATTCGATGATTCCATGTGCTTGAGCCGTATACATAAGCAAGTTAAAGCCTGTGTCTGTGACACTTAAAGAGGGCTCTCTGTTGTTTAATATGCATCAGTGCACGCTACTGCTTCATGTAAAATAAAAAATCAATGAAAATGTGTCTGAAAGATAATGTGTAAGAATAAACTGATTGCTTACATCAATTTATTTATGGTATTTTAATACCAAGTTAATGCATTTCTTAAGTAAGAATTTATAAATCTGGTAATTTATAGAAAAAATAAATCACAGCTTCACAAAAAGCCAACTTTCAACAGTTTGTCCCCTCCCCCCCAACACACAGTTTACAATATATTTCAACTATGTTGGTAGAAAGTTAACAGTGATGTGAAATTCTTAAAAAATATTTGCAACAGCAATTGAAAATAAAATAATGATTTTTTACTCAGTGAAAAAGTAATAGGAACTGTGTTTCCCAGTAAAAGATAAGTCAGAAAAGCAGCAAAAAATCCCCCTCCTACTTCCTATGTGCTACCTTTCTCCCCGCCGCAAACCTCACTGGCAAAGGCAACACTTCGACATTAATCGTTCCCAAGTTCAGTGCTTCAGTGATTTTGGCAAGAAGTCGTACTCAGAAGTCCAGTGTTGGAGGTGTGTGCTGCCCTTGCCCTGTGTGCTCCAAAGACTGCTGGTACTCCTCTTCCTTGGGGTAAGGTGGGATCAGCAACAGCTCCCAGTAAAGGTAAGGAGTATAAAGATTGTTCTATGGGTTGGTGTTCATTATTCACTCTTTCTTCACCTCTCCAGTACAAACTGGGAAAACCCAGAAATTTTTGTTGTCATACCTCACATTTGATTATTTATAGGAGACTTGGGATTTGATTGATAATGTAGTATTTTCACCTGTGCACAAAAATCCCTTCTGTTGAATTTATACATGAAACCACAGGATGAAAAATGTTCCTTCTCTAACTTCTTAACTAAAAGTCACATTTTCAAAGGTCATTGCACTTGACAATAAAAAGGCAATTAATACACATTTGATATTAAATACATTGTACAGACCTGAACTTCTGTGCAATCCATTGCTTTAGACACACACATATTTAACATCTTTTTAAAAACTAAGCCTGTAATCATGGTTTAATGAAGAAAACAACCAAACTTTGCTAAAGACTACTTTTTTTAAAGACAAAAACCTTTAAGAACAAATGCACACAAAAAACAGCTCCCTTTAACTCCTAGTGCATTTAAACACATTTTTGAAATTCTCCTTGTTGTTCCCACATTTAACCTTGCTATATCATTCTATACCGATCTAGTGACACTATACAAGCACATGTTTTCCCTGACCCAACCAATAAGGCTGGCATTTGTCACACCGTTGGTACAAAACGGAAAGCTGAAGATAAGATTATTGTCTCACTCCTTTACCTGTGGAGGACAAAAAGTTTCAAAGTGGACGAAACTCAGTTGTCATGCAAGTTGCCTGTAAATTCCAGTGGCCCGTTTCAGATGCCAAATGCTTACTCTTCCAAGCCAGGGTTTTGGGTTGTCCCAGCATATTTTGTGACAACTTGCTGTTTAAAACTATGGACATGGAAACTGAAAGGGAGATTTTGGTCCCTGAGATATACTAAATGACATCAAGAACTAAAGCACTGATATTTAGTTAGGAGTGGACCCTCTTTAAGGAAAACTAAGGTAGCTTCAACTTTCAAAACTTTAACAAATATCCTTAAGCAGGATGACAGAATATATGCAGTATTGGTCAAGAAAAGTGCATTGTACAGAGTAGTTTTAAGAGTTATCAGTTGCTGAGGACCAAGAAGCTGTCCTGTCAATAGCTCACTGTATCAAGTTTGTCTTTCCAAACTAATAGAAAAGCACAATAACATGAAACTTGGCCTTAGCCAAAACATCTATCACCTACTCCTCTCTCACACGACTTAGTGTCTTAAATACTTACAATGGGTAAACTGGCTACATACGCTAGAAGCCAAACCAAACAATTTAACTTTGCAATTGATCATGTCAGCAGTGCTCTGTGGACCATATCAGCAATCTCTTCATTGCCAAACCGGTGGCAATGTGTGCCACTAATAATAGATTTTGAGCTAGTGTTTAAAAGGTTTGTACCATTGTTTCAGACCAGTGGCCACTACAGTAAAACATCTTTGGCAACCATAGACATATGAAAGGCAATTCACAGCAGCTGGAAGAATTGTAAGATGTTTACAAAGTTCTATAGTGCATTATTAACTCTCTGCAGTGTGTTGTATAAAGTACCAAAACCCTGAAAAGGGTAGCTAAACATCTGACATCATTACCTCAGAAACTGAAGGGTTTTGTCATACCAACTTTCTCAAACAAAGCTAGGCCTTGTGAAATTTAAAAGGGTGATGTGAGATGGTCCATGCAAGGGCCTTTAGTGCAGTTGGAGTTGATGGGGAAGGGGACAGAGTAATGAAGGGCTGAAGACTTGGGGACTGGCAACAGACAGCTTCAAGAATGGATTTAGTCACACAAGTAGTCTAATCACATTGGTGGTGGAACCTCTTCAGACAACAAAACAAAATGAAACAAAAAAATCAGCTGCATCCAGAGAGTTCACTAAGTAGTTTCATTTGTCAGCACCTTAAACAAGAAAAAATGTGCATTAGTAACGAAGAATTTACTCTAAAACATTCATAATACTGTATTACACAACTGAGCTATAAGAGAAATTCAGTATAACCATCTTTTGTTTTCAATTAATACAGATATGAATTAGATGTATCTTGTGACACCAGATAAGCCAGCACTTAAGTGTGTGGGTCAAGTGAAGAGACCACACTGTTAAAATGGGTAAATTTTTAACAAGTAGAGGAATTGAAGGAACATACTCTAAGCTTATTTTTTTTCTGAATATGAGCTCAGCTTTCAGAAATTTGGGAAATAGTATTGCAATTACCTTGCAGAACTGCATAGTGATCCCTGCAATTTGGCAGTAGCTATCACAACACAAGAAATTAAAAAGGAAAAACAGAATCTTACCCCCCCCTCCAAAGGGTATTTAAGGAGGAAAAAATATAGTAATACTATCAGCACTGACAGCTTACTCTGTGAAAATAAAGTCAAAGCATGCAAAGGCATTTCTTTAAATTTGAGACTAATAAAATACTGTATTACTTTCAGTTGACTTCCATCCCCCAAAAAGTACAACTACCGAATATGTTGAAATCTCTCAGATGTCCATTTCCAGAACTAGTGTGAAAAACATAACAGAATCTTAGCATAAGGATTCCAGACGTTGTACACAACTTGCTTTGGCAGTGAAATAATAACAAAATATTGTCCCTTTCTCCCTTGGGAGAGAAGAAGAATGAAGATCATAAAATAAGGTACAAGTAATTGACCTGACTTTGACAAAATTATGAAATTATGACATGAAATACACTAGTGTTGCTCATATTCAGTCATCAGGTGCTGCATGAAAAGGCAATTAGTTTAGCAGTTCTGTAAACGGGTTTTTGCCACGTTAGTGTTCTCTATTCTGCCGCAGCGGATTTTTCCTTCACATTTCAGCAGTTGTAAAACCATGGCCCTGCCCTACAGAGACACGTTCAACAACAGCACTGTTGTCATGCCAAGACTTACTGCTGTTTCAGCACATGAAGGATGAATTCAATCCTCAGTAGATTCAATCCTCAAACCTACTATACTGATGACTGCGTTGGAGTTCCAGTGTTTCATTAAAAGATAAAATGTAACAAATTAATTAATGGAGTTCCTGTACTGAAGTAGAAGGAAAGTCTGGTCAGCTAGTTCCTCCTTTTAAAAGCAAAAAAGTAAGGGGGAAGCAGCCCTGCTCCAATCAGCAACGTAAATTCTGTATATCATGTTCTATCCTAACACACAGCTGAGCAAAACGGCAACCTGTACATATCATCACTGATGCTATTCCTCTTTAGACATCATCATTTTTAAAACAAATAAAAGCTGGAAATTTCTTGCAATTTCTCCTGTCCCCAAGCATACCATGTAAATAATATACCAACACCCTGGTATATAAAGTAACTATATTGGTGTGTATATATATATATATATAGTTACAGTTACTATATCAATAGTTACTCTTATCTGAAAACAAGTGCAAAAATGGGTTCTGAAGCCAAACTGAATTGAGATGAATATCATTTCCACTTGTGGGTCAGAAAAGCACTGACAAGCTTAGGGAAGGGAGAAAAAATAATTTTTTTAATGAGTTCCAGCACTGCAAGTTTAGATATTTATATGCAGGTTACTGATTAGTTATTTTTAAAAAGCAATACATCCAGAATTTAAGTTGCTTATCTACCCATTTAACATTGATCTTCATTATTTCAGGTATCACCCATGTGGTGAAGAACCTGACTTGGAATTAATGTTCAAGTTGCTTAGTTCAGCTTGTTAAAAATTTACCCACTTATTCACAGCTGGTTTTATTTTATACTTCATAATCAAAATTATTCTCATTCACAGATACATTACAGAGTTAGTAAATTGACATTCAATCCATTTGCTCAGCTTGATTTTTGCCTAGCATTTGTTTAGTTTGATTTTCATTCTCCTACAAGCTCAGTCTCTTCCATGCAAGGAAAATTAGAGTTGAATAGTTAATGCAGGATGAATGAGTATAAACAAAATACAAACACATCATCAGAGGAGCATGCTAGAGTCCTCAATTGTCTGTTTAATTAATACCCCCACCCATCCTGCCAAAACCAAAACAAAGAAAGAAAACCGAACAACCAACCCCAAAAAGCTTACTAAGCAGCAATAATGGCTATACTGTAAAATATTTTCTACAGAATGAAATTATGAAACACAACAACAAAGAAAAAATGACATCAGCATCTAAACTTCTATTTCTTACCATAAGAATATCTTAATGAAATGTCTTACTTCTGACATAAATGACTAACACCGTCATCCATATTAAGAACTTTCTTTTAAAATAAAACATATACTAATAGGTTGAAGATGCATCTTCATTGCATATGCACACAGTCCCTTTCCCCAGTTTTGTAGACAGGCCTCTTAGGATCTCTTCTCTTTATAAAAAATTAATCCACTTATCCATCAAGAGCAAAGTACAAAAAGAATATTCTATAGATTTAGTAGATGAAGTTTTCTAACCATATAATAGTTCCAAGGGAACAAGAAAAATGAAAGGAACGCACAAGGCCTTTCAGGAACAAAAGAAATGTCTTTACTTTATTAAACATTTTGAGAAGAATTAAAGGATAAAGGATGGAACCTTACTCTAACTGCAATGCACACTGTAAGGCAGGCAATGCAAAACTCTGCTAGGTTGCTCCAACCCCGATCCCTCTTATAAATGGTGTAGAGTCTGCATAGGTAGACAAAGGGAGCTGAGAGTTCAAGTTTTCACGTGGCTCTCACAACTATGAATTTCATGGCACATGAGGATGAATTCCAGACAGCATTCACTTGGTTCACTTAGGTACCATATGTCTAATTCACACCCTCAAACACTCGTGTGCATGAACAACAAAAAGCATCAGTCATTATTGCTAAAAATAAGCAGATGGAATACAAAAAACCCAACACTTAAAGTAGTGTAGATAGCTTTTAAAGTGATCTAGTTCAAATAATAACTAACCTGAGACGTACTTTGCTCCGATTAACATTATCATGCTACTGATAATAAAAAAACCCAAAGGCAGACTACAGAAGATACTAGTGTCACCTGATGTCATCCAGGGGAGGGTGTTTCCAGTCAAGCAAATCAAAAGAGAAATATATTTATAAATTGCAATATATGTGTTAAAAATCATATGAACAGCAAAAGTAACAAATGTAGTGACATTTGCAGAAAAACTAAAAAAGATTATGCATAACCCCCACATAATTCAAAACAGGCTCTCAATATAAGAGTTCAAATCGGAATTCCACTGTTAGCACTATTATCTAGGTTGAGCCCATTTCTAGTATTCTTCAATCTTAAATACTCCTAGCAGGCAGAAGACAAGGTTTCAAAGAAATAACTAATAAAAATAACGCCCCACGCCCCCCCCCCCCCCCAGTGTTAAACCAGATAATCACTGAGGGTAAGTTTTGATAAACGTATCCCTTTTCTCATGAGCTGAAGAACAAGATCTAGTTTTACTTTCTGCAAGGCAGAATTTTCTATCCTTCAAAAGGAAACACAGGCCTTAAGTAAGATATATTCCAAGCATTTGGGATTTTAGGATACATAACAAAGACTCTAGAGGTAAGGCTACTAAATCATAATGGACAATACTGACTGACTCTTGTTACTCATGCTATGTTACTTATATCTCTTCCAAATTGCCTTGTCAGAATTGTTTGTATAACCATGGCGTGAAATAAATCATGTAAACCAAGATAGAGGTGGGTAAAATGAAAATTTTAGCTGCAGCTTTCAAGAATAAAGTAAAAGACTTCATGTAGCTTGAGGGCTGCAACTGTGGATTGTGGGGAAGTTGACATTTTGAGGATTCTTTGCTTAATACTTTTAATTTTAATAGTTCTTCCAACAAATAAGAAATGAAATGAAGATAAAGCCCATTAATAAAGTCTTGTAGGATGATTCAAGACTAAAAACTTATCTTGAAATAGTGCTGAAATATAAATTCAAATTATAGATCATAGAAGACTGCAGGTTTCATTTAATTCAAACCTGACAGATGAAAAAGTCCTCTACTTCAAAAGAAAGATCTTGTTCAGCCCCTCAAAAGTGTTTGTGTATTCTCTGTCTGTAAACAATAGGTCTATGCAATAATTCACTTTATGATAACTTCTTGCTCTTAGCCCTTGTGGGTCAGATTTTGATGTGGGTGTCAATCTCTCCTTCCTATACAGCAAATAATAAAGGTAAGGTATAGCAAGGATGAAACTTTTTTCTCTTTTGCAACATGAGGTCATAGTAGAAGAAAGTTTATGAAATCCCTGAACTGTCTTAGAATCGTGCTTTATCTCTTCTTCCAGGTAAGACTTTTTTCTTTTGTAAACCAATGCTATTCTATAAAACCTGCACTTAGTCTTGATTTCATGTCCTGTTTTCAGAGCCCTACAAGATACTGCTTGTGCTCTTCTTCCAAGAGAAAGACCTATATATCTGCATTCCTGTTTCGTTTTGACAGTGGCTTTAAGTAGTAATTTTTAAATCATTGGAGAGATGGTATGAACAGAAAAGGTCACCAAACTCAAGATTAACTACCTAGGCTAACTGGTTAATTAATAATATTTGATCTGCATTAATTTCTGGTTTACCGTTTGAAGGAGCTTCAGATGTCTCCCAGCCCATAGATTTCATCACAGCTTTCTTCCATCTAGCATAGCGAAATTCACTTTCTGAAATTGAGAAATCAGCAAACAGAAAGGCCTCTCAATGCATGTGAATACAAGTATTCAAGAAGCAAAGACTACAATATCAACTTTCCACTCTTTTGCACAATAAGGTTTGTCCGCACAGAACAAGTACTATAAAATGCTGTTTTGAGTGCACAAAAACCCCCCTACCAACTCCAAAACAAAACAACTCAACTCAAAACTCCACAGTTATGCACAGGAAGGAGAAATAAACCTTAAAAAATTTTTTCTGCATGTTCACCAATAAGAAGATTTACAAGTAGGACAAAATTAATCAATTTTTATTCATGTAGGAGCCCTTCAGTGCTGAAAACACTGTCCTGAAGTAGGGATTATGTCAGTAATTTTTATCAAAATAGTAAGACAAATTGCTGTACAAAAATTAAGAAATAATTGAAAAGATAAAAATTCATTTGTTTTCCATGTGGATTATGTCAAGCACATGCTTTCCATCTTCAGAAGCACTTATGAACGGATGAAAAGATAGTTAGCTAAAAAACAATAATTAATGTAGGCTTTTTAAAACCAAAATAAAAGTTTCCCCAAAACAGTCAGTCTGTCCTTTCTGCTTTTGTGAAAACTCACCAAGCCACAGGACCTTTAGGAAACATCTTTCTCAAGATTTCTTTGATTTTACTAGCTATAAATTGAAAGCTTCTAACTGCAATGACCAGTGCCAAGCTTCTTTCAAAAAGAAGAAAGAAAAAAAAAACCCAACACATCCTCCTGTGGATTTATGTTGTTTTAACCGTTTTGCAATCTTACTAGTCAATAAATGGACAAAACAGCAAGTGAAACACTTTTTTTTAAACCAAACACTACAAAGCTGGTCTTCAATGTTTGTGAGGATATTTACATATAGCTGGTTTTATATCATCATGTTAACACTGTGAGGAAGAAAAAAGCTGATCCGTTGGACATAAAATATTAAGTTTGCAAATTCTTAGATATTAAGAAAGGGTTTTACCCTCTGGATTGATCTGTGGTTCAAATCTTTCACATGTCACTGCTGTCAAGTCTCCAGGATTCAGACTCCAAATTCCAACTCCTTCTGCAGCTCCTGCTGCCATAGCAGCTCCTAGAGCTGTTGTTTCAGGCATTGATGGCTTTACTGAAGTAAATCACAGCAAAGGTCATGATGATTTTTAATGAAAATCATTGGTGACATCATAACTAAATATTTACATAAATATCTAGAATGATATATATTTTCTACAAGTGCTATATGCTTCAAGTTTACCAAATGTAAATCTCATTTTATTACCATTCACGTAGTTATGAGGCTAAGTTCACCTGTGAGTTGTCCAAGTCTGAAATATCTCTGAAATATCTACATCATTCAAGACTGAATCATGCAATTGCCATTTTCATGCTATGAGCAGGGCTGCTGACCTCAACCTTGTGTTTACTTAGAGTAGACCTGTTTTTTTTTAAACTTTGTTTTTGTCTTCTCTCCCCCTCCTCAAAGCAGTGATCACTGGCTAAATTATCAGTCTTGTTCCCATGCTGTAGATATGATGTTATTAAAAGCATTTATATTTAGAAAAGAGATCTTAAAAGTGGCTACACACCTTACTAGCTTATTTGCCTTCCACAGACACTATAGAAGACCATCTCACCCCCAAGATGTCAATCATAAATCTGTTCCATTAATTCTATAACTGCCTGCTTCCCTGCTTTAAGCAGTGGATCCTTTAAAATCTGATTTTAATGATCATATCCTTTCATCTGCTGATTATGCATCTGCACTGATAGTATGATCCTTGTGTACTATGTGTTCTTAAAGGCAAGCTATAGTATCTCTCCAGTCAAAAACTTTCCACTGAAGTGTCTCATGTATATGCATAAGAGACAACATGAAGTTTTTCTACATGATTTTCTAGAAGTTGCATGTTGGGTAAGATTATTTGTTATTCAGTTATATACTGCATCCTTAAGGATGCTAACATATAGCTTACAACAGTCAGCAACCTGACTTTTGCATCTGCTAGAGGTGTTAAAACATGTCTTAGGATGGTCCCTTTCCACTGACACTGAAATGCTCCAGGTTTCAAGTGAGGTCTTTGAAGAGCTTTAGCGCACTGGAACACATCCTTCAAAAGCTAAAAATCCATTTTATTATTCTAGGGGCTTCTGTGAAAGAAGCATTACATGATCATTTCTAAAATGGCTGCATTGTTGTTGGTTCAGAATTATGGTATTGTAAACTTTCATTGGCTTTAGAGAGGAACAACCCCATATGGGTTTGTATTTCATGTCATGAATGCTAAGAAAACTGGTTGCAAGATTCCCACTTTTGTTGTGACTTCTATTACCTTCTTCATTGCTACTGCGGGAGGAAACAGAACAAACAATGTGTTTTGTGGGTCTTCTTTTACATTGTAAATGAAATCAAAGGTCTGTGCAGGCAAAGGGAATAGAAAAAAGGGTATCTGCTTTTTGCTGAAAAGCAAAAGCAAAACATGAGCAGTGAAGGTGCAAAGTTCTGATTTATCTCTCAGCAAGATTCTCAGGGCCAACACACTACAGTAGAGAATGAATTTCACCAATTTTAAAATTGTTAGATGTTTAGAAATTGGTATGACAACTTTAAAGTTCAGTACCATCACAGTGCTGTAATATTTAAACACAAGCAATAAGTTAGTGACTTCGGTGAATCTCAAAACTGGATGCAAGATCGAAAAACTTTTTCTGAAAAAAACCCCAACATTATCAAGTAGTAGCAAAAGACCAGCAATGGCAACAAAGCAAGCAATCCAAATTGCCCTCATTAGCCATTGCAAATCAATGTTGTTTTCAGGTTTAAAAAGAAAATAATGCAAAAGAAAAAATTACAAATGTTTGTAATTTCATCTTACCTACTGGAATACAGAGAATGTCTGATTGGAGTTGCATGAGGACTTTGTTGGCAGTCATTCCTCCATCTACTTGTAACTGACTTAGTGGTATCCCACAGTCCTTGTTTATGGCATCTAAAATCTTTAGGAAGAGTAATATATGTTATGATTTAATTGCAGAGAAATCCATAATACCATATAAGTGTAAAATACTGGTAATTCTGCATTTTTTGAAGACCGCTAAGTAGATAATTTCCCCCTTCCCCAATACATCAAGAGGGCAAAACAGAAGTAGTGACAATACAGTTTTGTTTAACACACAGAAAATGCACTCTATTTATTACAGAAATCCTAGTGTAGGAAATGGTTCTCCTCTGATGCTCTACAACTAGCCTATGTGCTGCTTATATGGTCTGAGAAGAATTTTGAAACAAAGCTGATGACAACTACAACATTTATCAAAGCTAACAAAGTGGAGTCCTTTAGCTCCTTACAGTCTGTCTAGATACTTTCTCTAATTTGATGCATTAAAGAACTGAAACGTTAAAACATTTGAACCAGCAATCTAGAAGACACTTCAATAGGAACTGCTGAATGTTGAACCGCTTTGAAAAAGTAGACTCTTAAAATATTTTCATTTAGTTACTGAAAATTGAGATTTTTACATTACATGAGATAGACTGCAAAAAAAATAAAGCAGTCAATTAAATGTCTCATTTACATTTTTTAAGGTTAGTGCCTAATTTTTGTTGACAAAGTTAGAAATTAACTCGTACAGAATGAAAATATTTTTATAATTTTTTGATTTATTTGAATAAAAAAGAAGTGTGTTTTTCTCAGATTTAAATGATAAAGCAATGTATGCCACAAAAAACTCCAACCCATTCTGTGTTGTTCTGTAGTTCACAAAGTATTCAGTTATACAATCCTTACTGGGAAAAGTCAACATTTTTTTTAAAGAAAATAAAATTCTATGTTTGTAAGGCAGTAAAAACTATATAGAGATGAGTTGTCCCATAGACTCTACCCATTCCCAGAAATCAAGTCAGCAAGGTCCCTTATCAGAGAATTTTTAAAGGAACTAAAAGAACTGCCACAGCATAAACAGTGGTTAAGAACTAGAAGGTAAAAGGCCAGTATTCATGGTGGCAGTATCTGTCCATGGGCCTGCACTGTTCAATATGTTAGAAATAACCTGGAAAAGAGGATTCATTGTTTGCTGGGACTACTAAGCACTGCTCCCCATCACTTATTTCCTTCACATGTACCATTTCACATTTGTCTATGCTGATTTCTCTGGCCTTTTTTACCTTTCAGAACTCCAGCAGGGTCTCATAATCTCAGCTTTACACACACACTGTTGGAGGCTCTGGCTTTGTTTACCACTGTGCAAGAGCATGTTGGATCATAATATGTGCGCAGTATAGATAACAAAAATGAAAAGAATTCTGGAAATCAGGAAGGGATGAAGGAACAAAAATTGTGATCATGCTGCTGCTATCTCTATTGTACTGAGATTGGACGAAGAGCAAGATATCCAAGTGTATAAATTTGGTCTAATAACAGTATTGTACAGCTGATAGAACTGAAAAATTACTTTTTATTTCCATAATGCCTTCTGGATGGAAAATCAAGTGTCAACTGTCTTGACAAGGAAGGAGGTTTTTAGATTAGCAGAAACAGAGACTTAGAAGGATTGTATGCCACAATGAAACAAATAAAACTCCAACAAACATGAAATTTGAGTGTTTTACTGAAGGATACAAAAGACTTCCATTTTAACTGAAATTAAAACCGAAGAACTTTGTTTCTGACAAGTCAGAACTAAAAATGTATCTTCAAAAAATGTACATATATTTTATTTGTGTCACTAGGACTTAATCTGTTAATTTAATCTTGTCCAGAAACCTAATCAGGCACTCCTGTCATTGTGAAAAGGCACATTGACTAAACTATGAAGAAGTATTAGATCTCCTCAAACAGTTAACTTCACTCTCAGTCAGTCTGAGAGCTTTATTCCCTTCTCTCTTACTCCCAGCCACATAACCTGTCTCTTGTTCTGACATTTGCTACACTCCTCTGTGAGGCAGCTGAGATCATTAATCCAGCAAAAAAATAGCCCAGCAAAAAGAGGGATAATTTTCTGCTAGAAAGTTCATTGAGCTGTCACATGAGAGGAAATGGATGGGTGGAGGGACAAGGTAAGAGAGGAAAAGACAATTAACTAGACTATCAGTTCAGTTCCCTGCAACTTTACCCTGACTTCTAGGACTAGAATTAGAGATATATGCTACTTCCAAGCTCCTTCACAACTTTCTGAAGACTCAACAGCACAGTTTCAAAAGCAGATATTTGGCCCACAGGACTAATTTTTCAACATTAGCACCAAGTAACAAGAAGAAGAGCATCCAAGTACAATATAAAGCATATGATTAATCTTCATTAAATCTTTTCAATCCTCTCTCTTCCTGAATAGCTGCAGTCCCTGTTATCATACTAATTTACTGTGAATTTAGGAGTCAATCTGCCTTTACCTCTCGTGTTTGAAAGCAGACCGCTTCTAGTGCAGCAAAGGCGATGTGGTTTTTATTTGTAAACTGAGTAAGGCCACAGATAATACTGTTGAAGAGAAAAAAAACAACCAAACAGTCAGGACATACTTATTTACCAAACACACACTATTACTTCAGACCTAGACCTTCTAATTCAAAGCTCATTCAGTTCCATTGTATGAGGACTGCTTTTTAATATTAAAAATCTTGCTTCTCTTTAATCTAAACTCACAAACAGGCTTTCAGTGTCCAATCAATACAATTGCCATAAATAAAAATTTTATTGCCAGTCTGCATGCAAATGGGTGCATATTCAGCCATACATACACAAACACATACAAATTCTAGTCTTCCTTTAAGAAAAGGAAATGCATTATTTAGGCTCATTTTTCTTTAAAAAATAGTACTGCCTATCTTTAAAGTCTTAATAAATTCTCTAGTGCCTTCAGTTCTTAAGGAAAAGCCCCACTGGGTCTGTGCTCTAAATGCTTAAAATTGTTTTCAGATCTATTCTGATCATTAGTTGCTCCTGCACCTTCGGAGAGGTTTTTGGATATGGAAATCATGCTACATCTAATGATGAGCAAGCTGAATTCTGTCTATGTACTGTGAGTTGCAGAACAAATACTCATCCTCTTATTCTATTTCAACATCTGAGGAATAGTAAGTAGTGTACTATACAGAAATGCTGCTATATTTGGTGCTGGATACATGCAAGTTCAAAGACATTAAAGGACATTTTTATTTGTTATAATTCTAAAGATCAACTTTTAACATTTAAAAAGTTAAGCACTGTGATCTGAAAAAACGTAAAAATGCCAAAGATTTTTTTTCTTCCCCATGTACAACGAGCATCTAAATTCTAAAGATGCAACTACTTGAAACCTTGGGAACTAGATATTCTTCAAGAATTCTTTTCTCACTTTAAGAAAGTTATTTTGTATTTAAATTTGTTATGGTTCTGTGACTCCCATGGCATGTCGTGATTCCATCAATAGTAGGCAAGCTCATAATAGCAGAAAAGACAAATAGTAGATTATTCTTTGAACTAGTTGCTCTAATTAGTACAAGATAGTTAAGTCTTAACTACAAAAGGGACTTGAAGGAGAGGAGAAATGATTGTTTAATAGACTGGTAAGAAAGCTGGACATAAGGGGAAGAAAAGGAAGGAGAAGTAGGGAGAAATTAAGAGTCTGCATCATTTAAGATACTGAATGCAGCAGCCATGAGAAAATCCTAATCAGTACTAATTTCTTCACTTCCTACTTTTGTTCCCTGACAGCTCACAGGTATGAAGATCTCCTCTTTCTCCTTAGTGAGATGAAGATCCTTTCAGAAACAGAAATGTGTGAAGAAAAAAAGCTGACCCCCAGTAGCGGCAAGAATGATAGAACTCTCTTGTACTTGTCCTCTGAAATGCAATGCTGAGACCAAATGTTTTCCCTGGCCCCCACCACCTTTCTTTTGGATGTGGGGGAGAGGAGGGTGAGTAGCTGAGCTACCTAATCCTTCTTTTTATCCCAGTAGCTGTTGCTGTTTTAACCAGATGAAATTGCCACAGAGAATGATGTATCCAGACACATCAAAGAAACAAAAAAAACAATTTCACATACCTAGAAAGACTAATTATAGTATTTGTAAAATCATTAAATCTCCCTGCAAATGCAACATTTAGTCAGATCCTTACCCCCTTGCACTGGGTTCCCAGTATGGTGCGTACAGTCCTGAAAATGCTGGCACAAAGTAGCAGCCATAAGAAGTCCCCGCTTCAGCAGCCAGTTTTTCTAATGCACACACACAAACAGTCTTCACTTAGCTTCCCACAACTCTACTAACACTTAATATGACACTTAAAGGTGTTATTATTTAAATACAGAAAACATTCAGAATATGTTAGGCAGCTACAAAAATAATAAAGACACACAATAAGAAAATAAACTAACTGGCCCTCTGTTCCTCATTAACTAGTTGTCCATTTTCAACAATATGAATGGAAGATGGGGCATAGGGAGTTGTGGGAAATGCAAAATGAAAAATCAAACCTGAAAACCAAAATCGTGTACTTAATATTCTGACCTAGATTCTGTGAGGTCTTCAAAGGATATCCTGTGGGTAAAGAATGCAACCTTCAAAACAGTCCAAAAGGTCACGATTTACTTGCATTTAAGTCAAGGCAAGCAAATGAAACTGGATCAAGACCAAAGGGAGTTCAAAACTAAATCCCCATTAATTTCAAATGGATTTTGAGGTCTAAATTCCCAGCTTACGTATATAATCACAAGGCCAGCTACAAGGAAATCTGAAGTTATCCGAGTAATAACTTTGAATATCTGAACTCCCCAATATTAAAGCATTTGTAAGTTTTTTAAGTTATATTAAAACAGCTAGAAGTGCAATGGAATTATTGCTAATGTGCAGCTCCTTCCCATAACAAGAAAGTATCTTTTTTCTGCTTTTGTAAATTTCTTCTGTTTGCATTGATCAGAAAAGCATAGCAATAGAGAAAAGAAGTAGCAAAACTTATTCAAAAGTATTTCATAAAATAGTACTTTCATAAAGACTCCACACAAAAAAGCAGTGAGGGGAGAAGGAAGGACATGTTCAAGGAAATAGGAAGAGAAGACAAAGTCTGACATGATTTTAACAACACTGACAAAATTAAAGTTCTTGAAACTCAAACCTTCCAAAGGTCTAGTCAAACTTGTGAAGCCAAGAGATACTGTAGTGTTTCTACAGCTGGCTAATTCATATGACAGTACTATCTATTCTTCTGTATGATCTGCAAAGCTTTCTTACAGAAAAACAGACTGATGCTTTAAGTATTTGCCTAATCTTTGAAGTTTTACATAAAATTTTAATTCTAATTTTTTTCACCTTTAAATAAGATATCAAATTATTAAAAATATGTAATGAATTGCTTTTTAATCCTAAATCTCATTAAATCAGTCACTTTCAAACTGTTACACTTGCATGCTTCTGACATTTTCTCCTTTTTCCAAGTTTGATATATTCCTAGTTTCCATGTCACACAGCAGCTTGTTTCAGTTCAGCTCAAGCAGAAGACATCAGCTACCCAAATGCTAAAGGATTACTGTATTTTTACCCAAAATAAAATACCATCCTCCACAATTCCTTTAAGAGGCAGCTTTGCAAACTGAGGTCCCTAACTCAATGGATGTGAAGCCTTCTACATAAATTGTTGCACATGTAGGGCCTCAGGTTTTCATATTTATGAGAGGGATGAATATTTAGGTTTAGGATCAAATATGCTCTGGCTTCTGTAATAGACACGTAAATACTCCTTGCTCTGGAAAATTTGATATTGTATGAAACTAGGAAATACACTGTATGTATAGTATCTTCCTGAGTTTCCTGGCTAGGAAAACTACTAAGAAGTACAGATTGCAATAGAACAAAGCTGACAAGGAGTTTCAAAGACTGTCTTGGTATGCTGTATGAAATACATACATTAATAAACATAGATTTTATGGATGCAAACCAAATTGATCAAACACTGCAAAATATATACATCTTCCAGCTTTTCTTTATTTGAATATTTTGAACTTTCATTCATCTTTAGAGACATCAAGACACTGGAAAACTTAAAAAACTGAATAGCTGCAAATTATGATACTCACCAACTTCCTGTGAAGTCTTAACGATACCTAGATTGTCCCTCAGCCAACGAACAACAGCACCAGCTATTGCAACAGATCCCTGAAGGAAACAAAATCACTACAACATTAGGAGACAAAAACTGGTAGCTTCATTATCCTTTTTACAAGACTGGAGAGGAGGGGAAGCTGCGGCCTCCAATTGCAGGCTTACAGTCTCAGCTTAAAGTACTCCCAAGAATGCTCACAACCAAATCACAAGTTTCTTCGCAACTGGAGACTGTCATGTAAAAATGGCAGCCTGTTATGCAGGCTCTGCGTAGAAAAGGTGCATATTGCATGATTTTTTCCAAGAAGGGGAGTTACCATGACATTTCCTAAGCAGCCTTCTTGTCTCTTTCAGTTAGTCATGAGGTCCAGTAGCCTCAGCCTTCTTTTTCCAACAAATTAAGATTTTTATGTTTTGATTAAAAAAAAAGAAGACTGATTATGTCTAGAGTCTAAACATAAATGCCCAGACAGACAGAAAATTTAGGCACTTGCATTTCCAGCAAAATTCCTCTGTTGCCTCAAGAAATGGCCCTGAATAGATCCATCACATCAAATTAATGGCATAGCTCCCATCTCACTCCAAAGTCCAAATGGACTTCTCTACAAGATAGTCTCAATTCTAATGGGAGCAGTACTAATTCACATAAAATGGGAGCAGCATTGTATTTTCACTAAAAGCCATTGTTAGAAGGAGTAGGGATGTTTTCCAACCAGCCAGCTACTACATCTCTGTAATCTCTTATTACATCTCTTGCATCTCTGAAAGTGTCTCAACCAGCAGATTGTAGATGATACTAACATGGATACAGGAGAAAGAACACTGAATATCTTCTGTTGAAGCTGTTCAGAGAAAGACTGGAGATGAGGAAGAAGTGAAGTACACATGCATGTGTTTCAGCATGCACAAGTACAAAGCAATCTCAAGAGAGTTCTGGTTCTTGCTTTAAGAACACGAGTTAAAAATACAACAAATCTCCCACATACCTACACAAAAAAAAAACACCCAAGGTTTGCCAGAACACCGCAAATGCAAGATCAACTTTCCTTAGGGAAATAAAAGGAAATGAACACAGCCTCCCACATCCTAGTAAAGTACTGTAAGCCCAGGGAAGAAAATCCTGTGTGTTGTCTTTGCCTGTTTCACATGAAAAACATAGACTCTCTACAGAAGCTCAATGGCAGCAGAGAATTCCGTATGCATGTTTTGAGAATAACTATTAGATCAAGCCCACTAAGCAACAGAGATAGAAGAATAATCATTCTATTCATCCTAATGAAGTTCTGGTGCCAAACAGGTGTTCAGCTGCTCTGTGCTTCTGAAGCAGAGCTCTAGAACAATGAACCATGAAGCTACAGTAAAAATCCAATTTTCTACAGAATTTGAACACCCTCAGAGTTGTGTGGAAAACTGAGGAACCACATTCTGGAAGCAGGCACCTAAGTCTTAGTGGGTAAAAAAAGTTCAATTGTTAGAGGATTCTTGTCACAGAAATTTGGTGCAGATTTTTAAAAGTTAGAAGGAAAATTTATTAGAATGAAATAAAAAACAGAGACATCTAGTGATGCCTTTTATTATGAGAGGATAACTCAAACACTAGTACTTTTTTCCCTCTTTTTAAAACCTCATTTTAGTATATTTATTTATTTATTTATTTATAACATTTATTAAGGATTTGGAAGATTGTGTAACAGAAAAAATGTTTTAGCCCTGATGCCCTGAAAATACAAATGATGTAATGTAGAAATATTTTTTCTAGATTACATGATATAGATTTGAGATAGGGGTAACCAAAACCACACATAAGCCTTGAGGCATACAAGCTATAACACAAAGCTGTTTTGATTTCCATGCAGCTGATGATAAAGTAAGAATACTAGAAAACAGAAGTAAACAAGAACATGTATCACTACAAGAAGGAAATTACTAGACTTACCTCTAGTGCATAACAAACAGGTTTGTCTCTACCCAGTTTGTAAGCTATTGTGGTTAGAAGACCATGCTCCGAAAACACAGACTAAATGAGGAAAGGGAAAAGAAAAGGAAAATCATGAACAGAGGCAAAAAATATTTAAATAAAAATATTCAAGTGATAATAAACAAGAGACAAAACCTTCACTGGAAAATAAAATGAACTATGGAAAGTTTAAACAGAGCAAATTATCAGTCATTCTAAATAAACACCTAAGATAGAACCCTCAGATCGCTGGTGTTAATTCTCATTTCCACAAACTGCCTCAGATCTTTCCAGCCTCCTTATAGTAAAGAATTGTGGGTGTTTAAAGATGTGAATGAGAAATTGACTTATTTCATTACTTATTCAACTACAATTACAAAGAAACAGTGGAAGAAAATGAAGGAAGAAATAAAATAGCCAAGACTCAATACTCAGTACTTCTGGGTGAGAATAAGAAATGTATTAAAGAAAAGAGTAACAAATTTGATATGAAAAGTTCCTTTGGAAATTTAAGAAGCTAGGAAATGAAGTCTTACTGAAAACACCTTGAACAAATTATTACTTTGTATTCTTTCAGATTTTGGTATGCACTTTTCCTTATTTCTAGCAATGTAACTGTTGCTAATAAGTTTAAGAAAGGCTAATATATAGTTGCACTCAAGAACTTTATAAAGATTGTAAATAAAAAGAGAAGACCTAAAAAAATGCAACTGACCTTCTGACCTGTATTGCACAGCAGGAAACATCCTGTTCCATACCTAGCGTGAAAGCAAGGGAAAGTTGAAACAAAGTTGTTTAAAGGATAACCTGTTACTGCAATTCATGAATCTGTGACTCTCCTGTGGAGAATCAGGTCATCATATTTTGCCCCTTGAAGGTTAGGTTACCATTAACTGATGATAAAGCCATCCTCAAAAAGCTGATTAAAAGCAGCTTGCCACAGAAAAATCTAGTCTCACATCTCTCTGGTAATTTCTTGTATAATACTTGATCAAGGAGCAAGTGTGAATTCCTCTTTGGTGGCACTGTTTGCCTACTTCAATTTAAGCTGATTACGAAAGCTCCTTTATAAAATAAATACTTCACAACATTAAATTCAAGCTTTTAAAGGGGAAAGAGGAGGAATTTCTTTAAACATATTCAGTTCAAAAATTTCTAAAAATGGCATGTTTCTCATTTGAAGACCACATGTATGTGTGCATATGCACACATATAAGGACGCAGTCTAGTAAAATGACTGCAAAATACTTATAATCCACTCTAACCTATTCTAAGAAATTATGAGTTTCCTACCTTTTTAATACCCTGAAAACTAACAACTTAAAATAGTAGTGAGAAAGTCTTCAGTTATATTTGGAGAGAAAAGGGGTAAAGCAGTAACAAAAATAGATTAAAAAAAAATCTCACTTTTACCTTTTGGTTTAGCAGGACTTTTAAAAAAAATTCTCTTGTGTTATAAAGTATTTCTTATCAAAATACATCATGACATTATTACTTAGAACCATGTTTGTTTTACTAAAATAGAAGGCCATTAACCATTAAATTTGTGTATAAATATAAAAGATAAAGTGAAGGTTAATTGGCAACAAGTATAGATTAATGTGTAATTAAATCTGTGGAAGTCCAATACTGTGTACGTACCTACATGCTCAGTTAAGCACATGGTTGTAAATGGAATAGTAAAGTCATTTAAGCAGAGAGCTTTTCCTCAAATGAATGTTTGATTACAGCAGTTGCATGATTTAACTGATCAGCTATTTTAAACAAGGGACACTAAGAGGCTGAGAAGTAGAAAAAAACAATGTAAAATTCTCCACACTGAGCTAGACACAGAAGAAAAACTGAAGACTGCAATTGAAAAGAACTTTTCCCATCCAGCAACGCTATGGGTTTTTTGTCATTCAAGTCTATGCAATCTAACTTATACAGCCTGTATTTGTTTAACTTTAGGTCACAATTTAAATGATACTGCAACTGTTTTAATCTATGTTTTGGAGAATTTTAAAATTAAAAACCTCCTGTCACACAGAGGTATTTTCGCCCAGTGACTTTGTTCCAAAATATGCCTCACAAACCATTTAAATTTAATATCTCCACTATTTTATACAAAATTTAGGACACTCTTTACTTTGTAGGTCAAAACAGCCAAAGGTAGAGCTGTAGTTATGCGGTAATTACAAAAGCATTTGGCAATTATCTTGAAAGAGAACATAAAACTAAATTCAAAATAGAACAGTGACATACTGTTTATCTTTCATATCTTTCAACTTTCATAATAACTTACGTATTTTTTGCCTGCCCATCTTGAAAACACATTTGCCCAACAAGAGCTGCAGACTGGTCACCCAAGCACTGAAAACAGAATCACACGCATGAAAAACGTAATGAACAGATATATTTAACTATAACTCTAGTCTTTTAGGAACATGTGGATAATTGAAAGTCATTAAAAAATAGAGAGAGACAACCTGTGCTTTTTACTTTTCTTCCCTTTGTAAGAAGTGTAAATGAAATGTGTCGTGCTACTTACGGTGAACAAGTTTAAGAAATCAAAATCAAAATTTACTATCTTTATGCATGTTGTATTGGAAAAAGAATTAGAATCCGCCCAACATTTCTGGATTATGTATATACTAAACTCCCTTTACATAAAAAGCAGAGCTTGCTTCCATTTTGTAATGTTACTCATTTACTTAGAGATCCTGTATTTCCAACAGCACTACACATAGGCATTAAAGCTGTTAGCTATATTTCCACAGCCAGATCTTAACTTAATAATGAAGAATCCAGTCAATTAATAATTCAACTTCAAAAGTTTACTTCATGTTTAGCATGAAGTAAAAAACCATTAACTTATATCTAGCAGGATTCACCCATCTTAAAGCTTTTTCTAGTGAAGACACATGCAGTATCAGGTTCTCATGCTAGAATCTAAGTTGAAGTAGGACTTACCCCAGAAATTGGTACACCTGTCAAAGCTCCAGATTTCTGATTTGCAAAAAGAGAAAGAAAAGCTTCAAATTAGCTTTCAATGAATACTATTTAAGGCAACAAAAAAAGAAGCTAAAATTGTAATGCTCAAAGGAAAACAAAGAAGGGTCACGTAAGCAACATAGTTCAGTTCAGGTGTACATTGGATTTCAGCTTAATGCAGCTCATACCTAAAGCACTATAAAAACAGAGTGGGAAATTTACAGGTATACTTTACATCACCTCAACAGTTCTGAACATAAATTTTGTTGAAATCATAGTGTACAGAAAACTAGGTTCAGTGTAAACTGTGCAGACAGTGTCAAGTCCAAAATGCAAAAGTGCAAAATGGTAAAGTGACTGGAAAAAAATGTGATTGTGATGATACACTAAGCAAAGACAGATGCCTCATTTTAAGATAAAGCATTTTAAGTCTCATATAGAATTTCTTCCAAACACTACCATGCAGTTTTTTAGTTGCATTCTTGCAATACATATAAGAAACTTATATCCTAACAACTTTTACTTCTTTAAATTGTTTCTTTGTGCAATTGTGAAAATTTGGTGAAGCCATGCAAGTGCATTTCCAATATAAATCTTTTTTTTTTTTTCTTTAATTGCCATTTTCATTAACTGGATTTAAGGTGACTGAGTTTATAAATGCACTACAAAACTCTGCATGAAGCTGATGTTTCACTATAATAGAACTAGTATTTGTAGACTGGACGGCCTGCTTTTCTCATTTATAAAATGAGACAGCCAACATTTTTAGCCAATAGCTCTACTTTTTCCTTCGCTATAAAAAGAAATATTCAACAGCCTGCAATTAAGGCAAACATATATATCAAGACTATATTTTAGAAACAACTTTGGCATGAACTCCAATTTTAATATCTCAAATTTGGAAACACCCACCAAATTTGTTCATCTAGAGGGTGTGCTTTTACTAATCCTTAAACCAATGGAAATGCACAGTATCTGAATAGAATGGATAAGACATAGGTGGTCAGCCTAATGGAAGCCTCTACTCACCAGGCTAGGACAGATTTTCTACAGTCAGCAAAAGGAAGAAAAAGAAAAAAAAAAATGGAAAGAAAGTGGAAGAGAAACAGAAGTTCACATTTAAAGTGACCAGCTATTCTGTTTCAGTTGCCAGGTAGTATCTTTTTCCATTTACCTCAGTTATTCAGCTTAATACAAATCACTCTCATCTGACCTTCACATTAATAAAAGTCAGCAATGATTTCTAATGGCATCTCCATTAACAGATTAATAAAATTAATCACATTTCAGGCAAGTAAGAGTTATATTTTAAATAAAAATCTCATAACTTGTCTTAATTACAAAATACTTGTATGTTCTTAGTAAACAGCAGGGCAAACTACCAGGAAAAAAAAAAAAGTAATATGACAACATCCAGTTTATCCGATTCTGAGGCTAACAAATTAGATGCCACTGTATCAGAAGAGTGGGCACTGCATCAAAGTAAACTTGAAAATTCAGCCCCATGATAACAATTAATGATTTACTCATAAGTAATGTCCAGAGCTGCACTGGAAGCAGTGTGATTAAAAAGAACGACAATAATCCAAAATATTTTTTTTACTAAGTGCTATATAAATATACCTTGCAAGAGATGTTTGTTTTTTAAAAAGAATGCAATCTAAGGTGTCACCTGTGATTTCCCAGTTCACAGAAACTGACTAATCTTGCCTTCAGTTATGTGGAAATAAGATATTACATGTCTTGTCCAGTCTTCTTAGGTCACAAAGACTTTCATAGCAATTTTCATCTCTACTTTTCAATTGTATAAGTAAAAATCTTGTGCTCTAATAACAGCAATCACATTCTTTTAATCTACTGATTACACATTGTATTCTAATGGGTAGCTTCTAAATTGATAAGGAACTGTAATAAAAAAATCAAATTTTTATTGTAATCAAAAAAACCCTCCCATTTTGTTTATGTCTACTTGACACTTAGAAGAGGAAAAAAATATTCAGTATTATACAACAGTAGATAATGACATAATAATCATAAATCAAACATAGTCTTAATCTATGGAAATTCTGTCAAATCTCTATTGATACAGTTATATTTTTACAAGATTCACACACACACAAGAAAACATACCATCAGGCCATAAATTTCAGAGGAGCTTCGTACTTTTGGGAGTATTTCTACAGGAATATCAAAGAACCTGAACACAATACAAAATAATTTATATGTATTGCCAGTGCTAAATCAGAAAGCATTTTGCATTTATTTTCTTAAATAAGTTTAAGCTCTAAAGAAAAAAAATCTGTAGAAGGAACTTTGATTTCTGGGGTTAATGTATAACTATGTATTTTTCCACTTGCTACAGTATATGACACTGCATTATGGAGTAAAACAGCATATATTTGAATATTTTGAAGACATATCCAACTCTTTCATGTAGAAAGTCATTCCTCTTCCAACAATATCCTTATGATACTGTTGTTAATAAGTTTACATTTAAAATAGAGACATTATGATTGTAACTGTCTTACAAATTCATTAAAGGAATAAAGAAACGACTAAATATCATTGTTTTCATGAACAGCAAAAATCTGCTACTTTTAATTAATCCAGACAGTTGTAATTTGGACATCTTGAGAATCATAGAATCATAGAATCTAGGTTGGAAGGGACCTTAAAGATCATCTAGTCCAATCAACCTAACTCTGACAAAAAAATAAATAAGAAATAGGAAATAAAAATTACTAAACCATATTCCTGAGGCCTATGTCTACCTGTCTTTTGAACGCCTCCAGGGATGGTGCCTCAACCACTTCCCCAGGCAGCCTATTCCAATGCTTGATAACCCTTTCAGTGAAGAAATGTTTCCTAATATCCAAACTAAACCTCCCCTGGTGCAACTTGAGGACGTTTCCCCTTGTCCTATCTCCTGTGACTTGGGAGACGAGACCAACCCCCGCCTCTCTACACCTCCCCTTCAGGTAGTTATAGAACAAGAACAATGAATCTTGATAACTAGTGTTAACTGTAAATACAATAGTAATTGCTGACCTTAGAATAGAAGAGATTCTTACCATTAAATGAATTTCTTCACACATTACTTATAGAATCTACTTAAATAACAGTATTACTGAAAAACTAAACTTACTGGCAGAGCTCAGGGTCCCATTCCAAGGAATGAATGTTGAACAACATTGTTCTACTGGCATTGGTTACATCTGTACAGTGAACGCCTCCGTTCTTTCCACCTGTCAAACTCTGAACAGAAAAAATACCAAAAGTATTCGCCAAGAAAAGATACAGGTTTACTTCAACAAATTACGAAAAATTTCTAAATTCACAAAGCTTTCAGCTTGGGACTGGGTACTCTAATATTTCTTCAACAACTAAAAAGAGGCAGACCTGGTAAGAGTAGAACAAAGGTGTGAGAGAGATAAATGGGTACAGCAGCACCTCTTGGATTCTTATATTGCAAAGGTGGCTAATACACCTTTCTGAAGTCCAAGATTTTTCTAAAAGCATGAACAAAATTTTAGAGCAACTACAGTAAACTACACATAAGCCTCTACACACACACACACAAAAGAACAGTGATACGCAGACAGTGAAAGTTAATCTTGTAATGGACTTTAATGGAATTTCTTTAGTGGCTTGTATTGACCTCACTTTGTGATCAGTAGGCATCATGTGTCATAGTACTCTGCACAGGAATTTGCTTTATAAGGAATTTTTTTTTTAAAAGATTGATAATAGATTCACAAATACATACCCATATAAGCCATGAGTCAATAGTCCCAAACATAGCTCTTCCATCATCAACTGCTTGTCTGATCTCTTCCACATTATCCAAAAGCCATCGAAGTTTCACTGCACTAAAATAAGTGCTAAGTGGAAGACCAGTCTTAAACTGTAAGATAAACAACAACAAAAATTCATTTAAACACCATGTAAGTATTTTTTCCATGAATGCTGTAGTTATATATAAAAATGGTGACAGTAAGTGAAAAACTGAAGACACAAACCTCAGAAATTACATAAGCTTGCTATTTAAATAAGTACTAAGTACACAATACACAGGTCTGAAAATATCAAAACCAAATGACTGGTGCATTAATGGACAAAGATCAAAGTTGATCTAAATGCAGTTCAAAGACCAGTTACGTGGAAAGAGTTGTTTGCAGAAGTCCTGTCTTATCTAGGATATTTCCATATGACTAGACAGCAAGTAAAGATAACAAAAATGAGCAGCGTGTCACAGTAAAGATGGAATTTGTATTCTACTAGACTTAAAAATCAAATAAGTTTATATGCTTTTTGACATTCATTTCCTGACTATAAAGAAAACATATAATATTTATACAATCAATCAAGGAAAATATAAATCAAAGATTTATGAAACCTTTTCACGAGCATTTATTTTCCAAATTATTTTATTTATATATATATATATATATATATATACCCAAATTAAAATAAAAAAAGAAGTAATTTGCTCTTTACAAACTGTCTTCCCAGTTCTTAGACTGGTTGCAATTAATTTCAATATTAAGGTATAAGATGAGAAAGGTTAATATATTTCACATCAATAAAGTATTTTCCAAACTGTTTTTTCTATTTGCTCCTAATTTTTGTGTGTGATGTTTACTAGTCATTGGATAAATAGCACATGATTAAGTCACTAATGATGACTCATTTAACTTCTTTAATGAGATATGTAAGGAGTGTTAACCACTCATTTTGAGAAAAATAAACATTTCCCAGTCTCAGATCGGTGTATAGTATTATGCACAATTTTTTTTTGGACAAGTTAAGAAAGAACTAGAAGCTACAGCTTTGTTTTGTGGAATTTTAAGCACATATCCCCAAAATATATATACTGTAGCAATAAGAGTTCAGCTAATACTTAAATGTTCTGGAATATGTCTTACCTTAAAAAAGGCTTTGTTTTTTCCTGGAATTCTTTTAAGAAGACGTTCAACTGTTGACTGGGTTCTCAGGTCAAGCCACACTAAAAATATGAATAAAATTAACTGATTTAATACACGAAACGTGACATGTACAAGCTGCTTCTACAAAACTAGAGCTCTTGCCAGTAAATTCATCTCTATTTTTAGCTTTTCACATAGTTGAAAAAATACTGTAGGGCCATTGTATTTTAAATTCACTGTTGTAAAAATTAAAAATGGTTAGAGAAACTCAATTGATTTAAAAGAACAAATGATTTGAGAAGTCAAATAGGATTTTCTACTTAATAGGATATATAATTTTCTCTATTAGAGCATAAGTAAATGACTAATACTTCTTTGTTTACAGCAGATGACTGTCATTAAACTAAGAGGTTAAAACAAATAGCAGGATGTTTATTTACTATTCCTATGAAAACTTTGAACTAGAACACTATGTCAGTTATCAAGGTACAGCTGGGCCTAAGATAAAGCTGTTGACAACATATATTTGAATATCGAATTCTGGATTTTCAGTGACACTATGCTAAACTAAATCTAGCACTAAATGGCCTAAAAGAGCAAACGTAGACAATTAGCATTTCAAAGCTGACATATTCTGAAAAGCCAAGGTAATAAACATAAAACTCCAAATCAATAAGTATTCACTAAACCTACATAACAGGGTTTTCCTTTAAGTTAAAACAGAAGCATCCTGAAAATTTAGCAAGCTTCTTCATTTAAAAGGAAGTGATTGGGCATAAGTCAGAGCTTCATTATATGTCAGAGACGTACAAAACCCCTTAGGAACATTTTTTTGTTGTTGTTAAGATCTGGTAAAATGATTTATTAGCTATTAAGTAATAATTTTAGCAGAACAAGTTTTTTTTTTAATTGCACTGGTGTATTCAAACAGACAGCTTCTGACACAGATATCAAAAAAATCAAAGAAGTTAGTAGGCTAGGCCACAATGAGATCTATACAGGAAGCTAGGAAAGCATTTTTCTACAACATGCTCATTTTATGATATTACATATTCAGAAAATATAGTAGTTACCTATAGCATTATAAAGTGGTTCTCCAGTTGTCTTGTCCCAAACCACTGTTGTTTCTCTCTGATTGCTGACTCCAATGGCTTCAGGACAAAATAGAAAGAAGTATCCTTTTCAGAAGGTTTGTTTTCCCCTTTTGGGGGGTGAGGGAGGGAAGGGAGAGGTGGAGATGAGGGAGGAACAGGTAAGGAGAAGAGGAAAGTAAATGGGAAATAAAAAGCTTCCAACTTTTTAATGTTATAATCTAAAAATAGTACTTCTAAAAACTCATCATTCAACTTTTGCTGCTTAATCTTTGTACTCTAAAATCTTTGTACTCTAAATATCTCTTCTTTTTTTTTTTTTTTTTTTTTAGCTACAGAGACAGCAAAAACACTGACAGGGAAACTAGCTTTTCCCAATAAATCCTAATTTAAATTTCAGAATTTATTCATTCATACTTGTCTCTGTGTTTTTGCAAGATTAGGTTAAGTTTACTTTGTGTATTTTGCATTGCTAATATACATGAAGGACTTATTTTCTTATTATTCCTCCCAAACAAGCTGATTTCAATTCCATTTTCACATCTTTCTTTTTGAGGCCAGCACATGCTCCCACCTTTCTATTTATTAACTTAAAAAATAGACAATCTGACTTGCTCAACCATGAGTATGTTAAAGCCCTCAGTTACTCTTAAATACTAGGAATACCTTTTATGTTAGTGATGTCTATGTTCAGTTGTTGCAACTTCTCACAGGTCCTTTCCACACATTCATGGACAGACTTTAATATTTCCTTTGGCTCTTGTTCCACCCATCTTTAACAAACAGTAAACAACAGTTAATAAAAAGACAAAAAAAAATACATTTAGGGAAAAAAAGAAATTCTAGTCGGAAAAATAAGCTGAACATTTTGACACAATGGTAACTACAAAGTATGCTTTACATATCTAGAAAAGGTGCAATGAATTTCAAGCCCTTTTTAAACAGTTCAGTGTATTTTCACAACAAAATCATCTGTAGAAAACAAAGACCTTTGTTTTGTTTTATTCTACACACAGGGCTTTTGCAGCAAAAAGGTAGGTCAGTTAAGAACAAACAAAAAACACCTCAGAGAACAAACTAAACAATTCCTATGGAATAAACTAAAGATTATGATTAAATTGTAAAAATGACCAGCTATATCACTTTAAATGAGATGTTAAGTCTCATTTAAGCCTTAATTTTAAACTTTGAAGTCTCAACTTTAAATATGTTAATGAATGGTCAGAGGTAAACACTAAGTATTTTCAGTTTACGTAATTCAAGAGCGCATAACAGACACCCAATGTCAGGTTTTTTATGCCATTTTTTTCTACTACACAGTCTTTTACAGCAGATACTTTGTTCTTAATAATTATTAATCAACTTCAGTTTTAATAATTCATACATAAAAGGACATAAGCTCCACCAAAATGTGCACAAAAAAAATAAAAAAACAAAGAAAATTCATACCCTTCTTTAGGGAATTTCTGCTGTATTTCAACTTGATGGTGACTTAAAAGCTCTGCTGTTTTTGCATTAAAAACCTGCAAATAAATTACACAACAGAATTTTCTATGAACACAGAAGCATAAACAACAATAAACTAATATTTATTCTTTTGAACAATTACACTGTCTTGATAACTGAAAATCGTTTTCTATCATCAACCCAAATATCAATATAACCTGGATTCGGATATATGAATTTTTGTAATTAAGGTGAACAAAGAATATTTTGGTAAGCTTTGCTGTGAATTATAACTGTTTTTTTTTTTTCTTGATGAATTGGGAAAGAACCAGATTTTTTCTTGTGGAGGTTGTAGAAATTAAACTGATGATGCATTTTAGAACATACCTCCAAGTAAAATACCCATTCTAGTCATAACAACATTTCTTTAGTTCTTGCTCTGACACTCTAATGCCAGAGCTACTCCTTTTCTTGGGTTAGCTCACTTCTAGGAGAGTCAGACAATCTCAAGTAGTTTAAAAGTCACAGAAGAGACCAAACTGTGAAGAAAAAAAGAACTCCTAGGTGGCACACAGTTTGTTTCAAAACAAACTGTCAATACAGAGCTCATTAAGAACCTGACAAGAAAAGACCATCACTGCAGGAACACAATCCGTTAAAAGAAAGAACATGCAGAAAAATTACTTAGATTTGGGTATACTACAATAAAAACCAGCAGAATAGAAAATCCTTAGGACTATACTCATGGCTATTCTTAAGGAATTATGAGTTAGAGGCTCTGCTTTGCAGAAGAAACTCAGCTAGAATACACAAGGATTTTCATTAACCATCAGTGGCCTGTTTCCAAAAGTAATCTGCTGTGGCCAAGCTAAACCGACATCTAGTAAAACATCCAGCTTAATTGTACAATGAGTAAACCAGCATAATTCACTGGGGAATGATGACATTCCTGTGAAAGTGGCTGTTTCTCACTAGCACCATGCAGAATCTTTGCTTGGAGAACGTTTAGGGACCTACAAAGTAAAATCTTACAGCAGACTCAGGTTAATGGCAAAACATGCCAGAAGGACACTATCCTACCTTTTTATGGCAAGCATAGGAGGGTCAGATTTAGACACCACCCTTGTGCTAAGCGTACTAAATTCAGTTATACCCATCTACTCTCTAGGATACAACTGAATCTCTTCTAGACTTCCTTGGTAATGCTCTCTACTCATTCCACAGATTTTAGGAATCTCTCTTAAAGCTTTTAATTCCTAAACTCTTGATTTCATTTAGATAGTACAGTTTACTCTGAAACTATTAGAACAGTTCTGAGAAAGAGCAGATGAAGTCCTGACTCTACAGTTTCTTTGAAACCGTACAGTGTAACTTTACAGAGAAACTTTGACGTTTAGAAATATTCTACTTATGTATTAGTATCACAGAATAATTCAGGCTGAAACAGACCTTGAGAGATCTCTATTGCAACCTCCTGCACAAAGCAGGGTCAGCTATGAGATTAGACCAAGTTACTCAATGACTTTTTCTATGTAGGTCTTGAAAACCTCCAAGGATAGAAACAGCACAACCTCTCTGGAAAATACTAAAAGCTAATTTTTCCTCTCACTGCCCAGGAAAGAAGTCTTAAAAAGGTATAGGTTCATTATTTTGTTATCAGTTGGAAAAATTACATAGAAAAAACACCACTGTATTCTTTTTACCATATTTACTTATCAGTATTTCACCTATCTGCTCAGGTTTGACATGAACCTATCTTAATAAAAGGGTAAGCTTTGTCAGTTCTCCTTGTTTGGAAGGAATGGGTATAATGGGAAACAGGTGTTAAAATATAGTTCATAGGAGAGATTAAGTTTTGCCTCTATGCAGCAAAATTTTTTTAATACAAATTGCCTTTCTGCGAAAAGCATTCACTGAGTTTTTATAATAAAGATAGAAGAGTTTTTATTGAACCTCTATGTATCTGACCTAATAACAATGTTAAATATAATTTGGTATTCATTCACTATTAATCATTCAATATTCCTTGAAATAAAAGGCAGTACATAAGAATTCCTACTGTTAGCAAGGAATAAATACAGATTGAACTAGACAAGGCTATTCATTGAACCTGGAGTGTGTTACCTGCAGATAATAAAGGGTGAAGCTCTAGCACAGCAAGGCTTTTGCCTCCTCCTAAGCAGGCTGTTCTAACAGCAATACATTCTCAACAGAAGCAATAACATTACAAATGCATACATTTTTCCATGACCATAGGGAAGAACTAAGCAAGCATGCTCTCCTAATCCATCACAAACAAAACCGCAAACTTCTGACATCCTCAATAAAAACAGCAGACACTCCCTGTACCTGCGGGCGAGGGATTAAAAAGTTTCACTGAGAACAATACCATGTTCTACAGTGATAAATAGAATTCTGATACATGAAAGGATGCCAAACATAAATGAGTCATTACACTTAAACCTAGAAGATGATAAACAAAGTGGGGAGTAAGTAGAACAAATGAGATGTACCCCCCCTCCCCCCCAGATAAAAACAACCCTAAACAAAAAACAACAAACAAACAAAAAACCTCTTGCCAAAAAACCCCAAGGCATTCCTTGTTTTTTATCTGACAGTGGTGAGAGAGAGAAATAGGTGACAATAAGTCTGGGTAATTCAGATAAGGTCAATACATTCCTGTTGAAACAAGTTTGAAGTGTATTTCTGTCACTTCTTTCCTTCCTTTCATAATCATTAAGAACTGGTTCCACTTTATGATATTGATCTCTCACTTCTTGTAGGGGGAAAAAAAATGTCAGTCAGTTTTGCCCTAGGTTTATCAGCAGTAGTCACAAAAGAATTGTCTAGGATATTTGGACATAACAGAGTTATCTTGAACAGAGATGATTTGATGAAAAACAGTGAAAACCACCATATATGTACTGAATTCTCTCATGAGAGATTAAAGAAAAGGAATAAATAACATCCTCCTTCCACTTCCAACAAATTATCATACAGAGAATCAGAGCTTAGCCTTGAATCTTGGAGTGAAGGAGAGAAAAAACACTTACTTAGCAATGCTGTATATAAGCAAGCAACAAGCATAAGGGCTGATCATTTAATTCAAGCTCTTTGTAGGATCTCTAATATATGACATCATACGAAGGGGTGCAAACAGCTGCATGGTTTTACATTAAGTCTTTATCATCTTATTGGAAAAGATCAATCAGTTGTAACAATTTTCAAAGTACGAAAATAAATATGAAACAAACAAACATGAGGCTCATGGTAGTGACTGGAGAAATTGCACAGCTAAAAAGACAACAGCAAAAACATAGATTTTCAAAGTAACTTTTCATGACAAGCTTTGCAACATAACTCTGCTTAAAGAAAAGCTACTTTTATTAACCTATGCTGTATCTTTATGGGTTTCTGTTAAGCTGGAACAGCTCTGGTTTAGCAGGCAAACAAGCTCAGGGCTGGAGTTCTGAAATTGCACTGAAATCAACCCAACTGGGGGAAGGATGACAGAGGAACAGTAATTCCACCTTTAGTGCTTAACTAGGATTAGCAATGAGTCAGAATTTATGAATAAGCACAGTTTAATAAGTCTCCTAGAAATTATCTTGCTTGGAAGGCTCCTGAAGAAAAGACCTCCCTCCCCCCTCAAAGAGGTGTTTATGATTATGGAAATAAAAAGCAAAAATGCAGTGTATTTTAAGTGATAAAAGCTAAGACTTAGGGGAAATGGAAGTACTTGCAATATTTTTATGCCTTCTTGATAGATCTACAATCAAGTTTTCCTTTTTCACAAAAGATCATCAGTAGATGGGTGAAACGGATTCCCCTCTGAAGGGTAAGCTCAATGGGTACTAAGTTTTTCCTTATCTAAAAGCATTTCTTGTTTACTGAAAAGAATGTTTATAGTGTCATATAGCTTTATAGCTTTATTTTAATGTTTCTTCTGGAAACGAAGTAAAGGAAGAAAGAAATATTCCACTGAGGTGGAAAAAAAATGTCTGCACCTGACAAACTTAGAACTCGATGTATATGTACTATATATATTTCATTGGATGTGTACTTCATTGACTATTTCAATTCTTGCTGTTTCTGGATAAAATGCCAGAAAGACTTTACCTAGCAAATTCCTTTCAAGAGATCAGGAAGTGGTTGAGCTGGCCATTAGCTCCAGCTCCCAAGACTTTTAGTGAAAGAAGTTACAGTGGATTTTTTTTTTTTTATGTGATTCTTGAATGAGATAAAATGGAACATGAGAGATGCAAGTATTTGATGAAAATATTTGGCGAAACATCTAGACCAGAATTTAGTGATCTGGGTACAACTTGTTTAGCCTACTCAACTAATTTTTCCTGATTGTTATCTTTAAGAAAATAAGCCTTATGCAACTGCAGTGGTACACCAAACCCTGGGCTCTCCTTGGTGACTCTGAATCTGCTGTCCAGATTCAACCCAACTTAACGAAAAGTTGAGATCTCAAAAATAATTACAATTTACTTTGCAAAAGCAATTAGCTTATCAAAGAAAAGATCCAAATTCGGGTCCCCGGATGGTAAAACTACAGCATAAGTTAGAACTGTATGTGTATTGTGTGTGAAAGTCAAGCAAAGTGCACCAAAGTCCTGGTGTTTCTTTATTGCCTATGGTCATAAAGCCTCATTCATGCAAGCAGGAAAATCTCTCAAAACATGGGTCCACACACAGAATAACTAATTCTGGAAGGAATTTCTGGAGGTTATCTAGCCCAACCCACTGCTCAGGTGAGCTTAAATTTAAAGTTAGACTGCGTTGTTCAGGGCCTTTTCCTAGTCAGGTTTTGAGTATATGCAAGGATGAAAATTTCAAAGGCTTTCCGGGCCTTTGATCGAGAGCTCCACATACTGCAACATTTCTTCCTGACATATATTTGAAAATTCACTTGCTGCAACTTGTGTTCATTGCCTGTTGTCTTTTTCTATGCACATCTCAGAAAAGGCCAGTTCTGTCTTTAACTGTGGTTAGACAGCTGAAAACACCCATTTAAGACTCTGCTATGATGAAATAGCCCCTTGCATGCCTTGTGCTGCAGTGCACTGACCACGTTAGTGACCCTCTGTTGAACAAAATCCAGTTCCTCAGACTCTTTCTTCCTCTGGGGGGACCAAAACCAGACACAGTGTTCTCGACGCTGCCTCCTAAGTGCCACACAAAGGGCAATAATTACTTCCTTTGATCTCCAGTCTGCACTTTTCTTAATGTGGTTAATCTTCACCATCACAAGGACGCTCTGCTCACTTATATTCAACTTGCTGTCCAGCAGGAATCCAGGTCCTTTTTCACCAAGCTGCTTCTTAGCCTTCTGTCCCAAGTGCTAAACTCCGTTGAACTTCATGAAGCTTCTGCCAGGTCCTTTCTCCAACTGAAATTCCAGTCAACTCCTCCCCCTGGTCTCTGGTCATCTGCAAACTTGAGAGGGCATTCCAACTGATCCCCCGGGCTGCTGGTGAAAATACTACAGGGTATCAGGCCTCACTACTGACTGCTGTGGAACACCACTTGTAAATTGGCCACCTGTAACTGTGAATTTAGCCTCTGAACTGTTGATGCTACCCTTTCACCCCAAATGACCCATCAGTTTTTCACCCAGGCATCTTTAACCTGGTCAAAATCATATGTCTTCCATCTTAAAAAACTAGGTAACAGTTGCACTGTACTACTGAATAGACATGTGCAAAGTAACCAATAATTTGATTTTGACTGGTGACTTGACAAAAATGAAAATTGTTGGAAGAACTAGAGAAAAAAAAATAATGTAGAGAGATCAGTGAGAAAGGTATGCAAAACAACTAACACAGTAAAAGATTGAGAGGTAGTAAGACAGTTGAGGAAAAAATTTGAGAAAAAAGAACATCACATTACATTTTGTTTTAAATTCTTTCAAAGCAGAGTCTTCTAACTGTGGCAATCTCTTTCCAACACAGAATTATCCAGGTACATGCGTTATTACCTGAATGACTGATATGGCTTGTAGTAGATCCCTGCACACTTTGTCTTCTTCTTCCTCCCTACTCTATGTGCTGATTTAATTTAGTGATGATGTACCTTTTTTTCTGAAATTCTCATAACTTTATTATCATAATAGTTTGATCACACTGCCAAGTTTAAAACAACGCTGTATTTTGAAATTAATTGACAGAAACTGAGATGGACACAAGATGAATTTAAGCGTGACAGACATAATACACTTTAAAACAAACAAACAAACAAAAAAGTTATGGCCTCTTATTTATTTGTGTGAGCACCTGAATCCTCAAACAGGGAAAACATACCTCATGTAGACAGAAAAAAAACCCAAATGTATACAAACCATAGATGCATTCATCAAGTGCAAGAAATTCCTTGTTATAAGAATTTGTAAAAATACTTGCAAAAAGTATTGCATATAAATAAAATCTTGCAGTGTTTATTTTATTTCTACTAGTGTTATTCTTTTAGGCTAAGAAATAAAAGTTAATTTTGCATGTATGTAAAGGAGATAGAATTTATCTTCAGATGCTACAAGGACCTTTTCCAGATTCTTTTCTGAAAAGGACTCCTGACAGGCATTCAAGACAGGTGTCATTTGTCGGTTTGGAGTTTCTCTCCACTCTCAGAGCTGTGTTTTGTCATTTGTCAATCCCATAAAGGTCATGATATTAAGTCATAAGGGTATCACAGGTCAAGTAGATACTCTGGTCTCCTGCTTTGTGAAAGAAAATTGCACATGCGGAAGCATTTAAGAAAAAAGAAAAAAAGAAAAAAGCAAGGGCAACACTGCATATTTGACAACATTTTGTATCTAGCCATTATCTATGTCTATATCTCTATTCCACTTCCACAGTGGAAATTATCTCTGGGATCTAAGTCAAAATACCATGACTTACTGACTAGGGAACAAGACATTTGTAAAGATCTGCAAGCAGGAAGTTTATATAGCAAGTTTTGTATATAATAACAACATTAGTTTCTCTCTATTGCATAATATGGAAATAACAAGATCCCTAAAGTAAAGAGCTTATATACCTATACATATATATATATATGATTAATATATTAATCATCCCAACCTTAAACAGTCTTCCTCCAGTGTTTAAACAGGCCCATCTTTCATAAGGTGTACAAGTTCAGTCACCTCACTACTTACAGTGCACGGGATGCACTGACACTAGGGTTGTACCCTCTGAGACTGCAGCAGTCACTCTATCAGGCACAAGTATGTTTTAGAGGGGAACACAGCAGTCATTGAACAGGCAGTTTGAACAGCAGCTAATCACAGTCACTCACAGGGATCTGTTTCTCCAGTGCCTGAGCACTGTCCATTTGACTTCATTTATGGAGAGATACCCGACAGATTTAAAACACTACCAGCTCGAATCAGCGGGATTTAGGAGCTCCCTCAAGCAGTGGGCTGAAACGCTGGCCTCGGGCTTGCTCTGGAGCGGGGCAGGCACTGGTGGCATCGCGGCCGACTCTCTCCCACTCGTTCTCGGCGGGTCGGGCAGCCCTGCTCGCCTGACAGCGCGGCGGGAAGGCGGTGGGGGTCTGATCCCCGAGGAACACCGCCGGGGACACCGTCGCTCCGCCACACCCACATCCATTGCCCCAGCGCCCGATTCTACTCGCGGCGCGGCATCCCCGGCCCGCCGGCGGGCACACTGATGGCGATTCCGGGCAGGAGACAGGAGCCGGGACAGCAGCATCACGGCCCTGCGCGGCATGCCGACCCTGCCCTTCCCCAAGGGCACAGCAAAGGCCGGAGGCACCCCGCGACGATGCGGGAGGTGGAAGGCGCCGAAACAGCGGTTCCTTCAGGCCGCAGGGCCGTCGCCGGCCCCCCGCACGCCTCAGCGCCCGGGACCACCCCAAGCCCCCACCGAGGTGCTCACCAGGAAGCGAGTGGAGCTGGTACCCTGATCGATGGCGCCCACGAGCGGCCCCAGCACCATCCGGTCCGACGCGGCCATGAGCCCCGCTTAGCCGCCCGCCGGCTCCCCTCAGCGCTCCCTCAGCCAGCGGGTAACGGCCGCCCCAACGCTCCCCGGGCAGCTCGCGGCCGGCAGCGCGTGGCTGCCGGGTGAAGCCGGCGGGGCGGGGGAGGCGGGGCGGGGCGGGGGGCGCTGCCGCCCGCATTGTCAGCCCGCAGCGAATCGGCGCCTGGGGCGCGGCGGGGGTGGAGAGGCGGGGGGCGGGGTCGGGAGGCGGCAGGAAGTGGGCCGGAGGCGGGGAGGGGGGTTGGATCACGTGACTTCGGCCGGGTGGCCGTTGGCGAGAGGGGGGCGGGCGTCGGGCTGAGGGGAGGCGCGGGAAAGCTGAGGTGTTTCCTGAGGGGAGACCGTGTCGCTTGGCGAGGGCTGTGCGAGGCGCCTGGGATAACCTGCCGTACGAGGCCACGGGGCCACAGTCCGGGGTCGTGTGTGTCCTGCGGCGGCGTTCTCCTGGGGCGAAATCTGTTTCGCTTGCAATGGGGGAGAGCGGCCCGCTTTCCCCGGTGCTGCCGCTCTGAGGCGGGATGAGCGCTCAGGAGGTGGCAAGCCGGGGTGTCGGCTGGAAACCTTCTGTTCAGAGCGCGTATTGCCGAAGAGCTGTTCAAAACTGAGGCGCCACAGCCATGACATCGGCTGGAAAACGTTAGCAGCCTCGAGGGGGCTTGTTTCATCTTTCAGATCTTTACCCTGCGTCAAGCAAAAACACTCATCTTCACCCTCCTTCCTTCCTCTGTGTTGGTAACTAGTGCTTCAAGAAAAACTGCTGGTGTTGCAAGACCCGTGATAGAATTGCAAAAGCTAATAATGCTGACTAAAGCACATGAGAAGTTACCTAGTAACACATGTTGCCAGTAGATCAGCCCCCACAGATGCCAGTAAATAGATTTGTCTTTGTTGTAATTCCCCATTAGTGGTAGTTGTCCAAACTCATGGTGTTTTGTCGGCATCGCTGCCTGATAAGCAAAATCTGATTGCCAGAACTTGGTAATGTTTTGCATGACATCTTACCCAATGCTTGTGACATACCCTTTTTTGTTTGTTTATTTGTTTTTTAGTACTTCAGCTGGCATCTAGGAGCCTTGGTTGGGATGTGAACAGCACTATCTGCTAGTGTGTAAGAGATAGCAAGTGATTTAGTTGCAGCCCATAATTAAAAAAAATCCATTTTCAAGAGTAAGATGAAGTAGCATGAAGGCTTTTCTGCTATTCTAAGATTTTATAACTGGGTGGTATTTTTTCTTAAAACTTCAGCCATAGTTCAGGGATCAATTTGCTCAGGGACGTGCTGCAACCCATAGAGGAGGATTCACAGCAGGTCATACTAAAAGGTCATTTATGATCCCTCCTGGCTTGGCAAGAGACATCCCCCAACTACTTCGTCATGTTGTCAACTGCAGTTGACTTGAAAAGCTTATGTAAGACTACAGCATCTCCATGCAGATTCAGGGAATTAATCTCATGGGACCTTATTTAAGTCTGAATTCATTAGTATATTTGCTAGGAAAAGTGTGGGGTTTATGTTATTTCTTTTGTTTCTTTTAAAAACTGCCATGTGGTGGGTATACTCAAGGTAAGACATGACAATTTTCTGCAAATGTTGAGGTCTCTCAGGATCCAAAAAGGGAGAAAGCAATATTGTGACTGATATTTATGCATAACATGAAATTAGACCACAACTATGTAAAATTTATAAAGATCACTGAGTTACAGAAATTTTCTAGGAGGTGCACATCTACCATTTTCTTGGATATTCTTTAGCAGTGCCTGTGTACTTTCATAGACCAGAAACAGGCGGGGTGGCAAAGATAACCTATGCCATTTCTTTAACCTGCAACAGATATGAAAATGAGATAGACAAGAGGGGGAAGAATTTTGTCCGAAACTAGAAAATACGGACCAGGGAAGGGTAGCTTATTCTTCCTAGCTCAGTGTACTCTCCCTTCTTTTACATTTCTATTTACTGTTTGAAGAGAAAAGTTTTTTTTCCTGTGGTATTTATTTTGCAGTACGTGAGCATTACTATTTGCAGAGTTATTAGTACAGATAGTGGGCACTGTCCCAAGGAAGCTGATTACAGGGGAAGGAAGGGTGGAGCTGGGGCCTTACCTTTATGGTGAGACAGTGTGAAACTGTACTCTGTCGAGATAGTTTTAAAAGAATTAGTTTCCTTTAAAGGAAGGAGCATGAATATCTGTGTGGACTAATTTCTTCTGCTTCTGGCTCAGCTCTTGCTGAGGCAAGTCTACACAATGCAATTTAAGTTGTTAGTTATTCTACTCCGCAACTGAAGAACATATAAAATGGGGAAAAAAAAATAAATATCAAGCTCATAGCTACCAAGTGCTAGTTGGTAGCCTTGTATATGTAATTGATGACAGATTTGGGAAGTTAGATATACTTACTATAACAATCTCCAGCCTGGCAGAAATAATGGAGGCTCCCATTGGTTTTGGAGAATTTAATGCCAACAGAGTTGAATTCAGTTCCCCAAAATATTACAGTTATGATGATGGCACTTGTTTGCAACAGCCAGTGTGATGTGGGTTCCTGTGAATGGTGCTCTTGTTCCACAGACAGCTTTTTGAACTAATTTTCTGCAGTGTGGGCTTACATGGAAGTTTTCACCACCCCTCAATGTAACCCCACTTTTTGGTGGGATATTTTAAGGCAGTGAACACATTTGAAACACATTCATTAGGCACTTAAAAATGCATTTTTCAGAAACAAAATAATTTGGTTCCCAAAGAACGATTTTCAATGACAAATAAATCCATTTTGCTTTTGGTTTTGGTTTTTTTTTTTTCAGTTTTTTTTTTTTCCTTTTCAGCAGAATGGAGGGATGTTGGTAATTACATTCTGCTTTTTCTGGCTGATTCTTTTTTATTGACCTCAAGTTAAGGACAAAATGTGACTGTGTCAGGCTACTCCAACCATGTGATACAATGTGAATTAAAGAGTGGATGCCAGAGGTCCCCTCTTAGTGACAGAAGGCTTGGCAGTCAAATCCTGCTCTTCCCCACTAATATCTGATCTTGGTGTTCCCCCAGGAAGAGCTGAAGGCAAATATTTTGAACTAGCCTGGAACAGGTGTAGGTATAAAGTGTACAGTGTGCCAGGATAACAAGTCACGCTGTCATGTACACCCTTTTGCCTACTGGGAAGATGAGTGGCATGTGTGAGAGTGCCTATGCCTGCACATGGGGATAAATTCAGTCTCTCTCACTGGCTCAGAGGGCAAACACAAACAGATCATGACCTTGGCTGCCAGTGCCCTTACATTTATATAGATCCTCTGCAGCACCCGTGTGCTGGGAGTCCTTTTATAGGTCCAGAGGAAGGCAATTAGAATGAGGAATTCTACGTTCTGTCTCCTCAGTTTATTTTGGAAGGTGTCCACATGTAGTACTCTGTCACCATTTGGCAGGAACAGTTTTATTGTGAAGCCATGACTGCGGTGATGCAATGAATGTCTTGCAGGATGTGTTTTACTTCTGACCTGATATTAGACAATAGTTTTCCCTGAATGACATTTTATATTTAGAATCACTCTCACACTGTTCAAACCCTGAGCAATCATTGTTGCAGTTGCTGGTGGACAAAAACTTAGACGAAATAAATTCACATTGTAAAGACAACTAAGTACTTTGAAAAGCAATTATTAAGCCATTAAGTATTTATATAGAATCATAGAATAGAATCATAGAATCATCTGGGCCGGAAGGGACCTCCAAAGGCCATCTAGTCCGACCCCCCTG